>CP136060.1:603270867-604005867 GCA_032464435.1 Aegilops umbellulata
AAATTTGCTAGCTGTGTTGCTCTTAAACGAGTGAGTGGACCAGGTGCATTGATGCTATCAATTATCTTCTCAATATGTACTTCATTTGCAACACGAGGATGAATTGGACGAAGATTTTGCTCTTGCTGATCATTGTCTTCATTTGAGCGTTGTCTTCACGCTGAGCATTGTCTTTAGGTTGATTAGGTGCAGAAATGATAAGTTCCTCTTCAGGCTGTGCCTCAGAAGGTATGATCTCTCCAGTTCCCATGAGCTTGATGGATTCACTAGGTGGAACTTCATCTAACACATTTGGCAAGTACTCTCTTTGCGAGCCATTAGTCTCATAGAACCGCACATCCACAGTTTCAACCACTTTATAGTGAAAGAGGTTGAAGAATCTATAGGAGTGTGAATCCTTTCCGTAACCAAACATAAAACCTTCATGTGATTTTGTTGCAAATTTTGAAGTGTGATGTGGATCCTTGATCTAGCACCTAGCACCAAATACTCTGAAGTAACTAACGTTTGGCTTCTTACCAGTTAGGAGCTCATAGGATGTCTTCTTCAGAAGCTTGTGAAGATAAACACGGTTGATGACATGGCATGCAGTATCAATGGCTTCAGGCCAGAACTTTCTTGGAGTCTTGTATTCATCAAGCATCGTCCGCGCCATCTCAATGAGTGTTCTGTTCTTGCGCTCCACGATGCCATTCTGCTGAGGTGTGTATGGAGCGGAGAACTCATGAGCGATTTCCAGCATATAAGGATATGTGTCGAGGGCTGTGTTCTTGAACTCTATGTCGTTGTCACTTCTGATATGCTTGATCTTGATACCATAGTTATTCATGGCTCGGTTGGTGAAGCATCTGAACACATCCTTCACTTCAGTCTTGTAGAGGATTATATGCACCCACGTATATCTTGAATAATCATCAACAATGATGAAGCCATAAAGACAAGCAGTAGTAGTGAGAGTAGAGTAGTGAGTAGGGCCAAATAAGTCCATGTGTAGCAGCTCGAAGGGTTGAGATGTTGTCATGATTGTCTTCGAGGGATGCTTGGCCCTTGTCATCTTTCCAGCTTCGCAGGCACCGCATAATTGATCCTTCTTGAACTTGACGCCCTCGATGCCTATGACGTGCTTCTTCTTTGTGAGAGTGTGCAAGTTCCTCAGGCCAGCATGCCCTAGCCTTCGATGCCAGAGCCAGCACTCTAAAGCTTTTGCAAGAAGACATACGGCAAGCTGTGGTCCTGCTGAGAAATATACCATGTACAAATCATCTTTCCGATACCCTTCAAAGACTAGAGACTTGTCAGATTCCATTAGAACAAGGCAACGATATTTTCCAAATATCACATTCATGTTCAAATCGCAAAGCATTGAGACAGACATTAAGTTGAAACCAAGGGATTCAGCAAGCATCACTTTATCCATGTGCTGATCCTTTGAGGTTGCAACTCTACCTAGACCCAATACCTTGCTTTTACCAGTGTCAGCAAATGTGATGTGACTCTTGTCAGATGGACGTAAGGTTGAGTCCATGAGAAGACTTCGATCACCAGTCATATGATTAGTGCATCCGCTGTCCATAATCCATTCTGAAGCATGAGTTGTCATACCCTACAGTACAATTAGGGGGATAGGCTTCACCAAGAGTATTGTGAAGCATAAACATTGGATGAACAAAAGGATTATCAAAGCTCAGATCAAGGTTAGGACTGATAGGATGATTGGCAATCGATTCAGGAACAAAATACATAGTAAGACCATTTGGGCATTTTATCTTGCACCCAACAAGATGTTTTAGGTCCCCAGCAATAGCATCGGACGCCTTTGATTTCCGGCTAGAGACCTTTCCCTGCAAAAGAAAGTTAATACTTCTTAACCATCCACATCTTCAGGGGTGGCTTAGAAGCAATGAGTCTAAGTGCAGCATCTGAGAACATTGGCTTTGGAGCCCTAGCAAATAGCCTTGCAGGAGATGAATGATACTCATATGAATAAGTAGAAAAGTTCTAAGTTTTGTGAACATAGCGGTTTGAAGAAACACGCTCATATTCATAAGTCTAAGTATGATTTCCCTGCAAAACATTGGCGTTAGGGTGACTCAGGTGAGTCCTCTGTCTGTATGAAGCCTTTGGGCCATATGATGCCTTTGGTCTTGGGTTTGTCTTCTTCCCTTGTGGTGTCATGATTACATTCACATGAAGATTCTCAAGAACCCTTTTGGGCACCCAGATCTTCTTCATAGGTGGTCCATTCCTGTAGTTATTACCAATATACCTGGCAAACACTTCACCATTCCGATTCTTAAATAGTTTGTAGTTTGCATCAAAGGATTCATCAATGATAATAGGGTTATCACAAGTGCAGCTAGATAATGTGGATGGATCCACTGAAGGTTCCTTTGCAGCAACCCATGTGGTTTTGGGGTACTGCTCAGGCTTCCAGTAGGAACCATCAACATTCATTTTCCTCTCGAACCCAACACCCTCTTTCCTAGGGTTTCGGTTCGGGATCTTCTTTTTGAGGACATCACATAGTGTTTGATGCCCTTTGAGACTTTTATGCATCCCAGTCTCAAGCAATGTCTTCAACCTCATCAGCAATAGTAGTGGCATCCTCAGCAGAGGGGTTAGTTACCACATCAACAGTTGAAGATATTGCAGCAGTAGCAGTCGAACATTCAACAATAGAAGTAGCGTTATCACGCTCAAGGCTTTTGAGACATGGTGGTTCAAACCCTTCCTAAGCGGGACTGATCTGTTGAGTGCGAAGTGACTCATTCTATTTTTCAAGATCTTCATGAGCCGCTCTCAATTTCTCAAGTTCTTGCTTCCTTTGAAGATAATCGTAGGAAAGCTTTTCATGAGTTGTTGAGAGCGTTTCATGACGACTTTCAAGTTCCTCGTACTTAACATGAAGAATTTTTATGTCTTCAATTAAGGACTGAGATCGTGTCATTTCCGCGTCCAATAGGTCATCGCTTTTTTCTAGCAGTTTTTTAATATGTTCCATAGCTTTCTGTTGTTCAGTTGCAATTTTAGCAAGTGTTTTGTAGTTGGGTTTGGATTCACAATCAGAGTCATCTTCACTTGATGTTTGAAAGTAAGCAGCGCGTGAGTTTACCTTGGCATCATGTACCATGAAGCAGTAGGTGGGAGCAGAGTCGTCCTTGTCATTATTATCAGTGTTGGTGACGGAGCCATTTTCTCAGTGTTGAAGATGGACTTGGCAACATAGGCTGTAGCTAGAGCCAGACTTGCAACACCAGAGTCGGACTCCTCCTCAGACTCCACCTCCACCTCCTCAGAAGCAGACTCCTCCTCTGAATCCATCTCCTTGCCAAGAAACGGACGAGCCTTGCCAGATGACACTAAAAAAAGACACATGAGTGACATTTTGGGCCAAACAAAAAAAATTGTCATACATATGACACTTCTATGACGATAATTGTGACAAAACCCGGTATCATCATAGATGTGGTGGGCTCCTACTTCTATGACAAAAAATCATGACAGAAAATGGGCTTTTCGTCCTGGGCGGGCCGGAGACGCAGCTGGATGACATTCTTTGGGTCGTCCATGACAGAAAAAACCATGGTAGAAGCGAGGGCGAGGAAAATTTCAGGGAGTTCCCGGCTACGGTGGGAGGTCGGGGGCCGAGCGATGCGCGTTTCTCGTACACGTACGCACATGTGTGTGAGGTGTTGGCTCTAACTGAACCCGAGCGAGGCGTTGGGCTCTAACTGAACCCGAGCGATTGCACTGCAGGCTATGCGTTAGTGAACCCGAGCGATCGATCGATGGTTGTTAACTGAACCCGATCGAGCGATTCCTTCGCTACTGCTGCTAACTGAAGCCGATCGATGCTGCCTCTGGGATGAACAGTGAGCGTTGCGGGGGGGGGGGGGTTTGGATGAACAGTGAGCGGTGGCATTGCCTCTGGATGAACAGGACCCCGTGGTGTGGTGGAGGGCTGGATGAACAGTAGACGGTGGAGCGGTGCCCATGGGGGGGGTGGTTGAACATGACCCCGTGGTGTGGAGGGCTGGATGAACAGTAGACGGTGGAGGGGTGCCCGTGGAGGGGTGGTTGAACAGGACCCCGTGGTGTGGAGGGCTGGATGAATAGTAGATGGTGGAGGGGTGCCCGTGGAGGGGTGGTTGAATAGTAGCCGGTGGAGTAGCATGCGGTGGAGGATGGATGAATAGGAGCCCGTGGAGGCTGAAGGAGGTCGACGGTAGCCCGTGGAGGCTGGAGGAGGTCGACGGTGGAGATGAACAGTATCCCGTGGAGTCCCGTTTTGCGGTACGCCACACCCCTCCCGATGAACAGGACCCCCGTTTCGACCATAGGAGGTCCGTTTTGTCCGCTTTGCGGTACGCCACACCCCTCCCGATCAACAGGACCCCCGTTTCGACCATAGGAGGTCCGTTTCGTCCGTTTTGCGGTACGCCACACCCCTCCCGATCAACAGGACCCCCGTTTCGACCGTAGGAGGTCTGTTTCCTCCGTTTTGCGGTACGCCACACCCCTCCCGATCAACCGGACCCTGTTCCGAACGTAGGAGGTCCGTTTCCTCTGTTGTGCGTTAAGCCAGGCCTCGTTTCCATCGCCTGTTCCGTCCAAGCCCTCCCGATGAACACGACCACGCGTTCCGTTCCGACCCAGCCGGTTAGCTCCCACGCGTTCCGTTGCCTCCTGATGAACACGACGCATTTCGTTGCCTCCCCATGAACACGACGCATTCCGTTGCCTCCCCATGAACACGATGACGATGCTGTTTCTCCGTTCCGACCCAGCCATGTACACGAGCACTGGCCGTACGTATGCACGAGTAGGCGTTCGAGACCCCGCCCGTATGTACACATACGTGGCCGTATTTTCTTTCTTGCACCCTGGCCGATCTACGTACGTGTACATGCTACGTGCGCGCCTCTACTACGACACGTGCACACCACTACATCGAATGTACGTACACGTTCGCGACCAGAATGACAACGCTAATTATGCTTCGACCAGGTGGGTCCCGACTGGCAGGCACTTCCTTGCCTGCGAAGATGTAGCTTGTGGCTCCCAGCAGTCAGGGGGCGAGTCGTTTTTTTTGCCCGGACGCACTTCCTTGCGTGCGAAGATGTAGGCGATGCAAGGCGTTGCCCAAGCCTTATGGCCATCCCTCTCCATGCCCGAGGGCCTTGGAGAGCTTGTAGAGAAGCTGAAGGGAGCGAGGCGGCGCTTCCGATTGTGGAAGATATCAGCCTGCCGTCAAGGCGCTAGGGAGGCCTAGGCCATGGTGAAGATGCGGTACACAAAGGCTGACCCAAACCACATGGCCGAGGTCGAACCTGTGGGGCCCGATGGGAAGGAGATCCCTGTAAGCTTAGTATACGGCCAAGTAGAATTGGCCACAAAGTATTCCCAGCAGGACTGTAAATTAGACAGCCCGTTAGATGGTATTGAAGAGGAATACAATCAGTCAGAGTGACTATGTAAATTAATTGACATTTGTAATGCCTTCTAGCCGGATTGTAGATCGTTTGTCATGGCCGACCTTTTCGCTTCAACCTCGGGACCTGACAGTAAAGAGTGTGTCCGAATACCCTCGCGGTTATGTAAGAACTGGGGTATGCATGGAGACCAGGTGTAGGGGTCATCAGTGCTTGAACAGACAAGTGCCCAACTAGTTATGTTATATTACATGGTGTCGGGTTCTGGGTTCCGGCAGACCCTTAAGGTTCGAACTCTGGGGTGTGTGTGGAGATCGAGCCCTCCTACCTCTCCGTCTCGTAAGGATCTAAACTACTGCAAGGACAACACAAAAGACACAGGGATTATACTGGTTCGGGCCACCATTGTGGTGTAATACCCTACTCCAGTGTGGTGGGTGGATTGCCTCTTGGGCTGATGAGGAAGAACAATACGAAGGGGAACGGCCTCACGAGGGCTTGTTCTTGGCTAGGGGATGAACTGCTAGGGGGAGTTCGATCGCCCTTCTCTCTCGCTCTCTCTAGATGCAGGATTCTGCTCTAGCTCTGTTCTCTCTCCCCCCCTCTACTCTGGGGGTGGGTGGCCCTATTTATAGGCAAAGGCCCTGGGCCTCTTCCCAAATATTGAGCGGGAAGGGCGCCAACAATTGGCCAATTTGAAGGGGAACATCTGGTACACTTATCCTGACTAAAGTTTGTCTTCGCCTGCCAAAGGCTCTGGTGATGACGCCGGCTTGGGCTCCACAGTGACTTCCTCCTTGTCGCGGAGCTGGTCTTGGTCTCGTTGTACCGAAATGGATACCTTTGCTTGAACCCCTCGCCTGCGCTTGCCGCCTTTGCACCAAAGAGGAAAGGGGGACGCTACGCGGGCTGGCGCCCGCCTGGCATCCTCGATCGTCATGGCTTGCGTCATGGGCACCTCGTGAGGTACCCCACCTTGATCTCTCCGCCTCCTCGCGAGCCAGCTTAAGGAGGCTGTGCTTGAGGAAGCGCCGTGTCGTCCGCCTCGTGAGGCTTGGCCCCTCGCGAGGGTCTTGGGTCTTGTGTTGATGAAGATGGGCCACGTTGGGCCCCCACTCGAGCCACGCCGTAGGCCGCAGGCAGGCAAGTCTGGGGACCCCCATTCCCAGAATGCCGACATTAGCCCCCGGGCCCAAGGCGCGCATGGACTTGGCCGTGCCGAGAGGCGAAAGGGCAAGGGCGAAGCGCCGCGGGCCCTAACAGCCTGCAGCCTTGGGCGCCGTGTGGCGGTTGATTGGACGTGGGTGCTTTTGCAACTGCGCAGGATACTAAAGGGGTGGCACCTGCTCGGGTTTTGTTCCTCTCCTTCTTCATCCGCTGCTTAGATCCCCTTTCTTGCGCTTCTTCTCCCTTCCTCCAAGCTTCCAGATCTGCTCCTCCCGCTCGTCCTAGGTAGCCATGGCACCTCGCCGGACCCCGGCCGAAGCTTGGTTCTCGCCTGCTTTGGATTCGCACAACGTGTCGAAGGCGAGCCTCGCCCTACTGCACCGGATGGCGGCGGCGCAGGGCATTGACGGGGTGCAGCTGTTCAAGGTCGTCTCCGATGCCCCTGAAGGCCAAGGGAGCACCTTCTATCCTTTCTTCGTGAGCTCCATTGCAGCGGGCCTGGTGCCTCCTTTCTCTGAGTTCTTCCTCGCCGTCCTCCGCCATTACAACTTGCAAGCTTTGCATCTCCACCCCAACTCCGTCCTTCTCTTAGCGATCTTCGCCTACTACTGCGAGGCACATGTGGGGGTGCAGCCTTCAGTGGCCTTGCTGTGCCACTACTTCTACCTCCGGACCTCCAAAGGTTCTCCTTCTGCGTGCGCGGGCTTCGTCGCGTGCGGCATCTCCATGGCCATCTCGAATCCAGGGAAGAGGATTGAGGTTTTCCGGAGCAAGTGGGTGTTGGTTGACGCCGGGTGCGTCGACCCTCGGTTGGCCCTTCCCACGGAGCCGGCCGTGAGCTCGGAAGACTGGTGCCGGGCGGAGCTCACGGATCCCTGTGCGAAGTCGGTGCTGGCGAAGATGGACGCCGATCTGAAGCCGGCCCACTTGGCGGCGGCGAAGCTGACCGGGGCGTCGTTGCTGAGGGAGTTCCTGGAGCACCAACTGGCTCCGCTTCGGCAGTATTCTCCTCTGATGTGGAGGTCTCACCCGAGTCCCGCAGCTGTGGGCGAAGGGGACGTGACTGCGGTTCTCCAGTCCCTGGTCGGGGGCGAGGCAGCAATGCCGGAGGGCGCGCCTTCGCCCTTGTTCCTCCGCGACGATTGGGAGCAAGTGGTGGAGTACATGCCCGTCTTCAACGGGGACGGGCTCGTGCCTGCGGTGGCTCCCGAGGATCTGGTGCATGTGTCTTCCGGCGACTCCAGCGGAGATGGGGGCGAGGAGGAGCAGGAGGCAGGCCCCGACTCTGAGGCAACCGACGGAGAGTCTAGGACTCCCTCGCTCCAGCGCACGCCCCGTGCTCTCCTCCTTTCGCTGAGTGATGATGATGACAACGACGACGTGCTGGGCAGCGGGAGCTCGCCTCCGGTCCCGAAGAAGGGCAGGACCGGGTTGATTCCCCGCGGGTCCGCCCTAACTCCGGGGCGAACCACTGACGCGCCTTCTGCTTCTGAGGTCGACCCCTCCAGCCGGCTCTCCGGCTTCAAGTTTGGCAGGAGACCGCTGGAGCTTTCTGGCGACAACCTGTAAGTGCTTGATCCTTGATTCCTGGTTTCTTGTTCCGCTGACGAGGCTTGACGATTACTTCTCCTGAGCAGGCTGGCGCCCGCGACGAAGAAGCTAAAGGGGGCTCCTGAGGCCCCGGCTGCGACGACACCTCCACCTGCAGGGGAGGGCGACCGCGACGCACAGGCTCCCCCTGCCCACTCGCCCTTGTGGGGCTTGGCTGATCTGGCTGGGGCCGCAGCCCCCACGGCTCGGTCGACCCCAGAGGTGCCTTTGCCTGGTGCTGCTGCTACGGCTGGGAGGCGCAGCAGACTCCGCCTCGGGATACTGCAGCCTCGCCGCCGCTACCTTCTCCTCCCGTTCCGCCGGCTGGTGGTTCCGGGACTCCTCCTGCTGCCTTGAAGCGCCCTGATTCTTCCCCGCCTTCTTCTTCCATCCTGGAGCGAGCTGTTGCTGGACTGGACCAGCTGCGACAGGATCTTCTAGGCGCCGACCCTCGCCTGGTGGCCGGGCGCCTCGAGCTGGCCTCGGGGTGGATTTGCTCTGACGCCTCGATCCAGCAGCGCTGGTTCAGGCCTCGACGGCCTGTGAGGAGGAGAAGGAGGCTACCCTCGAGGCGAAGGCTGCCTGTGACGCTGCCCTGTGAGAGGCGGTTGTCATCCGCGGCTGCTGCAAGGAGCTGGAGGACGAGTTGCAAGGCCTGCGTGGTCAGCTTGCAGAGGAGACCCGCCTTCGCCAAGAGCAGGAGAAGGGGTTGAAGGCTTGCGAGGCGGCGCTCGAGGACGGGGAGGCGAAGCTCAAGAAGCGTCGTAGCCACCTAGGTGCGTTGAAGAAGGAACTGGAAACGATGAAGGCTAAGCTGTACGCCAAGGCCCGGGTCCTTGCCAAGGATCGCGTGGCCTTCGCGGACATGGAGAAGGATGCCCGCGCTTCATTGAAGACGCTTTACGAGAGCGGCCTGGATTGCCCGTTGGCTGGCAACGGGGACGGCCCCGCCAAACAGCCTCCCTTCTTGGTGAAGGCTCCTGGAGATGTCGCCCTCGGACTCGTCCCCACGGTCGAAGCCGAGGCGCGTGTCCTGTCTTCCGCCGCGCTGACGCGGGTCTTCGCCCATGTCTACCTTCGCGACCCCAGCGCCGACCTTGACAGCTTGCTGGAGCCGGTGGGCGGCGAGGGCGCCGCTGCTGCTATCGAGGCCGTGAAGGGGCGCGCGGAGGCGCTGCTAGGGAAGTTTCGGGCCTTCAGCACCAAGCCCAAGCGAGGCACTGCCGGCCCTACTACCCCACCAGGTGAAGCCACTCCACGCGACTCCGCTGGCGACAAGTGACTCCGCTATCGTTCCCGTTCTTCTTTCGATTCCTGCACATGCACGACGCCTCGAGGAGGCATTTAAATTTGCATTTGGAACCAAGGCGACATTATGGGTTGTAATATTCGCTTTTAAGTTCCTTGAATTTTATGTCCCTCTTCCCTACTTGCTTGTGCTCTACGCCGGCAGAGCCCGGCCACGCGCATGCCTCACCCAGCATCAACCCCGACCGGAAACCAGGACGGGACCAAAGGAATGAGGGGCCATGTGACAAGTTAGGCTCCTGAGTCGCGATGCTCAGGAGTCCCCCTTAGCGCACGAGCAACAAGTAGGGAAGCGCGATGTAGGTGTGTTTCCGTTCTACGTCTGCAGAGCCCGACCCCGCTCGTACCTCACCCAGCATAGCCTTTCGAAACTAAGGAGTGAGGGGCTACGGAGCCAGTTAGGCTCCTGAGTCGCGATGCTCAGGAGTCCCCCTTGACGTGCAAACAGCACGTGACGAGATGAAATGCAGGCGGGGTTACCGTTCTACGTCTGAAGAGCCCGACCCTGCGTGTACCTCACCCAGCATAGCCTTTCGGAACTAAGGAGTGAGGGGCTACGGAGCCAATTAGGCTCCTGAGTCGCGATGCTTAGGAATCCCCCTTGACGCGCAAACGGCCTTCATACCTTGGCTCCGCTCGGGGAGAGACGCGCGACGGACCAGGCCCGAGGGGCCTGGCTGGGGCGTACGGCTGGGCGTGACCCAGTCGTAGCCCCCGTGCCCAGCCCCCTTGCGCGGCTCTCCCGGGGGGAGGCGTTGCGATGAGGCCGGCCACTGAGCTCGGGGCTCCCTGAGGTTAACGCGGCCCGGAGGCCACCCTCAGTTGTTTATCACCAGCGCGGAGCATAGCGCTTCCGTATGTGTACGGGCATAGCCGCTCCTCAGCAGTGTCGTTAGCCAGCGCGGAGCATGGTGCTTCCACTGGTACGTGGGAGGGGGCTCCCCTCCGGGAGGAGCCCCCGGGGCGTGTACAGCCCCGCCCTGACACGTGGCTGGCACGGTAGAGCTAGGTGAGGTGTATCTGGGCACCCGTGAGCCAGCGCGGGACTCACGAGGCCCTACCTCTAGGCGGGTTGCGCCTGGCACTGGGCCGTGTCTTGAGATGTGTTCCTGCAAAGTCTGGTTAGATGCCGGCACTCTACGTCCTCGGGTCCCGGCCCTCGAGCTTGTCTCAGCCGTCGCTGGTATGCCAGGTCGCGATGCCGTGGACAAGGCCAGAGGGTGAGGGCTGGAGAGCCAGTAAGAGCCCTGAGTCGCGATGCTCAGGCACCCCCCCTTTAACGTGCAAGTGGTCGACATGAAGAAGAAGTGAGCCGCAGACGGCATCGAGTAATGATGCATAATTGGAAATTAACGCGGAAGGGATACACGCCGCTGGGTCTAACCCGAGCGGCCTGGAGATGATGCAGCCCGAGGGGCGCCCCCAGCAAAGCAAGCTAGCGACTGAAAAGATAAAAAGGGATACATGCCACAGGGACGGACCCACGCGGCCTGGGAATGACGCAACCCTGGGAGGGCGCTCCCAGCTGAGAATGAAACTTGAAAGATGTCACCTGAAGATGTCGTTGATGCAATGGCATTGGTGCAGCAGACTCGGTGGGCTGCGGAAGCCGATACTCACGAGCCCCCAAGCCCAAGGGCCTCGGGAGGCTCCGGAGGTGCTGGTGGCTCCTCGCGAGCAGCCTCCATCTCCGCCAGGTCTGCGGAACGCCTGCCTTCTTGCGCCTCCAAGATGCTCCTCATGATGCGCTGGTATGCCGCAGCCATGCTCGGCAGGCCATAAGGCATGCGAACATAGCTGTGGGGTGGTCCTCCGCAGTGCCCCACTTGTGAGGGCCAGAGGCGCTCCGTCGTGGCGACCTAGTTGAGCCCTGGTACGTCGACACAGACGCGCAGCCCACCATCCTCGCCTGGATGGGGAGCCACAGCTGGTGGGCGACGGCAACCTCTCATGATCCTTGACTCCTGTAGTTCTTGTATGGCCTTGTTAACAAACTCCTGCTGGTCTGGCCTTCCTTCCACGGCTTCCTTCCGAGGGGAGCGTGGTTCGAAACACGCCTCCACTTGGTGCCCCGATGCCTTCCTCGTGACCTTGGCGAGGTCGGTGGCCCTCCAGGCGAGAGCCCCCGAGCCCTGCCCGAGGAGGGCGCCGGGCGCACTTTCCTATGCGATTGAAGGAGGGTCCCCCTGGGCAGACGCGGGCCTTGAAGGGCCTGCCTCCTGAGGGTCTGAGCCTGGCGTTGTCTTCTTCTTCTTGGGGGTGGTCTCAGGAAGCCTCCTGCTTCCGCGATCTGGGTCTTCTAGTGACGCGGCCAGGAAGGCTCGCTCCAGGGCACACACTGCATCCTTCTCTTGACATGGCACCGTGATGACGCCGCCGCTTCCTGGCATCTTGAGGACGTTGTAGCTATGGTGAGTCACGGCCATGAACTTGGCCAGCGCCGGGTACCCGAGGATGGCGTTGTATGGCAGGCGGATGTGGGCGACGTCAAAGTCGATGAGCTCGATGCGGTAGCTGTCGTAGGTGCCGAAGGTGACTGGGAGGTGGACCTGCCCGATTGGGACCGTGGAACCGTCGCTGACTCCGGAGAAGGGCTTGGTTGGCTGAAGCTGGTCATAGGGCACTTGGAGGCTGCTGAATGTTTCCACGGACAAGACATTGAGCCCTGCCCCTCCATCGATGAGGGTCCTGGTGACCAGAACGTTGCTGATGACTGGGGAACAAAGCATCGGGAGGACTCCGGCTGTGGCCGCGCACTTGAGCTGGTCTGCTGAGCTGAACATGATGGTGCAGGCAGACCACCTGAGGGGACGCGTTGCTTCGAGCTTGGGGAGAACTGCATTCACTTCGCGAGCAAACTGCTTGAAGATACGTTGAGAGGCTGGGGCTTGAGCTCCGCCCAGGATGCAGGCGATGGCGCGAGGCTCCTGGAAGCCCCCAGCCCCCTCGTCTTGGTGACGGTCTTCATTCCTTCTTGGCTGAGGCGGCAACGGCGGAAAGCCTGGGTTGCCATGAGGGCGATCCTCACGAGGCTGGTCCCTCCAGTCCCCCTCGCAAGGCGGGTCACGCCAGCGGTCCTCGCGAGGCTGGTCACGCCAGCGGTCCTCGCGAGGCTGGTCACGCCAGCCTTGCCGTGGGCCACGATCTTCCCAGCGTCCCGGGTTCCTTCCTCCTCCTCGGCCGCAGCGTCGGTCAGCACGATCAGGGCGTCGACTGACTCTTCCTTCTCGCACGGCGCGGAGTTCTTGGCATTCATTGGTGTTGTGGGTGTGGAGGTCGTGGTACACACAGTACCGGCTGCCCCTGGAGGATTCAGGCAGATCCTTGCCCCGCTTGGTGTCCGGTTCTGCCGCGAGCACGGCAGCCCCCTTGCGCTTCACGTCCTTGGCCTTGGGCTTCTTCTCTTCTGGGTCTGCGGCAGGCAGCTCGAGGAGGGAGAGGCGTCCCTCCTCAGCTCTGGCGCACTTGGTCGCCAGGTTGAACAGCTCCAGGGAGGTGCAGAGGTCTTCATTCATCGCCAGCTCCTCCTTCATCTTGACGTCGCGCACGCCATCGGAGAAGGCCGAGATGATGGCTTCTTCAGACACCCTGGGGATCTTGAGGCGCGCACTGTTGAAGCGCTGGATGTACTTCTGCAGGGTCTCTCTAGGTTGCTGCTTGATGCGGCGCATGTCGCTCACGGCGGGAGGCCGGTCACGGGTACCTTGGAAGTTGGCGATGAAGCGAGTACGCATCTGGTCCCAGGAGGAGATCGTGCCTGGGGCCAGGTTCAGGAGCCAAGTGCGAGCACCTTCCTTCAGTGCCATGGGGAACCAGTTCGCCATGACCTTCTCGTCCCCGCTGGCAGCTTCCATTCCCCGCTCGTAGAGCTGGAGGAACTCCGTGGGATCAGTCGTGCCGTCATAGCGAGGAGGCAGATCCGGCTTGAACTTGTCGGGCCACGCGACACTACGCAGCTCGGGGGTGTAGGCGCGGCAGCCTGCGATGGCCGCGGGAGGTTTTGGTTGAGGGAGAGCTTGGCCTTGTCGGTCCTCTTGCGCTGCAGCTAGGAGCAGCGCGGGGTCTTGACATGCCGGAGCTGGAGCGGGGTCTCGGCGAGCCGAGGCCGGGAGCGCCCGGGCGGCCTCTTGCGGTCGCGGGACTTCTTGGCAGCTCTGTTCCTGCTGGGCCGGCGCATGACGGAGCGGGTTCCGCCCAGGAGCTGCGCGCCTTGGGGCCATGGCATCCTCTTGGAAAGGTGGCGGCTGGAACGCCCCGGGGCTTCATTGCCCATGCGGGGCGGAGTGCGGCGCAGTGGTGTGGAAGGCGCGGGAGAGCCCCCTGCGGCGCGGACGAGCTCGACGACGCGGTCGAGCCACTCCTTGTAGAAGTCGTCGACGGGGCGGTAACGAAGGAGCTCGTTCGCCGCGAGGAGCGCAGCCCGAGCCTCCAAGGGCGCGCGAAGCGCGTGCGACGAAGAAACGGCCGGGATGAGCGACGGAGTGGCGGTGCGGCCGTCCCGCCGCACGGACAAGTGAAGAGAGGATGCTTGCTGCTCGTTCCCCGCCGGGCCGGTGGCGGCGTTGATGGCGGGTGTCGGGGGAAATCTGCCTCCACGAACACCTATGGGGACCGAGCCCCTTTCTTGGTTCGGCGGGGGGCGGAGGTCGCGCGAAGAGCGGATCGAGGCGATGCACACAAGGGATTTACCCAGCTTCGGGCCGCAAGGATGCGTAAAACCCTACTGCTGCTTTCTGGTTTGGTATTGTGTTCTTGCTCGGGAGCGTGTGGTGCTACAGTACACGCGAGCTGCTGGCGAGACCGAGCGTGAGTGGCCTCCTTCCCCCCCTCGTTGCGCATGGGGCCTCCTTTTATATGTGCAAGGGGTTACGCACAGGTGGCAACGTAGGCGGGGGCAAAACTGGAAAACGCTGTGTTGGGTACAGCTGTTTGCATAGTGCTATCATACCTAACTCTGACGGCAGGGGACAAGGGCATTAAATGCCCGTCCGCATCGCCCAGACGGTGCAGAAAAGGGGACCGTCAGGAGTGCCACCGTTTGCCACGATGGCTACTCTGTCAGCGCCGCTTCGCCACCGCATGCCCCTGGCTGCGCAGCCTCTCGCCACGTACGCCTGGAATGGCCCCAGAGCGACGCGTGGGTGGATGAGCTGGAGCGCAGGCGCGGGGTGGTGACTTTCCGCGGCAAGCGCCTTGCCGCGGCTGATGTCTTGTCGCGCCCGGGAGCTTGTCGCTCACCGGTCCTTGCCGGGACGCGGAGCGCGTCGCAGCATGTCCCTTGGCGTGCCTCAGTCGGCCTTCCCGGCAAGCTCCTCTTGCCGGGGCCTTGTGCTTCGAGCGGTCGTCCCGGCAAGCTCCTCTTGCCGGGGCCTTGCTCTCTTCGGGTGGCCTTCCCGGCAGGCTCCTCCTGCCGGGGCCTTGGCTCAAATACTTTGTTCTTGGATGGCCCAAAAAGGGACCATGGAGTGTCTTGGCGATCGCCTGGCAAGCCTTGCCGCGGGGTGCTACGACTGCCCGTGCACAAGTTCGGGGTACTAAGGTACCCCTACTTTAGTACACCGACAGGAGCCCCCGGGCCTGGGCCATACCGGTGCCGAGCGCTGTTGGTCCAGGCCCAAAACAATGCGCGGGCACGCGCGGCCTGGGTCACGCTGCATCTGCTTCTGCGTCCACCACGTCCTCCCCAACGGCACGCGTCGAACGCGGCATCGTGGGGAGAGGCGTGCGTGACGTGGGCGGCGTGCGCGGGGCCGAACCCCGCAGGCATGCGTCACGTCGCAATAAAGGGGGACGGTTCGCGCTAGCTCCATAAGTGGAGGGAGGTGTGGAGGCGTGGCTCGTTCGCTGGACGGGGCCGAGGCATGGTTTCCGAGGCGCCCGCTCCCCACGATCACGGGGTGGGGAGAGGTCGCCTCATCCGTCGCCTCGGTCCTGCACGCCAGCCACGCGGCTTCCATGCACCCGGGGTTGCGGACGGTGGAGGCAGGGAACCGGGCTGCCGCGGGTCGGAGCAGCAGGTCTGCCCCAGTTGCCCGGCCTTCCTGCGTTCTGATTGGTTGAGCGGGGCGGCCGAGCCCCCACCCTGCTTCTTTATAAAGAGCAAGAGGGGGGCGGCGGAAATCCGCACTCCTTCGTCTTTCCTTCCCTTCGGCTTCTGATCCCCTCCCTCCATTCGCCATGGAGAAAGGGAATCCTGGTCCTTCATCGGTGGCGGCGAGGGTTGCCGCTAGGCAACGCGCCCCTCCTCCCCTTGCACCCGCGGCGGTGGAGCCAGCCGTAAGGGGAAGGGGGAGGGGGCGAGGTCGTGGACGAGGCCAAGGCGCTCAGGGAAGAGGCGGGCGGGGCGACGCGCCGGCCTCGCCTCCGCCAGCGGCTCCTCTTCCCACGGCGGTCCACCTCGGGGACGATCCTTGCGAGTTCTTCGTCAGGCTGCGCCGGGCGCCTCGCCGCCGCCTCCGCCTCCCGGCTCCCTTCACAAGCGTGATGGAGATGGAGCAACCCGAGACACTAAGGCTGCGCATGAAGGGCTGCGAGATCAGCGGCACGCGGGTCCGCGTCGAGTCCCCAGCCCCTGGCGTGGTGTATCTTGGCCGAGGGTGGAAGACATTCGCCCGTATCCACAGCTTGATGGAGGGGTTCACCCTCCATTTTATGTTGATGGAGGGCGATCTCCTCTCCGTCAAGGCCTTCGGGGACTTCTGGACCCGGGCCCGGTGCTACGTGGATAGCTCCTCCGACAGCGAAGGCTCCTCCTCGAGCGAGAGTGACGAGGAGGGGAGATACAGCGACGACGAGGGCAGCGGTCGTCGGGACGACGGGTCCAACTAGGCGCCGGTCGCAGCTCCGTGTGGCACCGGCGACCCCATCATCCGTGTCGCCGGCTCCTTGAGCTTCCCGGGGTCGCCTCCTTGGCGGCTGGCGTGGCGAGGCTGCGGAAGAGGAAGAGGGCTGGCGGCAAGGCCGTCAACTCGGAGTACGAGGGCATGGCGCCCTCTACAGCGTGCTGATGCCCTGCTGCCTCGTCGAGCCCTTCTTCCGGCGCCGCCATCACCGTCCAGCTTTCAGCCGGCCCCCGGGGCGTTCTGTTGGTGTCTTCTGCCACCCGTAGCTCGCCTAGGCGCCCCTTTTGCCCTTTTCGCCTCCTTGTCCTACCTCCTGAGGAGAGAGACAAGAAAGGGATTACGGGCATCTTATCTTTTTTCAATCTGTAAGCCCTCGGGCCTTAGCTGTGTTTAAAACTTGTAATCCCATCTTTCATGTTTTTCATTCTCTCTGAACTGTACCCGAGCGGAATGTTTTTAATGAAAAGGGGATGTTTGCCGGGCCATTTGTCCCGTGGGTAAAACCCACGCCAAGGAGCGAATCCTTTATATCGTTAAGATAGACACTTCTTTGCCCGGCAACAGGCCCTGCCGTCTTCCCGCGCCACTCGACCTCTCTCACGCCTTTGGCGAAGGAATGGATGAAGCGGGTTCGGGCCCCTCGTTCCTCCCCTTTGCCGCCGCGACTACTACCAAAACGGGCCCCAGGAACGCGCTCTGGGGCCTGCCGTTAAGGGAGCACGGTAGCTTCTAGGAGGAAACAAGGTTTTCGTATTCCACAGTTCATAAGAGAATGCATGACAAGGGATGCAAAAACTTATCTGGGATTGCAGCCCCCGGCAACTTTGGCTTGCCGCGGGCGAATCTTCGTACTTGCAGCCCCCGGAAACACTGATTTGCCGGGGACCAGATGCTGGCCCGCCCTTCTTCTCTTCTTCGTCCTTAAGCGGTCTGGCCAGGATATGCAAAACCCTGCGAACCAAAGGAAACGAAGGAACAGGAAAAAGGACGCAGACTCGACCTCTAAGCTAGGGGTTAGCAGCTGTTAGGCACTATCAACCCTAACCAAGGACGAGACTCGACTCAGCATGCATGCTAAAACTTAGGGCGCCAGCGCTTCATTTACTGCTGCTCAGGTTCTGCGCCTGGCTTTGTACAAAGGATTACATGCAACTGCGGCAAGACTTGTACAAAAGGTTGGTTGCCGGGCGGGGCCCGACAACCGCGCCTTACGGGTAAAACTTACGAAGATGCTCAATATTCCAGGAGTTGCTCACCGGAGTGCCATCTTCGGTCTCGAGGCGGACAGCGCCGGGCCTCGTGACTCGTCTCACCCGGTAAGGGCCTTCCCACTTCGGCGTGAACTTGTGATGATTCTTGGCGGACGGGGCGCGCCGAAAACAAGGTCGCCTTCCTCGAAGCTTCTGGCTTTAACTTTGCGGCTATGGTAGCGACGCAAAGCTTGCTGGTAGCGAGAGGCTCACACAGCAGCCTGAAGACGATGTTCCTCAAGGAGCAGCGCGTCATCTTCACGCAACCGCTCTTGCTCAAGCTCATCATAAGCGAGCACTCGAGGTGACCCGTATACGAGTTCCGTGGGGGTAACTGCTTCTGCTCCATAGACTAGAGCAAATGGTGTCTGGCCAGTGGCTCAATTTGGCGTCGTTCTGATCGACCAAAGAGCCACCGACAGCTCCTCGATCCAGTTTCTTCCGCACTTGTGCATCCTGTCGAAAGTTCTGATCTTGAGCCCGCGCAGTACTTCGGCATTGGCCCTTTCAGCTTGACCGTTGCTCCTGGGATGAGCAACAGAAGCGAAGCAGACCTTGGCGCCGAGATCTTGGACGTATTGCATGAAGGCGAGGCTCGTGAATTGTGTACCGTTGTTGGTGATGATCCTGTTGGGGATCCCGAAGCGGCAGACAGTCGACCTGAAGAACTTGATGGCTGACTGTGCTGTCACCTTCCTCACTGGTTCCACTTCCGGCCACTTTGTGAACTTGTCGATTGCGACGTACAAGTACTCAAAGCACCCAACAGCTCGAGGGAAGCGGCCGAGGATGTCGAGCCCCCAGACCGAAAATGGCCAGGATAAAGGGATCGTCTGGAGAGCTTGAGCTGGCTGGTGTATTTGCTTGGAATGGAACTGGCACGCTTCACACTTGGTTACTTGTGCATTTGCATCCTGGAGGGCTGTCGGCCAGAAGAAACCTTGCCGGAACGCTTTGCCGGCATGTGCTCTTGCGCCGATGTGGTGACCACATATGCCTCCATGTATCTCTGCCAACAGCTTCTGTCCGTCTTCCCGGGAAATACACTTCAATTTCACACCGTTGCGCCCTCTTCTGTACAGTGTGTTGTCGACGAACTGGTACATACTCGAGCGCCGGGCTACTCTTTCCGCTTCTTCTTGCTCTTCGGGAAGTTCTCCGTTTTGGAGGAAATGGACAGTCTGCTGCGCCCATGCTGGAGCCTGTGGCTCGACAACAAGGACTGAAGGCACATCTGCTGCTGCGGGAACGTCCGCTTCTACGGCGAGGATATGGGGCTCAGCCGGAGCTTGACGTTCCCCGGCAAGCTTGCCGGAGCAAAACTTGTCGGGAACGCCTGCTTCTACGGAACAAACCATGGGGTTTTCCGGAGCAGACGGCTCCTCAGCGCTCTTGGCGTCGATCTTGGGGACCTTCTTGGCGGCGGCTCTGGGGAGCTCTGCCGGTAGATAGTCGCCGGAGACCAACTTCCTCTTCTTGCTCTGTCTGGTTGATGGTGTTACGGATGGCTGAGTCAGCTTGAGCACAAAGGTTCCTGGTTCCACAGGTAACTTAAATGCTGCGCACTTTGACAGGCCATCAGCGATGTCGTTCTCAGCTCTTGGAATGTGTTCCATTTGCAGGCCGTCAAAGTGCTCTTCTAGCTTCCTCACTTCATCAACGTATGCTTCCATCAATGGACTTTGGTAATCTTTGTTCACTTGGCGGACGACAAGCTGCGAGTCACCCCTGACAATGAGCTTCTTGATCCCAAGTTCTGCCGCGATCCTGAGACCGGCGAGCAAACCTTCATACTCTGCAGTATTGTTGGTTGCTTGCTCCTTGGGGAAGTGCATCTGGACTACGTACTTGAGGTGCTCTCCGGTGGGAGCGATAAGCAACGAGCCAGCACCGACGCCATGCAGCGAGAAAGCACCATCAAAGTACATCAGCCACTCTTTGCTTGCTTCTTTGGCGGGGATGCTCGTCTCTGGGATATCTTCGTCTGGTGTCGGTGTCCACTCTGCTATGAACTCCGCCAATGCTCTGCTTTGGATAGTCGAGGTGCTCTCGAACTGGAGACCGAAGCTCGACAGTTCTAGTGCCCACTCGACAATCCTGCCTGTTGCTTCTGGATTCTGCAGTATCCTCTTCAGCGGAAAGCGGGTGACAACTGTAATCTCGTGTGCTTGGAAGTAATGGTGCAGCTTTCTTGAGGCCATGAGAAGGCCGAAAAGCAATTTCTGCACACCAGAGTACCTTGACCTAGCCCCCTGCAAAAGGGAGCTGACAAAGTACACTGGGCGCTGCACCATTTTCTTCTTCTGCACCTCCACTTGCTCCTGCGCAGATTCATCCTTGTCGGGGCCAGAGCTTGTCGGGGAAGCCCCCTGCTTGTCGTTGGACGTGCTTGCCGCGGCTGCTGGCTCATCATCTGCCTCCCTCTCCGCTACTAACGCAGCACTAACCACTTGATTTGTTGCCGCCAGCTATAGCAGCAACTTCTCTTGTGGTTTAGGCGCGACAAGTATTGGAGCGGAGGACAGGTTTTTCTTCAAGTCCTGCAGCGCAGCCTCCGCTTCCGGAGTCCATTTTACTGGACCCACCTTTTTCAAAATTTTGAAAAACGGTAGGGCGCATTCTGCAGACCTAGAAATAAACCTGCTGAGAGTCGCGATGCAGCCGGCAAGCCTTCGTACGTCCTTGACACGTGTTGGTGCTTCAATCTGCTCGATGGCCTTGATCTTGTCTGGGTTGGCTTCGATTCCTCGCTGAGACACGAAGAACCCGAGAAGCTTGCCGGAAGGGACTCCGAGCACGCACTTCTCGGGGTTGAGCTTGAGGCTGATCCTGCGCAGGTTCGCAAAGGTCTCTTCTCAGTCTTGAATCAGGGCTGCCCTGTCTCTGCTCTTGACCACTATGTCATCCATGTAGGCCTCCACATTTCTGTGGATTTGTGGCTCAAAAGCGGTGTGGACAACCCTTGCAAATGTTGAACCAGCATTCTTCAGTCCAAAAGGCATCCGTACGAAATAGTACGTGCCACATGGAGTGATGAACGCGGTCTTTTCTTCATCTTCTTCAGCCATGAAGATTTGATGGTATCCTGAGTAGGCGTCAAGAAATGAAAGCAGGTCACATCCGGCCGTGGAGTCAACAATCTGGTCAATGCGCGGCAAGGGAAAGGGGTCTTTGGGACAAGCTTTGTTAACATCAGTGAAGTCGATGCAAAGCCTCCATTTCCCATTTGCTTTGCGCACGACAACAGGATTGGCCAACCACGTCGGATGGAGCACACCTCTGACGAGGCCTGCCGCTTCCAACTTCTTGATCTCTTCTGCGATGAACTCTTGGCGCTCCACTGCTTGCTTCCTGACTCTCTGCTTGACGGGCCGCGCGTGAGGACAGACGGCGAGGTGGTGCTCAATTACTTTCCTGGGAACGCTGGGGATGTCAGTTGGTTGCCAGGCAAACACATCGACATTCGCCCGCCGGAAAGCAACGAGCGCGCTTTCCTATTTGGGGTCAAGTGTGGCACTGATGGTGAAGGTACCACCAGTGCCGTCCTCCTTGGCGGACACCTTCTTGGTCGTTGGCGGAACCACCATTATCTTCTTACTCTTGCCGGTGGAGCTCGATGGCGCGTCCTCGACGGTAGCGCAGCACTCCGAAGAGGTGCGCTTGCCGGAGTGGGCGCCAGAGCACCTGCCGGGCTTGGTCCTCTTCTTCCCTTCGGGAGCTTCAGCGGCAAGCGGCTTGTGATCCGCTGCGGCTGCTGCTTCCCGGTAGATCTTGTCGGCACAGATAAGGGCATCCTTCTTGTCGCCGGGGATAGAGATGACGCTTATCGGGCCTGGCATCTTGAGCATGTTGTATGCGTAGTGAGAGGCCGCCATGAACTTGGCGAGCGCTGGACGACCGAGAATTCCATTGTAGGGCAATGGAAAATCGGCAACGTCAAAAGTGATCCTCTCTGTCCTGAAGTTCAGCTCGCTGCCAAATGTCACTGGCAACGTTATCTTCCCCTTCGGCTTGCTCCTTCCCGGGTTGATTCCTTGGAACGTGCTGGTCTCTTCGAGCTCGCTGTCGGGGACTTGGAGTTTCCGGAGCACAGCGGAGGAGATCAGGTTCAAGCCGGCCCCGCCGTCAACTAGCATCTTAGTGACCTTGAGGTTGCGAACTGTTGGTGAGACCAACATCGGCAAGCACCCGATCGCATTAGTGCGATCAGGGTGGTCCTCAATATCAAAGATGATAGGCGTGCTGGACCATTTCAGAGGCTTGCGCGACTCGACGGGTGGTTCCGCCGCATTGACTTCCCGCGCCCACTGCTTGAGCTGGCGGTGAGAAGTATGCAGGGAAGCACCACCGTTCACGCACAAGACCTCTGTGGCTTTCTGAAACTCCTGCTCACTGGTCTCGACGTCATCCATGTCTTCGTCTTCGTCGTCGTCTTCGTTCTTGTCGCGGCCGCGGGGAGGTCTGTCCACTTGCCGCTGCTTATCCTTGTCACGGCGTCCTCCCTGGCCGAGGCGCTTCATGTCTGATCCTCCGCCACCTCCCCGGGCTCTCTCCTTGTCGCGCCGCTCGTACTCGGCCTTTTGCAGCTCGACGAGCCGCTCGACCTGCTTGCAGCGCTGGAGGTCATGGCCCTTGGTGCGGTGGATCTTGCAGTACTGTTTGTTGGTGCCGTCCCGCTTGTCGGCGACCGCCACAGCCTGGCAGTTGGCGCATCCGGCAACCTCCTTGCCGGAGCTACCAGCCTGGGCCTTCTTGGCGGCGCCTTCATCGCCGGACTGCTCAACAACCAGTACTTCTTGGCTCTTCTTCTTCCTGTTGCTCCGCCGCCGGCTCTTCCTTGCCGGGGCGGTATCCTCGCTGTCAGATTCTCCTGCTCCAGTGTTCTCTCCGGGGAGTTTCCTCCCCTCCTCATCACGGGCACACTTGTCGACCAGGGCATATAGCTCGCTGACGTCTTTGATCTTGCACATCGCCATCTCCTCCCGCATCCTGCGGTTATGCACGTTCTGATGGAACGCGCTGATGACCGCGACGGGGTGGACGTCTGGGATGTTGTAGTGTACACGGCTGAATCTTTGGATGAACTTGCGCAAGGGTTCCCCTTCCTTCTGGACGAGCAGATGAAGGTCGCTCGCTTGGCCATGGGGTTTGTGGCCGCCCGTAAAGGTGCCAACAAACTGATGGCACAAGTCTGTCCAGGAGGTTATGGAGTTGTCCGGCAAGTGCATGAGCCATGATCTGACGTTGGATTTGATTACCAACGGGAAGTAGTTGGCAAGGATCTTGTCGTCTCGCCCTCCAGCAGCCTGCACCGCGATGGTGTAGATGCTGAGGAACTCCGACGGATGCGACTTGCCGTCGTACTTCTCTCGTACGTCTGGCTTGAAATTCTTCGTGCTAGGCCACTGGACTTGCCGCAGCTCACGGGTGAACGCAGGGCAGCCCACCGCGTACGGCAGGTCGCCTGGTTCCCCCGGTGCATGCATGTCGACAGAGGGCCCAGCGCGCTGGTCTGATTGACGCCGCGCTTCTCTCCGATGCTCGATGCGAGTACGAGCGTCATCTTGCTCTCGCTCATGAAGAACTTGGCGTTGATCGCGACGAGTTCGCGGATTCGACGACGCGGTGGAGTCGTTGTCGTGATGGTTCCGGCGAGTCGGCGATCTTGGCCTTTGGGGCGGGGAGTGCACGGTGGTCGCACCCCCGCCGGTCTTGGCGCCATTGGTTCTTGCCTGGCCGTCCCGCCGCGGCTGCGACGCGCTGTGCTGCCACGGGGTGTCGCCGTTAGCGAAACCGATGAGGCTCTGTATCGTGGCCTTCCAGTCGTCGAGCTTGTCCGCCGTTGGAGGGTAGTCTAGGAGCAATTGAGCTCGCGCCAGAGCTTCTGCTGGAGTGGCGGGCAGTGGTGGCGAACGGCGCGTGGAGAGGGATGTGCTCGAACTTCTAACTACGTTAGAAGGAGCAATACCCGGACCAGGCAGCCACGCCACGCTCGCGCCAGCACGTCGGTGTGAGTGCTGGCCTTGAGCGCCCTGGGATCCGCCGGCTCGATCTGGGTCCAGCGAGCGTATGGTACCGTGGGCGCCAAGACGCTGCTGGTCCCGTGCCTCCTGAGGGGGGCGCGGTGCATGTTCGGACGCCGTGGCGCCATGAGCTGGCTCGACGACGCCCGTCCCGCCGCCGGTGCCGTCCCCACCACCCGTTTGCTCCAAGGGCGGTGGGTTCGATGCGGATGGACCGGCCACCTCCGGAGCTTTCTTCTTCGGTGGCATGTTGACGAAGATGATGGAGATCTAGCCTGTGCAGCCGCCGGATCAGGTTCACACAACTTCGACGCCCCCTACCTGGCGCGCCAAAGATGTCGAGGGAAAATCCGCCTCCACGAACACCTATGGGGACCGAGCCCCTTTCTTGGTTCGGCAGGGGGCGGAGGTCGCGCGAAGAGCAGATCGAGGCGATGCACACAAGGGATTTACCCAGCTTCGGGCCGCAAGGATGCGTAAAACCCTACTGTTGCTTTGTGGTTTGGTATTGTGTTCTTGCTCGGGAGCGTGTGGTGCTACAGTACACGCGAGCTGCTGGCGAGACCGAGCGTGAGTGTCCTCCTTCCCCCCTCATTGCGCATGGGGCCTCCTTTTATATGTTCAAGGGGTTACCCACAGGTGGCAACGTAGGCAGGGGCAAAACTGGAAAACGCTGTGTTGGGTACAGCTGTTTGCACAGTGCTATCATACCTAACTCTGACGACAGGGGACAAGGGCATTAAATGCCCGTCCGCATCGCCCAGACGGTGCAGAAAAGGGGACCGTCAGGAGCGCCACCGTTTGCCACGATGGCTACTCTGTCAGCGCCGCTTCGCCACCGCATGCCCCTGGCTGCGCAGCCTCTCGCCACGTACGCCTGGAATGGCCCTAGAGCGACGCGTGGGTGGATGAGCTGGAGCGCAGGCGCAGGGTGGTGACTTGCCGCGGCAAGTGCCTTGCCGCGGCTGATGTCTTGTCGCGCCCGGGAGCTTGTCGCTAACCTGTCCTTGCCGGGACGCGGAGCACGTCGCAGCAAGTTGTCGTGCCTCGGTCGGCCTTCCCGACAAGCTCCTCTTGCCGGGGCCTTGTGCTTCGAGCGGTCGTCCCGGCAAGCTCCTCTTGCCGGGGCCTTGCTCTCTTCGGGTGGCCTTCTCGGCAGGCTCCTCCTGCCGGGGCCTTGGCTCAAATACTTTGTTCTTGGATGGCCCAAAAAGGGACCATGGAGAGTCTTGGCGATCGCCTGGCAAGCCTTGCCGCGGGGTGCTACGACTGCCCGTGCACAAGTTCGGGGTACTAAGGTACCCCTACTTTAGTACACCGACAGCGGGCGACGGGGAACGACGAGGACGGCCACCGACAGGGGCCGTCTGGACGGCGCGGGAAGCGATGGCGGCCCGGCGCTCGGCGCGGGCCCGACGAGCGTCAGACATGGATGCGGTGGTCGGAGGAGAGCGGAGCGGTGGAAGACTGATTCCGGCGCACCCCTACCTGGCGCGCCAAATGTTGGGTTCTGGGTTCCGGCAGACCCTTAAGGTTCGAACTCTGGGGTGCGCGCGGAGATCGAGCCCTCCTACCTCTCCGTCTCGTAAGGATCTAAATTACTGCAAGGACAACACAAAAGACACATGGTTTATACTGGTTCGGGCCACCATTGTGGTGTAATACCCTACTCCAGTGTGGTGGGTGGATTGCCTCTTGGGCTGATGAGGAAGAACAATACAAAGGGGAACGGCCTCACGAGGGCCTGTTCTTGGCTAGGGGATGAACTGCTAGGGGGAGTTCGATCGCCCTTCTCTCTCTCTCTCTCTCTAGATGCAGGATTCTGCTCTAGCTCTGTTCTCTCTCCCCCCCTCTACTCTGGGGGTGGCTGGCCCTATTTATAGGCAAAGGCCCTGGGCCTCTTCCCAAATATTGAGCGGGAAGGGCGCCAACAATTGGCCAATTTGAAGGGGAACATCTGGTACACTTATCCTGACTAAAGTTGGTCTTCGCCTGCCAAAGGCTCTGGTGATGATGCCGGCTTGGGCTCAACAGTGACTTCCTCCTTGTCGCGGAGCTGGTCTTGGTCTCATTGCACCGAAATGGATACCTTTGCTTGATCCCCTCGCCTGCGCTTGCCCCCTTTGCACCAAAGAGGAAGGGGGGACGCTATGCGGGCTGGCACCCGCCTGGCATCCTTGGTCATCACGGCTTGCGTCATGGGCACCTCGTGAGGTACCCCACCTTGATCTCTCCGCCTCCTCGCAAGCCAGCCTAAGGAGGCCGTGCTTGAGGAAGCGTCGTGTCGTCCGCCTCGCGAGGCTTGGCCCCTCGCGAGGGTCTTGGGTCTTGTGTTGATGAAGATGGGCCACGTTGGGCCCCCACTGGAGCCACGCCGCAGGCCGCAGGCAGGCAAGTCTGGGGACCCCCGTTCCCAGAACGCCGACACATGGTTATTAAGAAACATCTTCCAGGGAGAATAGTTCCGTTAAGGGTTCCTTTCCATGGGAGGCATGCCCTAAAGTGCATGTCCATTCTGCGAAAAAAACGCAGGAATCTGGGGGCGCATAGATAAATAATTGGAAAAACCATCGTTCAGGTCACCGACCGAATATTCCCTTAAGAACGCTAGCTTTCGGATTCACCCAGTCTGAGGTACACATCCGGATGACCCGGCAGTAACAATCGCAGAGGTGCTCCATTTACCACCTAGCCGAACAATCGGGAATGTAGGGGTAAGCACAGGAGCCAGGCAACCCAGCTTGGCCAAAACTTAAGTCATATCGATGCATATAATGGTGAAATAAAAGGTACATGCGGAAGTGTAACACCTGTGTTGGGCATAAAGCCCGTGTGAATAAGCTTCTGTTAAAAGAAGCCCCCAGGTTTAATGAGTGCGAGTAGCACGTCATGTGATGAGCCTTTTAAGGCTATAAGAGGAGAGGCGAAGGAGAGAAATGTAAGACAGACAGTACATATAAACAATGGACAGAGGAAGGAGACGAACACGGAGTCCGGCGCTAGGCATAGAATCTTCGGAGACGGGCTGCGTTCCATGGGTTCGGCTCGAGTCGGTTATCCGATGCATCTCGCAGGCGGTACGCTCCACCAGTCAGGACATGGTCAATTATGAAGGGACCTTCCCACTTGGTAGAATGCGGAACTAATTCGCCAACGTTGATAGAATGCGGAACGGGTTTTTGCCACGTCACATTCTTGTCCGACAGGCGTAGAACTAATTCGCCAACGTTGTAATTTTTGGCCCGTACTTCTCTGCTTTGGTTGCTTCGAGCCTACTGTTGATAGAATGCGGAACGGGTTTCTGCCACGTCACATTCTTCCTCCAATGCGTCCAAGCTGTCCTGCCGATTGAGCTCGGCCTCTCTTTCTTCGTACATGCGCACCCGAGGTGAGTCATGAATTATGTCGCAGGGCAAAACTGCCTCTACGCCGTACACCATGAAGAATGGCGTATATCCGGTGGTGCGATTCGGCGTGGTCCGCAGCCCCCAGAGTACGGAGTCGAGCTCCTCCACCCAGTGCGTGTTAGATTCCTTAAGGGACCGCACTAATCTAGGTTTGATGCCGCTCATAATAAGACCATTTGCATGTTCCACCTGTCCGTTAGTTTGTGGGTGATAGACGGAAGCATAATCGAGCTTAATGCCCATGTTTTTGGACCAGAGTTTTACCTCATCGGCCGTAAGATTCGTGCCGTTATCAGTGATGATGCTGTGGGGGACGCCATAACGGTGTATGACCCCAGATATGAAGTCTATCACCGGTCCCGATTCGGCCGTTTTAACAGGCTTGGCTTCTATCCATTTGGTGAAATTATCCACCATGACCAGTAAGTATTTTTTCTTGTGGGTTCCACCTTTAAGGGGTCTGTCAGATTTCGGGTTCCGGCAGACCCTTAAGGTTCGAACTATGGGGTGTGCGCGGAGATTACGCTCTCTACCTCTCCGTCTTGCAAAGATCTAAACTACTGAAAGAACAACACAAGAGACACAGGGTTTATACTAGTTCGGGCCACCATTGTGGTGTATTACCCTACTCTAGTTTGTGGTGGGTGGATTGTCTCTTGGGCTGATGATGATGAACAGTACAAGGCAGAACAGCCTTGCGAGGGCCTGTTCTTGGCTGGGAGGATGAACTGCTAGGAGGAGTTCCGCCGCCCTTCTTTCTCTCTGTCTTTCTCTCCGAATTCTAGCTCGCTAGTTCTCGACCACCTTTACCCTGGGGGTGGCTAGTCCTATTTATAGGCAAGGGCCCTGGGCCTCTTCCCTATTGAGCGGGGAGGGCGCCAACAGTTGGACATTTTGAAGGGGAACATCTGGTACACTTATCCTGACTAAAGTCGGTCCTCGCCTGCCAAAAGGCTCTATAGTGACGCCGTCTTGGGCTCCACGGTGACCTCCTTCCCGCCGCTGGACTGGTCTTGGTCTTGTTGCACCAAAATGGATGCCTTTGCTTGATCCTCTCGCCTGCGCTTGCCCCCTTTGCACCAAAGAGGAAAGGAGGACACTGCGCGGGCTGGCGCCCGCCCGGCGCCCGTGGTCATCATGGCTTACGTCATGGGCACGTCGTGAGGTACCCCGCCTTGATCTCTCCGCCTCCTTGTAAGCCAGCATGATGAGGCCGCGCCTAAGGAAGGTCTGCGTCCCGAGGCTTGGCCCCTCGCGAGGGTCTTGTGTCTTGTGTTGATGAAGATGGGCCTTGCTAGGCCTCCTTTGAGCCACGCCGCAGGCCGCAGGTAGGCAAGTCTGGGGATCCCTGTTCCCAGAACGCCGACAGTAGCCCCGGGCCCAAGGCGCTCCTGGACTTGGCTGCACTGAGAGGCGAAAGGGCAAGGGAGAAGCGCCGCGGTCCCTAACAGCCTCTAGCCTTGGGCGCCGCATGGCGGTTGATGGGACGCGGGCATCTCCGCTTCCCCATGATGCCTCGGTGGTCGCGCGGATTGGACAAGTCCCTGCATGCGGATCATGTCATGATTACCTGTGATCGCGGAGGCCGACGGTTGGCCTTCGCCGGCTATAAGTACGGCACGGCGTGTGCCCTGCCAGTCCATCTCTCCTTGCTCCCTCTTCTTCTTCATGGCTCCGTCGAGGAAGTTCTCGGTTGCAGAGAAGGGGAAAGCCCGCCAGGTTGAGCCTGCCTCCCCCCGCTCAAGCGCGGCCGAGGACGCCCTCGGAAGCATCCCATGGCCTCTGCAGGTGCGTCCCGCGGTTGTGGAGGTGGTTCCCAGCATGGTGACGGGCGAGCTGCTGCGGCCGGGGGACGCGCATTGGTCGCGCGCTCCCCTAGGCTGCGCTTTCGCGTCGCGGAGGTGCTGCCGGAGTTCGTCGTATGGTCGGCGGAGCCGGCTAGCGCCCGGCTCCAGCTTCCTCGCTTCCTCCTTGATGAGCTCCCGGCCGGCGCCCCGGGCGGCCTCTGGCTTCAGGCGGACGGCTGCTGCGGCCGGGCCTCATGGGCCGCACTGGAGGTCTCCGTCACTGGGAGCTTGGCCCTGACTCGTGTTGGCAGGCGTTCGCCCGTGCCCGCGGCCTGGGGCGCCGGTGCACCCTGCACTTTAGGTTTGACGGCGATGCTACCCTCTACGTGAGGGTGTTTGGGGAAGATGGTCGCCGTGCAGGGTGCTGTCCTGAAGGCGACAACCGCGGCCGGGGACCCAGCCCCGACAAAGATGGAGGAGAAAGCGCCTGCGCGGCTGGCGGCGCCCAAGGCTCCCCAAGCTACATCGACTCTTCTTCAAGAGACTCTTCCAACGGTGGGCGCAGCCAGCCCCCTCGCCGTCACGCCGGCTTAGGAAGCGGCAGCACGTTCGCCCGCCGTCGTGCCCCGGTGAAGTGCGAGAAGGAGTCTGCCTGAGCCCCGGATTCAGCCTGAGTCTCCTCTGTAGGCGGGTGCGAGGCGAGCCGCGCCGGACTTGTCCTTCCTTTCCTTTTGTTTCCTGTGTAAAAGAAAACAGATGCGTGGAGCCCCGCGGGGGCGTGTTCGGGTTTATTGCTGTTAGCCATTACCTTGATTCTGCTCTCGCGCCCTTTGGCTATGTGTCCACGCGTAAATAGTTCCCGGCCCCAGCCGCGGGGGGCGACCGACCCAGGCCCTGTGCGTGTCGCAGTGCCCGAGGGGCACGGACTGGAGGGGTGCTCCTGTAACGGGCCCAGGTCATGAAACCTTCGAATGACTAGGGTAGGAACACTTGTGAGGGCGCTCGGCTATCCCCCCTCGCGAGGCCTTGCTCAAGGGAAATCAAAGCGGGGGGAGTAAAAATTGACGAACCACAAACCAACGACGGCAATAGTTTCAACAAAACTTCAAATGCGAACAAACAAGCCAACTGCCGAAAGCAAATGAAAAAGCCGCGTCCGGCACCTAATCTAGTCTTCGACGTCTTCTCACCAGCGCGGAGCTAAGTGCTGCCACTGGGCGTGGGAGGGAGCCCCAGGGCCTGAGGCCGGCGCTCCTGAGACTCCGGGGCGTGTATAGCCCCAACTCATTATTACGTGAGAGTGTCACAGGCGGCGAGCTTCACAGGCGTTGGCCTTCTTCACAGGCTCCGGGCCTTTCTTCTTAGGGGAAACGAGCTTCACGGGCACTTGCCCTCTTCACAGGCTCTGGGCCTTCTCCAAAAAAGCGTAATCTTCACAGCCGTTCGCCTTCCTCAAAGGCTCTGGGCCTTTTCCAAAAAGGATAATCTTCACAGGCGTTTGCCTTCTTCACAGGCTATGGGCCTTTTCCAAAAAGGATAATCTTCACAGGCGTTCGCCTTCTTCACAGGCTCTGGGCCTTTTCCAAAAAGGATAATCTTCACAGGCGTTCGCCTTCTTCACAGGCTCTGGGCCTTTTAGGGGTAAAACCTCCGGAGGTGCTGGATGTTCCACGCGTTCTGGATCGGCTCCCCCTCCTGAGTCTCCAAGCGTGCTGAGCCAGGCCTGGAAACATGAACAACCTTGAACGGGACCTCCCACATGGGGGAGAGCTTGTGCAGCCCCTCCCTGAAGAGAACCCGCCTGAGCACGAGGTCTCCTACCTCAAGAGTCCTGGGGCGGATGTTGCGGCAGTGATATCGTCGTAGCGCCTGTTGGTACCTCGCCGCTCATAACGCGACTTCTCGGCGGCGTTCCTCCCCTAGCACGAGGTCCGTCCCCCGCATGGCGTCCTGCTGCGCCTCGTCAAATGCCAGGACCCGCGCGGAGCGACGTCTGACCTCGTGAGGGAGGACTGCTTCGGCTCCGTAGACTAGGAAGAACGGGGCCTCTCCAATTGGCTTGGTCGCGGTTGTGCGGATGGACCACAACACGGACTGGAGCTCATCGTACCAACCTCTGCCGCAGGCATCCAACTTCTTCTCGAACGTCCTGGTCTTGAGGCCCCTCAGGACCTCTGCGTTGGCTCGTTCGGCCTGGCCGTTGCTTCGTGGGTGCGCCACTGAAGCATAGCATATCTGCGTTCCAAGGTTAGCACAGTATGTTCTGAAAAGGTTACTGGTGAACTGCGAACCGTTGTCTATGATGATGCGGTTCGGCACCCCGAACCGACTCACGATGCCTCTGATCAACTTGACCGCGGAACCCGCGGGGATGGTGCGGACGGCCTCTACTTCTGCCCACTTGGTAAACTTATCTATGGCGATGTAGAGGTAGCGGTAGCCCCCTGGCGCCCGAGGGAACGGGCCCAGAATGTCCAGCCCCCAGACTGCGAATGGCCATGAAAGGGGGATAGTCTGCAGGCCTCCCGCCGGCTGATGGATCTGCTTGGCTTGAAATTGGCAGGCTTCACAAGCCTTTACCAGTTCGACAGCGTCGTTGAGTGCGGTGGTCCAGTAGAACCCACTTCGAAATGCCTTGCCAACGAGGGTCCGTGATGATGCATGATGCCCACAGTCCCGGCCGTGTATGTCCCCCAGCAGTTCCTTTCCTTGCTCCCTGGAGATGCAGCGCAGCGATACGTCGTTTGGTCGCTTCCGGTAGAGTTCTCCATCCCTGATGCAGTATGCCGTGGCCTGCCGCGCCACGCGCTCCGCTTCCTCCTCCTTCTCCGGCAGGGTCCCTTGTGTTAAATAACTCCTAAGTTCCATGATCCAGCACTCCTCCTAGGGTTCCATTGTCAGGAGCAGGCGTGCTCCTGAGGCCGGGCCGCAGACCGAGGCTCCCGAGGCAGGTGGCTGGGGGAGTTCCTCCTGAGGCTGAGCAGTGTTTGATAATGACGGCTAGGCTGAGGGCTTGAAGAGCCTCTCTTCAAAGACGCCAGGTTCCTGAGGTAACCGCTGGGACGCCCGTCCGACGATGTCATCGGCCTCCTGATTGGTGCCGCGGGGCACATGCTTCAACTCCAACCCCAAAACTGTTTCTCCATTCTGCGGACCTCCGCTAGATAGGCTTCCATGTGCTAATCTTTTGGCTCATACACCTTGTTGGAGAAGTTGACAAGGAGATGCGAATTGCCCTTGACGGTGAGGCGCTTCACCCCCAGGGTGGCTGCGGCCTTCAAGCCCGCTGTTAGACCTTCATACTCCGCTATGTTGTTGGAGACATTTTCACCATGCTGGAAGCAGAGTTGTACAGCGTGGTAGAGCTTGTCCTGAGTGGGTGATATCAGCACCGCACTAGCCCCAGCGCCGTGCCTGGAGAATGCCCCATCGAAGTACATGACCCAACCTTCCGGTGCCTCGCTCCCTGGGGAGAGGGACCGATCCTCGTCGTGCTTAAGGCCTGGTGCCTCCGTCCATTCTGCCACCAAATCCGCTAATGCTGCTCCCTTGATGACCCTGGTCGTGCTGAACTCGAGCTGAAACGCCTGCAGTTCTATGTTCCATTCAACGACCCTTCTGGCTTAGTTAGGGCTCCTGAGCACTCTTTCCAAGGGGTATGACGAGACGACCTTGATGGGGTGAGCCTGGAAGTAGTGATGCAGCTTTCGCGAGGCCACCAGTAGCGCGAGGAGGAGCTTTTGAGGCATGGGATACCGTGCCCTCGCGTCCCGTAACTCCGTGCTAACGAAGTACACTGGGTGTTCCACAAGGCTGAGTGCATCAGCGCTCGCGGCGCCCTCCGGAGGCAAGGGCGCCTCGCGAGGCGACGAAGCCTCTGGAGGCAGGCCATCCAAGTGAGTGGCCTCTCCTGCTCCCGGCGCACTCTTTTGTGGCTGACCTTCCTCAACCGCGGTTGCGGCCTTCGGGGGCCTTCCCTGTTCCTGTCTTGCCTTGTCCCGAGTTGCTGCTGTGGTTCTGATTTGGCGCTCCTCCCTAACCGCCAGCAGGGCTGCGCTGGCGGAGTAAGGAGTGGCGGCGAGGTAGAGCACCAGGGGCTCCCGAGGGCGCAGAGCCACCATGACCGGAGGGCTGGTCAGGTATTTCTTGAGATCTTGAAACACTTTGTCTGCCTCTTCAGTCCATTCAAAGGGCCCCTTTTTCTTCATTAGCTGGAAGAAAGGCAGCGCTCGTTCCCCCAGCCTGGAGATGAAGCGCCCTAGCGTGGTCACACGTCCGGTGAGCTTCTGCATTTCTCTGAGGGTCTTTGGCGGGCTCATGTCCTCGACCGCCTTGACTTTTTCCGGGTTAGCCTCGATGCCTCGATGGGACACGAGGAAACCTAAGAGCTTGCCTGAGGGGACTCCGAACACACACTTCTCTGGGTTGAGCCGCAGGTTCACTGCGTCGAGGCTCGCGAAGGTTTCCTCTAGGTCTTGTATCAGGGTCTTGGCCTCCCGAGACTTCACCACAATGTCGTCAACGTAAGCTTCGACATTCTTCCCAAGCTGTGGGCCCAAGGTGATGTGCATCAGCCGCTGAAAGGTTGCCCCTGCGTTACGCAGCCCAAATGGCATGCATGTATAGCAGTACACCCCGCAAGGGGTTAGGAAGGCGGTCTTCTCGACGTCTTCTACCACCATCTTGATCTGATGATACCCAGAGAAGGCGTCCAGGAAGCATAGCAGGTCGCACTCTGCGGTGGAATCGACGATCTGGTCGATGCGGGGAAGCGGGAATGGATCTTGCGGGCCTGCCTTGTTGAGGTTGGTGAAGTTGACACACATTCGCTCCTTCCCTCCCTTCTTTGGCACCACGACAGGGTTTGCCAACCAATCCGGGTATCGAACCTCGTGAATGACCCCGGCGGCTTCTAACTTGCAGGTTTCTTGAACGATAAAGGCCTGCTTTTTTGTGGACTGCCGCCTTGCCTTCTGCTTCACGGGGCGCACGTTTGGGCACACGTTGAGGTGGTGCTCGATTACGCTCCTGGGGATCCCTGCTAACTGATCAGGCTCCCAAGCGAATACCTTTTTGTTCGCGCGCAGGAACCTGATCAGGGCCTCCTCCTGCTCAGGCTCGAGGTTGGCGCCTATGGTGAAAGTGGCACTAGAGGTCCCGTCCTCGTCGACAGGTATCTGCTTGGTTTCCGCCTTGTCCTGGTTGAACAACTGCTTCTTCTTGAAGGGCACAGCCCCCTTCGGCTCGGGGGTCCCTGAGTCGGCGGGCTGTGCCGATGCCGCCGTCCTGAAGGCGAGCTGGAGCACCCGCAGCGCGTCCCCGGCGTCCCCGTGCATGGTGAGGACGCCACGGCTCCCGAGCATCTTCATTAGGTTGTACGCCGGGTGCGTGGCGGCCATGAACTTGGCCAACGCTGGGTACCCGAGGATGGCGTTGTAGGGGAGGCCGATGGGGCGATGTCGAGGTCGACCATCTCCGTGCGGAAATTGTCGTAGGTATCGAAGGTTACTAGGAGCCGGATCTGTCCCAGGGAGCTGGATGACCCGCCCCCAACGCCCAAGAAGTGCCGACTGGGTTGCAGCCGTTCCAGGGGTATGCGAAGGAGATTGAAGGCCTCAACCGAAAGCACGCTGAGGCCTGCGCCACCATCGATGAGGGTTCTGGTGACGGCCACCTGGCAGATGGTGGGGGTGCACAACATGGGGAGCGCGCCCGAGCTTGCCGAGTTGGAGGGGTGGTCTTCCGAGCTGAAGGTCAGGCCGGCCTTGGGCGCCGCCCGATCCAGGGGAGCCCCCTGCCGTGCGGAAGCGATGCTGACCTGGCGGACAAACGGCTTGATGTGGCGACTTGTGGGCGGCGCCTGCGAGCCGCCCAAGAGGGCCACGATGACCGGGGGCGTTGGTGTAGCGGCGCGGCCGTCTCGCTGCACTGACGGATGCTGAGACGACGCTTGCCGCCCGTTCCCTGCCGGGTCGGGGGCGGCGTTGACGGCGGGCGACGGGGAACGACGAGGACGCCCGCCGACGGGAGCCGTCTGGGTGACGCCGGAAGTGATGGCGGCCCGGCGCTCGGTGCGGGCCCGGCGAGCATCGGACATGGACGCGACGGTCGGAGGAGAGCGGAGCGGTGGCAAACAAATTCCGGCGCACCCCTACCTGGCGCGCCAAATGTCGGATTTCGGGTTCCGACAGACCCTTAAGGTTTGAACTCTGGGGTGCGCGCGGAGATTACGCTCTCTACCTCTTCGTCTCGCAAAGATCTAAACTACTGAAAGAACAACACAAGGGACACATGGTTTATACTAGTTCGGGCCACCATTGTGGTGTAATACCCTACTCTAGTTTGTGGTGGGTGGATTGCCTCTTGGGCTGATGATGGTGAACAGTACAAGGCAGAACAGCCTCGCGAGGGCCTGTTCTTGGCTGGGATGATGAACTGCTAGGAGGAGTTCAGCCGCCCTTCTTTCTCTCTGTCTTTCTCTCCGGATTCTAGCTCGCTAGTTCTCGACCCCCTTTACCCTGGGGGTGGCTAGTCCTATTTATAGGAAAGGGCCCTGGGCCTCTTCCCCAAATATTGAGCGGGAAGGGCGCCAACAGTTGGCCATTTTGAAGGGGAACATCTGGTACACTTATCCTGACTAAAGTCGGTCCTCGCCTGCCAAAAGGCTCTGTAGTGACGCCGCCCTGGGCTCCACGGTGACCTCCTTCCCGCCGTTGGACTGGTCTTGGTCTTGTTGCACCGAAATGGATGCCTTTGCTTGATCCTCTCACCTGCGCTTGCCCCCTTTGCACCAAAGAGGAAAGGAGGACACTGCGCGGGCTGGCGCCCGCCCGGCGCCCGTGGTCATCATGGCTTACGTCATGGGCACCTCGTGAGGTACCCCGCCTTGATCTCTCCGCCTCCTCGTGAGCCAGCCTGATGAGGCCACGCCTGAGGAAGCTCTGCGTCGTCCGCCCCGCGAGGCTTGGCCCCTCGCGAGGGTCTTGGGTCTTGTGTTGATGAAGATGGGCCGTGTTGGGCCTCCTTTGAGCCACGCCGCAGGCAGGCAAGTCTGGGGACCCCCGTTCCCAGAACACCGACAGGGTCCCACCATGCCAAGCCCCCAGACCGCAAATGGCCATGTTATGGGGATAGTTTGGAGGGCGGTGGGTGGCATATGGCTTTGGTTTGCAAAAAGCTGGCAACCGACGCATCGTTGGACTAAGTCCTGAGCGTCTGCCCGAGCTGTTGGCCAATAAAAGCCTGTACGGAAAGCCTTGCTTACAAGGGACCGAGCTGCAGCATGATGACCACCGAGTCCGGCGTGAATTTCAGCCAGCAAGTTCCGCCCTTCATCTTCGGAGATGCACCTTTGAAGGACTCCGGTAGGGCTTTTCTTATAAAGCTCTCCCTCATGGACTTTGTAGGCTTTAGATCTCCGCACTATGCAGCGTGCCTCGTTTTGGTCCTCTGGGAGTCCCTGCCTAGTAAGGTAGGCTAGGAATGGTTCTGTCCATGGGGCGATAACTGCCATTATTACGTGGGTTGAAGGTGTGACTTCATTGGCGGAGCCTCCGATTGTGTCAGATTGTTCGACATCGGGCAGTGCGGTTGAGTCCAGAATGTTATTGTCAGATTCCCCTTCCCATACTACGGATGGCTTGAACAGCCGTTCCAAGAAGATGTTGGGGGGGGGACTGCATCGCGTTTTGTGCGGATGCGTGCCAGGACGTCTGCCGCCTGATTGTTCTCCTGGGCTATATGATGAAATTCGAGCCCTTCGAACCGAGCTGACATTTTTAGGATGGCGTTGTGATAAGCTGCCATTTTTCGATCCTTGGCACCGAATTCTCCATTTACTTGGGATATAGCGAGGTTCGAATCCCCTCGCACCTCTAGGCGTTGAATGCCCATGGATACTGCCATCCGGAGACCGTGTAAAAGGGCCTCATATTCGGCTGCATTGTTGGAGTCTGTGTACATAATCTGGAGTACGTATTGAACTGTGTCTCCCATGGGGGACGTCAAAACGACGCCAACCCCTAGACCAGCCAACATTTTAGAGTCGTCGAAATGCATGATCCAGTTTGAATATGTGTCGTACTCTTTAGGGAGTTCGGCCTCCGTCCATTCTGCGATGAAGTCGGCCAAAACATGCGACTTAATAGCTCGCCGTGGCTTGTAAGTTATGTCAAGTGGGAGGAGCTCGATGGCCCATTTTGCAATCCGGCCCGTTGCTTCGCGGTTGTTTATAATATCGTTAAGTGGTACTTAGGAGGCTACTGTTATCGAACACTCTTGAAAGTAGTGTCGCAGCTTCCGGGATGCCATGAATACCGCGTATGCAATCTTTTGATAATGCGGGTACCGTGATTTGCATGGACTGAGGACAGTGAACACATAGTAGACCGGCTTTTGAAGGGGGAATCTGTGTCCGTCCGTTTCTCTTTCGACAACGAGTATTGCGCTTACAACCTGATGGGTTGCTGCAATGTACAATAGCATTGGTTCGCCAATATTTGGCGCGGCCAGGACTGGGTTTGTTGCCAATATGGCCTTTATTTCATCGAGTCCGGCCGTGGCGGCATCCGTCCATTCGAAGTGTTCAGTGCGCCGAAGGAGGCGATAGAGGGGTAGTGCCTTTTCTCCCAAACGGGAGATGAAGCGGCTTAGAGCCGCCATGCATCCGGTTAATTTTTGTATCTGTCTGAGGTCTTTTGGGATATCTAATTGTGACAAAGCTCGGCTCTTGGCGGGATTTGCTTCAATTCTGTCGGATCACAGGTTCCGGCAGACCCTTAAGGTTCGAACTCTGGGGTGCGCGCGGAGATCGTGCCCTCTACCTCTCCGTCTCGTAAGGATCTACTACTGCCAGAAGCACAACACAAGAGACACAGGGTTTATACTGGTTCGGGCCACCGTTGTGGTGTAATACCCTACACCAGTTTGTGGTGGGTGGATTGCCTCTTGGGCTCATGATGAAGAACAATACAAGGAAGAACAGCCTCGCGAGGGTCAGTTCTTGGCTAGGGGATGAACTGTTGGAGGAGTCCAATCGCCCTTCTCTCTCTCTCTCTCTCTCTCTAGATGCCTCTTTTCTGGCTGTAGATACTGAATCAGGTGCCCCTACCCTGGGGGTGGCTAGTCCTATTTATAGGCAAAGGCCCTGGGCCTCTTCCCAAATATTGAGCGGGAAGGGCGCCAACAATTGGCCAATTTGAAGGGGAACATCTGGTACACTTATCCTGACTAAAGTTGGTCTTCGCCTGCCAAAGGCCCTGTGGTGACGCCGTCCTAGGCTCCATGGTGACCTCCTTCCCACCGTTGGACTAGTCTTGGTCTCGTTGCACCGAAATGGGTGCCTTTGCTTGATCCTCTCACCTGCGCTTGCCCCCTTTGCACCGAAGAGGAAAGGGAGACGCTGCGCGGGCTGGCGCCCGCCTGGCACCCTTGGTCGTCATGGCTTGCGTCATGGGCACCTCATGAGGTACCCACCTTGATCTCTCTGCTCCTCGCGAGCCAGCCTAAGGAGGTTGTGCTTGAGGAAGCGCCATGTCATCCGCCTCGCGAGGCTTGGCCCCTCGCGAGGGTCTTGAGCCTTGTGCTGATGAAGATGGGCCACGCTGGTACCCCATTTGAGCCACGCCGCAGGCCGCAGGCAGGCAAGTCTGGGGTCCCCCGTCCCCAGAAAGCCGACAGTAGCCCTCGGGCCCAAGGCGCGCATGGACTTGGCCGTGCCGAGAGGTGGAAGGGCAAGGGCAAAGCGCCGCGGGCCCTAACAGCCTGCGGCCTTGGGCTCCGCGTGGAGGTTGATTGGACGTGGGCGTCTCTGCTTCCCCATGATGCCTCGACGATCGCGCGGATTGGACAAGTCCCTGCATGCAAATCGTGTCATGATTACCTGTGATCGTGGAGGTCGACGGTTGGCCTCCGCCGGCTATAAGTGCGGCACCGCGCGTGCTCTTCTAGTCCATCTCCCCTTGGTTTCTCCTTCGCCTTGATTATTGCTCCGCCTTGCCGTGATGGCTCTGATTCGCCGGTTCTCTGCAGCGGAGAAGGGAAAGGCTCCTCAAGAGGGACCTGACCCGCTCCCGCGGAAGAAACGGCCTGCCTTGCGCGGCCGAGACAAGGAGAACCGCCTGGTGGTGCTGAGGCCTTGGTACGAGCGGCCTCCGCCGGGATTCCCGCTTCCCTTGTATGCCCACGCTGAGGGCCTTGAAAGAGGAGATGCCGATCCCCTCGGCCAGCGCCGTCGCCGGCGCCGGAGGGTCACGAAGGTGTGGGTCGTTCCTCCTGGAGTCCACGCCGAGGGCTCCTCCCGCGAGCGCGTGCTCCACGCCGCCATGCCTCCGCGGACTTGGATTCGCTCTCCTCCCTTCTTCGCCTCCGTCTTCCCGCGGGGAAGACTCCTGGAGCTGTGGCTGCAGCACGCCGACTGCAGCACTCCTGCGATCGAGGCAGAGGTTGCGATCACTGCCTCGGGCGAGGTCTTCATGACTCGCGGCTAGGGCGAAATCGCTCGGTGCTGCAGAACGAGGGGCGCCCTCACGATCCACCTGGAGTACGACGGCGCTTCAGTGATTTTCTTCAGGGTCTTCGACGCGAACGGTCGCCGGCTGGAGTGCTGCCCCGGAGGAGGTGGCCAGGACCTCGCTATGGCGACGGCTGGGCCCGCCAACCGCCCCCTGGACAGCTCCACAAGCGACGGGAGCGCCGGAGGATCCAGCGATCCCAGTGTGGTCTTCGCGACGCCGGAGACGAGCGACGACAGCTACGTGCCCGCGAGCTAGCGCCGCTCCTGGAGCAGGGCAGGCTCGCTCGGTCGCCGCCGGTCCTGATCTGGATGGGGTTGGCGCCGGTGCTTGACGGCCCACTGTTGATGATGGCATCTTTTGCAAGGGAGCGTGTAGTTAGCACCCTTTATGATCCGTTCCCTGCGAGGAATCACATTGTGCCCCATAGGGGCTTGTAAGGCGGTTGTGATCCTTGTTGTTAATATGTAACCCTTGCTATGGATCTGTGCGAATCGCAAATTCTGTCATAGTTCGGTCTTCCCTTTCGCACCTCGCGAGGGCTTGGTGCTCTGCGTCGACAGGTCCTAGTCCCAAGGCGGCGTCAGCCATCGCTGGTATGCCAGGTCGCGATGCCGTGGTCAAGGCCAGGAGGTGAGCGACCCGGGGTCCGGTAAGAGCCCCTGAGTCGCGATGCTCAGGAGGTCCCCTTTGGCGCCCAAGCAGCCGTCGCTTGGTGAGGAAGAGAAGCAACGTCGCTAGTACAGAGTCGCTTTAAGTGCGAGGGTAGTGCCACAGTATCCAACGCTTTGGATGGTGACTTATCTTGAGAATCGAGGATTCCCCCAGCACGTCGTCGGGTCCGGGGGTAATTTGAAAGGAGTTGCTTGACGAGGTCCTCGCGTGCCCCTTCTCCCTCGCCTCTGCCCCCCTTTCTGCTCTACGTCCTCGTGTCCCGGCCCTCGAGCTTGTCTCAGCCGTCGCTGGTATGCCAGGTCGCGATGCCGTGGACAAGGCCAGAGGGTGAGGGCTGGAGAGCCAGTAGGAGCCCTGAGTCGCGATGCTCAGGCACCCCCCCCTTTAACGTGCAAGCGGTTCGCGTGGGTGAGGGTGAAGGAAACGCCGTGAGGGCCTTGGCTAGCATAGCTTCCTCTAAGGATCCTGCAGATTCATTACAGAAAGAAGATGGGGCTGCCATGGCAGTTCTCAATCGATCGTTAGTCGCTCAAGAGCTCGTTGGTTGGAGTAGGTGAGGTGTACCAGGGCACCCGTGAGCCGGCGCGGGACTCACGAGGCCCTACCTCTTAGGCGGGTTGCGCCTGGCACTGGGTCGTATCTTGAGATGTGTTCCTGCAAAATCTGGTTAGATGCCGGCACTCTACGTCCTCGGGTCCCGGCCCTCGAGCTTGTCTCAGCCGTCCCTGGTATGCCGGGTCGCGATGTCGTGGACAAGGCCAGAGGGTGAGGGCTGGAGAGCCAGTAAGAGCCCTGAGTCGCGATGCTCAGGCGCCCCAACTTTAACGTGCAAGTGGTCGACATGAAGAAGAAAAGGTGCCGTGGACGGCATCGAGTAATCAAGCATGATGCATAATTGGAAATAAACGCGGAAGGGATACATGCTGCTGGGCCTAGCCCGAGTGGCCTGGGGATGATGCAGCCCGAGGGGCGTGTAACGCCCTCGATGCGGCTATATCTCCTACGTGTCGAAGCACGACTTAGAGGCATAACCGCATTGAAAGCAATGTCGCAAGTGAGGTAATCTTCGCACAACCCATGTAATACATAAGGGAAAGAGATACATCATTGGCTTACAATTGCCACTTCACACAATACATGAGTAAAGCATTACATCATACAGATACAATCAAGGTCCGACTACAGAACCAAAATAAAAGAAGACTACCCCAAATGCTACACAGATCCCCGATCGTCCCGACTGGGCTCCACTACTGATCAACTGAAACGAAACAACACAATGAACAAGATCTTCATCGAGCTCCTCCTTGAGCTCGGGTGCGTCACCTGCACGGTTTCATCGACACCTGCAAACTGGTTTTGGAAGTATCTGTGAGTCACGGGGACTCAGCAATCTCACACCCGCGAGATCAAGACTATTTAAGCTTATAGGTAGGATGGGGTTGTGAGGTGGAGCTACAGCAAGCGACTAGCATATATGGTGGCTAACATACGCAAATGAGAGCGAGAAGAGAAGGCAAAAGCACGGTCGAACAACTATGATCAAGAAGTGATCCTAGAACAACCTACGCCAAGCATAACTCCAACACCATGTTCACTTCCCGGACTCCGCCGAGAAGAGACCATCACGGTTACGCACACGGTTGATGTATTTTAATTAAGATCAACTTCGGGTTTTCTACAATCGGAGATTAACAAATTCCCATCTGCCACATAACCGCGGGCACAGCTTTCGAAAGTTCAAACCCTGCAGGGGTGTCCCAACTTAGCCCATGATAAGCTCTCACGATCAACGAAGGATATTCCTTCTCCCCGGGAAGACCCGATCAGTCTCGGAATCCCGGCTACAAGACATTTCGACAGTAATAAAACAAGACCAGCAAAGCCGCCCGATGCGCCGACATCCCGATAGGAGCTGCACATATCTCGTTCTCAGGGCAACACCGGATGAACACTACGTACGGCAACCGACGATACCCCAAGTTGCCTAGGGGTGGCACCGCAAGTGGCTCTAGTTTGGACCAACACTTAGACAAGCATTGGCCCGGGGGGGCTAAATAAAGATGACCCTCGAGAGAGCGACTCCCAAGGGAAAAATAGGTGGTGGTGAGGCAAATGTAAAACCAAAGTTGGGCCTTGCTAGAAAAGCTTTATTCAAAGCGAACTGTCAAGGGGGTCCCATAAATCACCCAACTGCGTTAGGGACGCAAAATCCGGGAACATAATACCGATATGACGGAAACTAGGGCGGCAAGAGTGGAACAAAACACCAGGCATAAGGCCGAGTCTTCCACCCTTTACCAAGTATATAGATGCATTAATAATATAAAAGGTATTGTGATATCCCAACAAGTAAACATGTTCCAATCAAGGAACAACATCTCCATGTTCCAACAAGGAACAAACTTCATCTTCACCTGCAACTAACAACGCTATAAGAGGGGCTGAGCAAAGCGGTAACATAGCCAAACAACGGTGTGCTAGGACAAGGTGGGTTAGAGGCTTGGTTTAACAATATGGGAGGCATGATAAGCAAGTGATAGGTATCGCAGCATAGGCATAGCAAAAGAGCGAGCATCTAGCAAGCAAAGATAGAAGTGATTTCGAGGGTATGGTCATCTTGCCTGCAAGGTTCTCAGAGTTGTCGAAAGCTTGATCCTCGTAAGTGTTCTCAACAGGTTCCTCGTTCACGTACTCGTCTCCCGGCTCTACCCAAAACAAGAACACAAGCGAAGGAACAACTATCAACCACGATGCAATGCGCAAGCAACATGATGCAAAACATGGCATGATATGCGAGATGTGGTATGCAGTGCATATGCGAGCTCCGGAAGGAAAAAGATGAACAAGGCATAATCTTGGCAAACCAAGTATGCCACTGGAAAGGTGAGGTGATTTCGGGTGAAATCGATATAAAGATCACCGGAATCGGATGCACGGTTTGCAAATGACAAGCAAAACAAGAATGACATATTTCTGCGTTTAACAGCATGATGCCACTTAGCAAGCAACAAGAAATTAAGCTACTGCACCCAAACATATCAGCAAAGCATATGGCAGTGATCTACTCAAGATGCTTGACAAAAGATGAACACTGAGCTACGGCTAAGTCATACCACAACAGGTTCAAACAAGCATGGAAAAAGTGCAAAAGATAACAGGTACACAGACTTGGTGAAAATAATAACATGCCAGAATTAACATCAGGATGACATGTTTAGAGCAAGCAAACAACATGCTACAAGAACAGGACATAGCAAAGTATGGCATGGCATGAATCTACCTAAAGCATTAAACCAAAAGTCCCTGACTGACCACGAGCCAAAAAGGACCAGAAAATATAATAGCACCCATGTCAAATAAGCAAGTTTCGTTACAGTTTTCAAAACTGGACATGTCAAAAACCGATAACAAGTAGGCATGTTTACGAGCTTGATGCACTCGCTACAGAGCTTTGCATGATAAACTAAGCATACACCCATCAAGAAGACATGGCATAGAAGCTATACATGGCAAGAACAACATCATAGAATTCAAGTAACAACTACAACAACCTTGGCAAAATCGAATAACATGTAAACAATCTGCCAGTAATATTTTATAGCAAAAGTAGAGCTCGATTGACTCAAGCTATGACACTCCATAATTATAGACAAAGGCATGGATGGATAGAGCAAATCCATATGTTCAAAACACCCTTACTGATCATGCTCAAAAGAGGCATAGATCTCTCTGAAACAACATGAACACATAGCATAAAAATAACAGCAGGACATGACAGTGAAATTACTAAGTCTCTGAAAACAGCAACATTATGATCCCTAGTTTGCATGCTTGTGCTAGTCAGCACAAAGATCAGAAAAATACATTGCATACACCCCTGTAAATATGGCATGGCATATTACAAAACACATGTAGGGCTGAAGCTCATAGGATGCACACATCAATCATGGAAAAAATGACAAAAGTGCATCTACTGAAACAGATCTGAAACTAACAACACATAGCCCTCTTCTAACAGCATTTCGGGCATCAAGATGAGCTCAAATGAAAGTGACGCAAAGAGATGAAATGATGTACTCATCGACACAAACAATTTGACATATTACACGCACGAAACGGAGCAGTATGCAGAGAGTTATGACATGATGAATAATGCACCAGAATGTTGAAATAACTCGGGACTTGGGCAAAATCGGGGTCAACCTCGTTGCACGGATTTCAAAGCGGCGCGGATCTCGCCGGATCCGCGAGGACGGCGGCCGGAGAGGGAAAATAACATCGCCGGAGGGGAGACTCGCCGGAGGGGGACGTCGGGGAGGTGACCCCGGACCGGATCTGGCCGGATCCGGCCGGATCCCGGCAGGGGCAGCGCGCCATGGAGCTCGGGGCGGTGGCGGCCATGGAGGCGAGGCGAGCTCGGGGACGCGGCGTGCGATGACGCATCGGTGGCGGGGTTTCGGCGAGGGGGCATGCCGGGGCGGCGGTGCGGGGTCGCCGGCGAGGAGCGGCGCCGGCACCGGTGGCGGACGACGGCGGGGCTGGAGCGGGCTCCGGCGGCGGCGGCGTGGACGGGATGGGCCCTGCGGGCCCGATTTGGGCCGTGCGGGCCGCGGTGAAGTGGGGCGGCGCGGGGCGACGTGGCCGGATCTGGTTGGGCGCGGGAGGCGGCGGCGCTGATGTGGCGCGACGCCATTCGCCGGAGTGAGGTGGCGGCGACGGCTGGACATGTCCGGCGCGGTGCGGACGCGTCCGGCGGCGCGAGGAGGAAGACGTTAGGGTTGGACTGCGCGAAAATTTCGGAGGGAGACACATATTTATAGGTAGGAGGAGCTAGGAGGCTCCAAATTGAGCACGGTTTGCGGCCACGCGATCGTGATCGAACGGCCGAGAGGATGGAGGGGGTTTGGATGGGTTTTGGGCCACTTTGGAGGGGTGTTGGGCTGCACACAAAAGAGGCCTTTGCGGCTACCCGGTTAACCGTTGGAGTATCAAACGACCTCCGAATGACCCGAAACTTGACAAGCGGTCTACCGGTGCTATACCAAGGCCGCTTGACAAACCTCGGTCCATTCCGAGAAAGTTTAATACCCGCTCACGGAAAAAGGTAAAAGGGGACGCCGGGGAACATAGGAGCGCCGGATTGCAAAACGGACAACGGGGAAAATGCTCGGATGCATAAGACGAACACGTATGCGAATGCGATGCACATGATGACATGACATGAAATGCATGACAAGGACAAAATACAAAACGAAGAAGAACCCAACCATGAGGGAATAACATATCACATTGCCGAAAATGGCAAGAGTTGGAGTTACAAATATGGCAAGTTACATCCGGGGTGTTACAGGGCGCCCCCAGCAAAGCAAGCTAGCGACTGAAAAGATAAAAAGGGATACATGCCACAGGGACGGACCCACGCGGCCTGGGAATGACGCAACCCTGGGAGGGCGCTCCCAGCTGGGAATGAAACTTGAAAGATGTCACCTGAAGATGTCGTCGGTGCAGTGGCGTTGGTGCAGCAGACTCGGTGGGCTGCGGAAGCCGATCCTTACGAGCCCCCAGGCCCAGGGGCCTCGGGAGGCTCCGGAGGCACTGGTGGCTCCTCGTGAGCAGCCTTCATCTCCGCCAGGGCCGTGGAACGCCTGTCCTCTTGCGCCTCCAAGACGCTCCTTATGAGGCGCTGGTACGCCGCAGCCACGCTCGGCAGGCCATAAGGCATGCGAACATAGCTGTGGGGTGGTCCTCTGCAGCGCCCCACTTGTGAGGGCCAGAGGCGCTCCGCCGTGGTGATCTGATTGAGCCCCGGTACGTCGACGCAGACGCGCAGCCCACCATCCTCGCCTGGATGGGGAGCCACAGTTGGTGGGCGACGACAACCTCTTATGATCCTTGACTCCTGTAGTTCTTGAGTGGCCTTGTTAACTAACTCCTGTTGGTCTGACCTTCTTTCCCTGGCTTCCTTTCGAGGGAAACGTGCCTCGAAGTATGCCTCCACATGGTGCCCCAACGCCTCCCTCGTGACCTTGGCGAGGTCAGTGGCCCTCCAGGTGAGATCCCCCGAGCCCTGCCTGAGGGGGGCGCCGGGCGCGCTTTCTTATGCGATTGAAGGAGGATCCCCCTAGGCAGATGCGGGCCCTGCAGGGCCTGCCTCCTGAGGGGCTGAGCCTGACGTCGTCTTCTTCTTCTTGGGGGTGGTCTCAGGAAGCCTCCTGCTTCCGCGATCTGGGTCTTCTAGTGACGCGGCCTGAAAGGCTCGCTCCAGGGTACACACTGCATCCTTCTCTTGACATGGCACCGTGATGACGTCGCCGCTTCCTGGCATCTTGAGGACGTTGTAGCCATGGTGAGTCACGGCCATGAACTTGCCCAGCGCTGGGTACCCGAGGATGGCGTTGTACGGCAGGCGGATGTGGGCGACGTCAAAGTCGATGAGCTCGGTGCGGTAGTTGTTGCGGGCCCCGAAGGTGACTGGAAGGCGGACCTGCCCGATCGGGACTGTGGAACCATCGGTCACTCCGGAGAAGGGCTTGGTTGGCTGAAGCTGGTCATAGGGCACTTGGAGGCTGTTGAATGTTTCCACGGACAAGACATTGAGCCCTGCCCCTCCGTCGATGAGGGTCCTGGTGACCAGAATGTTGCTGATGACTGGGGAACAAAGCATTGGGAGGACTCCGGCCGTGGCCGCGCACTTGAGCTGGTCTGCTGAACTGAACGTGATGGTGCAGGCCGACCACCTGAGGGGACGCGTTGCTTTGAGCTTGGGAAGAACTGCATTCACTTCGCGAGCAAACTGCTTGAAGATACGTTGAGAAGCTGGGGCTTGAGCTCCGCCCAGGATGCAGGCGATTGCGCGAGGCTCTTGGAAGCCCCCAGCCCCCTTGTCTTGGTGGCGGTCTTCGTTCCTTCTTGGCTGAGGCGGCATCGGCGGTAGGCCCGGGTTGCCGTGAGGGCGATCCTCACGAGGCTGGTCCCTCCAGTCACCCTCGCGAGGCGGGTCACGCCAGCGGTCCTCGCGAGGTTGGTCACGCCAGCCTTGACGTGGGGCACGATCTTCCCAGCATCCCGGGTTCCTTCCTCTTCCTCGGCCGTAGCGCCGGTCAACACGGTCAGGGCGTCGGCCGACTCTTCCTTCTCGCACGGCGCGGAGTTCTTGGCATTCATTGGTGTTGTGGGTGTGGAGGTCGTGGTACACACAGTACCGGCTGCCCCTGGAGGATTCGGGCAGATCCTTGCCCCGCTTGGTGTCCGGCTCTGCCGCGAGCACGGCAGCCCCCTTGCGCTTCACATCCTTGGCCTTGGGCTTCTTCTCTTCTGGGTCTACGGCAGACAGCTCGAGGAGGGAGAGGCGTCCCTCCTCAGCCCTGGCGCACTTGGTCGCCAGGTTGAACAACTCTAGGGAGGTGCAGAGGTCTTCATGCATCGCCAACTCCTCCTTCATCTTGACGTCGCGCACGCCATCGGAGAAAGCCGAAATGATGGCTTCCTCGGACACCCTGGGGATCTTGAGGCGCGCACTGTGTAAGCGTTGGATGTACTTTTGCAGGGTCTCTCCAGGTTGTTGCTTGATGCGGCGCATGTCGCTCACGGCGGGAGGCCGGTCGTGGGTACCTTGGAAGTTGGCGATGAAGCGAGTACGCATCTGGTCCCAGGAGGAGATCATGCCTGGGGCCAGGTTCAGGAGCCAAGTGCGAGCACCTTCCTTCAGCGCCATGGGGAACCAGTTCGCCATGACCTTTTCGTCCCCGCTGGCTGCTTCGATTCCCAGCTCGTAAAGCTGGAGGAACTCTGTGGGATCAGTCGTGCCATCGTAGCGAGGGGGCAGGTCCGGCTTGAACTTGTCGGGCCATGCGACTTCGCGCAGCTCGGCGGTGTAGGCGCGGCAGCCAGCGGTGACTGCGGGAGGTTTTGGTTGAGGGAGAGCTTGGCCTTGCGGGTCCCCTTGCGCTGCAGCTTGGAGCAGCGCGGGGTCTTGACGTGCCGGAGCTGGAGCGGGGTCTCGGCGAGCCGGGGCTGGGAGCGCCCGGGCGGCCTCTTGCGGTCGCGGGACTTCTTGGCAGCTCCGTTCCTGCTGGGCCGGTGCATGACGGAGCGGGTTCCGCCCAAGAGCTGCGCGCCTTGGGGCCATGGCATCTTCTTGGAAAGGAGGCGGCTGGAATGCCCCCGGGGCTTCATTGCCCACGCGGGACGGAGTGCGGCGCAGCGGTGCGGAAGGCGCGGGGGAGCCCCCTGCGGCGCGGACGAGCTCGGCGACGCGGTCGAGCCACTCCTCATAGACGTCGTCGACGGGGCGGTAGCGCAGGAGCTCGTTCGCCGCGATGAGCGCAGCTCGAGCCTCCAAGGGTGCGCGAAGCGCGTGCGACGAAGAACTGGCCCGGGTGAGCGACGGAGTGGCGGTGCGGCCATCTCGCCGCACGGATGGGTGCTGAGAGGATGCTTGCTGCTCGTTCCCCGCCGGGCCGGTGGCAGCGTTGACGGCGGGCGACGGGGAACGACGAGGACGCCCACCGACGGGGGCCGTCTAGACGGCGCGGGAAGCGATGGTGGCCCGGCGCTCGGCGCGGGCCCGACGAGCGTCAGACATGGATGCGACGGTCGGAGGAGAGCGGAGCGGTGGAAGACGGATTCCGGCGCACCCCTACCTGGCGCGCCAAATGTCGGATCACGGGTTCTGGCAGACCCATAAGGTTCGAACTCTGGGGTGCGCGCGGAGATCGTGCCCTCTACCTCTCCATCTCGTAAGGATCTACTACTGCCAGAAGAACAACAAAAGAGACACAGGGTTTATACTGGTTCGGGCCACCGTTGTGGTGTAATACCCTACTCCAGTTTGTGGTGGGTGGATTGCCTCTTGGGCTGATGATGAAGAACAATACAAGGAAGAACAGCCTCGCGAGGGTCAGTTCTTGGCTAGGGGATGAACTGTTGGAGGAGTCCAATCGCCCTTCTCTCTCTCTCTCTCTCTAGATGCCTCTTTTCTGGCTGTAGATACTGAATCAGGTGCCCCTACCCTGGGGGTGGCTAGTCCTATTTATAGGCAAAGGCCCTGGGCCTCTTCCCAAATATTGAGCGGGAAGGGCGCCAACAATTGGCCAATTTGAAGGGGAACATCTGGTACACTTATCCTGACTAAAGTTGGTCTTCGCCTGCCAAAGGCCCTGTGGTGACGTCGTCCTGGGCTCCATGGTGACCTCCTTCCCACCGTTGGACTGGTCTTGGTCTCGTTGCACCGAAATGGGTGCCTTTGCTTGATCCTCTCGCCTGCGCTTGCCCCCTTTACACCGAAGAGGAAAGGGAGACGCTGCGTGGGCTGGCGCCCGCCTGGCACCCTTGGTCGTCATGGCTTGCGTCATGGGCACCTCGTGAGGTACCCGCCTTGATCTCTCCGCCTCCTCGCGAGCCAGCCTGAGGAGGCCGTGCTTGAGGAAGCGCCATGTCGTCCGCCTCGCGAGGCTTGGCCCCTCGCGAGGGTCTTGAGCCATGTGCTGATGAAGATGGGCCATGCTGGGCCCCCATTTGAGCCACGCCGCAGGCCGCAGGCAGGCAAGTCTGGGGACCCCCGTTCCCAGAACGCCGACAAATTCCTCTATCGGATACAATGAAGCCCAAGAGCTTTCCGGCTAGAACGCCGAAAACACATTTTTCCGGGTTGAGCTTGATGTCGTATGTTCGGAGATTGTCAAATGTAAGCCTCAAGTCGTCTACTAGAGATTCGACATGTCTTGTTTTTACGACCACATCATCCATGTATGCCTCCACTATTTTGCCTATCTGGTTTGCCAGACATGTTTGAATCATGCAATGATATGTTGTGCCGGTGTTTTTGAGCCCAAAGGGCATCATGTTGAAGCAGAATGGGTCGTATGGTGTGATGAATGCCGTTGCGGCTTGGTCAGATTCTGCCATCTTTATTTGATGGTAGCCGGAATATGCGTCGAGGAAGCACAACGAATCGTGTCCTGCGGTGGCGTCGATAATTTGATCAATGCGGGGGAGGGGGAAGGGATCCTTTGGGCAAGCCTTGTTAAGGTCTTTAAAATCAACGCACAGGCGCCAGGATTCGTCCTTCTTTGGTACCATCACCAGGTTTGCTAGCCAGTCCGGATGTTTTATATCTCTGATGTCGGGTGGTTGGTGCGACATATGCCAACGGGTGGCTTATCTGTGTGGGAGCCAGTAAGACGTCGCCGGTGCCTGGAAGCGGGATAAGGTGAAGACATGCACGCCGGCGTATCTTACCCAGCTTCGGGGCTCTCCGTGGAGATAACACCCCTACTGCTGCTCTGCGGGGTCTCCGCATGATCACTTGATGAATAAGTAACTACAAAGTGTTCCTCGAGCTATTTGGTGAGAGGAAGAAGAAGGGCAAGGCTAGCTCTACTCTTCTCTCTATGTGTGTTGTAACCTAGATGATATCAACCCTTTGCATGGGTGCCCCGAGGGGTTTATATAGGCCTACCCCCCGGGGGTACAATGGTAATCTGGCTGGGCACGGGTCCCAGTCGTCAGTGTCTACGCCTGCCGACTGCTGGGGCCCGCCGGCTGGTGGGCCCCGCCGGCCGCCGGCATCTTGGCCGACAGGCAGGCCCTACTGCCTAGGGCCCTGTCGGCGGCCGATTACTGTTGCCTCAACCCTGATGATGAGGGCTTTGTCGAGGTAAGCGTGGCTACAGTGCCCGCCGCCTGGCGGGCGATCGCTGTAGCCTCACGTCGTCTTGTCTCCTTAAAGGGGCGCCTCCCTCGAGGGAAGGAGCAAGCCGGCTTGGGAAAGCCGGCGATCTCTCGGGCCGACTGGGGGAGGCCTAGTCGCCTTTGGGTGTCTCTCTGCCCAAAGGAGCCCACCGCCCGTGGGCCGCGCTGACAGCCCACTGTGGATGGCGTCATAGTTATCATGGCAACAGTGCCGCGCCGGACGGGTCAGGGCTCCCCCGTACGGCGCACTGTGCCAGGCGTGCTCTGGGTTTCGGGGGTGGCAGGCTTTACTGTAGCCACGCCCTGTCCCATCGCCATTATGTGGATGCGCGCCTCGAGGGTACGATCTTGACCGCGTCGTGGGAGCCGGCTTCTTGGAGTGAGCCTTCTCGAGGCTGGCTTCTTGGAGCTGGCCCTCCCGCGGCTTTCTTCATGAGGGTTAAGGCCGGCCCGCCTTCCGACAGTCGGCCTGAGAGGCAGCCGGCAGGGGGAAGGCGGCGCCACGTCTTTGTTTCTTGGAGGCCGGATCGGCTCGTAATTTTTTCTGAAGTGCCAAGGGGAGCCGGCTAGGCTACCCGTGGTCATTTACCCCGACTATAGTCCCCGAAGCTGGTCGCGCTTTGAGGTCGGCAGGGGGACGAGAAGCTCGGTCAGCTTCCTATCTTGAGAAGCCGACGGCTGGGAGTCAGCTTTGCTTATGCGCGCCGCCTTGAGGGGGCGTCGTTCTCGTCAACGGGAATGTGGGCCAACTCGCGCGCTGACCGCGCGCCTCCCCGCGTGTCACGTGGCAGAAAAGGCTTGCCAGGGCGCGTACGCGACGGGACGTCGCCGTAGGCCCGGGCCCGCCACTCCTGGCCTCGGCCCAGGCACGGATCTTCTGCGGCCCAAGGTGGGCGGTTTGCCTTCCCGCGGCGGTTTCGCCACGCCGTCAAGGCGCAGTAATAGCGGGATGTGGGGGAGTGGGCGCAGTTAATCCCACGTCCCCCACACCACGCCTCCTCGGCTCCGCCGCGAGGGTCTATACGTAGGGGGAGGAGAGGGAGCGGCAAAGGCTCGCACACTCTCCCTCGCTCCTCCCTTCCTCGTCTTCTTTCCTTACTCTCTTCGCCACTGCAGCGCCTCTTTGCCGCGCCGTTCCGCCGCAGCGGGGTTGCCCGCGCCTTTGCCGCCACCGCATCTTGCTCTTCGCCGCACCGCTCCAATGGCGCTGTCGTGCTTGTGGGACGACTCCAACGTCCTCGACGAGCACATCGAGTTCCTCCGCCGGACGCGGCGTCTGCCCGGCGAGAACTAAGTGCGGGTCCGGCGCGCGCCGGAGCAGGAGATCTCGCCGGCACCGGAGGAGGGCGAGCGGGTGGTCTTCCGCTCGCACTGCATACGCAGCTTCGGCCTCCCGGCGAGCGGATTCCTCCGCTCGTTCCTTAAATTCTACCACCTTCAGCCGCATCACCTCACCCCCAACGCCGTGATGCTGCTGTCAGCCTTCGTCACCCTCTGCGAGGGTTTTCTTGGCGTCCACCCCACCTTAGAGCTCTGGGGAGAGTTCTTCCAAAGCAAACTCGGCACCGCCGTCGCGGGCGTGCCCGCCCCATGCAGAGCTTACATCGCCATGAGGCGGACGGGCGAGAACAATCCGTTCCCGTCCATCCCGCTGATCCAGTCGGTGAAGCTCTGGCAGAAGTCCTACTTCTACGTGAGGAACGTCGCCCCGCAAGGCGACTTTGTCAACCTGCCGGCTTACGTAGCCGACCCGCGGGCCTCATGGAGCTACCGGGCCAGGACGCTGTCCCAGGCCGGGAACGCCGTCGTCGCCCGCCTCCGGGTGATGATCCAGTCGGAGGGCCTGGTCGGAGCCGACCTGGTGGCCGCCTTCGTGGAGCGCCGGGTACTCCCGCTCCAAGGCCGGCCGCACATGATCTGCCAGATGAGCGGCCGCTTCGACCCATGCCGGCTGAGCACCAGGGAGATGCCTCATGCCGAGGTGTCCTACCTAGTGAACTACATTGCCAACTGCAAGCTCGCCGAGGATTGGCGATTCGGCAAGGAGCCGTACTCTCGCACTAACCCTCTGCCTGTCGTAAGTATTTCTTCTTTTCCTTTCTTTTGTGTTGCCGGCTTTGATATGACCGGCCTCTGATCCGCCAGCTTGCTTTCTGCAGAATCCTCTACTTCCGCCAGGGGCGGGGGCCGCGGGGGCAGAGCGCCCGTTCCACCCCGACCGCACGGTGGATGACGTCGACGACCTGGACCTTGGAGCGGCCGCCATGGAGGACACCGCCGCAGGGGAAGGCGGTGAGGTAAGCGGCGCCGGGCTCGAATCCGGCCTCGAGGGCTGGGCGGACGACGATGAGGTCGAAACAGTCCCACACCGCCAGCCGACGCCGGAACTTCAAGGCGCGGGCCCTTCTGCCGCGCCGGCCGCCTGTGGCGCCGCGCCGAAGCACCGGGCCATGTCGACCTACTTCGGCAGCCGGCCGAAGAAACCCAGGGGCACCGCCGCGGCAACCAACCGGGACGAGGCGGCCGCGAAGCCGGCCCGCTTCCAAAAGGTCGTGAAGCAGCCGCAGGCGGTTTCGGCGTAAGTGTTAATCGTCTTGTATTCTCGCCGTGTTCTTCGATTGGAGTTCTTCTAAATTCTTTCTTGGTTGACCGGCCAGGGCGCCGCTTTCCCTTGAACGGGATCCTGACGGCTCCGTGATTAAATTGGCCGGAGGGTCTTCGAGCTCCCGCCGCGTGGACCCCCGCGCCGACCTTATGGAGGCTACGGCACGGAACGTGCAGGAGGCACGGGAGGAGCGGGAAGCGTCGGAGCGAAGGGCCGCCCAGGCGGCGAAGGAGCAGGCCGACGCGGCGGCCAAGGCCCAGGCGGAGGTGATGGCCGCGGAGAGGGAGGCGGAGGCTTCACGCAACCAGCCTCCACAGCTCGTCATCCTGCTCTGCAGCGTGGCTCCCGGCGTCCCCGTGCCTCCGCCAGAAGGAGCCAACCGCGGCCAGGCGGCGGCGGAGCGGAGGGAGGATGATGTGATCGTCTTGGAGGAGGTGCCGTGGACGACGCCGACTGGGGCGGGCCAGGGTGGCCAGCCGGCTGCGGCGCCGGTGCAGCCGGCTGGGAGCGAGCCGGCAGCAGGAGCCGGCCTAGTGGCACAGCCGACATCACGCCGGCTTGCGGGGGAAACCGCCCCCGTGCCGGAGCCGGACCGAGCTGCGAGCGCCAGCCGGATGGCGGAGGCCCTGGAGGCGGCTAGCTCCAGTACGTCCGAGTGGACGCCCAGCGGGGGGTCGGCCGAGCTGAACGCGGCGGCCCAGGAGGTCCGGGGCCGGCTTCAGGCTCATGCCACCGCGCTGCAGCGGTATACCCGAGATTTCCTTGCGACGCGGGCAGTCGTCCGGGTGAGTCTTCTAGCCTTAGTTGTTTTGTTTTTTTTTATTTCTTCCGTGGGGGCGTGTCAGCGCACCCACTGGGTGTAGTCCCCGAGTTCCGAGTCGGCTGCTGAGCAGGTGGCTTGGATCTTACTAGGTCCTGACAGTTATCTTATTCCTGCATCCTGACTGATCTTCAAGGAGTACCATAACCAGAGCACCGCCGCCATCGATTCCCAGGCTCAGGAGCTGCGCCAGAAGATCGAGGATCTCTCCGACAGCCGGAGTACGTGCTCTGTTTAGTTCATATCCTGTGGGGGCGCGTCAGCGCACCCACTGGGTGTAGTCCCCGAGATCCGGGCCGACTGCTGATCAGTCGGGTCGGATCTTCCCCAACGACTTCTTCCTAATTGTTTCTTCCTCTGTCTTCATGCTTGCAGGGGCCAATGCCGACTTGAGGGAGCAGCTCGGCGGGGCCCAGACCGCCCTTCGCACCAAGGAGGCCGAGCTCAACGCCTTAGTACAGGAGCGCGACCGCCTGGTCAAGAAGTTGGCCGACCAAGAGGAGAGCCACAAGGCGGCCCTGGAGAGGGCGCAGGACAGCGAGGCCACCCTCAAAGCTGAATTCGAGACCGAGGCGGCGGGCTGGGCCGAGGCGAAGCAAGCGCTGAGCGAGGGTTATGGCCGGATCAAGGATCTGATCGACGGTGAGCCGCCTTCCTTACTCCTTGCTTGCCCCCTTGCCCTCTGGTTCGTCTTCTGATTTGTGCTGCTTTGTTTTTGCGCAAACTACTTCCCTCGCTACTCCGTCATTGCCACCCAGACCATCGAGGCCCACCACGAGGCACGCCGGCAGGCGGGGGTCGAGATTGCGCCGGACGCGAGCCGGACATCTGAGGAGCAGCTCTTGGAGATTCAAGCACGGTTGCAGTCGGTACACCGCATCCTCCGCCGCCTCCAGCGTGCTGGGGCGCAGATGCTGGCCGCCCTCTGGCCAAGCGAAGCGATTCCCCGCACCCCGAGCCGGACTGCCGACTGGCTGGAGGTGGCAGTCGGCCGCTTTGAGGCCTGGAAGGCCTCTGCTGCTTGATCTGGTGCGAGGCGGGCGCTGGAGTTCGTCCGGGCCTGGTACCCTGGGCTAGACTTGGAGCAGCTGAGGACTCGGCGGGCGGAGGCTGATGAAGAGCTGGTGGAGGTGCAGCCGGCTATCATCCAGCGTGCTTTGCCTCTTGCCGAGTTTACCGACACCAGCGTCTTCGCTCCTGTGGTGGATGACGAAGGTGTCGCCCAGCCGGAGGAGTGGTTCGGGCTGAACCCGGCGGAGGGTGAAGACTCGGTGGAGGAGGTCGCCTCCAGTGACAAAGGTGAAGACGAAGAAGGGGAGGAGGGCGAAGACGTCGAGCCGGCCGGTGAAGCAACCAGCCAGCCTCAGCATGACCGTGCCTCCAGCAATGAGGCGCGCGCTGGCGCGCCCTCTGCGGGAGGCGGTGATCATGCCGAGGTTCACCAGCCGGCCACTCCTCCAGCCGGCGCTACTGTCTCCACCGACCTGCCCGACTCGCCAGTCGTCCCCCTGGCTTGATCTGCCGTCGTTGCTTTTCCTGCTTGTTACTCTTTGAACAATTTCTATTAAGCTTGCGCAGTTCCACCCACTGGGGGTCTATTCAAACTATGTTGAATGCTGGCCTTTTCAAGGCCTTTTGTGTAAATATAATCATGCATGTGTTTGGCTTCCATTCTCGTATGCTTTTTATCCTTAGGCTGTTTCCTTTGCCGCCTTCCCCTGATTGCCGCCTTCCCAGCCGGCAGCTGCTCTGCAGCCTAAGGCTAAGGAAGGACTCAGCTATCTTTTTTGGGGGAAAGCAAGTACTCGAGCTTTCTTGGATTGTAGCGAAGTGAATGGAAGCCGGCCGGCCGGCTACTCTTGTAGTCGGCCAGCAGTAGGAAAGAGCCGGCTTTTTGTTATCCCTAGCCGTTTTTCGTGTGGGCGTCCTTTCCTGCCTTTGGCTCTTGCCAGCCGGACAGCCGATTCTTTGAACTGCGACTTTTGGCAAGAGAGGGCTTTGGAGCCGGCACACTACTTGTCTGACCGCGGGTAGGACTTCTAATATAACTCAAGGCGGCCAGTCCCCGGGTCAACTAGTCGAACCCGGTGCCGGACGAGAGAAGTAAATGTAATGACATAATCATAAGCATGATACTCTTCATTCATAGATGAAAGATGGCAGTCCCCGAGTTCTCCTCGGGGGGCCTATTGTCTCGTACTTAGTACAAAAGTTAGCATGATACATACTGCATTTCAACTGTAAAATCTTCGGAGGAGGCTGGTGTTCCATGGTCGTTCCAAGTCCTTGCCGGAGTCGTCTCTCTTTCGTGCCTTTGGCTTCTGTGCGTCGATCAGGTAGTAGGAGTCATTTCGTAGCGCTCTGCTGATGACGAAGGGGCCTTCTCAAGGGGCCGAGAGCTTGTGCTGGCCGGCTGTTCGCTGGATCAGCCGGAGCACAAGGTCGCCCTCTTGGAAGGATCTTGGCTTGACCTTCCGGCTGTGGTAGCGACGCAGACCCTGCTGGTAGATGGCGGACCGGCTGAGGGCTAACAGCCGGCTTTCTTCCAGTAGGTCGATGCCGTCTTCTCGTGCTTCCTTGGCCTCCGCCTCCATGTACATGGTCACCCGAGGCGAGTCGAACTCGATGTCGGTTGGGATGACCGCCTCGGCACCATATACGAGGAAGAAAGGAGTGAAGCCGCTTGACCTGTTTGGGGCAGCGCGCAGACTCCAGAGGACGGCTGGCAGCTCATCGAGCCAGCAGTCGGCCAAACGCTCCAGTGGCACGACCAGTCTGGGCTTGATGCCGGAAAGGATGAGGCCGTTGGCTCGTTCGACTTGGCCGTTTGACTGCGGGTGGGCAACAGACGCTAAGTCCAGTCGGATGCCCTGCGTCGCGCAGAAACGTGCCAATGCCCCCATGGCAAAATTTGTGCCATTGTCGGTGATGATGCTGTGCGGCACGCCGTACCAAGTTGTTATGTCTGCGATGAATGTCACGGCAGTCGGCCCATTCAGCTTCTTGATCGGCTTTGCTTCGATCCACTTGGTGAACTTGTCCACGGCGACAAGTATATGTGTCATGCCGCCGCGCGCCGTCTTGAATGGGCCCATCATGTCCAGACCCCAAACGGCAAAGGGCCAAGTGAGGGGAATGGTCTTGAGTGCCGAAGTCGGCAGGTGTTGCTTGGAGCTGAAGACTTGGCACCCTTTGCAATGCTTGACTAATTCCTTGGCGTCGTCCAAAGCAGTCGGCCAAAAGAATCCATGGCGGAAAGCTTTGGCGACTAATGATCTTGAAGCCGCGTGGTGGCCGCATTCACCTTGGTGGATGTCTCTGAGGATTGTTATGCCCTTCTCTTGTTCAACGCATCGCTGGAAGACTCCAGTGACGCTGCGCCTGACGAGCTCTCTGTTGACGATTGTGTATGCTCCGGCTCGGCGTTGGATTGTCTTGCCTCTGTCTCGTCAGCCGACAGTTCTTGGTTTGTCAGGAAGTTGAGGATGGGCTGGGCCCATGATGGAGCTGTGACTTCTTCTGTTGCCAATGCGGCTACTGCAACCAGGGTGGGCGGGCTGGGTTGTGAGATGTTGGAGTCGGCCGCCGCCTGTGGTGCTGGTGCAGTCCCCGGGCCGACTACCGCAGTCCTCGGGCCGGGTTCAGAAGTCCCCGGGTCAGGTGCGACTACGGAAGTCCCCGAGCCGCCTGCAGAAGTCCCCGCGCCGCCTACTTGGCTCTTCAAGCCGGATCCAGCTGCATCGGGGCTAGGCGGCACGAAGATGGAATCGGACTCTGGAGACGGCTTGATAGACGGCTTGAGGAGGCGTTGCAGAGAGACGCCGGTTGGTATTGCTTGCCGAGTGGAGCCTAATTGAGCCAGGGCATCTGCTGGTCCGTTGTCGACTCGTGGTACATGGAGGAACTCGCATCCTTCAAAGTACCCGCTGATCTGCTGGACGAGGAAGCGGTAGCTTGCCATGTTTGCGTCCTTGGCGTCCCAATCGCCGGATGACTGTTGGACTATCAAGTCTGAGTCGCCGTAACACAGGATCCGGCGTATGCCAAGCTCTTTGGCAAGCCGGAGCCCGTGTACGAGCGCCTCATACACGGCCACGTTGTTGGAGGCGGCAAAATGAATTTGCAGCGTGTATCTGAGCTTGTCGCCTTTGGGAGAGGTGAGGATGACGCCGGCTCCCAAGCCGGTGAGCATCTTGGACCCATCGAAGTGCAGGCGCCAGTGAGTGGAGTCGGGAGCCGGCGGCAGGTACTGGGTCTCGGCCCAGTCGACGAGGAAGTCGGCCAATGCCTGGGATTTGATGGCGGTGCGAGGCTAGTAGAAGATCGTGTAAGGGGCCAGCCTGATGGCCCATTTCGCCACCCGGCCGGATGCGTCCCGGCTGCCTATGATCTCGGCGAGCGGGGCGGTGCATACGACCGTGATGGGGTGCTCTTGGAAGTAGGGCTTTAGTTTCTTGGCGGCAAAGTACACGCCGTAGCACATCTTCTGGTAGTGCGGGTAGTTCTGCTTCAAGGTAGACAGCACCTCGCTCAAATAGTACACCGGCCTCTGGACCGGCTGGGCCCGGCCCTCTTCTGGGCGCTGGACTACGATGACGGTGCTGACCACCCGGCTGGTTGCGGCGATGTAAAGGAGCATGGGCTCTTTCTCAGTTGGCGCCGCTAGGACAGGCGGCGTGGTCAGCATTTTCTTCAGCTCGTGAAAAGCTTGGTCAGCTTGGTCGTACCACTCGAAGTGAGTGGTCTTCTTCATGAGGCGGTAGAGGGGGAGAGCCTTCTCTCCGAGTCGGCTAATGAAGCGGTTCAGGGAAGCCAAGCATCCGGTGAACTTCTGGACGTCTCGCAGCTTGGTGGGAATCGCCATTCTCTCAATGGCCTTGATCTTCACTGGGTTGCATTCGATGCCGCGTTCGGAGACCAGGAAGCCTAGGAGCTGGCCGGCTGGCACTCCGAACATGCATTTCTCGGGGTTGAGCTTGATCCGACATCGGCGCAGGTTCTCGAATGTTTCCTTGAGGTCATCCAGCAGGGTGTTGCGCTTCTTCGTCTTCACAAAAATATCGTCCACGTAGACGTGGGCATTTCTGCCGAGTTGCTTGAGGAGGCACTTCTGCATGCAACGCTGAAAAGTGGCACCGGCATTTCTCAAGCCGAATGTCATAGTCAGGTAGCAGAAGGCTCCGAATGGTGTGATGAAGGCGGTCTTCAGGCGGTCGGCCGGATCCAACTTTATCTGGTGGTACCCAGAGTAAGCATCCAAGAAACTCAGCAGCTCGCATCCGGCTGTGGAGTCTATCACTTGATCTATCCTTGGCAGGGCAAAAGGATCTTTGGGGCAGGCCTTGTTGAGGCTCGTGTAGTCTATGCACATGCGCCACTTGTTGTTCTTCTTCAGCACAAGGACCAGGTTGGCAACCCACTCCGGAAAGAACACTTCCATGATGAAGCCGGCAGCCAGAAGCCGGGCTATCTTTTCTCCTACAATCCTTCTCTTTTCCTCCGACAGTCGGCGGAGGGGTTGCTTGACTGGTTTTGCACCTTCTCGGACATGTAATTTGTGCTCGGCGAAATCCTTCGGAACACCTAGCATGTCCTTGGGGGACCATGCAAAGGTGTCCCGATTCTCACGGAGGAAATCGGCGAGCTCGCCTTCCTATTTGCTGTTTAGGTTTGCCCCAATGATGGCAAACCTTTCCGGGTGCTCGGGGTCAAGAGGTATCTTCTTCGTTTCCTTGGCCTGCTGGAAGGAACCTTGGGCATCACACTCTTTGGGATCGGGGGACAGGGCCGGCTGCTTGCCAGCCATGGCCACGACCCGGTCCAACTTCTTCTTTTCTTCGGCAATCACAAGGGACTCGGCCAGCCGGTTGCTGGCTGCTGCGCATTCTGCCGATTTCTTGTAATCGCCGTCTATGGTGATGATGCCCTTGGTGCTTGGCATCTTCATCTTTGAGGTAAGCATAGTGGGGAACAGCCATGAACTTGGCCAAGGCAGGTCGGCCAAGCAGGGCGTGGTAAGACCTCTCAAGGTCCACCACTTCAAACTAGATGGCCTCCCTGCGGAAATGATCCTTGTCCCCAAAGAGGACATCAATCTTGATCTTGGCAATGGGGGAGCAGGAAAGGCCGGGTACGATGCCGTGGAACACAGAATGGGTAGGCGTGAGCTGCTTCGTCTTGACGTTGAGCTTCTGCAGGGTGTCAAGGTACAGGATGTTGATGTTGCTCCCGCCGTCTATCAACACGCGGGAGAAACAAGCTGCGCGTCTGTCTATTGCAAGGGTGGCATCCAGGACCAGTGCATAAGAGCCGGGAGATGGCATCACCTCTGGGTGGTCGGCCCGGCTCCAGCTGATGGGTTTTTCTTACCAGTGCATGTCCTCGGAGGGGTTGGCGGCAACCGCGTTGACTTCCTGGTGCTCTCGGTGCCTACTGCGCCGGTCTTCAGGCTGGCTGGTGAAGACGACATAGGCGGTGTGCTCGTCGGGGAACTCGTCGTGCATGGCTCCGACTGCTGGCTGAGCAGCCGACTGCTGCGGAGCCGGAGGCGGTGGTCCAGCAGGTGGAGGCGGCACGAGCCCTTCGCCTTTGGAGATTCAGGTGAGCCAGTGGCACTTCCGTGTTGTGTGGTTGGACGGCTTCGCGCCACTGTCGAACTTGCATGGGGCGTCGAGGGTTTGCTCGTAGGAGAAGGCCGGCTGCCAAACCGACCGGCCGCCTTTCTGCTTCTTGTGTGCGGGCCGCCCTTCAGGCTGCTCGCCCTCGACCGTGGCCACCTGCCGACTGGTGGAAGGCGGCATGGGGCCCTTGCGCTTGTGGTTGTTTTGGTACGGGCGTCGGCCGGAGTCCTCTGCCGGCGTCTTGGGCGCCGGGTTGAGTACCTTCCCGGATGCGTCCACCTGGAGCTCGGTCTTCATTGAGGAGTCGGCAGTGGCGTACTTGTCCGCTATGACCAAAAGCTCGTCGAGGGTAGTCGGCTCGTCGCAGAGGAGCTTGTGCTTGAGGAGGGTGCCCTCTCAGCACCCGGCTGTGAAGTATTCGATGGCTTGCACCTCGTGCACTCCTTCGCAAGAGTTGCGGAGCTCGTCCCAACGCGTGAGGTAGTCGTGGGTGGACTCGGCGGGGCCTTGTACGCACAAGGAGAGCTGTCTGGGCTTGGGAGCCCGCTTGTAGGTGCTGGTGAAGTTGCGGACGAAGGCTTCTGTGAAATCTAGCCAGCTGTTGACGCTGTATGGCTTGAGGCTGTTGAGCTAGGTCCGCGCCATGCCTTGGAGCATGAGGGGCACATAGTTCACGGCAACGCGCCTGTTGCCGTTCGCGATGCGTACCGCGGTGGAGTAGTCGATCAACCAATCTTCCGGCTTCACGGAGCCGTTGTATTTGGGCGTGTCTCTTGGGAGCGAGAACCCTTTGGGGAAGGGCTCGTCGCGGATGCGGGGGCCGAAACAAGGCGGGCCGACATCATCTTCTTCTTCTAGCGCTAGGGATCGCGCTAGTCGGTCAATCCGATGGCGAGCATCATTCTCGCCGACTCCTTTGCGGCGACCTAGTCGGCCGCTAAGAGTCGGATGCATGACAGGCGGCGGGGTGGGACATCTTTCCCCATGAGGCGGAGGCGGAGGCGGGTTGCCCCACCGCTCCACGGCTCGAGGGCGGCCTTCTGCGTCTCGCTCGATGGAGATCTGGGTTCGGCTTCGGCTGGCAGCCGGCTCTTCTTCGTGTCGCGCGCGGGTTTTACCCACAGTCGGCGTCTGGGACGTCGCGCCGTGCTCTCGGCGCGGTGGAGGGCTTTCCTCGCGGGCGTCGGCTTCATGCCGTTGCGCGGCTGCATCGATTAGTTGCTGGATGCGTCTGGTCATGTAGGGAAGGTCTTCGGCCCCCAGTCCATCCAGCTCGTCTACGGCTGCGTGGGCGGCGTGCAGGTTCTCGAGTGGGGTGGCATAGACTGGGCGGTCGGCCCCAAACATGTCGGCGATGACAGCGCCGCGCTGCCTGACGATGCCGGCTTGGCTCGGTCCGCCAGGAGGCGGCGTGCCGAAGGCAGCGCGATCGACTTTGTGCTGGTGGGCCTCGGTGAGGCGTCTCATGGAAGCTAGCTTCCGGCCCTCCGCGAGGAGGGCGAGGCGGTGTGCCTCCAGTGCTTCGGCGTCGGCATCAGCCGGGAGAGGGACGGACAAGTCGTGGGTCACCGCTCGCGGGGCGTCATGGGCGTTCTCGCCAGAAGCGTCGCAGTGGCTGATGACCATCACCTCGGCAGTGGCACCGTCACAGCCATCGGCTCGGGGAAGCGGGTCGTCATAGATCACGACGTTGGTGGGGAAGGCGTCGGGCGAGGCAGTGTCGGAGTCGACATGCATCGGATCGGTGGAGCCAATAGACTCCTGGTCCCCGGCAGGCTCGCTGGAGACGTGGAGCTGGCCGAGGAGGTCGACGAGGCGGTCGGTGCCCGCGTCGGAGGCAGGCTCATCGGAGATGGGGGCCTCGCCAAGGGGATCGGCGAGGTCGCTTGCTGCGCAAGCGTTGGCGACGCCTTGTAGTGCGTCGTGGCAAGCGCCATCGGGCGTGCCGGGCTGGCTACGCTCGCTGGGGAGGAAGAGGGTTCCCGTCCAGAACAGGTCTCCGGACGACGGTGCACCTGGCCCCATGGTGGGCGCCAAATGTCGGGTGGTTGGTGCGACATATGCCAACGGGTGGCTTATCTGTGTGGGAGCTAGTAAGACGTCGCCGGTGCCTGGAAGCAGGATAAGGCAAAGACATGCACGCCAGCGAATCTTACCCAGCTTCGGGGCTCTCCGTGGAGATAACACCCCTACTGCTGCTCTACGGGGTCTCCGCATGATCACTCGATGAACAAGTAACTACAAAGTGCTCCTCGAGCTGTTTGGCGAGAGGAAGAAGAAGGGCAAGGCTAGCTCTACTCTTCTCTCTATGTGTGTTGTAACCTAGATGAGATCAACCCTTTGCATGGGTTCCCCGGGGGGTTTATATAGGCCTACCCCCTGGGGGTACAATGGTAATCCGGCTGGGCGCGGGTCTCAGCCGTCAGTGTCTACGCCTGCCGGCTTCTGCGCCGGCTGCTGGGGCCCGCCGGCTGGTAGGCCCCGCCGGCTGCCGGCATCTTGGCCGGCAGGCAGGCCCTACTGCCTAGGGCCCTGTCGGCGGCCGATTACTGTTGCATCAATCCTGATGATGAGGGCTTTGTCGAGGTAAGCGTGGCTACAGTGCCCGCCGCCTGGCGGGCGATCGCTGTAGCCTCACGTCGTCTTGTCTCCTTAATGGGGCGCCTCCCTCGAGGGAAGGAGCAAGCCGGCTTGGGAAAGCCGGCCATGTCTCAGGCCGACTGGGGGAGGCCTGGCCGCCTCTGGGTGTCTCTCTTCCCAAAGGGGCCCACCGCCCGTGGGCCACGCTGACAGCCCACTATGGATGGCGTCATAGTTATCATGGCAACAGTGCCGCGCCGGACGGGTCAGGGCTCCCCCGTACGGCGCACTGTGCTAGGCGTGCTCCGGGTTTCGGGGGTGGCAGCCTTTACTGTAGCCACGCCCTGTCCGATCGCCATTATGTGGATGCGGGCCTCGAGGGTACGATCTTGACCGCGTCGTGGGAGCCGGCTTCTTGGAGTCGGCCTTCTCGAGGCCGGCTTCTTGGAGCCGGCCCTCCCGCGGCTTTCTTCATGAGGGTTAAGGCCGGGCCGCCTTCCGACAGTCGGCCTGAGAGGCAGCCGGCAGGGGGAAGGTGGCCCCACGTCTTGGTTTCTTGGAGGCCGGATCGGCTTGTAATTTTTTCTGAAGTGCCAAGGGGAGCCGGCTAGGCTACCCGTGGTCATTTACCCCGACATCTGATGAATCCGGCCTCCAATAGCTTGGCTAGCTCCTCTCCCATGGCCTGTCTCTTAGGTTCCGAAAAACGCCGAAGAGCTTGTTTGACAGGTTTGAATCCTTTTAGGATATTTAAGCTATGTTCGGCCAGCCTAAAGGGTGCCAGGCGAAGATGTCCCAATTTTCACATAGGAATTCTCGCAGTGCGGCGTCTACATCAGGGTTTAATTGCGCCCCGATGGAAGCTGTTTTATTGGGGTCCGTTGGATGGACCTGGAATTAGATTATTTCATCCGCTGGTTTAAAGGAGGTGGACTTGGATCTCTTGTCGAGTATCACATCGTCCCTGTTCACCGTGGAGCGTAGCGCAGTCAGCTCCTCAGCCGCTAGGGCTTCGGATAGTGCCTCAAGGGCCAGCGCGGCTGTCTTATTTTCAGCGCGGAGTGCTATGTCCGGATCACTAGCGAGAGTGATGATTCCGTTTGGCACGGGCATCTTGAGCTTCGTGTACCCATAATGGGGTATTGCTTGGAAGATTGTAAATGCTTCCCGCCCGAGCAGAGCGTGGTATCCGCTACTGAACGGGGCCACATGGAACGTGACCTCTTCGGACCTGTAATTATCCGGCGTGCCGAACACCACATCTAGTGTGATTTTTCCTGTACAGCGCGCTTCCCAACTGGGGATTATTCCTCTAAAGGTTGTGCTGTTTCGCTCAACGCGGTTCCAGTCTATTTCCATTTTTGGAGGGTTTCCTCATAAATGAGGTTCAATCCGCTTCCTCCATCCATATATTCCGGGTTTTGCCGTGTGTTTCATTTGTGCTTGCTCTTTTATTTTTGCATTGCATCATGTCATCATGCCATCAATTTCTCAAATCAACTAAAACTCAAACAAATTGCATGGGTCTTTGATCCATTTAAATCGAGGGAATTCACTTGTGATTTCTCTTTACAACATATTCAAAGTCTCCTATATTATTAGGGAGCTATAATAAATATTCCATTCTTTTGGATTTAACCATCACACACTTGCAAAAATAATTCCCATGCCTATTCCTCTTCGAGTTTGACCTTCAAATCTTGTCCACAATTCTTTATCTCTTTTATCGAGGCTCCTCCTAAATTCTCAACATTTTTGAACACTTCTTAATCCTAGTCTTTGTTCAAACCTTTTGAATTAAATTCAAATGACTTTGAATTTAATTCTTGCAATCATGCCTCTCCTATTTTTCGTGGACCATGCACATTTTTACGAGTCCGTGAAAATTATCCCCATGCCCAACTCTTTCTCTAACCTTTCTTTTCTTCCTTTTTCTTTCTCTTTATTTTCTGTTTTGAAAAGAGTAAGAGAGAGAGAGAGAAGGAGCCCAACAGCCAGCAGGCCTCCTGATCTTTTCCCTCTCCCCACCTAAGTGGCCTAAGGCCCAGCCGCCGGCCTCTAAGGCCCATTCGGCCCCTGTCTACCGAACCCTAGCCTGCACGCAACGCCCTCAGCATCTCTCCCTCGACCCCTCCTCTCGACCTCTCCCTCTGCCCGCCGCCACACACACACACGCACGCATCGAGCCAGGGAGAGGAGCTCCCTGCGCCCGATCCCCTCGCCTCCTTCCTCCTCGATCCGGCCCGCCGCCGGCGCCCTGCAGCCGCCTCCACCACCAGCTCAGGCTGGCCTCCGCCGCCCTTGCCCGTTCCCGGCCGGACCCCGCCGGCAGGGCCCCGTCCCCAACTCCGGCGCGCCAAGGCCGCCGCCCGCTCCCCCCTCGACCTCGCCGGAATCGAGCGCCGCCGAGCAACTCCCTCACCTCCTCCTCGTCGCCGTCCTCCCACGACAGCCGTGCCGTGCCTCAAGCGCCTCGCCACCCGCAGCCGTGCCAGGACCTCCTCGCCGCCTCCTCGTCTACCCGGAGCCACCGTCGTCAGCAAGCAGTCCCGCCGGAGCAGCTCTTCTCCCGCGCGCTCCTCCTGCTGTTTCTCCTCGTCGCCACCAAGTACCTCGCCGTCGGCAGTAGCAGCAGCTGCTACACCATCTGGACGCGCCCCTAGCCCTGCTTCTCCTCCGCGCGCCATGGCCTTGGCCCCTCTGCTCCGCCCGTCGCCTCTGCTGCCCTCCTCGACGTCCTCCTTGACCTCTTCGTGGGCCACAGATGTGTGCTGTAGCCTGCCTTGCTGCTGTCCACCCGAGGCGTTCAATTTGGTTTTGACCGGCAAGTTCCTCTTCACCGAACGTCCACACGACCGCAACCGGGACCTTGTTCTGCTACGTTTGGGACACGCCGAGTTCCTCGAAGGCCACCGATGCCTAGTATGTCTCAAGACCCGGACCGACAAGTACCACGACGTCCGGAGCCCTCGGATCCGTCAAGTTCGACTACCCTCGTGTGTACCACTACCGTCGCCCCGAAGACATTGGAGTCATCAAGTACCTCGCCGAACGAACGTGAACGACTACCATCGCAAGAACGGGACTGGCAAGTCCTCGCCGTGACCCCGAACATCTACGAAACGTGTACCACTACTTCCACTACCGTTGCGAGAACAACTACTTCCTCTACAAACTCGAACCGCTCGGGAATGCTCTCTTGGAAGGTATAACCACCGAGACGCCGCATGTTGTGTGATGTAAGAGATGCTCGTGTTTGCACCGTGTCCGAATTGTCACTCGTTTTCATGCCACTAACTCGTGGGAAGCCGGTTGCTGGGATCACCCCACCATCTTGCATGACACGCTCACGCCACGCTTCCTTTTGCACCGGTATCTTCATGACCTACCGGAACCGATATGTTGCCGTGGCATCATTTCCGGATTCGTTGCCGTGGCACCTCTTTCTTCCACCACGGTGACAAATGCTTCATAACATGCTCATGTCAACGTTTTCATAAAAAAAGCATAAACTTGTACAAGTCATCCGCATCATGATAACAACATTTAAATTGCTTAAAAATTGTTGCTTGCATTGAATTGCTAAAATACATATGGGGATTTACCGGATTTGTTGTTTGTTGTTCCGGCCTCATTTAAAATTGCCTAAATAGTCAGTTTATTTAGGCTTCACCCTTGCCATGTTTAATAACATTTAATATTGTTGGGTACATAACCGAAAGAGAACTAAATAAATGTTGTGAAGTTTCGTCAATATGCAACTCGTTGCATATTGAGCTCCACTTAATTTGTAGTGTTGTTTGTTGCACTTTGTCATGCCATGCCTATTTAAACCGGACATGCATCATACTTGATTGTGCATCATGCCATGTTCATGTGATGGTTGTTTACTATGTTGCTTGCTTCTTTCCGGGTTGTTTCTCTCGTTAGCTTCGGTTTCGTTCCGGAGTTGTGAGGATTCGTTCGACTACGTCCGCTTGTCTTCTTCATGGGCTCGTTCGTCTTCCTTGCGGGATCTCAGGCAAGATGAACATACCCTCGAAATCACTTCTATCTTTGCTTGCTAGTTGCTCGCTCTTTTGCTATGCCTATGCTACGATGCCTACCACTTGCTTATCATGCCTCCCATATTGCCATGTCAAGGCCCTAACCATCCTTTCCTAGCAAACCGTTGTTTGGCTATGTTACCGCTTTGCTTAGCCCCTCTTATAGCGTTGTTAGTTGCAGGTGAAGATGAAGTTTGTTCCTTGTTGGAACATGGAGATGTTGTTCCTTGTTGGAACATGTTTACTTGTTGGGATATCACAATATATCTTATTTTAATTAATGCATCTATATACTTGGTAAAGGGTGGAAGGCTCGGCCTTATGCCTGGTGTTTTGTTCCACTCTTGCCGCCCTAGTTTCCATCATACCGGTGTTATGTTCCTTGATTTTGAGTTCCTTACACGGTTGGGTGATTTATGGGACCCCCTTGACAGTTCTCTTTGAATAAGACTCCTCCAGCAAGGCCCAACCTTGGTTTTACCATTTGCCACCTAAGCCTTTTTCCCTTGGGTTCTGCAGACTCAAGGGTCATCTTTATTTTAACCCCCGGGCCAGTGCTCCTTCGAGTGTTGGTCCAAACTAGAGCACCGTGCGGGACCATCCCTTGGCAACTTGGGTTACATCAGTACCTGTACGCTTCGCTTATCCGGTGTGCCCTGAGAACGAGATATGTGCAGCTCCTATCGGGATTTGTCGGCACAGCGGGTGGTCTTGCTGGTCTTGTTTTACCATTGTCGAAATGTCTTGTAGCCGGGATTCCGAGACTGATCGGGTCTTCCCGGTAGAAGGAATATCCTTCGTTGACCGTGAGAGCTTATAGTGGGCTAAGTTGGGACACCCCTGCAGGGTATTATCTTTCGAAAGCCGTGCCCGCAGTTATGAGGCAGATGGGAATTTGTTAATGTCCGGTTGTAGAAAACCTGAAGTTGACCTTAATTAAAATACACCAACCGCGTGTGTAACCTTGATGGTCTCTTCTCGGCGGAGTCCGGGAAGTGAACACAGTGTTGGAGTTATGCTTGACGTAGGTTGTTCTAGGATCACTTCTTGATCATAGTTGTTCGACCGTGCTTTTGCCTCCTCTTCTCGCTCTTTTTTTGTGTATGGTAGCCACCATATATGCTAGTCGCTTGTTGCAGCTCCACCTCACTACCTTCTCCTACCCATAAGCTTAAATAGTCTTGATCTCGCGGGTGTGAGATTGCTGAGTCCCCGTGACTCACAGATACTTCCAAAACCAGTTTGCAGGTGCCAATGAAACCGTGCAGGTGACGCACCCGAGCTCAAGGAGGAGCTCGGTGAAGATCTTGTTCATTGTGTTGTTTCATTTCAGTTGATCAGTAGTGGAGCCCAGTTGGGGTCGATCAGGGATCTGTGTAGCATTTGGGGTAGTCTTCTTTTATTTTTTGGTTCCGTAGTCGGACCTTGATTGTATCTGTTTGATGTAATGCTTTACTCATGTATTGCGTGAAGTGGCGATTGTAAGCCAACTATGTATCTCTTTCCCTTATGTATTACATGGGTTGTGTGAAGATTACCTCACTTGCGACATTGCTTTCAATGCGGTTATGCCTCTAAGTCATGCTTCGACACGTGGGAGATATAGCCGCATCGAGGGCGTTACAAGTTGGTAATCGGAGCCAGCCCCGACCTTAGGAGCCCCCACTGATTGATCGTTTTTAGCGGCCGAGTTGTGTCTAGAAAAATGTTTTGAGTCATTTAGGAATTATGTATCGGAGAGTTTAGGAATTCTTTTTACTTCCCAGTCTCCTTATCGCTCTGGTAAGGCATCCTGACATAGAGTTTTGACTCTTCTCTTCTCAAATTTCACAAAAAAAATTAGGATCACGCGGGTATCTTAGAATCGTTTCGATGGTTTTGTGATGACAACATTGTCTTGCTGCCTCCTGTCAGCAGGGGTTTAGTGGAAGTGTCCCGGGGAGTTGAGCTCTGAGGTGTTGTCGTCATAATTTTATCATTGCAGTTCTGGAATACCTGAGTTTAGTACGCCGACATCGAAAATCTCTTTTGTATAGTTGTTGGTGAGATAACCCTGATAGCCCAGTACTGAGGCGAGTGTGGGAGTATTGCCATAACTCGTATAACGGATGCTTTTCGAAGGTTGAGCTAAACGATTTCCGAAGGTTTCTTGGTAATGTGTTGAAGGATGGATACAACTGGATCTAGGTATTGTTAGTTTGGGTGATATATTTTGTGTCCCCTGTATCCCCAACACCAGATTGCATAACCAGAAAGTTTCGGGAGTTTATAAGTGGGAATTCAAGTATCTCATAGGATATCTTTCTGACAGATGTATGATTTGAGATTGGGGCCTAACGTGCTAGTGGTCCACCTATTCACGGCCGATTTACAGTGGTTGTGAGGCGTCTTAAAGAATACTTGGCTATGCTGATTCGGGGACGTCTTGTTTGTCATTCGTGACGTCTGCTGTACGTCGTGCCTGTGTGGGCCCCACCACGAATACTTTGGGCGAAATCTCTATCATGTGTTTGTTCCGGCTTATTCTGCAAGCCAAATCCTTTGTTTTGTTTTATTTGTGGTATTCGAGTTGCTTTCGATGTCAAGTGTTGATTCCATATCTTATTCTAAACGGTGTTCTCATATTTCTATGGGAGTGCTAATCCTTCTTGATCATCGAGATTGTCATGTTAATTCTTTTCCAACCAGCGTGCTTCTCTTTAAGTGGATCCGATCATTTTCAACATCCGCAAGATCAACTGTAAGTATTCTCAACAGTGTTTGTTTCATTCATCCCAAGTTGTCTTTGTTTTCCCGCCCTCCCACCCTCTTTCTTTAAGGACTCAGATTTCTTAACCAAGTATCCATTTTATTGAGTGAAGTTTCTTCATTCTTTTCCTTTAATGTTTTATCCGGTGATTTCTCATGAAGACGCTAAGGAAGCTTCAACTTTATCATTGTTCCATTCTAATTTTCTTATCCGGTGGATTTAATTCAAGATTTCGGTGTTGATCATATCTCTTTCCTCGTCTCGAATGTTTTCTTATGCCAGTGTATCTCTCAATCATTCACCTCTCGCTATTCATTTGTTCCGGAGTGATGAAGATATCTCAGAAGATTCAACTTTCCATTCTCAATTCAGTCAAGTTCTTTTGAGGATGCTATCTCATTAAAGCCATTTAATTCAACCGGTGTAATCTCTCTTCCTAAGCAATTCTTTCAACAGTGTTTCTTTTGAGTGGGCCCTAACCCACAGGTCTTTTCCCAGAATCTTACCTGACTCTTCTAATTTTCCTGGAGGTATTCTCAAGTTCTTTTCCAAGTTTGACGTAAGAATGAAGTATCATCAGTCATATTCCTTCTCCAAGATCGCTTTCAAATTCTTTTCATCGTTGGTTCAACCTTTCTAATTTTCATTCTAGAGTGCCTCAACAATTCATGGTGTTGTTTCTCGTCGTCATTCTCGGATTTTGAAGACCGAAGAAGAGTTCCTCTTATATCCTTACCCGTTCTTCCAAAGATTCGTGGTTCTAGCTTGATGCCATCCTCTCATAATTGTTTAAGAATTGTGAGAATTTTGTTCACCCATCCGGAGCAATGCAGGAGTCTTTTCAGTTTGATTCTCCGGAGCCCATCATCTCAGAATTATTCATTCAAACTTTCAGCTCTCGTTCTCCAAATCTCACCGGTGCATCATTCAAGTATTCTCTAACCAGCTCGTGATCTATTCGTTCATTTGTATCTAAATTCCCTCAAGTATCAACATCATTTTCTAATTCTTCCCGGTGTTTTTTATCGTTTCTTCATTCATTTTAAATTCTTACGGTGGTTCTCCCAAGATTCTTCTTCCCTCGTTTATCATATCAATGCATTCGTTCTTTCCAATCCTACCGGTGGTTCGTTCAAGACCTTCCCAAGTTTGTTCTAGCTCTATTTAATCATTTTTTTTAATGATAATAAGTGGCATGTCAAATCCATTGTGGGTCATCAATTTAATTGGTGAAGGATGCGCATAACATAATTCTTGTTCTTGTTTCATCCAAGTGATCTAATTTCTTCTTTCCAGAGTAGTACATCATGTCACATTCTCGGTTCGAGATGCTTCATCTTTTCTTTTCCCGGAGTCCTTTTCGACTTCTCTTTCTTTTTATCATCCTTTCATTACCGGAGTTCTTAATGGAGGCTCTACTTGGTGGTTCGTCAAGGACTCTTTTCATTCTTCATTTGTTCTTCAAGATTTTCTCGGAGTTAAGATCCGCCAAGCTATACTCTAAAATAAACATGGTGTTCAACACATGTTTTGTCTTGAAGAGCTCAAATATTCTTCTACCTGCATTCCAAAGTGCAATTCGTTCTACCTTGTCATTTGAGGTGGTGTTATGTCATTCTTGACAATTCGAGTTCGCGTTTCATGATTCACATGTTTTCAATAATGAGATATTTTAAATCCACCAATCTCTTCGTTGGATTTATCTTGTGTCATGGTTTCACCTAAATCCTTCCCTAAGGAATGGTGCTATTATGGTGCTTATCAATTATCCAAGTTTTTTTTTCTCCTATTCTCTCGGCGAATCAAGTTTTCATCTCCGTGTTGCTCTCAAGCAATCAATTGTTTTCCGTAGTGGCATGTATTGTTTCCATAAGCCCACAACAAGCTTATCCTTACCATTGTTGTTTTTCAAACAACTCCGTTCCATCCTAATTCGTAAGGATGCTCTTTCAAATTCTTTTAGGGTAGGAGATGTTGGTTTCATTCTTCGTTCTATTCATTCCAACTATCTAACTATCATGCATTGTTTTCGGAGGCATTGCGATGTTGCTCTTTTCACCCATCACCTCGTTTTGTAAAGATCATGTTCTTTTTCGTGCTTATCCATTTAACCGGAGTGTTGCGTCTATCATTCCTCTTTTAACCGGAGTCTCATCCAAGTGCTTTCATTTTGCCAAGTTCAAATTCTATTCCTCCATTTCCAACCGGAGTGTTGTATCATCTCTTCAATATGGTATCATCTTATCAAGCTTTCATCTCTTTTCTACCGGAGTGCTGTCCAAATTCTGTCATTCTTGTTCATTGACTATCTCATTATACCGAGGTGGTCATATTCTTTTTGTTCGTGAAGCTCTTATTTCCATGTCTTTCAACCTACAAGGTTCTTGTATTATTCCTTGTTCCTCGTTGATAACGGAGTGCTTGCAATCTCGTCATCTCCAATGTATTCTTTCTTTCACTTTGTTCAACCTCTCAAGGTTCATGGTATCACTCGTTTGTCGAAGAAGCAACTTTGTTTTACCTCTTCCTCTTCCGTTTCTCTCCGGTGCCATCCTAGATCTCGGGACGAGATCCTCTTGTAGTGGTGGAGTGTTGTAACGCCCCGAGACCGATGCTCGAGAAGACTTCCATATATTCCGGGTTTCGCCGTGTGTTTCATTTGTGCTTGCTCTTTTATTTTTGCATTGCATCATGTCATCATGCCATCAATTTCTCAAATCAACTAAAACTCAAACAAATTGCATGGGTCTTTGATCCATTTAAATCGAGGGAATTCACTTGTGATTTCTCTTTACAACATATTCAAAGTCTCCTATATTATTAGGGAGCTATAATAAATATTCCATTCTTTTGGATTTAACCATCACACACTTGCAAAAATAATTCCCATGCCTATTCCTCTTCGAGTTTGACCTTCAAATCTTGTCCACAATTCTTTATCTCTTTTATCGAGGCTCCTCCTAAATTCTCAACATTTTTGAACACTTCTTAATCCTAGTCTTTGTTCAAACCTTTTGAATTAAATTCAAATGACTTTGAATTTAATTCTTGCAATCATGCCTCTCCTATTTTTCGTGGACCATGCACATTTTTACGAGTCCGTGAAAATTATCCCCATGCCCAACTCTTTCTCTAACCTTTCTTTTCTTCCCTTTTCTTTCTCTTTATTTTCTGTTTTGAAAAAAGTAAGATAGAGAGAAGGAGCCCAACAGCCAGCAGGCCTCCTGTCTTTTCCCTCTCCCCACCTAAGTGGCCTAAGGCCTAGCCGCCGGCCTCTAAGGCCCATTCGGCCCCTGTCTACCGAACCCTAGCCTGCACGCAGCGCCCTCAGCATCTCTCCCTCGACCCCTCCTCTCGACCTCTCCCTCTGCCCGCCGCCACACACACACACGCACGCATCGAGCCAGGGAGAGGAGCTCCCTGCGCCCGATCCCCTCGCCTCCTTCCTCCTCGATCCAGCCCGCCGCCGGCGCCCTGCAGCCGCCTCCACCACCAAATCAGGCTGGCCTCAGCCGCCCTTGCCCGTTCTCGGCCGGACCCCGCCGGCAGGGCCCCGTCCCCAACTCCGGCGCGCCAAGGCTGCCGCCCGCTCTGTCACATCCTAGCTAGCTCGTGCATTAGAGTGTGCATCATGTTTACTTCTGACAGAAATTTGAAATGGGGAAGGCAGAACCCCCAGCACCCCTCCTGAAATCAACTAGGGTTTACTAAAAATATTTTCAATGAACCTGAAATGCCCTTCTAAAATGTTCACCCTCTTTGTCTTGGGTTAAAACCTCTGGCAAAAATGGTGCATATATTTCTAGGTCAACAGAAGGTCATTGAATTAATGCATAAGTATTTGAATTTGGGCATTTAAAATTTATAAAATATTTCAAATGCTCAAATATTTCCAAACCAAAATGTTCCTTGCTGGAAATATTCCAACTAAGGACCAGGTGCAGTTTGGTGATTTTTGGAGTTGTTCTAGTATTTTTAATAAGTCTACAAAGTCACAGAAAAATAGAAAAAGGAAACAAAAATGGAAATGCTTACCTGGCGCCTAACCGGCCCACCTGCCGGCCCAGCCCACCTGCCGCACCAGCGAGCTGCTTGGCTCGGCCAGGCAGGCACGCAGGTGCTCGACGGCGAGCTCAGCGCGCGCGATGCAGCTGGCCGCCACCCTGTTTCACCTCCTCGCCGCCCCTCTGCCCTGGACGTGTTCCACGTCCCCGCCCCGAGCCCCTGGACACGCCATTCGTCGCTGCCTCGCCTCCCTCGCTTCCCCTCGCCATGGCCGACACCACCGTCGCCGCTCCGCAGTCGTAGTCGTAGCCACCGTCGTCCCCGCGCCACCCGACCGTGTCCACGAGCTCCGACACCCTCCTCTTCTTCGAGCAAGACGAGCCCCGAGCGCTCGCGTGCCTCGAAGCCACCGCACCGACCCCGCCCGAGTCCACCGTCGCCGGAGATCCCCTTCAACGCCGTCGCCGCATCAGCTCGTCCCCGACCCCGCCGGTGGCCTCTACGAGTGCACCGTGAGCCTGGCCACCTTCCCATCCTCCCCGTTCTCTCTCTCGAGCCCCATAGTGACTACATGTAGCTCACCCGCACACGCCGCCGCGGATCTCGTCGCCGACGTGCTCCCGGCCATCCTCCGGCCACCTCTCGGTGTCCATCGCACTCACCACGTTGCGTTGGGTCCAACCGTGCCCTCCCCGCACCTCACTGCACCCCCGAGCTCGAGTTCACCTTCGACCGAACTCCGGCAGCCGCCTAGGTCATCGCCGGCGCTGACTCCGGCCACCCCGGCCCAAACCAACTCCACCAAGAGCTGCGGTTCATCCCCAGCTCCACGTAGATGCCCTCCGCGCCCCATTTGGTGGCCGGAACGGCCAAAAGCACTTCCTCCGCCGCGTCGGGCTCGCCGGCGGCTAGACGCCGGCGAGTTGACCTTGACTTTGACCACGGGTGGGCCCTGGTTGACTCTGTTGAGTCAATGACAGGTGGGGCCCCCTTCTGTTAATCACCAGATTAGTTTAAACTAATTAAACTAGTTTAATTATCCACTGACATACGGGTCCCACTGGTCAGTTTGACCTGGACGACTCTGTTGACCCTGACGTCACACTGACCTCATGCTGACGTAGTAATTTAAATTACTGGATTTATTTCTATACAGGAAAATCCAGAAATTAGTTCAAACTTCAAAAATTCATAGAAAATGATCTGTAACTCCAAATGCAAAGATTTATATATGAAATTTGATCAGAAAAATTCAATCTATCTAATGGAACTGGTTTCATGCATGTCATAACAAGTTAAACCCACTGTTTAGGCATTACAAGGTGATGCACTAATTTGGACATGTTAAATGAGCTAACAATTGAACCTTTGGTTCATTTAAGCACTTTCCAACCTGATCTAGCTTGCATTAAGCCAACACACATCATATTGCCATGTCATAGCATGTATCATATTGTTGCATATCGTCATGTGTTGATTGTGTTCCGATGTGTCATTCGTGGTAGGTTCTGCCTCTGAGGATATCTCCGAGTATCCAACTGAAGGGCAGTATCCCGCCACTACTCCATCAGGCAAGCAACTCATTGATCATTTCGATACAAACCCATGTTCTTGCTTCTGCTCTTGTTTACTGCATTAAGACAACGCGTTTCAAACTGTTGTGTGTTGCGGTAGTTGAACCCACTTCCTTTGCATGACCTGTCATTGCCACAGTAACTAGATGAAACCCACTAGCATGTGTAGGAGTTGATTGAGCCAATATATGTGTGTGTGTTCCTACCATGCTATGCTTGCTATGCTTAGAGTTGTGTCAGGTCTGGCTCATCGGGATGATGAACTGGAGTGAAAAGTTGTGTCGGTGACAAGAGTGAAGTGTTGAACACGATTTGGTAAAGGAATCGATGAGAGGCCATGTAGGAGTACATGGTGGGTTGTTTCATTGAGGCCGTCCTTAAGAACTGAGATTTGTGTGTGTGATTTAAGGTTCAGCTACTACCACACATTGGGATCCTTAATTGACTCTCTCGGCTTCTTGGTCACGCTTGTCCTCTGTCCAGGAGTTGCAAAGTAGTTTCTGGTGTTTGTAGTATGCTGGGGGCCGCACGCAGCGCTGACCGTCGGGGTGGGCTGTGTTGCGGTAGGCACGTGGCCGGGCCAGCCGGGCGCCCGTTTGGTGTCTTGGAACCCTGTTCACATCGTTCGGGGCCGTTAGTGGAAACCTCGGCCGGACTCCCTGCGGATGGAACCCGTATAGGCGATAAACCTGGACTAGAGACTTGAGTGTTTAGGTAGGCCGTGGCCGACACCCTCGCTGGGCTTCCGCTTGAAGGTTGCCGAGTACATGTCGTGTAAACGGCGGTAAGTGGTGGGAGCGTGTGTGAAGAAGTACACCCCTGCAGGGTATAAATCTATTCGAATAGCCGCGTCCGCGGTAAAGGACTACTTGGTCACCTATACAGTTCATAGAAAATTAAATGGATACTATTAAAAATCTCAAGATAAGTGTGAGTACCGCGGATGGCCCTCTCGTAGGATGGCGAGAGAGGATCCACGGTGGTGTATTGTGTTGGTGATAGTGGACTCGTGTGCGACAACAGATTTACAAGTGGTGTCTATCGTAGGATAGTTTAGCCAAGAGTCAAAGCTGGCTTGCTGCAATTGAAGGAAATATGCCCTAGAGGCAATAATAAAGTTATTATTTATTTCCTTATATCATGATAAATGTTTATTATTCATGCTAGAATTGTATTAACTGGAAACATAATACATGTGTGAATACATAGACAAACAGAGTGTCACTAGTATGCCTCTACTTGACTAGCTCATTAATCAAAGATGGTTATGTTTCCTAGCCATGAACAAAGAGTTGTTATTTGATTAACAAGATCACATCATTGGTTGAATGATCTGATTGACATGACCCATTCCATTAGCATAGCACCCGATCGTTTAGTATGTTGCTATTGCTTTTATCCATGACTTATACATGTTCCTTCAACTATGAGATTATGCAACTCCCGTTTACCGTAGGAACACTTTGTGTGCTACCAAACGTCACAACGTAACTGGGTGATTATAAAGGTGCTCTACAGGTGTCTCCGAAGGTACATATTGGGTTGGCGTATTTCGAGATTAGGATTTGTCACTCCGATTGTCAGAGAGGTATCTCAGGGCCTTCTCGGTAATGCACATCACATAAAGCCTTGCAAGCATTGCAACCAATGAGTTAGTTGCGAGATGATGTATTACGGAACGAGTAAAGAGACTTGCCGGTAACAAGATTGAACTAGGTATTGGATACCGACGATCGAATCTCGGGCAAGTAACATACCGATGACAAAGGGAACAACGTATGTTGTTATGCGGTCTGACCGATAAAGATCTTCGTAGAATATGTAGGAGCCAATATGGGCATCCAGGTCCCGCTGTTGGTTATTGACCGGAGACGTGTCTCGGTCATGTCTACATTGTTCTCGAACCGTAGGGTCCGCACGCTTAACGTTACGATGACAGTTATTATGAGTTTATACATTTTGATGAACCGAAGGAGTTCGGAGTCCCGGATGTGATCACGGACATGATGAGGAGTCTCGAAATGGTCGAGACGTAAAGAATGATATATTGGAAGCCTATGTTTGGACATCGGATGCATTCCAGGTGAAATCAGGATTTTACCGGAATACCGGGAGGGTTACCGGAACCCCCCAGGAGCATAATGGGCCAACATGGGCCTTGGAGGAGAGGTGAGAGGGCTGCCCTCATGGGCTGCACGCCTCCCCCCCTTCCCCTAGTCCTATTAGGACTAGGAGAGGTGGGCGCCCCCTCTCTCTCTCTCTCCCCCTTGGAGAATCCTAGTCCAACTAGGATTGGGGGGGGGGGGGGAATCCTACTCCTAGAGGGAGTAGGACTCTCCTGGCGCGCCAGGCTTGGCCGGCCAGCCCCTCCCCCTTGGCTCCTTTATATACGGGGGTAGGGGGCACCCCAAAGACACACAAGTTGATCTACGGATCGTTCCTTAGCCGTGTGCGGTGCCCCCTTCCACCAAATTCCACCTCGATCATATCGTTGCAGTGCTTAGGCGAAGCCCTGCGCCGGTAACACATCAAAATCGTCACCACGCCGTCGTGCTGACGGAACTCTTCCCCGACGCTTTGCTGGATCGGAGCCCGGGGATCGTCATCGAGCTGTACGTGTGCCAAGAACTCGGAGGCGCCGGAGTAACGGTGCTGTGATCGGTTGGATCGCAAGGAGAACGTACGACTACTTCCTCTACGTTGTGTCAACGCTTCCGCTTCGGTCTACGAGGGTACGTAGACAACACTCTCCCCTACCGTTGCTATGCATCACCATGATCTTGCGTGTGCGTAGGAAAATTTTGAAATTACTACGTTCCCCAACAGTGGCATCCGAGCCTAGGTTTTTTTATGGTATGATGTTATTTGCACGAGTAGAACACAAGTGAGCTGTGGACGATACAAGTCATACTGCCTACCAGCATGTCATACTTTGGTTCAGCGGTATTGTTGGACGAGACGATCCGGACCAACCTTACGCGTACGCTTACGCGAGACCGGTTCCCTCGACGTGCTTTGCACATAGATGGCTTGCGAAAGACTGTCTCTCCAACTTTAGTTGAACCGAGTGTGGCTACGCCCGGTCCTTGAGAAGGTTAAAACGGAGTCTATTTGACAAACTATCGTTGTGGTTTTGATGCGTAGGTAAGATGAGTTCTTGCTTAAAGCCCGTAGCAGCCACGTAAAACTTGCAACAACAAAGTAGAGGACGTCTAACTTGTTTTTGCAGGGCATGTTGTGATGTGATATGGTCAAGACATGATGCTAAATTTTATTGTATGAGATGATCATATTTTGTAACCGAGTTATCGGCAACTGGCAGGAGCCATATGGTTGTCGCTTTATTGTATGCAATGCAATCGCGGTGTAATGCTTTACTTTATTACTAAGCGGTAGTGATAGTCGTGGAAGCATAAGATTGGCGAGACGACAACGATGCTACGATGGAGATCAAGGTGTCGCGCCGGTGACGATGGTGATCATGACGGTGCTGCAGAGATGGAGATCACAAGCACAAGATGATGATGGCCATATCATATCACTTATATTGATTGCATGTGATGTTTATCTTTTATGCATCTTATCTTGCTTTGTTTGACGGTAGCATTATAAGATGATCTCTCACTAAATTATCAAGAAGTGTTCTCCCTGAGTATGCACCGTTGCGAAAGTTCTTCGTGCTGAGACACCACGTGATGATCGGGTGTGATAGGCTCTACGTTCAAATACAACGGGTGCAAAACAGTTGCACACGCGGAATACTCAGGTTTAACTTGACGAGCCTAGCATATAACAGATATGGCCTCGGAACACGGAGACCGAAAGGTCGAGCGTGAATCATATAGTAGATATGATCAACATAGTGATGTTCACCATTGAAACTACTCCATCTCACGTGATGATCGGACATGGTTTAGTTGATTTGGATCACGTGATCACTTAGAGGATTAGAGGGATGTTTATCTAAGTGGGAGTTCTTAAGTAATATGATTAATCGAACTTAAATTTATCATGAACTTAGTACCTGATAGTATCTTGCTTGTCTATATTGTGTAGATAGATGGCTCGTGCTGTTGTTCCGTTGAATTTTAATGCGTTCCTTGAGAAAGCAAAGTTGAAAGATGATGGTAGCAATTACACGGACTGGGTCCGTAACTTGAGGATTATCCTCATTGCTGCACAGAAGAATTACGTCCTGGAAGCACCGCTAGGTGCCAGGCCTGGTGCAAGAGCTACGCCAGATGTTGTGAACGTCTGGCAAAGCAAAGCTGATGACTACTCTATAGTTCAGTGTGCCATGCTTTACGGCTTAGAACCGGGACTTCAACGACGTTTTGAACACCATGGAGCATATGAGATGTTCCAGGAGTTGAAGTTAATATTTCAAGCAAATGCCCGGATTGAGAGATATGAAGTCTCCAATAAATTCTATAGCTGTAAAATGGAGGAGAACGGTTCTGTCAGTGAACATATACTCAGAATGTCTGGGTATAACAATCACTTGATTCAACTGGGAGTTAATCTTCCGGATGATTGCGTCATTGACAGAATTCTCCAATCACTACCACCAAGCTACAAGAGCTTCGTGATGAACTATAATATGCAAGGGATGACCAAAACTATGCCCGAGCTCTTCGCGATGCTGAAAGCCGCGGAGGTAGAAATCAAAAAGGAGCATCAAGTGTTGATGGTTAACAAAACCACTAGTTTCAAGAAAAAGGGCAAAGGGAAGAAAAAGGGGAACTTCAAAAAGAACAGCAAGCAAGTTGCTAATCAAGAGAAGAAACCCAAGTCTGGACCTAAGCCTGAAACTGAGTGCTTCTATTGCAAGCAGACTGGTCACTGGAAGCGGAACTGCCCCAAGTATTGGGCGGATAAGAAGGATGGCAAGGTTAACAAAGGTATATATGATATACATGTTATTGATGTGTACCTTACTAATTCTCGCAGTAGCACCTGGGTATTTGATACTGGTTCTGTTGCTAATATTTGCAACTCAAAACAGGGGCTACGGATTAAGCGAAGATTGGCTAAGGACGAGGTGACGATGCGCGTGGGAAATGGTTCCAAAGTCGATGTGATCGCGGTCGGCACGCTACCTCTACATCTACCTTCGGGATTAATATTAGATCTAAATAATTGTTATTTAGTACCAGCGTTGAGCATGAACATTATATCTGGATCTTGTTTGATGCGAGACGGTTATTCATTTAAATCAGAGAATAATGGTTGTTCTATTTATATGAGTAATATCTTTTATGGTCATGCACCATTAAAGAATGGTTTGTTCTTACTTAATCTCGATAGTAGTAATACACATATTCATAATGTTGAAGCCAAAAGATGCAGAGTTGATAATGATAGTGCAACTTATTTGTGGCACTGCCGTTTAGGTCATATCGGTGTAAAACTCATGAAGAAACTCCATACTGATGGACTTTTGGAGTCACTTGATTATGAATCACTTGGCACTTGCGAACCGTGCCTTATGGGCAAGATGACTAAAACACCGTTCTCCGGTTCTGTGGAGAGAGCAACAGATTTATTGGAAATCATACATACTGATGTATGTGGTCCAATGAATGTTGAGGCTCGTGGCGGATATCGTTATTTTCTCACCTTCACTGATGATTTAAGTAGATATGGGTATATCTACTTAATGAAACACAAGTCTGAAACATTTGAAAAGTTCAAAGAATTTCAGAGTGAAGTAGAAAATCATCGTAACAAGAAAATAAAGTTTCTACGATCTGATCGTGGAGGAGAATATTTGAGTTACGAGTTTGGTCTACATTTGAAACAATGCGGAATAGTTTCGCAACTCACGCCACCCGGAACACCACAACGTAATGGTGTGTCCGAACGTCGTAATCGTACTTTACTAGATATGGTACGATCTATGATGTCTCTTACCGATTTACCGCTATCTTTTTGGGGTTATGCTTTAGAGACGGCCGCATTCACGTTAAATAGGGCACCATCAAAATCCGTTGAGACGACGCCTTATGAACTGTGGTTTGGCAAGAAACCAAAGTTGTCGTTTCTTAAAGTTTGGGGCTGCGATGCTTATGTGAAAAAGCTTCAACCTGATAAGCTCGAACCCAAATCGGAAAAATGTGTCTTCATAGGATACCCAAAGGAGACTATTGGGTATACCTTCTATCACAGATCCGAAGGCAAGATTTTGTTGCTAAAGTCGGAAACTTTCTAGAGAAGGAGTTTCTCTCGAAAGAAGTGAGTGGGAGGAAAGTAGAACTTGATGAGATAACAGTATCTACTCCCTTATTGAGAAGTAGTATATCACAGAAATCTGTTTCTGTGACACCTACATCAAATAGAGAGGAAGCTAATGATAATGATCATGAAACTTTAGATCAAGTTTCTACTGAGCTTCGTAGATCAACCAGAGTAAGATCCGCACCAGAGTGGTACGGTAATCCTATTTTGGAAGTCATGTTACTAGACCATGATGAACCTACGAGCTATGAAGAAGTGATGGTGAGCCCAGATTCCGCAAAGTGGCTTGAGGCCATGAAATCTGAGATGGGATCCATGTATGAGAACAAAGTGTGGACTTTGGTTGACTTGCCCGATGATCGGCAAGCAATTGAGAATAAATGGATTTTTAAGAAGAAGACTGACGGTGATGGTAATGTTACTGTCTATAAAGCTCGACTTGTTGCAAAAGGTTTTCGACAAGTTCAAGGGATTGACTACGATGAGACTTTCTCACCCGTAGCGATGCTTAAGTCTGTCCGAATCATGTTAGCAGTTGCCGCATTTTATGATTATGAAATTTGGCAAATGGATGTCAAAACTGCATTCCTGAATGGATTTCTGGAAGAAGAGTTGTATATGATGCAACCAGAAGGTTTTGTCGATCCAAAGGGAGCTAACAAAGTGTGCAAGCTCCAGCGATCCATTTATGGACTGGTGCAAGCCTCTCGGAGTTGGAATAAACGCTTTGATAGTGTGATCAAGGCATTTGGTTTTATACAGACTTTTGGAGAAGCCTGTATTTACAAGAAAGTGAGTGGGAGCTCTATAGCATTTCTGATATTATATGTGGATGACATATTACTGATCGGAAATAATATAGAATTTCTGGATAGCATAAAGGGATACTTGAATAAGAGTTTTTCAATGAAAGACCTCGGTGAAGCTGCTTACATATTGGGCATTAAGATCTATAGAGATAGATCAAGGCGCTTAATAGGACTTTCACAAAGCACATACCTTGAAAAAGTTTTGAAAAAGTTCAAAATGGATCAGGCAAAGAAAGGGTTCTTGCCTGTGGCACAAGGTGTGAAGTTGAGTAAGACTCAATGCCCGACCACCGTAGAAAATAGAGAGAAAATGAAAAATGTTCCCTATGCTTCAGCCATAGGCTCTATCATGTATGCAATGCTGTGTACCAGACCTGATGTATGCCTTGCTGTAAGTTTAGCAGGCAGGTACCAAAGTAATCCAGGAGTGGATCACTGGACAGCGGTCAAGAACATCCTTAAGTACTTGAGAAGGACTAAGGATATGTTTCTCATTTATGGAGGTGACAAAGAGCTCGTCGTAAACGGTTATGTCGATGCGAGCTTTGACACTGATCCGGACGATTCTAAATCGCAAACCGGATACGTATTTACATTAAACGGTGGAGCTGTCAGTTGGTGCAGTTCTAAACAAAGCGTCATGGCGGGATCTACATGTGAAGCTGAGTACATAGCCGCTTCGGAAGCAGCTAATGAAGGAGTCTGGATGAAAGAGTTCATATCCGATCTAGGTGTTGTACCTAGCGTATCGGGTCCAATGAAAATCTTTTGTGACAATACTGGTGCAATTGCCTTGGCAAAGGAATCCAGATTTCACAAAAGAACCAAACACATCAAGAGACGCTTCAACTCCATCCGGGATTTGGTCCAGGTGGGAGACATAGAGATATGCAAGATACATACGGATCTGAATATTGCAGACCCGTTGACTAAGCCTCTTCCACGAGCAAAACATGATCAGCACCAAGACTCCATGGGTGTTAGAATCATTACTTTGTAATCTAGATTATTGACTCTAGTGCAAGTGGGAGACTTAAGGAAATATGCCCTAGAGGCAATAATAAAGTTATTATTTATTTCCTTATATCATGATAAATGTTTATTATTCATGCTAGAATTGTATTAACTAGAAACATAATACATGTGTGAATACATAGACAAACAGAGTGTCACTAGTATGCCTCTACTTGACTAGCTCATTAATCAAAGATGGTTATGTTTCCTAGCCATGAACAAAGAGTTGTTATTTGATTAACGAGATCACATCATTAGTTGAATGATCTGATTGACATGACCCATTCCATTAGCATAGCACCCGATCGTTTAGTATGTTGCTATTGCTTTTATCCATGACTTATACATGTTCCTTCAACTATGAGATTATGCAACTCCCGTTTACCGTAGGAACACTTTGTGTGCTACCAAACGTCACAACGTAACTGGGTGATTATAAAGGTGCTCTACAGGTGTCTCCGAAGGTACATATTGGGTTGGCGTATTTCGAGATTAGGATTTGTCACTCCGATTGTCGGAGAGGTATCTCAGGGCCTTCTCGGTAATGCACATCACATAAAGCCTTGCAAGCATTGCAACCAATGAGTTAGTTGCGAGATGATGTATTACGGAACGAGTAAAGAGACTTGCCGGTAACGAGATTGAACTAGGTATTGGATACCGACGATCGAATCTCGGGCAAGTAACATACCGATGACAAAGGGAACAACGTATGTTGTTATGCGGTCTGACCGATAAAGATCTTCGTAGAATATGTAGGAGCCAATATGGGCATCCAGGTCCCGCTGTTGGTTATTGACCGGAGACGTGTCTCGGTCATGTCTACATTGTTCTCGAACCGTAGGGTCCGCACGCTTAACGTTACGATGACAGTTATTATGAGTTTATACATTTTGATGAACCGAAGGAGTTCGGAGTCCCGGATGTGATCACGAACATGACGAGGAGTCTCGAAATGGTCGAGACGTAAAGAATGATATATTGGAAGCCTATGTTTGGACATCGGATGCATTCCAGGTGAAATCAGGATTTTACCGGAATACCGGGAGGGTTACTGGAACCCCCCAGGAGCATAATGGGCCAACATGGGCCTTGGAGGAGAGGTGAGAGGGCTGCCCTCATGGGCTGCGCGCCTCCCCCCTTCCCCTAGTCCTATTAGGACTAGGAGAGGTGGGCGCCCCCCTCTCTCTCTCTCCCCCTTGGGGCGGGGGGGAATCCTACTCCCAGAGGGAGTAGGACTCTCCTGGCGCGCCAGGCTTGGCCGGCCAGCCCCTCCCCCTTGGCTCCTTTATATACGGGGGCAGGGGGCACCCCAAAGACACACAAGTTGATCTACGGATTGTTCCTTAGCCGTGTGCGGTGCCCCCTTCCACCAAATTCCACCTCGATCATATCGTTGCAGTGCTTAGGCGAAGCCCTGCGCCGGTAACACATCAAAATCGTCACCACGCCGTCGTGCTGACGGAACTCTTCCCCGACGCTTTGCTGGATCGGAGCCCGGGGATCGTCATCGAGCTGTACGTGTGCCAAGAACTCGGAGGCGCCGGAGTAACGGTGCTGTGATCGGTTGGATCGCAAGGAGAACGTACGACTACTTCCTCTACGTTGTGTCAACGCTTCCGCTTCGGTCTACGAGGGTACGTAGACAACACTCTCCCCTCTCGTTGCTATGCATCACCATGATCTTGCGTGTGCGTAGGAAAATTTTGAAATTACTACGTTCCCCAACAGCAATAACCCCACTACCTTCTTGAGAATGTGCATGTATAGTAGGTTCCTGTTGTAAGACTTGCTGAGTACCTCCGTACTCATGTTGCTTTCATCATGTTTTTCAGACGACTGCACCAACCCCTCTGATGGGTTCTATGTAGACCTCGACGTTGACGAGTGACTTATCACCCAGGTGGTGATCCAAGACTTGTGAAGGGTCGTTGTAGATAGACAGGCTTCGTCAAGCCTTCTTTCTTTCTAGTGTCTGTACTCAGACTACTTTGCTTCCGCATGTGCTTGTATGTTTGTATGACTTGAGTGTTGGGTCATGTAACCCCTATCTGTATGGATGATATGTATGGCTCCTCGGAGCCTTCTAAATAAAGTACTTGAGTTGTAGAGTTTTGTTGTGATGTCATGTTGTATTTACTCATATCGGGCATATTGTGTGTATGATTGAAATGCTTGGTATGAGTGGGATCCGACTATCTAGTTGTTTATCCTTAGCAACCTTTCATATGGGGAAATGTAGGTCTAGTGCTTCTGAGCGATAGTAGTCCGCTAGAGCCCGGTCCACCGGAGTCCTGCTAGCCCAGCACTACTGCTTGGAACACTTGACTGGCCGGCATGTGTTTCATCTCGTTCCTATGTCTGTCCCTTCGGGGAAATATCACGCGCTGTTATTCGGAGTCCTGCCTAGCCTGCTACAGCCCGGATTACCGGAGTCCTGTTAGCCCAGTGCTACAGCCCGAATAAATACGTTGATGACCGACATGCTCGATGTGATTCATGTATACCTGTCCTCATAGGCTAGCGCCGCTTTGGGTTCACGACTAGCCATGTCGGCCCGGGTTCTCTGTCATATGGATGCTAGCGACACTATCATATACGCGAGCCAAAAGGCGCAAACGGTCCCGGGCCAGGTAAGGTGGCACCCGTGGGAGTACCGTGCGTGAGGCCGCAAAGTGATATGATATGTTACACGCTGGATCGATGTGGCTTAGGATCGGGGTCCTGACAGCGTTGGCATCAGAGCCGGACTGCCTGTAGGTTCGCTAAGCCAAACTGGTCGATGTCGAGTCTAGAAATTCTTTAGTTATATTTAGGGGAATTGATTGTGGGAGGGAACGTAAGGCTCTTTTACTCCTTTACCTTATGCCCTCTATTCAGAGTCATTCTCTTCTCATTCTACGTGGGTTAAGGACTAGGCTCTCTTCCCTCTATCAGGTTCACGTGTTACTAAATCCGTAGTAACTTATAGGATTGTTGGATCCAACCTAGTTCGGTTCTACTAAAGTTTAGTATGTTGCCAATTGAACCAGAACCTTTTTATGATGATGTTGAGTGGTTTTGCAAACTGTTGTGGATGTCTCAAGTCTTTTTCTGAGCATTTATAGCCGTTATGCTGTCCAATTTCTTCCAGAAAATTCTAATGCCTTTGCACTATTTTGTGTTTTCAGATGGCCACCCGTCCCCAGAACCAAGTGGTTCGTCTGACCCGTTGCATTGGTATATGTGGTCATACCACCATGTTGGTTCGAGTGATGGTTGAGGCAGGTTACCGATGGTACCCTGAATACACCGTCGAAGAGCAGTTTAGAGATTTCAACCAGAGCCAATATCTGTGCACGGTCAGGATATATCCATCTTATCCCGGAGCCACGGAACCACTCCACTGTTCTTATGGACTTGGGATTACTATTGGGATGTCCGTTCAAGATGCAGCCTACTCGATGATGACTATCATTCGAGCTAGAACTGCCTTGTTGAGGAACATTGAATCTCGCTACATGCCAGCATCCCTCCCTGGGGCGCATGGTTACCTTCAGGGCATGTACAGTGATGCATCCCATGAGGACCCACTCCTCTGCACCACTACTGAGATGTTGGAAGACAAGGACCGTGAAAACCGGGCCTTGCGTATGGAGCTTTTCAATGCACGTGCTGATCACTAGGCCACTTTGACGAGGTTTGCACCTGCTGTGCAAGCCGGTTACATGGGCATGAGGGACTTGTACCCTGTGCGGGCTAGTCTGCCGGACTTCATGGAGTGGTGTGAGGTGGGAGGTATCACTCCTCCTCGTGGGCCTCTTCTGCCGCCATCTGTTGGTCCAAGGCCACACCCAAGTCCCTACGGTCCGCAAGCTCCTCAGGACCGTCTGTTCCCAGATGACCATGTTCCGCTTACAGGTCTGGGTGGTGACTTCTATGAGGATTACTACGGAGCTGCCTGAGCTAGTAGTAGATCCACTAGTATGGTAATAGTTGTATGTCCACCGTCCTGCGTGATTGTGGAATATAACTTAGTGTGTGTCAATTCCGGAGGTGTAGAAAAATAATGTATAGGAGCTTGGAATGCCTCCGATGAGATGTAACGTCTTTCGTCTTAGTTGTACTTCAGCTTGAGCTTGTACTAAACTATGTATGATGTGTATGACCGTTGGTATATATATGGCAGTTTCTATATTACCATGTCATACGGATGATCATCTCTGCATTCCTTGTTATCCATTACATTCCGCACTTCCTTGGCCAGATTTTGCCATCCTGGTTTAAATCGTTGTTTTGTTTTCCTAGGATGGTCAACACCCGCAGCAACCCTGCTGCTCCGGAGCAGGGAGAGGCTAGTGCAGCAAGAGAGGAGAATCTTCCCCAACCACCTTCTCTGGCCGAAGTGATGCTAGAGGCAGAGCGCAACAGGCGCGACACCAACCGCTTGCTAGAACGGATTGAGCAGAACACTTCATGCCAGCAGAGGGTCAATCCAGTGTCCATCAATGATTTTGTCAAGCTGTACCCGCCAAAGTTCAACCATTCCATCGAACCTCTCGATGCGGATGACTGGCTCCGCAGTATCGCCCACAAGCTACGTTCTGCTAACGTAGCTGAAGATGATAAAGTTACCTTTGCTGCCTATCACCTCGAAGGCCCTGCCAGCCTTTGGTGGGAGAATTATGAAGCTATGCGCCCGGTCGGCCAACTCACTACTTGGGCTGATTTCAGTGCCGCTTTTCGTGAGCATCATATCCCGGAAGGCCTCATGGATCACAAGAGGGAGGAGTTCTGTAACTTCACCCAGGGTAGGCTGACTGTGGATGCATACAGTCGCGAGTTTGGAAAGCTTGCACGCTATGCTCCCGAAGAGGTATCCACCGACGCCAAGAAGCAGGCAAGGTTCCGCAAGGGACTTAGCCCTGAGCTCCGCCGTGATCTTCGTCTGCACGATTGCACCTCCTTTACGAAGCTAGTCAACAAGGCCATCAGTTCCGAGACAGGGCAGAATGATTTTGAAGCTTCACGCAAGCACTTCCGCGACTATGGATCTTCATCCGGTTCTGGATCGCAGAAACGCCGGGTCTGGATCCCAAATTCTGCTATGCCACCCAGGTATACCCCGAGGCCATCCTTTGAGGCGCCTTGTCCCAACCAGCAGTATGTGCCGCCCAAGACTTTTGGTGGCCCCACTGCCAATGCTGCTCCACGCCCTAACATGATAACTTGCTTCAAGTGTGGTGAGCCGGGTCACTACATCCGTGAGTGTCCCCAGAACAACCCCAGCCAGTTCGGAAAGTCTGTTGGCCGTGGTAAGTCAACAGCAAAGGTGCTCGTCGCCAAGCCAGCCACTACTGCTCGTGGCCATGTCAACTACGTCTCAGCTGAAGAGACTCAAGAGGACCCCAACGTCGTTCTCGGTACACTCCTTGTTAATTGCCATCCGGCAACTGTTCTCTTTGATACCGGAGCATCTCATTCATTTATTTCTGAGAGCTATGCTCGATTGCACAACACTACCTTTAGTGACATGCCCACCTACATGGAAATTCAAACTCCCGGTTCTAGATGGCAAACCTCTAGAATCAGCCATGGAAATGAAATTCTTGTCGACAGATTGGTTTTTCTCGCGTCACTAATAGCTATAAAGTCCTCGGACATAAACATCATCTTAGGTATGGACTGGATGTCAGCCCATTACGCCAAGATTGACTGCTCAACTAGAACTGTTCAACTTACCCATCCATCGGGCAAGACAGTTAATGTTTTCACCCGAGTGTCTGAGCGGCAGCTCTACTCTCTAAATGCCAATCCCCTTCCAGACCTCGAAGATATTCCAGTAGTCCGTGACTTCCCGGATGTCTTTCCAGAGGAACTGCCAGGTGTCCCACCTGATAGAGATGTTGAGTTCGTGATAGACCTTGTTCCAGGAACCGTCCCAATCTCTAGAAGACCTTATAAGATGGCACCCCTAGAACTAGCTGAGCTCAAGAAACAACTCGATGAGTCCTTGCAAAAGGATTTCATCCGTCCTAGTTCATCTCCATGGGCTTGCCCCGTCCTCTTCGTCAAGAAGAAGGATGGAACGGATCGGATGGTTGTAGATTACCGACCTGTCAATTTGGTTACTATCAAGAACAAGTATCCGCTCCCCAGGACCAACGACCTGTATGATCAGCTCGCAGGATCCTCAGTCTTTTCTAAGATGGATTTGAGGTTGGGCTACCATCAAATCAAAATCAAGAACGGGGAGATTCCCAAAACGGCCTTCGTCACTCGTTACGGCCAATACGAGTACACAGTCATGTCCTTCGGTTTAACCAATGCTCCAGCCACCTTCTCTCGGTTAATGAACTCGATCTTCATGGAGTATTTGGATAAATTCGTCGTGGTTTACCTCGATGATATACTCATCTACTCCAAGAATGAGGAAGAACATGCCGAACATCTAAGGTTAGTATTGATGAAACTTCGAGAGCATCGCCTTTATGCCAAATTCTCCAAGTGTGAATTCTGGTTGACAGAAGTGACCTATCTGGGCCATGTAATCTCTGGCAAGGGCATTGCTGTCAATCCCGAGCGAGTTCAAGCCGTCCTTGACTGGACTCCACCTGAAACGGTCAAACAAGTTCGGAGTTTTCTTGGTTTAGCGAGCTATTGCCGCCGCTTCGTCGAGAATTTCTCCAAAGTTGCTAAGCCTCTAACTGAACTCCTCAAGAAAGATAAAAAGTTCGAGTGGACCCCACAGTGCGAGTTCAGCTTTCAGGAACTGAAAAGACGCCTGACGTCTGCTCCCGTACTGGTACCACCAGACTTCTCTAAGGACTTTGTTATCTACTGCGACGCCTCGCGACAATGACTAGGTTGCATACTCATGCAAGATCGTCATGTGATTGCCTACGCATCTCGACAGTTGCGTCCACATGAGGATAATTATCCCACACATGATCTAGAGCTTGCAGCAGTAGTCCATGCACTCAAAACCTGGCGACATTACCTTTTGGGTAATCGTTGCGAAATCTACACTGATCACCAAAGTTTGAAATATATCTTCACCCAGCCGGATTTGAATCTCAGGCAAAGACGTTGGGTCGAGTTGATCTCGGATTACGACTTAGGAATAACTTACACCCCAGGCAAAGCCAATGTCATGGCTGATGCACTAAGTCGTAAATCTTATTGTAACAATCTGATGTTACAACAAGGTCAACCATTTCTCCACGAGGAATTTCGTAAGCTTAACCTTCACATTGTTCCTCGAGGATTACTTTCCACCCTGGTGGCGAAACCTAACCTTACGGATCAAATCATAACCGCTCAGCGGTATGATAGAGGAATATCTCGGATCAAGGAAAACATCGCTAGCGGAGTTGCTAAATGTTTTTCCATGGATGAATGAGGTGTTGTCTTCTTCGAGAACCGCTTGGTGGTTCCCAAGAAACAACATTTACGACAATTGATCCTTAAGGAAGCTCATGAATCCCCTTTCACCATTCATCCCGGTAGTACTAAGATGTATCAAGACCTACGCCAGAGGTTTTGGTGGACTAGGATGAAGAGAGAAATTGCTCAATACATTGCAAATTGCGACGTCTGTCGTCGTGTTAAAGCAGAGCATCAACGGCCTGCTGGCACCCTTCAACCATTGGAGATTCCTGAATGGAAATGGGATAAAATCGGTATGGATTTCATTACCGGGTTTCCCAGAACCAAAAGAGGGAATAATGCTATCTTCGTTGTTGTCGATCGTCTTTCCAAAGTAGCCCACTTCTTACCTGTTCGCGAGAGTATAACCGCTAGCCAGCTAGCTGATTTGTACATCTCTCGAATAGTATCTCTCCATGGTGTTCCATTGGAAATTAATTCAGACCGTGGAAGTCTTTTCACCTCTCGATTTTGGGAAAGTTTCCAAAATGCTATGGGGACTCGTCTCTCCTTTAGCACCGCCTTCCATCCGCAATCAAGTGGTCAAGTAGAACGAGTCAATCAAATTCTGGAGGATATGCTCCGAGCTTCTGTCATCTCTTTCGGTATGAATTGGGAGAAGTGCCTTCCATTCGCCGAGTTCGCTTATAACAACAGTTATCAAGCTAGCTTGGGTAAAGCTCCTTTCGAAGTTCTCTATGGACGAAAATGTCGAACGCCTCTTAACTGGTCAGAAACCGGCGAGAGACAACTCTTTGGCCCGGACATGATCCAGGATGCAGAAGAGCAGGTTCGCATTATTCGTGAGAAGTTGAAAACCACCCAATCTCGACAAAAGAGTCAGTATGACCGCAAGCACAAGCCCATGGCTTATGAAGTCGGCGAGATGGCTTACCTTCGGGTTACACCTTTAAAGGGAACCCATCGATTCGGTATCAAAGGCAAATTGGCTCCTCGTTACATTGGACCTTTTCGCATTCTTGCCAAATGAGGAGAAGTTGCCTACCAATTGGAACTACCTCCGCATCTCTCCAGAGTTCATGATGTCTTCCACGTTTCTCAACTCAGGCGTTGCTTCTCGGATCCTATCCGTGGAGTGGACCACGAAAACGCTTGATCTCCAAGATAACCTCACCTATCGAGAATACCCCGTTCGTATCCTTGATCAAGCCGAGCGTACCACTCGACGCCACAATATCAAGTTCCTCAAAGTTCAATGGTCACACCATTCCGAGCAAGAAGCTACATGGGAAAGGGAGGATCGTCTCCGACTCGAGTACCCCACCTTCTTTCCGGAGGAACCTAAATCTCGCGACGAGATTCTTTTGAGTGGGGGTGAGTTGTCACATCCTAGCTAGCTCATGCATTAGAGTGTGCATCATGTTTACTTCTGACAGAAATTTGAAATGGGGAAGGCAGAACCCCCAGCACCCCTCCTGAAATCAACTAGGGTTTACTAAAAATATTTTCAATGAACCTGAAATGCCCTTCTAAAATGTTCACCCTCTTTGTCTTGGGTTAAAACCTCTGGCAAAAATGGTGTATATATTTCTAGGTCAACAGAAGGTCATTGAATTAATGCATAAGTATTTGAATTTGGGCATTTAAAATTTATAAAATATTTCAAATGCTCAAATATTTCCAAACCAAAATTTTCCTTGCTGGAAATATTCCATCTAAGGACCAGGTGCAGTTTGGTGATTTTTGGAGTTGTTCTAGTATTTTTAATAAGTCTACAAAGTCACAGAAAAATAGAAAAAGGAAACAAAAATGGAAATGCTTACCTGGCGCCTAACCGGCCCACCTGCCGGCCCAGCCCAGCTGCCGCACCAGCGAGCTGCTTGGCTCGGCCAGGCAGGCACGCAGGTGCTCGACGGCGAGCTCAGCGCGCGCCACGCAGCTGGCCGCCGCCCTGTTTCACCTCCTCGCCGCCCCGCTGCCCTGGACGTGTTCCACGTCGCCGCCCCGAGCCCCAGGACACGCCATTCGTCGCTGCCTCGCCTCCCTCGCTTCCCCTCGCCATGGCCGACGCCACCGTCGCCGCTCCGCCGTCGTAGCCGTAGCCACCGTCGTCCCCGCGCCACTCGACCGTGTCCACGAGCTCCGCCACCCTCCTCTTCTTCGAGCAAGACAAGCCCCAAGCACTCGCGTTCCTCGAAGCCACCACACCGACCCCGCCCGAGTCCACCGTCGCCGGAGATCCCCTTCAACGCCGTCGCCGCATCAGCTCGTCCCCGACCCCGCCGGTGGCCTCTACGAGTGCACCGTGAGCCTGGCCACCTTCCCATCCTCCCCGTTCTCTCTCTCGAGCCCCATAGTGACTACATGTAGCTCACCCGCACACGCCGCCGTGGATCTCGTTGCCGACGTGCTCCCGGCCATCCTCCGGCCACCTCTCGGTGTCCATCGCACTCACCACGTTGCGTTGGGTCCAACCGTGCCCTCCCCGCACCTCACTGCACCCCCTAGCTCGAGTTTGCCTTCGACCGAACTCCGGCGGCCGCCTAGGTCGTCGCCGGCGCCAACTCCGGCCACCCCGGCCCCAACCAACTCCACCAAGAGCTGCGGTTCATCCCCAGCTCCACGTAGATGCCCTCCGCGCCCCATTTGGTGGCCGGAACGGCCAAAACCACTTCCTCCACCGCGTCGGGCTCGCCGGCGGCTAGACGCCGGAGAGTTGACCTTTACTTTGACCACGGGTGGGCCCTGGTTGACTCTGTTGAGTCAATGACAGGTGGGGCCCCCTTCTGTTAATCACCAGATTAGTTTAAACTAATTAAACTAGTTTAATTATCCACTGACATACGGGTCCCACTGGTCGGTTTGACCTGGACGACTCCGTTGACCCTGACGTCACACTGACCTCATGCTGACGCAGTAATTTAAATTACTGGATTTATTTCTATACAGGAAAATCCAGAAATTAGTTCAAACTTCAAAAATTCATAGAAAATGATCTGTAACTCCAAATGCAAAGATTTATATATGAAATTTGATCAGAAAAATTCAATCTATCTAATGGAACTGGTTTCATGCATGTCAGAACAAGTTAAACCCACTGTTTAGGCATTACAAGGTGATGCACTAATTTGGACATGTTAAATGAGCTAACAATTGAACCTTTGGTTCATTTAAGCACTTTCCACCCTGATCTAGCTTGCATTAAGCCAACACACATCATATTGCCATGTCATAGCATGCATCATATTGTTGCATATCGTCATGTGTTGATTGTGTTCCGATGTGTCATTCGTGGTAGGTTCTGCCTCTGAGGATATCTCCGAGTATCCAACTGAAGGGCAGTATCCCGCCACTACTCCATCAGGCAAGCAACTCATTGATCATTTCGATACAAACTCATGTTCTTGCTTCTGCTCTTGTTTACTGCATTAAGACAACGCGTTTCAAACTGCTGTGTGTTGCGGTAGTTGAACCCACTTCCTTTGCATGACCTGTCATTGCCACAGTAACTAGATGAAACCCACTAGCATGTGTAGGAGTTGATTGAGCCAATATATGTGTGTGTGTTCCTACCATGCTATGCTTGCTATGCTTAGAGTTGTGTCAGGTCTGGCTCATCGGGATGATGAACTAGAGTGAAAAGTTGTGTCGGTGACAAGAGTGAAGTGTTGAACACGATTTGGTAAAGGAATCGATGAGAGGCCATGTAGGAGTACATGGTGGGTTGTTTCATTGAGGCCGTCCTTAAGAACTGAGATCTGTGTGTGTGATTTAAGGTTCAGCTACTACCACACATTGGGATCCTTAATTGACTCTCTCGGCTTCTTGGTCACGCTTGTCCTCTGTCCAGGAGTTGCAAAGTAGTTTCTGGTGTTTGAAGTATGCTGGGGGCCGCATGCAGCGCTGACCGTCGGGGTGGGCTATGTTGCGGTAGGCACGTGGCCGGGCCAGCCGGGCGCCCGTTTGGTGTCTCGGAACCCTGTTCACATCGTTCGGGGCCGTTAGTGGAAACCTCGGCCAGACTCCCTGCGGATGGAACCCGAATAGGCGATAAACCTGGACTAGAGACTTGAGTGTTTAGGTAGGCCGTGGCCGACACCCTCGCTGGGCTTCCGCTTGAAGGTTGCCGAGTACATGTCGTGTAAACGGCGGTAAGTGGTGGGAGCGCGTGTGAAGAAGTACACCCCTGCAGGGTATAAATCTATTCGAATAGCCGCGTCCGCGGTAAAGGACTACTTGGTCACCTATACAGTTCATAGAAAAGTAAATGGATACTATTAAAAATCTCAAGATAAGTGTGAGTACCGCGGATGGCCCTCTCGTAGGATGGCGAGAGAGGATCCACGGTGGTGTATTGTGTTGGTGATAGTGGACTCGTGTGCGACAACAGATTTACAAGTGGTGTCTATCGTAGGATAGTTTAGCCAAGAGTCAAAGCTGGCTTGCTGCAATAACCCCACTACCTTCTTGAGAATGTGCATGTATAGTAGGTTCCTGTTGTAAGACTTGCTGAGTACCTCCGTACTCATGTTGCTTTAATCATGTTTTTCAGACGACTGCACCAACCCCTCTGATGGGTTCTATGTAGACCTCGACGTTGACGAGTGACTTATCACCCAGGTGGTGATCCAAGACTTGTGAAGGGTCATTGTAGATAGACAGGCTTCGTCAAGCCTTCTTTCTTTCTAGTGTCTGTACTCAGACTACTTTGCTTCCGCATGTGCTTGTATGTTTGTATGACTTGAGTGTTGGGTCATGTGACCCCTATCTGTATGGATGATATGTATGGCTCCTCGGAGCCTTCTAAATAAAGTACTTGAGTTGTAGAGTTTTGTTGTGATGTCATGTTGTATTTACTCATATCGGGCATATTGTGTGTATGATTGAAATGCTTGGTATGAGTGGGATCCGACTATCTAGTTGTTTATCCTTAGCAGCCTTTCATATGGGGAAATGTAGGTCTAGTGCTTCTGAGCGATAGTAGTCCGCTACAGCCCGGTTCACCGGAGTCCTGCTAGCCCAGCACTACTGCTTGGAACACTTGACTGGCCGGCATGTGTTTCATCTCGTTCCTATGTCTGTCCCTTCGGGGAAATGTCACGCGCTGTTATTCGGAGTCCTGCCTAGCCTGCTACAGCCCGGATTACCGGAGTCCTGTTAGCCCAGTGCTACAGCCCGAATAAATACGTTGATGACCGGCATGCTCGATGTGATTCATGTATACCTGTCCTCATAGGCTAGCGCCGCTTTGGGTTCACGACTAGCCATGTCGGCCTGGGTTCTCTGTCATATGGATGCTAGCGACACTATCATATACGCGAGCCAAAAGGCGCAAACGGTCCCGGGCCAGGTAAGGTGGCACCCGTGGGAGTACCGTGCGTGAGGCCGCAAAGTGATATGATGTGTTACACGCTGGATCGATGTGGCTTAGGATTGGGGTCCTGACACGCTCCCCCCTCGACCTCGCCGGAATCGAGCGCCGCCGAGCAACTCCCTCACCTCCGCCTCGTCGCCGTCCTTGTTGGGGAACGTAGCAGAAATTCAAAATTTTCCTACGTGTCACCAAGATCTATCTATGGAGAAACTAGCAACGAGGGGAAGGAGAGTGCATCTACATACCCTTGTAGATCGCTAAGCGGAAACGTTCAAGTGAACGGGGTTGATGGAGTCGTACTCGTCGTGATCCAAATCACCGATGACCAAGTGCCGAACGGACGACACCTTCGCGTTCAACACACGTACAGCCCGGTGACGTCTCCCATGCCTTGATCCAGCAAGGAGAGAGGGAGAGGTTGAGGAAGACTCTGTCCAACAGCATCACAACGGCGTGGTGGTGGTGGAGGAGCGTGGCAATCCTGCAGGGCTTCGCCAAGCACCGCAAGAGAGGAGGAGGGAGAGAGGTAGGGCTGCGCCAAGAGGGAGATCAAATCGCGTGTTTTGGGCAGCCCCTAGGCCTCATATATATAGGGGAAGGGGAGGACGGTGCGCCCCCTCTAGGGTTCCCACCCCTAGAGGGGCGGCAGCCCTAGATGGTGTTGGGGAACGTTGCAAAAAACAAAAATTTTCCTACGGTTTCACCAAGATCCATCTATGAGTTCATCTAGCAACGAGTCATGGGAGAGAGAGATTGCATCTACATACCACTTTGTAGATCGCGAGCGGAAGCGTTCAACGAACGGGGATGAAGTAGTGGTACACACCGTGATCCAAATCACCGGAGATCCTAGCACCGAAAGCACGGCACCTCCGCGTTCAACACACGTACGTTCAGCGTAACGTCTCCTTCTTCTTGATCCAGCAAGGCAAAGGAGAGGTTGGGGAAGAAGACTCCAGCAGAAGCACGACGGCGTGGTGATGGTGGAGCCGCAGTACTCCGACAGGGCTTCGCCGAGCTCTACGGAGGAGGAGGAGGTGTTGGAGAGGGAGAGGGAGGCGCCAGGGCAAAAGGTGTATAGCCCCCCACCCCTCCCCCCTTTATATAACCCCTTGGGGGGGCGCCGACCCTAGGAGATGGAATCTCCTAGGGGGGCCGGCGGCCAGGGAGGGGGCTTGCCCCCCAAGCAAGGGGGGCGCCCCCTTTAGGGTTCCCCCCCCAACCCTAGGCGCATGGGCCTTTGGGGGGAGGCGCACCAGCCCACTTTGGGCTGGTTCCACCCCTCATACAGCCCATGGGGCCTTCCGGGATAGGTGGCCCCACCCGGTGGACCCCCCGGGACCCTCCGGTGGTCCCGGTACAATACCGATAACCCCGAAACTTGTCCCGATGTCCGTATGACGACTTTCCATATATAAATCTTTACCTCCGGATCATTCCGAAACTCCTCGTGACGTCCGGGATCTCATCCGGGACTCCGAACAACATTCGGGTTACTGCATATACATATCTTCACAACCCTAGCGTGACCGAACCTTAAGTGTGTAGACCCTACGGGTTCGGGAGACATGCAGACATGACCGAGACGGCTCTCGGGCAATAACCAACAGAGGGATCTGGATACCCATGTTGGCTCCCACATGCTCCACGATGATCTCATCGGATGAACCACGATGTCGAGGATTCAATTAATCCCGTATACGATTCCCTTTGTCAATCGGTATTTTACTTGCCCGAGATTCGATCGTCGGTATCCCAATACCTCGTTCAATCTCGTTACCGGCAAGTCACTTTTCTCGTACCGTAATGCATGATCCCGTGATCAAATACTTTGATCACATTGAGCTCATTATGATGATGCATTACCGAGAGGGCCCGGTGATACCTCTCCGTCAAGCGGAGTGACAAATCCCAGTCTCGATCCATGTCAACCCAACAGACACTTTCAGAGATACCCGTAGTATACCTTTATAGTCACCCAGTTACGTTGTGACGTTTGGCACACCCAAAGCACTCCTACGGTATCCGGGAGTTACACGATCTCATGGTCTAAGGAAAGGATACTTGACATTGGAAAACTCTAGCAAACGAACTATGCGATCTTATGCTATGTTTAGGATTGGGTCTTGTCCATCACATCATTCTCCTAATGATGTGATCTCGTTATCAATGACATCCAATGTCCATAGTCAGGAAACCATGACTATCTGTCGATCAACGAGCTAGTCAACTAGAGGCTCACTAGGGACATATTGTTGTCTGTTATTCACACATGTATTACGATTTCCGGATAACACAATTATAGCACAAATAAAGACAATTATCATGAATAAGGAAATATAATAATAATGCTTTTATTATTGCCTCTAGGGAATATTTCCAACAGTCTCCCACTTGCACTAGAGTCAATAATCTAGTTACATTGTGATGAATCGAACACCCACAGAGTTCTGGTGCTGATCATGTTTTGCCTTAGGGAGAGGTTTAGTCAACGGATCTGCGACATTCAGATCCGTGTGCACTTTACAAATCTCTATGGCTCCATCTTGAACATTTTCACGAATGGAGTTGAAGCGACGCTTGATGTGCCTGGTCTTCTTGTGAAACCTGGGCTCCTTTGCAAGTGCAATGGCTCCAGTGTTGTCATAGAAGAGCTTGATTGGCCCCGACGCATTGGGTATGACTCCGAGGTCGGTGATGAACTCCTTCACCCAAATTCCTTCATGTGCTGCCTCCGAGGCTGCCATGTACTCCGCTTCACATGTAGATCCCGCCACGACGCTTTGCTTGCAACTGCACCAGCTTACCGCCCCACCATTCAAAATATACACGTATCCGGTTTGTGACATAGAGTCATCCAGATCTGTGTCGAAGCTAGCGTCGACGTAACCTTTTACGACGAGCTCTTCGTCACCTCCATAAACGAGAAACATTTCCTTAGTCCTTTTCAGGTACTTCAGGATATTCTTGACCGTTGTCCAGTGTTCCTTGCCGGGATTACTTTGGTACCTACCTACCAAACTTACGGCAAGGTTTACATCAGGTCTGGTACACAGCATGGCATACATAATAGAACCTATGGCTGAGTCATAGGGGATGACGCTCATCTCTTCTATATCTTCTGCCGTGGTCGGACATTGAGCTGAGCTCAATTTCACACCTTGTAACACAGGCAAGAACCCTTTCTTAGATTGATCCATATTGAACTTCTTCAATATTTTATCAAGGTATGTGCTTTGTGAAAGACCTATGAGGCGTCTCGATCTATCTCTATAGATCTTGATGCCTAATATATAAGCAGCTTCTCCAAGGTCCTTCATTGAAAAACTTTTATTCAAGTAGGCCTTAATGCTGTCCAAGAGTTCTATATCATTTCCCATCAAAAGTATGTCGTCTACATATAATATGAGAAATGCTACAGAACTCCCACTCACTTTCTTGTAAACACAGGCTTCTCCATAAGTCTGTGTAAACCCAAACGCTTTGATCATCTCATCAAAGCGAATGCTCCAACTCCGAGATGCTTGCACTAGCCCATAAATCGAGCGTTGGAGCTTGCACACCTTGTCAGCGTTCTTAGGATCGACAAAACCTTCCGGCTGCATCATATACAATTCTTCCTTAAGGAAACCATTAAGGAATGCCGTTTTGACGTCCATTTGCCATATTTCATAATCATAGAATGCGGCAATTGCTAACATGATTCGGACGGACTTCAGCTTCGCTACCGGTGAGAAAGTCTCATCGTAGTCAACCCCTTGAACTTGTCGATAACCCTTAGCGACAAGCCGAGCTTTATAGATGGTCACATTACCATCCGCGTCCGTCTTCTTCTTAAAGATCCATTTATTTTCTATCGCTCGCCGTTCAACGGGCAAGTCAGTCAAAGTCCATACTTCATTTTCATACATGGATCCTATCTCGGATTTCATGGCTTCCAGCCATTTGTCGGAATCCGGGCCCGCCATTGCTTCCTCATAGTTCGAAGGTTCACCGTTGTCTAACAACATGATTTCCAAGACAGGGTTACCGTACCACTCTGGTGCGGAACGTGTCCTTTTGGACCTTTGAATTTCAGTAGGAGCTTGATTAGAAGTATCTTGATCATCATCATTAATTTCCTCTCTAGTCGGTGCAGGCACCTCAGAAACGTTTTCTTGAGTTTCGCCATTTTCCGGTTCAAGAGGTAACACTTCATCAAGTTCTACTTTCCTCCCACTTACTTCTTTCGAGAGAAACTCTTTCTCTAGAAAGGATCCATTCTTGGCAACAAAGATCTTGCCTTCGGATCTGAGGTAGAAGGTATACCCAACAGTTTCTTTAGGGTATCCTATGAAGACACATTTTTCCGACTTGGGTTCGAGCTTTTCAGGTTGAAGTTTCTTGACATAAGCATCGCATCCCCAAACTTTTAGAAACGACATCTTAGGTTTCTTCCCAAACCATAATTCATACGGTGTCGTCTCAACGGATTTCGACGGAGCCCTATTTAAAGCGAATGCGGCAGTCTCTAAAGCATAGCCCCAAAAAGATAGCGGTAAGTCGGTAAGAGACATCATTGATCACACCATATCTAATAGAGTGCGATTACGACGTTCGGACACACCATTACGCTGAGGTGTTCCAGGCGGCGTGAGTTGTGAAACTATTCCACATTTTCTTAAGTGTGTGCCAAATTCGTGACTCAAGTATTCTCCTCCACGATCTGATCGTAGAAACTTCATGTTTCTTTCACGTTGATTTTCAACCTCACTCTAAAATTCCTTGAACTTTTCAAAGGTCTCAGACTTGTGTTTCATTAAGTAGACATACCCATATCTACTCAAGTCATCAGTGAGGGTGAGAACATAACGATAGCCACCGCGAGCCTCAACACTCATTGGACCGCACACATCGGTATGTATGATTTCCAATAAGTTGGTTGCTCGCTCCATTGTTCCTGAGAATGGAGTCTTGGTCATTTTACCCATGAGGCATGGTTCGCACGTGTCAAATGATTCATAATCAAGAGATTCTAAAAGTCCATCTGCATGGAGCTTCTTCATGCGTTTGACACCTATGTGACCAAGGCGGCAGTGCCACAAATATGTGGGACTATTGTTATCAACTTTAACTCTTTTGGTATTCACACTATGAATATGTGTATCATCACGTACGAGATTCATTAAGAATAAACAATTAACCATCGGAGCATGACCATAAAACATATCTCTCATATAAATAGAACAACCATTATTCTCGGATTTAAATGAGTAGCCATCTCGTATTAAATGAGATCCAGACACAATGTTCATGCTCAAACTTGGCACTAAATAACAATTGTTGAGGTTTAAAACTAATCTCGTAGGTAAATGTGGAGGTAGTGTGCCGACGGCGATCACATCGACCTTGGAACCATTCCCGACGCGCATCGTCACCTCGTCCTTCGCCAGTCTCCGTTTATTTCGCAGCTCCTGCTTTGAGTTACAAATGTGAGCAACTGCACCGGTATCAAATACCCAAGAGCTACTACGAGTACTGGTAAGGTACACATCAATTACATGTATATCACATATACCTTTGGTTTTGCCGGGCTTCTTGTCCGCTAAGTATTTGGGGCAGTTCCGCTTCCAGTGACCACTTCCCTTGCAATAAAAACACTCAGTCTCGGGCTTGGGTCCATTCTTTGGCTTCTTCCTGGCAACTTGCTTACCGGGCGCGGCAACTTCCTTGCCGTCCTTCTTGAAGTTCTTTTTACCCTTGCCCTTCTTGAACTTAGTGGTTTTATTCACCATCAACACTTGATGCTCCTTCTTGATTTCTACCTCTGCTGATTTCAGCATAGCATATACCTCAGGAATGGTCTTTACCATCCCCTGCATATTGTAGTTCATCACAAAGCTCTTGTAGCTAGGTGGAAGCGACTGGAGGATTCTGTCAATGACCGCTTCATCCGGGAGATTAACTTCCAGTTGAGTCAAGCGGTTGTGCAACCCAGACATTTTGAGTATGTGTTCACTGACAGAGCCATTTTCCTCCATCTTACAGCTAAAGAATTTATCGGAGACTTCATATCTCTCGACCCGGGCATGAGCTTGGAAAACCATTTTCAGCTCTTCGAACATCTCATATGCTCCATGTCTCCCAAAACGCTTTTGGAGCCCGGGCTCTAAGCTGTAAAGCATGCCGCACTGAACGAGGGAGTAATCATCGCAGCATGACTGCCAAGCGTTCATAACGTCTTGTTCTGCAGGGAGAATAGGTGCGTCACCCAGCGGTGCTCGTAGGACATAATCTTTCTTGGCAGCTATGAGGATGATCCTCAGGTTCCGGACCCAGTCCGTATAATTTCTACCATCGTCTTTCAGCTTGGTTTTCTCTAGGAACGCGTTAAAGTTGAGGACTACGTTGGCCATTTGATCTACAAGACATATTGTAAATATTTAGACTAAGTTCATGATAATAAAGTTCATTTAATCAAATTATTTAATGAACTCCCACTTAGATAGACATCCCTCTTCTAGTCATCTAAGTATTACATGATCCGAGTCAACTAGGACGTGTCCGATCATCACGTGAGACGGACTAGTCAACATCGGTGAACATCTTCATGTTGATCGTATCTTCTATACGACTCATGCTCGACCTTTCGGTCTTCTGTGTTCCGAGGCCATGTCTGTACATGCTAGGCTCGTCAAGTCAACCTAAGTGTTTTGCGTGTGTAAATCTGTCTTACACCCGTTGTATGTGAACGTTAGAATCTATCACACCCGATCATCACGTGGTGCTTCGAAACAACGAGCTGTCGCAACGGTGCACAGTTAGGGGGAACACTTTCTTGAAATTATTATGAGGGAACATCTTATTTACTACCGTCGTTCTAAGTAAACAAGATGCAAAACATGATAAACATCACATGCAATCAAATAACAAACGTGACATGATATGGCCAATATCACATAGCTCCTTTGATCTCCATCTTGGGGCTCCATGATCATCTTGTCACCGGCTTGACACCATGATCTCCATCATCATGATCTCCATCATCGTGTCTCCATGAAGTTGCTCGCCAACTATTACTTCTACTACTATGGCTAACGCGTTTAGCAATAAAGTAAAGTAATTTACATGGCGATTCTCAATGACACGCAGGTCATACAAAAAATAAAGACAACTCCTATGGCTCCTGCCGGTTGTCATACTCATCGACATGCAAGTCGTGATTCCTATTACAATAGCATGAACATCTCATACATCACATATAGATCATTCATCATTCATCACAACTTTGGCCATATCATATCACAAAGCACTTGCTGCAAAAACAAGTTAGACGTCCTCTAATTGTTGTTGCAAGTTTTACGTGGCTGAATTAGGGTTCTAGCAAGAACGTTTTCTTACCTACGTGAAAACCACAACGTGATTTGTCAACTTCTATTTACCCTTCATAAGGACCCTTTTCATCGAATCCGCTCCAACTAAAGTGGGAGAGACAGACACCTGCCAGCCACCTTATGCAACTAGTGCATGTTAGTCGGTGGAACCGGTCTCACGTAAGCGTACGTGTAAGGTTGGTCCGGGCCGCTTCATCCCACAATACTGCTGAAGCAAGATAAGACTAGTAGCGGAAAGAAAGTTGACAACATCTACGCCCACAACAAATTGTTTCTACTCGTGCAATAGAGAACTACGCATAGACCTAGCTCATGATGCCACTGTTGGGGAACGTTGCAGAAAACAAAAATTTTCCTACGGTTTCACCAAGATCCATCTATGAGTTCATCTAGCAACGAGTCATGGGAGAGAGAGATTGCATCTACATACCACTTTGTAGATCGCGAGCGGAAGCGTTCAACGAACGGGGATGAAGTAGTCGTACACACCGTGATCCAAATCACCGGAGATCCTAGCACCGAAAGCACGGCACCTCCACGTTCAACACACGTACGGTCAGCGTAACGTCTCCTTCTTCTTGATCCAGCAAGGCAAAGGAGAGGTTGGGGAAGAAGACTCCAGCAGCAGCACGACGGCGTGGTGATGGTGGAGCCGCAGTACTCCGACAGGGTTCGCCGAGCTCTACGGAGGAGGAGGAGGTGTTGGAGAGGGAGAGGGAGGCGCCAGGGCAAAAGGTGTGTAGCCCCCCCTCCCCTCCCCCCTTTATATAACCCGTTGGGGGGCGCCGGCCCTAGGAGATGGAATCTCCTAGGGGGGGGCGGCGGCCAGGGAGGGGGGCTTGCCCCCCAAGCAAGGGGGGCGCCCCCTTTAGGGTTTCCCCCCCCCCCCAACCCTAGGCGCATGGGCCTTTGGGGGGAGGCGCACCAGCCCACTTTGGGCTGGTTCCCCCCCTCATACAGCCCATGGGGCCCTCCGGGATAGGTGGCCCCACCCGGTGGACCCCCCGGGACCCTCCGGTGGTCCCGGTACAATACCGATAACCCCGAAACTTGTCCCGATGTCCGTATGACGACTTTCCATATATAAATCTTTACCTCCGGATCATTCCGAAACTCCTCGTGACGTCCGGGATCTCATCCGGGACTCCGAACAACATTCGGGTTACTGTTGGGGAACGTTGCAGAAAATTAAAATTTTTCCTACGGTTTCACCAAGATCCATCTATGAGTTCATCTAGCAACGCGTATTCAGATTAGATAGCATCTACATACCACTTTGTAGATCGCAACGGAAGCGTTCGAGTGAACGTGGATGAGGTAGTCGTACTTGCCGTGATCCAATTCACCGATGACCTAGTGCCGAACGGACGGCACCTCCGCGTTCAACACACGTACGGAAAGCGTGACGTCTCCTCCTTCTTGATCCAGCAAGGCAAAGGAGAGGTTGGGGATGAAGGCTCCAGCAGCAGCACGACGGCGTGGTGATGGTGGAACTGCAGTACTCCGGCAGGGCTTCGCCGTGCTCAATGGAGGAGGAGGAGGTGTTGGAGAGGGAGAGGGAGGCGCCAGGGCAATGGGTGATCAGCCCCCTCTCTCCCCCCCCTTTATATAACCCCCAAGGGGGGGCGCCTGCCCTAGGAGATGAGATCTCCTAGGGGGGGCGGCGGCCAGGGAAGGGGGCTTGCCCCCCAAGCAAGGGGGGCGCCCCCTTTAGGGTTTCCCTCCCCCCAAACCCTAGGCGCATGGGCCCATGGGGGGGAGGCGCACCAGCCCCCTATGGGCTGGTTCCCTCCCTTATACAGCCCATGGGGCCCTCCGGGATAGGTGGCCCCACCCGGTGGACCCCCCGGGACCCTCCGGTGGTCCCGGTACAATACCGATAACCCCGAAACTTGTCCCGATGTCCGTATGATGACTTTCCATATATAAATCTTTACCTCCGGACCATTCCGAAACTCCTCGTGACGTCCGGGATCTCATACGGGACTCCGAACAACATTCGGGTCACTGCACATACATATCCCTACAACCCTAGCGTCACCGAACCTTAAGTGTGTAGACCCTACGGGTTCGGGAGACATGCAGACATGACCGAGATGGCTCTCGGGCAATAACCAACAGCGGGATCTGGATACCCATGTTGCCTCCCACATGCTCCACGATGATCTCATCGGATGAACCACGATGTCAAGGATTCAATTAATCCCGTATACGATTCCCTTTGTCAATCGGTATTTTACTTGCCCGAGATTCGATCGTCGGTATCCCAATACCTCGTTCAATCTCGTTACCGGCAAGTCACTTTTCTCGTACCGTAATGCATGATCCCGTGATCAAACACTTTGATCACATTGAGCTCATTGTGATGATGCATTACCGAGAGGGCCCGGTGATACCTCTCCGTCAAGCGGAGTGACAAATCCCAGTCTCGATCCATGTCAACCCAACAGACACTTTCAGAGATACCCGTAGCATACCTTTATAGTCACCCAGTTACGTTGTGACGTTTGGCACACCCAAAGCACTCCTACGGTATCCGGGAGTTACACGATCTCATGGTCTAAGGAAAGGATACTTGACATTGGAAAACTCTTAGCAAACGAACTATGCGATCTTATGCTATGTTTAGGATTGGGTCTTGTCCATCACATCATTCTCCTAATGATGTGATCCCGTTATCGATGACATCCAATGTCCATAGTCAGGAAACCATGACTATCTTTCGATCAACGTGCTAGTCAACTAGAGGCTCACTAGGGACATATTGTTGTCTGTTATTCACACATGTATTACGATTTCCGGTTAACACAATTATAGCACGAATAAAGACAATTATCATGAATAAGGAAATATAATAATAATGCTTTTATTATTGCCTCTAGGGCATATTTCCAACAGTCTCCCACTTGCACTAGAGTCAATAATCTAGTTACATTGTGATGAATCGAACACCCATAGAGTTCTGGTGCTGATCATGTTTTGCCTTAGGGAGAGGTTTAGTCAACGGATCTGCGACATTCAGATCCGTGTGCACCTTACAAATTTCTATGTCTCCATCTTGAACATTTTCACGAATGGAGTTGAAGCGACGCTTGATGTGCCTGGTCTTCTTGTGAAACCTGGGCTCCTTTGCAAGTGCAATGGCTCCAGTGTTGTCACAGAAGAGCTTGATTGGCCCCGACGCATTGGGTATGACTCCGAGGTCGGTGATGAACTCCTTCACCCAAATTGCTTCATGTGTTGCCTCCGAGGCTGCCATGTACTCCGCTTCACATGTAGATCCCGCCACGACGCTTTGCTTGCAACTGCACCAGCTTACGGCCCCACCATTCAAAATATACTCGTATCCGGTTTGTGACTTAGAGTCATCCAGATCTGTGTCGAAGCTAGCGTCGACGTAACCTTTTACGACGAGCTCTTCGTCACCTCCATAAACGAGAAACATTTCCTTAGTCCTTTTTCAGGTACTTCAGGATATTCTTGACCGCTGTCCAGTGTTCCTTGCCGGGATTACTTTGGTACCTACCTACCAAACTTACGGCAAGGTTTACATCAGGTCTGGTACACAGCATGGCATACATAATAGAACCTATGGCTGAGGCATAGGGGATGACGCTCATCTCTTCTATATCTTCTGCCGTGGTCGGACATTGAGCTGAGCTCAATTTCACACCTTGTAACACAGGTAAGAACCCTTTCTTAGATTGATCCATATTGAATTTCTTCAATATCTTATCAAGGTATGTGCTTTGTGAAAGACCTATGAGGCGTCTCGATCTATCTCTATAGATCTTGATGCCTAATATATAAGCAGCTTCTCCAAGGTCCTTCATTGAAAAACTCTTATTCAAATAGGCATTAATGTTGTCCAAGAGTTCTATATCATTTCCCATCAAAAGTATGTCGTCTACATATAATATGAGAAATGCTACAGTGCTCCCACTCACTTTCTTGTAAACACAGGCTTCTCCATAAGTCTGTGTAAACCCAAACGCTTTGATCATCTCATCAAAGCGAATGTTCCAACTCCGAGATGCTTGCACCAGCCCATAGATCGAGCGTTGGAGCTTGCACACCTTGTCAGCATTGTTAGGATCGACAAAACCTTCCGGCTGCATCATATACAATTCTTCCTTAAGGAAACCATTAAGGAATGCCGTTTTGACGTCCATTTGCCATATCTCATAATCATAGTATGCGGCAATTGCTAACATGATTCGGACGGACTTCAGCTTCGCTACCGGTGAGAAAGTCTCATCGTAGTCAATTCCTTGAACTTGTCGATAACCCTTAGCGACAAGCCGAGCTTTATAGATGGTCACATTACCATCCGCGTCTGTCTTCTTCTTAAAGATCCATTTATTTTCTATGGCTCGCCGTTCAACGGGCAAGTCAGTCAAAGTCCATACTTCGTTTTCATACATGGATCCTATCTCGGATTTCATGGCCTCTAGCCATTTGTCGGAATCCGGGCCCGCCATTGCTTCCTCATAGTTCGAAGGTTCACCGTTGTCTAACAACATGATTTCCAAGACAGGGTTGCCGTACCACTCTGGTGCGGAACGTGTCCTTGTGGACCTTCGAATTTCAGTAGGAGCTTGATCAGAAGTATCTTGATCATAATCACTAATTTCCTCTCTAGTCGGTGCAGGCACCTCAGGAACGATTTCTTGAGTTTCGCCATTTTCCGGTTCAAGAGGCAACACTTCATCAAGTTCTACTTTCCTCCCACTTACTTCTTTCGAGAGAAACTCTTTCTCCAGAAAGGATCCATTCTTGGCAACAAAGATCTTGCCTTCGGATCTGAGGTAGAAGGTATACCCAACAGTTTCTTTAGGGTATCCTATGAAGACGCATTTTTCCGACTTGGGTTCGAGCTTTTCAGGTTGAAGTTTCTTCACATAAGCATCGCATCCCCAAACTTTTAGAAACGACAGCTTAGGTTTCTTCCCAAACCATAATTCATACGGTGTTGTCTCAACGGATTTCGACGGTGCCCTATTTAAAGTGAATGCGGCAGTCTCTAAAGCATAGCCCCAAAAAGATAGCGGTAAATCGGTAAGAGACATCATAGATCGCACCATATCTAATAGAGTGCGATTACGACGTTCGGACACACCATTACGCTGAGGTGTTCCAGGCGGCGTGAGTTGTGAATCTATTCCACATTTTCTTAAGTGTGTACCAAATTCGTGACTCAAGTATTCTCCTCCACGATCTGATCGTAGAAACTTGATCTTTCTATCGCGTTGATTTTCAACCTCACTCTGAAATTCCTTGAACTTTTCAAAGGTCTCAGACTTGTGTTTCATTAAGTAGATATACCCATATCTACTCAAGTCATCAGTGAGGGTGAGAACATAACGATAGCCACCGCGAGCCTCAACACTCATTGGACCACACACATCGGTATGTATGATTTCCAATAAGTTGGTTGCTCGCTCCATTGTTCCTGAGAACGGAGTCTTGGTCATTTTACCCATGAGGCATGGTTCGCACGTGTCAAATGATTCATAATCAAGAGACTCTAAAAGTCCATCTGTATGGAGCTTCTTCATGCGTTTGACACCTATGTGACCAAGGCGGCAGTGCCACAAATATGTGGGACTATTGTTATCAACTTTAACTCTTTTGGTACTCACACTATGAATATGTGTATCATCACGTACGAGATTCATCAAGAATAAACCATTAACCATTGGAGCATGACCATAAAACATATCTCTCATATAAATAGAACAACCATTATTCTCGGATTTAAATGAGTAGCCATCTCGAATTAAGCGAGATCCGGATACAATGTTCATGCTCAAACTTGGTACTAAATAACAATTATTAAGGTTTAAAACTAATCCCGTAGGTAAATGTAGAGGCAGCGTGCCGACGGCGATCACATCGACCTTGGAACCATTCCCGACGCGCATCGTCACCTCGTCCTTCGCCAGTCTCCGTTTATTCCGCAGCTCCTGCTTTGAGTTACAAATGTGAGCAACTGCACCGGTATCAAATACCCAAGAGCTACTACGAGTACTGGTAAGGTACACATCAATTACATGTATATCACATATACCTTTGGTTTTGCCGGCCTTCTTGTCCGCTAAGTATTTGGGGCAGTTCCGCTTCCAGTGACGACTTCCCTTGCAATAAAAACACTCAGTCTCGGGCTTGGGTCCATTCTTTGGCTTCTTCCCGGCAACTTGCTTACCGGGTGCGGCAACTTCCTTGCCATCCTTCTTGAAGTTCTTTTTACCCTTGCCCTTCTTGAACTTAGTGGTTTTATTCACCATCAACACTTGATGCTCCTTCTTGATTTCTACCTCTGCTGATTTCAGCATAGCATATACCTCAGGAATGGTCTTTACCATCCCCTGCATATTGTAGTTCATCACAAAGCTCTTGTAGCTAGGTGGAAGCGACTGGAGGATTTTGTCAATGACCACTTCTTCCGGAAGATTAACTTCCAGTTGAGTCAAGCGGTTGTGCAATCCAGACATTCTGAGTATGTGCTCACTGACAGAGCTATTTTCCTCCATCTTACAGCTAAAGAATTTGTTGGAGATCTCATATCTCTCAACCCGGGCATGAGCTTGGAAAACCATTTTCAGCTCTTCGAACATCTCATATGCTCCGTGTCTCTCAAAACGCTTTTGGAGCCCCGGCTCTAAGCTGTAAAGCATGCCGCACTGAACGAGGGAGTAATCATCGCATCGCGACTGCCAAGCGTTCATAACGTCTTGTTGTGCAGGGAGAACAGGTGCGTCACCCAGCGGTGCTCGTAGGACATAATCTTTCTTGGCAGCTATGAGGATGATCCTCAGGTTCCGGACCCAGTCCGTATAGTTGCTACCATCGTCTTTCAGCTTGGTTTTCTCTAGGAACGCGTTGAAGTTGAGGACTACGTTGGCCATTTGATCTACAAGACATATTGTAAATATTTAGACTACGTTCATGATAATAAAGTTCATTTAATCAAATTATTTAATGAACTCCCACTTAGATAGACATCCCTCTTCCAGTCATCTAAGTATTACATGATCCGAGTCAACTAGGCCGTGTCCGATCATCACGTGAGACGGACTAGTCAACATCGGTGAACATCTTCATGTTGATCGTATCTTCTATACGACTCATGCTCGACCTTTCGGTCTTCCGTGTTCCGAGGCCATGTCTGTACATGCTAGGCTCGTCAAGTCAACCTAAGTGTTTTGCGTGTGTAAATCTGTCTTACACCCGTTGTATGTGAACGTTAGAATCTATCACACCCGATCATCACGTGGTGCTTCGAAACAACGAACTGTCGCAACGGTGCACAGTTAGGGTGAACACTTTCTTGAAATTATTATGAGGGATCATCTTATTTACTACCGTCGTTCTAAGTAAACAAGATGCAAAACATGATAAACATCACATGCAATCAAATAATAAACGTGACATGATATGGCCAATATCACATAGCTCCTTCGATCTCCATCTTGGAGCTCGATGATCATTTTGTCACCGGCTTGACACCATGATCTTCATCATCATGATCTTCATCATTGTGTCTCCATGAAGTTGCTCGCCAACTATTACTTCTACTACTATGGCTAACGTGTTTAGCAATAAAGTAAAGTAATTTACATGGCGATTCTCAATGACACGCAGGTCATACAAAATAAAGACAACTCCTATGGCTCCTGCCGGTTGTCATACTCATCGACATGCAAGTCGTGATTCCTATTACAATAGCATGAACATCTCATACATCACATATAGATCATTCATCATTCATCACAACTTTGGCCATATCATATCACAAAGCACTCGCTGCAAAAACAAGTTAGACGTCCTCTAATTGTTGTTGCAAGTTTTACGTGGCTGAATTAGGGTTCTAGCAAGAACGTTTTCTTACCTACGTTAAAACCACCACAACGTGATTTGTCAACTTCTATTTACCCTTCATAAGGACCCTTTTCATCGAATCCGCTCCAACTAAAGTAGGAGAGACAGACACCCGCCAGCCACCTTATGGAACTAGTGCATGTTCGTCGGTGGAACCGGTCTCACGTAAGCGTACGTGTAAGGTTGGTCCGGGCCGCTTCATCCCACAATACCGCTGAAGCAAGATAAGACTAGTAGCGGCAAGAAGAGTTGACAACATCTACGCCCACAACAAATTGTGTTCTACTCGCGCAAGAAGAACTACGCATAGACCTAGCTCATGATGCCACTGTTGGGGAACGTTGCAGAAAATTAAAAAAATTCCTACGGTTTCACCAAGATCCATCTATGAGTTCATCTAGCAACGCGTATTCAGATTAGATAGCATCTACATACCACTTTGTAGATCGCAACGGAAGCGTTCGAGTGAACGTGGATGAGGTAGTCGTACTTGCCGTGATCCAATTCACCGATGACCTAGTGCCGAACGGACGGCACCTCCGCGTTCAACACACGTACGGAAAGCGTGACGTCTCCTCCTTCTTGATCCAGCAAGGAAAAGGAGAGGTTGGGGATGAAGGCTCCAGCAGCAGCACGACGGCGTGGTGATGGTGGAACTGCAGTACTCCGGCAGGGCTTCGCCGTGCTCAATGGAGGAGGAGGAGGTGTTGGAGAGGGAGAGGGAGGCGCCAGGGCAATGGGTGATCAGCCCCCTCTCTCCCCCCCCCTTTATATAACCCCCAAGGGGGGGCGCCTGCCCTAGGAGATGAGATCTCCTAGGGGGGGCGGTGGCCAGGGAAGGGGGCTTGCCCCCCAAGCAAGGGGGGCGCCCCCTTTAGGGTTTCCCTCCCCCCAAACCCTAGGCGCATGGGCCCATGGGGGGGGGAGGTGCAACAGCCCCCTATGGGCTGGTTCCCTCCCTTATACAGCCCATGGGGCCCTCCAGGATAGGTGGCCCCACCGGGTGGACCCCCCGGGACCCTCCGGTGGTCCCGGTACAATACCGATAACCCCGAAACTTGTCCCGATGTCCGTATGATGACTTTCCATATATAAATCTTTACCTCCGGACCATTCCGAAACTCCTCGTGACGTCCGGGATCTCATCCGGGACTCCGAACAACATTCGGGTCACTACACATACATATCCCTACAACCCTAGCGTCACCGAACCTTAAGTGTGTAGACCCTACGGGTTCGGGAGACATGCAGACATGACCGAGATGGCTCTCGGGCAATAACCAACAGCGGGATCTGGATACCCATGTTGGCTCCCACATGCTCCACGATGATCTCATCGGATGAACCACGATGTCAAGGATTCAATTAATCCCGTATACGATTCCCTTTGTCAATCGGTATTTTACTTGCCCGAGATTCGATCGTCGGTATCCCAATACCTCGTTCAATCTCGTTACCGGCAAGTCACTTTTCACGTACCGTAATGCATGATCCCGTGATCAAACACTTTGATCACATTGAGCTCATTGTGATGATGCATTACCGAGAGGGCCCGGTGATACCTCTCCGTCAAGCGGAGTGACAAATCCCAGTCTCGATCCATGTCAACCCAACAGACACTTTCAGAGATACCCGTAGCATACCTTTATAGTCACCCAGTTACGTTGTGACGTTTGGCACACCCAAAGCACTCCTACGGTATCCGGGAGTTACACGATCTCATGGTCTAAGGAAAGGATACTTGACATTGGAAAACTCTTAGCAAACGAACTATGCGATCTTATGCTATGTTTAGGATTGGGTCTTGTCCATCACATCATTCTCCTAATGATGTGATCCCGTTATCGATGACATCCAATGTCCATAGTCAGGAAACCATGACTATCTTTCGATCAACGTGCTAGTCAACTAGAGGCTCACTAGGGACATATTGTTGTCTGTTATTCACACATGTATTACGATTTCCGGTTAACACAATTATAGCACGAATAAAGACAATTATCATGAATAAGGAAATATAATAATAATGCTTTTATTATTGCCTCTAGGGCATATTTCCAACAGTTACTGCATATACATATCTTCACAACCGTAGCGTCACCGAACCTTAAGTGTGTAGACCCTACGGGTTCGGGAGACATGCAGACATGACCGAGACGGCTCTCGGGAAATAACCAACAGCGGGATCTGGATACCCATGTTGGCTCCCACATGCTCCATGATGATCTCATCGGATGAACCACGATGTCGAGGATTCACTTAATCCCGTATACGATTCCCTTTGTCAATCGGTATTTTACTTGCCCGAGATTCGATCGTCGGTATCCCAATACCTCGTTCAATCTCGTTACCGGCAAGTCACTTTTCTCGTACCGTAATGCATGATCCCGTGATCAAATACTTTGATCACATTGAGCTCATTATGATGATGCATTACCGAGAGGGCCCGGTGATACCTCTCCGTCAAGCGGAGTGACAAATCCCAGTCTCGATCCATGTCAACCCAACAGACACTTTCAGAGATACCTGTAGTATACCTTTATAGTCACCCAGTTACGTTGTGACGTTTGGCACACCCAAAGCACTCCTACGGTATCCGGGAGTTACACGATCTCATGGTCTAAGGAAAGGATACTTGACATTGGAAAACTCTAGCAAACGAACTATGCGATCTTATGCTATGTTTAGGATTGGGTCTTGTCCATCACATCATTCTCCTAATGATGTGATCTCGTTATCAATGACATCCAATGTCCATAGTCAGGAAACCATGACTATCTGTCGATCAACGAGCTAGTCAACTAGAGGCTCACTAGGGACATATTGTTGTCTGTTATTCACACATGTATTACGATTTCCGGATAACACAATTATAGCACGAATAAAGACAATTATCATGAATAAGGAAATATAATAATAATGCTTTTATTATTGCCTCTAGGGCATATTTCCAACATATGGGTCTTGGGGTGGCGGCCAAGAGGGGAAGGGGAGAGGGAGGCGCACCAGTATGGGCCTTAGGGCCCATCTGCCCTAGGGTTTGCCCCCTTCTCCTCTCCCTTGCGCCTTGGGCCCTTGTGGGGGGGCGCACCAGCCCACCTGGGGCTGGTCCCCTCCCACACTTGGCCCATGCAGCCCTCCGGGGCTTGTGGCCCCACTTGGTGGACCCCCGGACACCTCCGGTGGTCCCGGTACACTACCGGTGATGCCCAGAACACTTCCGGTGGCCAAAACCGTACTTCCTATATATAAATCTTTACCTCCGGACCATTCCTGAACTCCTCGTGACGTCCGGGATCTCATCCGGCACTCCGAACAACATTCGGTAACCACATACAAACTTCCTTTATAACCCTAGCATCATCGAAACTTAAGTGTGTAGACCCTACGGGTTCGGGAAGCATGCAGACATGACCGAGACGTTCTCCAGTCAATAACCAACAGCGGGATCTGGATACCCATGTTGGTTCCCACATGTTCCACGATGGTCTCATCGGATGAACCACGATGTCGAGGATTCGATCAATCCCGTATACAATTCCCTTTGTCTAGCGGTATTGTACTTGCCCGAGATTCGATCGTCGGTATCCCTATACCTTGTTCAATCTCGTTACCGGAAAGTCTCTTTACTCGTTCCGTAACACATCATCCCGTGATCAACTCCTTGATCACATTGTGCACATTATGATGATGTCCTACCGAGTGGGCCCAGAGATACCTCTCCGTCACACGGAGTGACAAATCCTAGTCTCGATTCGTGACAACCCAACAGACACTTTCGGAGATACCTGTAGTGTACCTTTATAGCCACCCAGTTACGTTGTGACGTTTGGCACACCCAAAGCATTCCTACGGTATCCGGGAGTTGCACAATCTCATGGTCTAAGGAAATGATACTTGACATTAGAAAAGCTTTAGCATACGAACTACACGATCTTTGTGCTAGGCTTAGGATTGGGTCTTGTCCATCACATGATTCTCCTAATGATGTGATCCCATTATCAACGACATCCAATGTCCATGGTCAGGAAACCGTAACCATCTATTGATCAACGAGCTAGTCAACTAGAGGCTTACTAGGGACATGGTGTTGTCTATGTATCCACACATGTATCTGAGTTTCCTATCAATACAATTATAGCATGGATAATAAACGATTATCATGAACAAGGAAATATAATAATAACTTATTTATTATTGCCTCTAGGGCATATTTCCAACAGTCTCCCACTTGCACTAGAGTCAATAATCTAGTTCACATCGCCATGTGATTAACACTCACAGGTCACATCGCCATGTGACCAACATCCAAAGAGTTTACTAGAGTTCAGAATCTGGTTCACATCACTATGTGATTAACACTCAATGAGTTCTGGGTTTGATCATGTTGCTTGTGAGAGAGGTTTTAGTCAACGGGTCTGCAACACTCATATCCGTATGTACTTCGCAAATCTCTACGCTATATTTGGAGGCATTTCAAATAACTGTTCTACTTGGAGCTATTACAAATTGTTGCTCCATTATACGTATCCGCTATCTATACTCAGAGCTATCCGGATATGTGTTAAGCTTGCATCGACGTAACTCTTTACGTCGAACTCTTTATCACCTCCATAACCGAGAAACATATCCTTATTCCTCTAAGGATAATTTTGACCGCTATCTGGTGATCTACTCCTAGATCACCTTTGTACCCTCTCGCCAGACATGTGGCAAGGCACACATCAGGTGCGGTACTCAGCATGGCATACCGTATAGAGCCTATGACAAAAGCATAGGGGACGACCTTCGTCCTTCCTCTTTCTCCAGCCGTGGTCGAGCTTTAACTCTTAACTTCATACCTTACAACTCAGGCAAGAATTCCTTCTTTGACTGATCCATCTTGAACACCTTCAAGATCATGTCAAGGTATGTGCTCATTTGAAAGTACCATTAAGCGTTTTTGATCTATCCTTATAGATCTTGATGCTCAATGTTCAAGTAGCTTAATCCAGGTTCTCCATTGAAAAACACCTTTCAAATAACCCTATATGCTTTCCAGAAATTCTACATCATTTCTGATCAACAATATGTCATCCACATATACTTATCAGAAATTCTATAGTGCTCCCACTCACTTCTTTGGAATTACAAGTTTCTCATAAACTCTGTATAAACCCCAAAATCTTTGATCATCTCATCAAAGTGTACATTCCAACTCCGAGATGCTTACTCCAGTCCTTAGAAGGATTGCTGGAGCTTTGCATACTTGTTAGCATCTTTCAGGATCGACAAAATCTTCTGGTTGTATCACATGCAACCTTTCCTCAAGAACAAGGAAACAATATTTTGACATCCCATCTGCAAGATTTGATAAATAATGCAGTACCTGCTAATTCCAACAGACTCTTAGCATCGCTACGAGTGAGATAGTCTCATCGTAGTCAACTCCTTGAACTTGTCGGGAAACACCTTAACGACAAGTCGAGCTTTCTCAATGGTGACACTTACCATCATTGTCTGTCTTCCTTTTAAAATCCATATGTACCCAATAGCCTTACGACCATCAAGTAGTTCTTTCAAAGTCTACTGTCGAGGGGAATCGGCTTCCTCGAACACCTATGGGGACCGAGCCCCTTACTGGTTCGGCGGGGGGCGGAGGTTGCACAAAGAGCAGATCGAGGCGGTGCACACAGGGGGATTTTACCCAGCTTCGGGCCGCAAGGATGCGTAAAACCCTACTGCTGCTTGGTGGATTGTATTGTGTTCTTGCTCGGGAGCGCGCGGTGCTACAGTACACGCGGGCCGCCGGCGAGGTCGAGCGTAAAGATTGGTCTCCTCCTTTCTACGTGCGCATGCGGCCTCCTTTTATATGCTCAAGGGGTTACCCACAGGTGGCAGCGTAGGTGAGGGCAAAAATGGTATAATGCTGTAGTGGGTACAGCTGCCTGCACAGTGGATGTACAGTGCTATCATACCTAACTCTGACGGCGGGAGACAAGGGCATTAAATGCCCGTCCGCATCGCCCAGACGGAGCAGGGGAGTGGACCGTCAGGAGCGCCACCGTTTGCCACGATGGCTACTCTGTCAGCTTTGCTTCGCCACCGCATGCCCCTCGCTGCTCAGCCTCCCGCCACGTGCGCCTGGGATGCCCCCCAAAGCGACACGTTGGGCCCGTGGGCGGCAAGCTCCTTGCCGTGGTGGATGTCTTGTCGCGCCCGGGAGCTTGTTGCTCACCGGGCCTTGCCGGGGCGCGGGGTGCGCCGTGGCAGGGTCCTTGTCGTGCCGTGGATGGCCTTCCCGGCAAGCTCCTCTTGCCGGGGTCTTGTGCTTCGAGCGGCAGTCCCGACAAACTCCTCTTGCCAGGGCCTTGCTCTCTTCGGGTGGCCTTCCCGGCAAGCTCCTCTTGCCGGGGCCTTGGCTCAAATACTTTGTTCTTGAATGGCCCAAGAGGGGACCATTGAGGGTCTTGGCGATCACCTGGCAGGCCTTGCCGCGGGGTGCTACGACTGCCCGTGCACAAGTTCGGGGTACTAAGGTACCCCTACTTTAGTACACCGACAGGAGCCCCCGGGCCTGGGCCATACACGGTGCCGAGCGCTGTTGGGCCAGGCCCAAAACAGTGCACGGGCACGCGCGGCCTGGGTCACGGTACATCTTTTTCTGCGCCCACCACGTCCTCCCCGAGCGGCACGCATCGAACGCGGCATCGTGGGGGAGAGGCATGCATGACGTGGGTGGCGTGCGCGGGGCCGAGCCCTACAGGCATGCGTCACGTCGCGATAAATGGGGACGGTTCGTGCCATCTTCATGAGTAGAGGAAGGTGTGGAGGCGTGGCTCCTCGCTGGATGGGGCCGAGGCACGGTTTTCGAGGCGCCCGTTCCCCACGATCACGGGGTGGGGGAGAGGCCGCCTCACCCGTCGCCTCGGCCCTGCGCGTCAGCCACGCGGCCTCCATGCACCCGGGGTTGCGGACGGTGGAGGCAGGAGACTGGGCCGTCGCGGGTCGGGGCAGCAGGTCGGCCCCAGTCGCCTGGCCTTCCTGCGTCTTGATAGGCTGAGCGGGGCGGTCGATCCCCCACTCTGCTCCTTTATAAAGAGCAAGAGGGGGCGACGGGAACCCACACTCCTCCATCTCTTCTCCTCTTCATCTTCTGACCCCCTCTCTCCATTCGCCATGGAGAAAGGGAATCCGGGTCCTTCATCGGTGGCGGCGAGGGTTGCCGCCAGGCAGCGCGCCCCTCCTCCCCTTGCACCTGCGGTGGCGGAGCCAGCCGTAAGGGGAAGGGAGAGGGGGCGAGGTCGTGGACGAGGGCGTGGACAAGGCCGTGGCGCTCAGGGAAGAGGCGGGCGGGGCGACGCGCCGGCCTCGCCTCCGCCAGCGGCCCTTCTTCCCCCGGCGGTCCACCTCAGGGACGATCCTTGCGAGTTCATCGTCAGGCTGCGCTGGGCGCCTCGTCGCTGCCTTCGCCTTCCGGCTCCTTTTGCGAGCGTAATGGAGATGGAGCAACCCGAAACCCTAAGGTTGCGCATGAAGGGCTGCGGGATCAGCGGCATGCGGGTACACGTCGAGTTCCCAGCCCCCGGCGTGGTGTATCTTGGCCGAGGGTGGAAGACATTCTCCCGTATCCACACCTTGACGGAGGGGTTCACCCTCCATTTCAAGTTGATGGAGGGCGATCTCCTCTCCGTCAAGGCCTTTGGGGACTTCGGGACCCGGGCCAGGTGCTGCGTGGATAGCTCCTCCGACAGCGAAAGCTCCTTCTCGAGCGAGAGCGATGAGGAGGGGAGCGACAGCGACGACAAGGGCAGCGGTCGTCGGGATGACGGGTCCGACTAGGCGTCGGTCGCAGCTCCGTGTGGCACCGGCGACCCCATCATCCGGGTCGCCGGCTCCCTGAGCTTCTCGGGGTCGTCTTCCCGGGCGGCTGGAGTGGCGAGGCTGCGGAAGAGGAGGAGGACTGGCGGCAAGGCCGTCAACTCGGACTACGAGGGCTAGGTGCCCCCGACAGCGTGTTGACATCCCGCTGCCTCATCTTCGAGCTCCATCTCCGGCGCCACTGCCACCATCCAGCCTCCGGGGCCCCCGGGGCATTATCTTGGTGTCTTCTACCACCCGTAGCTTGTCTAGGCGCCCCTTTTGCCCTTTTCGCCTCCTTGTCCTACCTCCTGAGGAGACAGACAAGAAAGGAATTACGGGCATCTTATCGTTTTTCAATCTATAAGACTTCGGGCCTTAGTTGCATTTAAAGCTTGTAATCCCATTTTTTCATGTTTTTCATTCTCTCTGAACTGTACCTGAGCGGAATGTTTTTAATGAAAAGGGGGTGTTTGCCGGGCCATTTGTCCCGTGAGTAAAACCCACGCCAAGGAACGAATCCTTTATATCGTTAAGATAGACACTTCTTTGCCCGGCAACAGGCCCTGCCGTCTTCCCGCGCCACTCGACCTCTCTCACGCCTTTGGCGGAGGAAGGGATGAGGCGGGTTCGGGCCCCTCGTTCCGCCTCTTTGCCGCCGCGACTACTACCAAAACGGGCCCCAGGAACGCTCTCTGGGGCCTGTCGTTAAGGGAGCACGGTAGCTTTTAGGAGGAAACAAGGTTTTCGTATTCCACAGTTCATAAGAGAATGCATGACAAGGGATGCAAAAACTTATCTGGGATTGCAGCCCCCGGCAACCTTGGCTTGCCGCGGGCGAATATTCGTACTTGCAGCCCCCGGTAATACTGGCTTGCCGGGGACCAGATGCTGGTCCACCCTCCTTCTCTTCTTCGTCCTTAAGCGGTCTGGCCAGGATATGCAAAACCCTGCTAACCAAAGGAAACAAAAGAACATGAAAAAGGGATGTAGACTCGACCTCTAAGCTAGGGGTTAGCAGGTGTTAGGCACTATCAACCCTAACCAAGGACGAGACTCGACTCAGCATGCATGCTAAAACTTAGGGCGCCAGCGCTTCATTTCTGCTGCTCAGGGTCTGCGCCTGGCTTTGTACAAAGGATTACATGCAACTGCGGCAAGACTTGTACAAAAGGTTGGTTGTCGGGCGGGCCCCGACAACCGCGCCTTATGGGTAAAACTTACGAAGATGCTCAATATTCCAGGAGTTGCTCACCGGAGTGCCATCTTCGGTCTCGAGGCGGACAGCGCCAGGCCTCGTGACTTGTCTCACCCGGTAAGGGCCTTCCCACTTTGGCGTCAACTTGTTATGATTCTTGGCGGACGGGGCGCGCCGAAGAACAAGGTCGCCTTCCTCGAAGCTTCTGGCTTTGACTTTGCGGCTATGATAGCGGCGCAAAGCTTTCTGGTAGCGAGAGGCTCGCACAGCAGCCTGAAGACGATCTTCCTCAAGGAGCAGCGCGTCATCTTCACGCGGCCGCTCTTGCTCAAGCTCATCATAAGCGAGCACTCGAGGTGACCCGTATACGAGTTCCATGGGGGTAACTGCTTCTGCTCCATAGACTGGAGCGAATGGTGTCTGGCCAGTGGCTCGATTTGGCGTCGTTCTGATCGACCAAAGAGTCACCGGCAGCTCCTCGATCCAGTTTCTTCCACACATGTGCAGCCTGTCGAAAGTTCTGGTCTTGAGCCCGCGCAGTACTTCAGCGTTGGCCCTTTCAGCTTGACCGTTGCTCCTGGGATGAGCAACAGAAGCGAAGCAGACCTTGGCGCCGAGATCTTGGACGTATTGCATGAAGGCGCGGCTCGTGAATTGCGTACCGTTATCGGTGATGATCCTGTTGGGGATCCCGAAGCGGCAGACAATCGACCTGAAGAACTTGATGGCTGACTGTGCTGTCACCTTCCTCACTGGTTCCACTTCCGGCCACTTTGTGAACTTGTCGATTGCGACGTACAAGTACTCAAAGCCCCTGACAGCTCGGGGGAAGGGGCCGAGGATATCGAGACCCCAGACCGAAAATGGCCAGGATAAAGAGATCGTCTAGAGAGCTTGAGCTGGCTGGTGTATCTGCTTGGAATGGAACTGGCACACTTCACACTTGGTTACTTGTGCAGTCGCATCCTGGAGGGCTGTCAGCCAGAAGAAGCCTTGCCGGAACGGTTTGCCAGCAAGTGCTCTTGCGCCAATGTGGTGACCACATATGCCTCCATGTATCTCTGCCAACAGCTGCTGTCCGTCTTCCCGGGGAATACACTTCAATTTCACACCGTTGCGCCCTCTTCTGTATAGTGTGTTGTCGACGAACTGGTACATACTCGAGCGCCGGGCTACTCTTTCCGCTTCTTCTTGTTCTTCGGGAAGTTTTCCGTACTGGAGGAAATGGACAGTCTGCCGCGCCCATGCTGGAGCCTGCGGCTCGACAACAAGGACTGAAGGCACTTCCGCCGTTGCGGGAATGTCTGCTTCAACGGCGAGGATCTGGGGCTCGGTCGGAGCTTGACGTTCCCCGGCAAGCTTGCTGGAACAAAGCTTGTCGGGAGCGCCTGCTTCTACGGAGTAAACCCTGGGGTTTTCCGGAGCAGACGGTTCCTCGGCGCTTTTGGCGTCGATCCTGGGGACCTTCTTGGCGGCGGCTCTGAGGAGCTCTGCCGGAAGATAGTCGCCGGAGACCAACTTCCTCTTCTTGCTCTGTCTGGTTGATGGCGTTACGGATGGCTGAGTCAGCTTGAGCACAAAGGTCCCTGGTTCCACAGGTAACTTAAATGCTGCGCACTTTGACAGGCCGTTAGCGATGTCATTCTCAGCTCTTGGAATGTGTTCCATCTGCAGGCCGTCAAAGTGCTCTTCCAGCTTCCTCACTTCATCAACGTACGCTTCCATCAATGGACTCTGGTAATCCTTGTTCACTTGGCGGACGACGAGCTGTGAGTCACCCCTGACAATGAGCTTCTTGATCCCAAGTTCTACCGCGATCCTGAGACCGGCAAGCAAACCTTCATACTCTGCAGTATTGTTGGTTGCTTGTTCCTTAGGGAAGTGCATCTGGACTACGTACTTGAGGTGCTCTCCGGTGGGCGCGACAAGTAACGCGCCGGCGCCTTGCAGCGAGAAGGCACCATCAAAATACATCAGCCACTCTTTGCCTGCTTCTTTGACGGGGATGCTCATCTCTGGGATATCTTCGTCCGGTGTTGGTGTCCACTCCGCTATGAACTCCGCCAAAGCTCTGCTTTGGATAGTCGAGGTGCTCTCGAACTGGAGACCGAAGCTCGACAGTTCTAGTGCCCACTCGACAATCCTGCTTGTTGCTTCTGGATTTTGCAGTATCCTCTTCAGCAGAAAGCAGGTGACAACTGTAATCTCGTGTGCTTGGAAGTAATGGCGCAGCTTTCTCGAGGCCATGAGGAGGCCGAAAAGCAATTTCTCCACACCAGAGTACCTTGACCTAGCCCCCTACAAGAGGGAGCTGACAAAGTACACTGGGCGCTGCACCATTTTCTTCTTCTGCACCTCCACTTGCTCCTACGCAGATTCATCCTCGTCGGGGCCAGAGCTTGTCGGGGGAGCCCCCTGCTTGTCGCTGGATGTGCTTGCCGCGGTCGCTGGCTCATCATCGGCCTCCCTCTCCACTACTAATGCAGCACTAACCACTTGATTAGTTGCCGCTAGGTACAGCAGCAGCTTCTCTTGTGGTTTAGGCGCGACAAGTATCGGAGCGGAGGACAGGTATCTCTTCAGGTCCTGCAGCGCAGCCTCCGCTTCCGGAGTCCATTTTACTGGACCCGCCTTTTTCAAAATTTTGAAAAATGGCAGGGCGCGCTCTACAGACCTAGAGATAAACCTGCTGAGAGCCGCGACGCAGCCGGCAAGCCTTCGCACGTCCTTGACACGGGTTGGTGCCTCAATCTGCTCAATGGCCTTGATCTTGTCTGGGTTGGCTTCTATCCCTCGCTGATACACGAAGAACCCGAGAAGCTTGCCGGAAGGAACTCCAAACACGCACTTCTCAGGGTTGAGCTTGAGGCTGATCCTGCGCAGATTCGCAAAGGTCTCTTCTAAGTCTTGAATCAGGGTTGCCCTGTCTCTGCTCTTGACCACTATATCATCCATGTAGGCCTCCACATTCCTGTGGATTTGTGGCTCAAAAGCGGTGTGGACAACCCTTGCAAATGTCGAACCGGCGTTCTTCAGTCCGAAAGGCATCTGTACGAAACAGTACGTGCCACATGGAGTGATGAACGTGGTCTTCTCTTCATCTTCTTCAGCCATGAAGATCTGATGATATCCAGAGTAGGCGTCAAGAAATGAAAGCAGGTCACATCCGGCCGTGGAGTCAACAATCCGGTGAATGCGCGGCAAGGGAAAGGGATCTTTGGGACAAGCTTTGTTAACATCAGTGAAGTCGATGCAAAGCCTCCATTTCCCATTTGCTTTGCGCACGACAACAGGATTGGCCAACCACGTCGGATGGAGCACACCTCTGACGAGGCCTGCCGCTTCCAACTTCTTGATCTCTTCTGCGATGAACTCTTGGCGCTCCACTGCTTGCTTCCTGACTCTCTGCTTGACGGGCCGTGCGTGAGGACAGACGACGAGGTGGTGCTCAATCACTTTCCTGGGAACGCCGGGGATGTCAGATGGCTGCCAGGCAAACACATTGACATTCGCCCGTAGGAAAGTAACGAGCGCGCTTTCCTATTTAGGGTCGAGCGTGGCACTGATGGTGAAGGTACCACCAGTGCCGTCCTCCTTGGCGGGCACCTTCTTGGTCGTTGGCGGAGCCGCCATTGTCTTCTTACTCTTGCCGGTGGAGCTCGATGGCGCGTCCTCGATGGTAGCGCAGCACTCCGGAGAGGTGCGCTTGCCGGAGTGGGCGCCAGAGCACTTGTCGGGCTTGGTCCTCTTCTTTCCTCCAGGAGCTTCAGCGGCAAGCGGCTTGTGATCCGCTGCGGCTGCTGCTTCCTAGTAGATCTTGTCGGCACAGATAAGGGCATCCTTCTTGTCGCCGGGGACAGAGATGACGCTTATCGGGCCTGGCATCTTGAGCATGCTGTAGGCGTAGTGAGAGGCCACCATGAACTTGGCGAGCGCTGGACGGCCGAGAATTCCATGGTATGGCAATGGAAAATCGGCAACGTCAAAGGTGATCCTCTCTGTCCTGAAGTTCAGCTCGCTGCCAAATGTTACAGGCAACGTTATCTTCCCCTTCGGTTTGCTCCTTCCCGGGTTGATTCCTTGGAACGTGCCGGTTTCTTCGAGCTCGCTGTCGGGGACTTGGAGTTTTCGGAGCACAGCGGAGGAGATCAGGTTCAAGCCGGCCCCGCCGTCAACCAGCATCTTGGTGACCTTGAGGTTGCGGATTGTTGGCGAAACCAACATCGGCAAGCACCCGATCGCAGTAGTGCGATCAGGGTGGTCCTCAATATCAAAGATGATAGGCGTGCTGGACCATTTCAGAGGCTTGCACGACTCGACGGGTGGCTCCGCTGCATTGTCTTCCCGCGCCCACTGCTTGAGCTGGCGGTGAGAAGTATGCAGGGTGGCGCCGCCGTCTACGCACAAGACCTCTGTGGCTTTCTGAAACTCCTGCTCACTGGTCTCGACGTCACCCATGTCTTCGTCTTCGTCGTCGTCTTCGCTCTTGTCGCGGCTGCGGGGAGGTCGCTCCGCTTGCCGCTACTTGTCCTTGTCGCGGCATCCTCCCTAGCCGGGGCGCTTCATGCCTGATCCTCCGCCACCTCCTCGGGCTCTCTCCTTGTCGCGCCGCTCGTACTCGGCCTTTGGCAGCTCGACGAGCCACTCGACCTGCTTGCAGCTCTGGAGGTCATGGCCCTTAGTGCGGTGGATCTTGCAGTACTGTTTGCTGGTGCCGTCCCGTTTGTCGGCGGCCGCCACGGCCTGGCAGTGGATGCATCCGGCAATCTCCTTGCCAGAGCTGCCAGCCTGGGCCTTCTTGGCGGCGCCTTCATCGCCGGACTGCTAAACAACCAGTACCTCTTGGCTCTTCTTCTTCCTGTTGCTCCGCCGCCGGCCCTTCTTCGCCGGGGCGGTATCCTCACTGTCAGATCCTCCCGCTCCAGCGCTCTCTCCGGGGAGTTTCCTCCCTTCCTCAGCATGGGCACACTTGTCGGCCAGGGCGTATAGCTCGCTGACGTCCTTGATCTTGCACATCGCCATCTCCTCCCGCATCCTGTGGTTACGCACGTTCTGATGGAACGCGCTGATGACCGCGGCGGGGTGGACGTCTGGGATGTTGTAGTGTACACGGCTGAATCTCTGGATGAACTTGCGCAGAGGTTCTCCCTCCTTCTGGACGAGCAGGTGAAGGTCGCTCGCTTGGCCATGGGGTTTGTGGCCGCCCGTGAAGGCGCCAACAAACTGATGGCACAAGTCTGTCCAGGAGGTTATGGAGTTGTCCGGCAAGTGCATGAGCCAGGATCTGACGTAGGACTTGAGCACCAGCGGGAAGTAGTTGGCAAGGATCTTGTCGTCTCGCCCCCCGGCAGCCTGCACCGCAATGGTGTAGATGCTGAGGAACACCAACGGATGCGACTTGCCGTCGTACTTCTCTGGCACATCTGGCTTGAAATTCTTTGTGCTGGGCCACTGGACTTGCCGCAGCTCACGGGTGAACGCAGGGCAGCCCACCGCGTACGGCAGGTCGCCTGGTTCCCCTGGTGCATGCATGTCGACAGAGGGCCCAGCGCGGTGGTCTGATTGATGTTGCGCTTCTCTCCGACGCTCGATGCGAGTACGAGCGTCCTCTTGCTCTCGCTCGTGGAGAACTTGGCGTTGATCGCGACGAGATCGCGGATTTGACGACGCGGTGGAGTCGTTGTCGTGGTGATTCCGGCGAGTCGGCGATCTTGGCCTCCGGGGCGGGGAGTGGACGGTGGTCGCACCCCCGCCGGTCCTGGCGCCATCGGTCCTCGCCTGGCCGTCCCGCCGCGGCTGCGACGCGCTGTGCTATCGCGGGGTGTCGCCGTTAGCGAAACCGATGAGGCTCTGTATCGTGGCCCTCCAGTCATCGAGCTTGTCCGCCGTTGGAGGGTAGTCTAGGAGCAGTTGGGCTCCCGCCAGAGCTTCTGCTGGAGTGGCGGGCAGCGGCGGCGAACGGCGCGTGGAGCGGGATGTGCTCGAACTTCTAACTACGTTAGAAGGAGCAACACCCGGGCCAGGCAGCCGTGCCACGCTCGCGCCAGCGCGTTGGTGCGAGTGCTGGCCTTGAGCGCCCTGGGATCCGCTGGCTCGATTTGGGTCCAGCGAGCGTATGGTACCGTGGGTGCCAAGACGCTGTTGGTCCCGTGCTTCCTGAGAGGGGCGCGGTGCATGTTCGGACACTGTGGCGCCGTGAGCTGGCTCGACGACGCCCGTTCCGCCGCCGGTGCCGTCCCCGCCACCCGTTTGCTCAAAGGGCGGCGGGTTCGACGCGGACGGACCGGCCACCTCCGGAGCCTTCTTCTTCGGTGGCATGTCGCTGAGGATGAAGGAGATCTAGCTGGTGCAGACGCCGGATCAGGTTCGCACAACTTCGACGCCCCCTACCTGGCGCGCCAAAGATGTCGAGGGGAATCGGCTTCCTCGAACACCTATGGGGACCGAGCCCCTTACTGGTTCGGCGGGGGGTGGAGGTTGCACAAAGAACAGATCGAGGCGGTGCACACAGGGGGATTTTACCCAGCTTCGGGCCGCAAGGATGCGTAAAACCCTACTGCTGCTTGGTGGATTGTATTGTGTTCTTGCTCGGGAGCGCGCGGTGCTACAGTACACGCGGGCCGTTGGCGAGGTCGAGCGTAAAGATTGGTCTCCTCCTTTCTACGTGTGCATGGGGCCTCCTTTTATATGCTCAAGGGGTTACCCACAGGTGGCAGCGTAGGTGAGGGCAAAAATGGTAGAATGCTGTAGTGGGTACAGCTGCCTGCACAGTGGCTGTACAGTGCTATCATACCTAACTCTGACGGCGGGGGACAAGGGCATTAAATGCCCGTCCGCGTCGCCCAGATGGAGCAGGGGAGTGGACCGTCAGGAGCGCCACCGTTTGCCACGATGGCTACTCTGTCAGCTTTGCTTCGCCACCGCATGCCCCTCGCTGCTCAGCCTCCCACCACGTGCGCCTGGGATGCCCCCCAGAGCGACACGTTCGTGGGTGAGCTGGAGCGCAGGCACGAGGTGGTAACTTGCCGCGGCAAGCGCCTTGCCGCGGTGGATGTCTTGTCGCGCCCGGGAGCTTGTTGCTCACCGGGCCTTGCCGGGGCGCGGGGCGCGCCGTGGCAGGGTCCTTGTCGTGCCGTGGATGGCCTTCCCGGCAAGCTCCTCTTGCCAGGGTCTTGTGCTTCGAGCGGCAGTCCTGGCAAACTCCTCTTGCCAGGGCCTTGCTCTCTTCGGGTGGCCTTCCCGGCAAGCTCCTCTTGCCGGGGCCTTGGCTCAAATACTTTGTTCTTGAATGGCCCAAGAGGGGACCATTGAGGGTCTTGGCGATCGCCTGGCAGGCCTTGCCGCGGGGTGCTACGACTGCCCGCACAAGTTCGGGGTACAAAAGGTACCCCTACTTTAGTACACCGACATCTACACTTTGTTTTCATACATGGATCCTCTCTCGGATTTTATGGCCTCAAGCCATTTTTCGGAATCCGAGCCCACCATCGCCTCTCCATAGCTCATAGGTTCATCGATGTCCAACAACGTGACCTTTTAAGACAGGGTTACCACTTAGAAGTTGTACACACCCTTGTCAACCTATGAGGTTCGATAGTAACTTGATCTGAAGCTCCATGATCATCATTAGCTTTCTCTTCAACTGAGGCAGGGGCCACAGAAACATTTTTCCTGTGCTTGCGCTACTCTCTACCTAAAGTGAAGGTTCAACAACCTTATCAAGTTCTATCTTCCTCCCACTCAGTTCTTTCGAGAGAAACTTTTTCTTGAGAAAGGACCTGATTCTAAAAACAATCCCTATTGCTTTCGGATCTGAATTAGGAGGTATAACCAACTGTTTTGGGTGTCCTATGAAGATGCATTTTATCCGCTTTGGGTTCGAGCTTATCAACCTGAAACTTTTTCACATAAGCCTTGCAGCCCCAAACTTTTAAGAAACGACAGCTCAGGTTTCTCCAAACCATAGTTCAAATGGTTTCGTCTCAACGGAATTACGTGGTGCCCTATTCAAGTGAGTGCGGTTGTCTCTAATGTCTAACCCATAAACGATAGTGGTAATTCGATAAGAGACATCATGGTACGCACCATATCCCATAGGGCGCAACTATGATGTTCGGACACACCATCACACTATGGTGTTCCAGGCGGTATTAATCGTGAAACAATTTCCACAATGTCTTAATTGTGTGCCAAACTCATAACTCAGATATTCATCTCTATGATCATATCATAGATATTTTATCCTCTTGTCACGACGATATTCAACTTCATTCCGAAATTACTTGAACCATTCAATAATTCAGACTTGTGTTTCATCAAGTAAATATGCTCAGTATCTACTCAAATCATCTGTGAAGTAAGAGCATAACGATATCCACTGCGTGCCTCAGCACTCATTGGACTGCACACATCAAAATGTGTTACTTCCAACAAGTTGCTTTCTTGTTCCATTTTACTGAAACCGAAACTTTCAGTCATCTTGCCCACGTGGTATGATTTGCATGTCTCAAGTGATTCAAAATCAAGTGAGTCCAAACGGTCCATCTGCATGGAGTTTCTTCATGCGTATATACCAATAGACATGGTTCACATGTCTCAATCCTTTAAAAATGAGTGAGTCCAAAGATCCATCAACATGGAGCTTCTTCATGCGTTTTATACCAATATGACTTACATGGCAGTGCCACAAGTAGGTGGTACTATCATTACTATCTTATATCTTTTGGCATGAACATGTGTATCACTATGGTCGAGATTCAATAAACCATTCATTTTGGGTGCAAGACCATTGAAGGTATTATTCAAATAAATAGAGTAACCATTATTCTCCTTAAATGAATAACCGTATTGCGGTAGACATAATCCAATCATGTCTATGCTCAACGCAAACACCAAATAACAATTATTTAGGTTTAACACCAATCTCGATGGTAGAGGGAGCGTGCGATGCTTGATCATATCAACCTTGGAAGCACTTCCAACACATTTCGTCAGCTCACCTTTAGCTAGTCTCCGTTTATTCCGTAGCTTTTATTTAGAGTTACTAACACTTAGCAACCGAACCGGTATCTAATACCCTGATGCTACTAGGAGTACTAGTAAAGTACACATTCACATAATGTATATCCAATATACTTCTATCGACAGCCTTCTCATCTACCAAGTATCTAGGGTAATTCTGCTCCAGTGGTTGTTCCCCTTATTACAGAAGCACTCAGTCTCGGGTTTGGGTTCAACCTTGGGTTTCTCTAGAGCAGCAGCTGATTTGTCGTTTCATGAAGTATCCCTTCTTGCCCTTGCCTTTCTTGAAACTAGTGGTTTCACTAACCATCAACAATTGATGCTCCTTCTCGATTTCTACTTTCGCGGTGTCAAACATCGCGAATATTTCAAGGATCATCATATCTATCCCTGATATGTTATAGTTCATTACGAAGCTCTAGCGGCTTGGTGGCAATGACTTTGGAGAAACATCACTATCTTATCTGGAAGATCAACTCCCACTTGATTCAAGTGATTGTTGTACTCAGACAATCTGAGCACAAGCTCAACGATTGAGTTTTTTCTCCCTTAGTTTGCAGGCCGAGAAAATCGTCGGAGGTCTTATACCTCTTGACGTGGGCACGAGCCAGAAATCCCAATTTCAGCACTCGAAACATCTCATATGTTCCGCGACATTTCAAAAATGTCTTCGGTGCCTCAATTCTAAACCATTTAACATTACCGAACTATCACGTAGTTATCTAAACGTGTATGTCCGATGTTCGCAACATCCACAAACGACGTTTGGGGTTCTGCACACTGAGCAGTGCATTAAGGACATAAGCCTTCTACTGTCCGCATAATTGCTACTGTCAACTTTCAACTATATTTTCTCTAGGAACGTATCTAACTCGGTAGAACTAAAGCGCGAGCTTACGACATAATTTGCAAAGATCTTTTGACTATGTTCAGGATAATTAAGTTCATCTTATGAACTCCCACTCAGATAGACATCCCTCTAGTCATCTAAGTGATTACATGATCCGAGTCAACTAGGCCGTGTCCGATCATCACGTGAGACGGACTAGTCATCATCGGTGAACATCTTCATGTTGATCGTATCTACCATACGACTCATGCTCGACCTTTCAGTCTCTTGTGTTCCGAGGCCGTGTCTGTACATGCTAGGCTCGTCAAGTCAACCTAAGTGTTCCGCGTGTGTAAATCTAGCTTACACCCGTTGTATGTGAACGTAAGAATCTATCACACCCGATCATCACGTGGTGCTTCAAAACGACGAACTTTCGCAACGGTGCACAGTTAGGGGGAACACTTTCTTGAAATTTTAATGAGGGATCACCTTATTTACTACCGTTGTTCTAAGCAAATAAGATGTAATAACATGATAAACATCACATGCAATCAAATAGTGACATGATATGGCCATCATCACTTTTCTCCTTACGATCTCCATCTTCGGGGCTCCATGATCATCATCGTCACCGGCATGACACCATGATCTCCATCATCATGATCTCCATCATCGTGTCTTCATGAAGTTGTCTCGCCAACTATTACTTCTACTACTATGGCTAACGGTTAGCAACAAAGTAAAGTAATTACATGACGTTTATGTTGACACGCAGGTCATAAATAAATTAAAGACAACTCCTATGGCTCCTGCCGGTTGTCATACTCATCGACATGCAAGTCGTGATTCCTATTACAAGAACATGATCAATCTCATACATCACATATCATTCATCACAATCTTCTTGGCCATATCACATCACATAGCATACCCTGCAAAAACAAGTTAGACGTCCTCTAATTGTTGTTTGCATGGTTTACGTGGCTGCTATGGGTTTCTAGCAAGAACGTTTCTTATCTACGCAAAACCACAACGTGATATGCCAATTGCTATTTACCCTTAATAAGGACCCTTTTCATCGAATCCGTTCCGACTAAAGTGGGAGAGACAGACACCCGCCAGCCACCTTATGCAACTAGTGCATGTCAGTCGGTGGAACCGGTCTCACGTAAGCGTACGTGTAAGGTTGGTCCGGGCCGCTTCATCCCACAATACCGTCGAAACAAGATTGGACTAGTAACGGTAAGCATATTGAACAAAATCAACGCCCACAACTACTTTGTGTTCTACTCGTGCATAGAATCTACGCAATAGACCTAGCTCATGATGCCACTGTTGGGGACCGTAGCAGAAATTCAAAATTTTCCTAGGTGTCACCAAGATCTATCTATGAAGAAACTAGCAACGAGGGGAAGGAGAGTGCATCTACATACCCTTGTAGATCGCTAAGCGGAATCGTTCAAGTGAACGGGGTCGATGGAGTCGTACTCGTCGTGATCCAAATCACCGATGACCAAGTGCCGAAGGACGGCACCTCCGCGTTCAACACACGTACAGCCCGGTGACGTCTCCCATGCCTTGATCCAGCAAGGAGAGAGGGAGAGTTTGAGGAAGACTCCGTCCAACAGCAGCACAACGGCGTGGTGGTGGTGGAGGAGCGTGGCAATCCTGTAGGGCTTCGCCAAGCACCGCAAGAGAGGAGGAGGGAGAGAGGTAGGGCTGCGCCAAGAGGGAGATCAAATCGCGTGTTTTGGGCAGCCCCTAGGCCTCATATATATATGGGAAGGGGAGGAGGGTGCGCCCCCTCTAGGGTTCCCACACCTAGAGGGGCGGCAGCCCTAGATGGGTCTTGGGGTGGCGGCCAAGAGGGGAAGGGAAGAGGGAGGCGCACCAGTATGGGCCTTAGGGCCCATCTGCCCTAGGGTTTGCCCCCTTCTCCTCTCCCTTGCGCCTTGGGCCCTTGTGGGGGGGGCGCACCAGCCCACCTGGGGCTGGTCCCCTCCCACACTTGGCCAATGCAGCCCTCCGGGGCTTGTGGCCCCACTTGGTGGACCCCCGGACACCTCCGGTGGTCCCGGTACACTACCGGTGATGCCCAGAACACTTTCGGTGACCAAAACCATAATTCCTATATATAAATCTTTACCTTCGGACCATTCCGGAACTCCTCGTGACGTCCGGGATCTCATCCGGGACTCCAAACAACATTCGGTAACCACATACAAACTTCCTTTATAACCCTAGCATCATCGAACCTTAAGTGTGTAGACCCTACGGGTTCGGGAAGCATGCAGACATGACCGAGACGTTCTCCAGTCAATAACCAACAGCGGGATCTGGATACCCATGTTGGTTCCCACATGTTCCACGATGATCTCATCGGATGAACCATGATGTCGAGGATTCGATCAATCCCGTATACAATTCCCTTTGTCTAGCGGTATTGTACTTGCCCGAGATTCGATCGTCGGTATCCCTATACCTTGTTCAATCTCGTTACTGGCAAGTCTCTTTACTCGTTCCGTAACACATCATCCCGTGATCAACTCCTTGATCACATTGTGCACATTATGATGATGTCCTACCAAGTGGGCCCAGAGATACCTCTCCGTCACACGGAGTGACAAATCCCAGTCTCGATTCGTGCCAACCCAATAGACACTTTCGGAGATACCTGTAGTGTACCTTTATAGCCACCCAGTTACGGTGTGACGTTTGGCACACCCAAAGCATTCCTACGGTATCCGGGAGTTGCACAATCTCATGGTCTAAGGAAATGATACTTGACATTAGAAAAGCTTTAGCATACGAACTACACGATCTTTGTGCTAGGCTTAGGATTGGGTCTTGTCCATCACATGATTCTCCTAATGATGTGATCCCGTTATCAACGACATCCAATGTCCATGGTCAGGAAACCGTAACCATCTATTGATCAATGAGCTAGTCAACTAGAGGCTTACTAGGGACATGGTGTTGTCTATGTATCCACACATGTATCTGAGTTTCCTATCAATACAATTATAGCATGGATAATAAACGATTATCATGAACAAGGAAATATAATAATAACTTGTTTATTATTGCCTCTAGGGCATATTTCCAACAATCCTCCCACGACAGCCGCGTCGTGCCTCAAGCGCCTCGCCTCCCGCAGCCGTGCCAGGACCTCCTCGCCGCCTCCTCGTCTACCCGGAGCCACCGTCGTCAGCAAGCAGTCCCGCCGGAGCAGCTCTTCTCCTGCGTGCTCCTCCTCCTGTTTCTCCTCGTCGCCACCAAGTACCTCGCCGTCGGCAGTAGCAGCAGGTGCTACACCATCTCGACGCGCCCCTGGCCCTGCTTCTCCTCCGCGCGCCATGGCCTTGGCCCCTCTGCTCCGCCCGTCGCCTCTGCTGCCCTCCTCGACGTCCTGCTCGACCTCTCCGTGGGCCACAGATGTGTGATGTAGCCTGCCTTGCTGCTGTCCACCCGAGGCCTCCTTGGTCATGCTTCTATTTGGTTTTGACCGGCAAGTTCCTCTTCACCGAACATCCACACGACCGCAACCGGGACCTTCTTCTGCTATGTTTGGGACACGCCGAGTTCCTCGAAGGCCACCGATGCCTAGTATGTCTCAAGACCCGGACCGACAAGTACCACGACGTCCGGAGCCCTCGGATCCGTCAAGTTCGACTACCCTCGTGTGTACCACTACCGTCGCCCTGAAGACGTTGGAGTCATCAAGTGCCTCGTCGAACGAACGTGAACGACTACCATCGCAAGAACGGGCCTGGCAAGTCCTCGCCGTGACCCCGAACATCTACGAAACGTGTACCACTACTTCCACTACCGTTGCGAGAACAACTACTTCCTCTACGAACTCGAACCTCTCAGGAATGCTCCCGTGGAAGGTATAACCACCGAGACGCCGCATGCTGTGTGATGTAAGAGATGCTAGTGTTTGCACCGTGTCCGAATTGTCACTCGTTTTCATGCCACTAACTCGTGGGAAGCCGGTTGCCGGGATCACCCCACCATCTTGCATGACACGCTCACGCCACGCTTCCTTTTGCACCGGTATCTTCATGAGCTACCGGAACCGATATGTTGCCGTGGCATCATTTCCGGATTCGTTGCCGTGGCACCTCTTTCTTCCACCACGGTGACAAATGCTTCATAACATGCTCATGTCAACGTTTTCATAAAAAAAGCATAAACTTGTACAAGTCATCCGCATCATGATAACAACATTTAAATTGCTTAAAAATTGTTGCTTGCATTGAATTGCTAAAATGCATATGGGGATTTACTGGATTTGTTGTTTGTTGTTCCGGCCTCATTTAAAATTGCCTAAATAGTCAGCTTATTTAGGCTTCACCCTTGCCATGTTTAATAACATTTAATATTGTTGGGTACATAACCGAAAGAGAACTAAATAAATGTTGTGAAGTTTCGTCAATATGCAACTCGTTGCATATTGAGCTCCACTTAATTTGTAGTGTTCTTTGTTGCACTTTGTCATGCCATGCCTATTTAAACCGGACATGCATCATACTTGATTGTGCATCATGCCATGTTTATGTGATGGTTGTTCACTATGTTGCTTGCTTCTTTCCAGGTTGTTTCTCTCGTTAGCTTCGGTTTCGTTCCGGAGTTGTGAGGATTCGTTCGACTACGTCCGCTTGTCTTCTTCATGGACTCGTTCTTCTTCCTTGCGGGATCTCAGGCAAGATGACCATACCCTCGAAATCACTTCTATCTTTGCTTGCTAGTTGCTCGCTCTTTTGCTATGCCTATGCTACGATGCCTACCACTTGCTTATCATGCCTCCCATATTGCCATGTCAAGCCCCTAACCATCCTTTCCTAGCAAACCATTGTTTGGCTATGTTACCTCTTTGCTCGGCCCCTCTTATAGCGTTGTTAGTTGCAGGTGAAGATGAAGTTTGTTCCTTGTTGGAACATGGAGATGTTGTTCCTTGTTGGAACATGTTTACTTGTTGGGATATCACAATATATCTTATTTTAATTAATGCATCTATATACTTGGTAAAGGGTGGAAGGCTTGGCCTTATGCCTGGTGTTTTGTTCCACTCTTGCCGCCCTAGTTTCCGTCATACCGGTGTTATGTTCCTTGATTTTGCATTCCTTACACGGTTGGGTGATTTATGGGACCCCCTTGACAGTTCGCTTTGAATAAGACTCCTCCAGCAAGGCCCAACCTTGGTTTTACCATTTGCCACCTAAGCCTTTTTCCCTTGGGTTCTGCAGACTCAAGGGTCATCTTTATTTTAACCCCCGGGCCAGTGCTCCTTCGAGTGTTGGTCCAAACTAGAGCACCGTGCGGGACCATCCCTTGGCAACTTGGGTTACATCGGTACCTGTATGCTTCGCTTATCCAGTGTGCCCTGAGAACGAGATATGTGCAGCTCCTATCGGGATTTGTCGGCACAGCGGGTGGTCTTGCTGGTGTTGTTTTACCATTGTTGAAATGTCTTGTAGCCGGGATTCTGAGACTGATCGGGTCTTCCCGGTAGAAGGAATATCCTTCGTTGACCGTGAGAGCTTATAATGGGCTAAATTGGGACACCCCTGCAGGGTATTATCTTTCGAAAGTCGTGCCCGCGGTTGTGAGGCAGATGGGAATTTGTTAATGTCCGGTTGTAGAAAACCTGAAGTTGACCTTAATTAAAATACACCAACCGCGTGTGTAACTGTGATGGTCTCTTCTCGGCGGAGTCCGGGAAGTGAACACGGTGTTGGAGTTATGCTTGACGTAGGTTGTTCTAGGATCACTTCTTGATCATAGTTGTTCGACCGTGCTTTTGCCTCCTCTTCTCGCTCTTTCTTTGCGTATGGTAGCCCCCATATATGCTAGTCGCTTGCCGCAGCTCCACCTCACTACCTTCTCCTACCCATAAGCTTAAATAGTCTTGATCTCGCGGGTGTGAGATTGCTGAGTCCCCGTTACTCACAGATACTTCCAAAACCAGTTTGCAGGTGCCGATGAAACCATGTAGGTGACGCACCCGAGCTCAAGGAGGAGCTTGATGAAGATCTTGTTCATTGTGTTTTTTCATTTCAGTTGATCAGTAGTGGAGCCCAGTTGGGGTCGATCAGGGATCTGTGTAGCATTTGGGGTAGTCTTCTTTTATTTTTTGGTTCCGTAGTCGGACCTTGATTGTATCTGTTTGATGTAATGCTTTACTCATGTATTGCGTGAAGTGGCGATTGTAAGCCCACTATGTATCTCTTTCCCTTATGTATTACATGGGTTGTGTGAAGATTACCTCACTTGCGACATTGCTTTCAATGCGGTTATGTCTCTAAGTCGTGCTTCGGCACGTGGGAGATATAGCCGCATCAAGGGCATTACACCTAGGAAGGGAATGACACGGAGCCGGGGAAGACTCGGCAATGGTTGCCCACGCGGTGGGGAGTACGAGGGTTTACTGGTCCGGCTGCCGTCACCAGAAAATAACAGGAGGTGTGGGTGAGTAGAGGAATGGCCTGGCCAGCAATGAAGTAGGGTGGGGCGGTGCGACCTGTGCGGCAGCACAGCCGGCCACGGGAGGCGGGAGCAGGCAGTCCCACCAGAGCTGGTTTGGGCGGCTGGAGCAAGAAGACCAGATATTGAATAAGTAGCACGGCCGTTGGATTAACATCCAACGGTCACTGCTGCTAGAACCGTTTGTGGACTAAGTTGACAAAGCCAAAATACACGTCAACCTAGTAGGCCCACAAGTCAGCCTCCAAATCTGTCCCAAACAGCATACAGCCCGAAATTTCTAGCCAGATTCAAATTAATTTTAAATCTAAATATACCTTAATTTAAGTTCAATGAAATTTTACCTGCACAAAAACAATGAAATTTAAAATATCAAAATCCGAAAGAAAACAGTATTTTGGAACTAATTGCTTGTTTGCTGTATTTTTTCATTTTACAGCCCATTTATTATTACTTATAACCCATTTCTTATTACTTATAGCCCATTTTCTGGGCAAAATGCATCCCTCCTCGTCTTGAAAGATTTTCGGCCCAGCAGGGCGTAGAAAAGCAAGTAGGCCTACGTTGGTTATTCTGCAAAAAACAAAATAGCTGGCTAGCCATTTTTAGAAAGGAAAAAAACAAACTGGGCTGGTCATGTGCTAAACATATGAAATAAAAGCCTAGGCTATACGGGCCACGGGTCCCGCACAACCCAGTTGATACCCTTCTCCGTCCCGAAAAAACAAAATTACTGTGCGCGCTGCTGGGTCCCTACTGTCAGCCTCACCATGTGCAGTCATCTCCTTATTCCTCTCGGTTGTTGACCATGTTGACAACACCGGAGGGCGGCGCCGCGGCGAGCGAACCAAGGCGAAGGACAATGGTGAGGGCTCGGACGGGAACGAACAGGAGCCGAGGAAGATCACAGCCAGTCGTGGGAGGCGGGAGCAGGCGGTCCCGCCGGCGCTGGTTTGGCTTTGGCGGCTCGAGGAAGAAGAGACTGAAGAAACGTGACAGACGTTGAATGTCAATCCAACGGTCAAGGTTGGCACAACCGTTTGTTGACTAAGCGGACACCAAGTAGCATACTTTTTTATATATAGGAAGAAAATTACGAGGAAAATGCGTTCGTCTGCCGTCCTCCTCACAGGGAACGTTCACCACATAAGTGACTAGCACCCTTGGTTTTCAACCGAGAAGTCTTCGGTTTGAGTCCCAGGAACTCAATTTTTTCCTCCTTCCTTCCTCGCAAAAAAAAGGGAAAGAAAATCAAAGACTTGGGAAGGCGTACAGAACAAGCTAGTGTACCAGTAAAGAGACGTTGCCGAGTTTTAGAAAAAATAAAGATGTGCTCCTGTAGCTGGTTCAAATCCAAACCTAGACTATGACTATATATGGTGCTATGCTACTCTGCAACTAATCAAACTGACATATCTAACATTCTCTTCTCCTCTTCTCTACTTACTCTGCCTAGCATCAGAAGCTCTGGCCGCAGCAACCATGTTCGCTGGTTGCTCGTCCACCTGCTCTTCAGCAGTTAACAACCATATATGCGCCAAGTCGCCACCCGTACCATCGCCTATGGGTCTCATCACACCCTCGCCGGCACGCGCACCGCAGCCGACTGCTCATCGCAACCCGCTGCCATTGGTGTGGTGCCACTGCTGCAAATCACGCAGAGTCATCCGCCGCGTCTCAACCACAATCCGCAACCCTGGCCGAGTCTTCTACAAATGCCCGAATCATGGGGTAATAATATGTTTAAGTGTTGTTCTGCTGCTTTCAGTTGCTGATTTTTTTAATAGTTTGGTTGATGATCTTCCAATTTGATTCGTGCAAAAAAGGGAAGATTCGTGTGATTTGTATTTTTGGGAAGTTGCTGATGTGGGGGAATGCAACTACACTGATTATTTGGTTAGCCGAGGAATCCTAATACCAGCAGGTTGGGGTGTTGGACAACTAAGTGAAGGAACGGTAGAAGAGGAAGATGCAGAGCAGAAGGTTAAAGATGCAGTTCCTCTGATCATGGCCAAGCAACAGCTGCTGAACGGCCTTGACAGCAATGAGGAGATGAAAGAGCTTGTGAAGATAATGGGCAAAATCGATGTACTCTGTAGGATGATTGTCTCTTTATTTGCAGTGTATGTAGCACTCGTGATGTATTCAGTGGCTACGACATGAGCACTTTGCTAAAACTAGTAATGAATGAAACCTGTGTAGCAGGCTGGGAGTAGTGTTGTGAACATCTAATGATTTCTATTAACGAAAATCAGGGGGTATCCCATTTTGCTCATATAAATAAATAAATAGCAGAGGCCCTATCGTGTCAACTTTGTTCTCATTTGAAGACGTCGAGCAAATTGCAGTCCAACAGCAAACTATGTCATCAAATTCAAGTTTCACAGCCAAATATGAGTACAACTAAACAACAATGTCATCATGTTTTAGTTGTCATACAATCACCAAACACAAATCAGCATACATAACAAGTGATGTTCTCATGGCAAAATACTAAACAACATGTTCATCAGGTTTCAGTTGTCATAGCAAACACAATTTCACATAGTAGATAAAAAACGTCTTCTGACAGGCAAATGCGACAAAAGCAATGTAATCATCATCCGCAGTAGCACCGTCAACATCTTCGCCATGTGTATCAGTCTGAATCATAATTCCCCACGGTGTCATCTTCTTCTTTGTCCTCGAGCGTTGGCTTCTTATTGATCAACTCTTGTATGTCCACAGCACGACAGGCAATCTTTTTGCCGGCGTCATTGACGTGATGGTTCTCAAAGATAGTAGGAACATCTGTGTTATCTTGTACATCAGGAGCAGTGTAAGCATCATCTTGTTGTGCAACTTCATTAAACGAATTCCTCTGCTCAAACCTTTGCAATACTCTCCAGTCATCGCTACGTGCAAATGTGTCTTCCAAGAAAAATATCTGGGTTGCTTGATTTGCCAAAATAAAAGGCTCGTTGGTCTGGTACGCCGCCTTGACATTGATGGATTTGAAATAATCATCAGCTCTGGGTTTTGCGATCCTGGAAAACAGGTTATACCAACGACAGCACAACATAACCACACACCGATGATCCTCGAAACTGGAGATATACTGCAACTGAACAATGTCTGTTATGTTAGCATACATTTCAGTTGTCTCTTTGTCATACGTATCCGTGCTCATGATGGCACTGTTTTGTCTCTTCCTGCCTTCGTCTCGTGCAAGGGTGTTGTAGCGCACATCTCCAACAACGCAAGAATACTAATGTCTTACCCGAGTATCAGGACCCCTTGATAGTGAGTAAAGGGCATCATCAACTGACTGCCCATCCTCCCGCTTCTTCTTAACCTATGGTTAGAAAATAGACAAGTTGATCATCTTATGTACTCAATATATTAAACAAACTGACAGTGCACTTCAAAAGCTTACATGGTTCTTGAACCATTTTGCAAATCCTGCCATAACCAGTTTGTCAATGTTTCTTGGATTTTGCGGCAGTAACTCCTCTTTGTAGATGCTGCACAACATAGTGATCGCGTCAAACATCTAAATATATAAGAATGTGCTGCAAGTTTAGTAGATTACGATGTATAAGCTGCAGTACTGCACTTACTTGATACAAGGTAGTATCTTAGGACAGTTATTCAACACATACCAAACCATTTTGTCCAAATCTTTAGTTTGTCCTCTTGTTAACTCTTCCCTGTAACTCGAACAGAATAATCGAAAACATTGAGGTCGGGATTGTTTTCACCCACCTCTTTGCTAAGTTGATCAGCTGTTTCAATGTATTTTGAGCAGAATGTCAAAGCTTCTGTAGCAATGTAGGCCCCTGCAATGGAACCCTCGGGTCTAGCTCTGTTCCTAACATAGCCCTTGAAAGTGCCTAGCCGCCTTTCAATAGGGTACATCCAGCCATACTGTACTGGACCTCTAAGTAGTGCCTCATCAGGTAGATGAACAGCCAAATGCACCATCACATCAGAGAAGGCTGGAGGATATATCTTCTCAAGGTCGCATAGGATAGTTGGTATTTTGTCTCTAAGACGCTCCAAAGCATCTATCCTGATATTGCTACTGCAGAGTTCCCTGAAGAATTGTCCCAACTCTGCAACTGCTCTGTATAAGTCAGGGCGGCCCAATCCTCTAAGGATAACAGGTAAAACCCTTTGAAGTAGGACGTGGCAGTCATGAGTTTTCAACCCTTGTACCTTGTTTCCATCTGCACTGACTCTCCTTTCAGGGTTGGAAGCAAATCCATGTGGGAATCTCACACGTGACAGGACCTCGCATAATTCTTTTCTTTTTACCTTGTCCAAGACGTACACAGCTGGTGCCATATCCCATGGTTTACCTTCATCTTGCACCTGCAAATCCTTTCTGATACCCAAGTGTGTCAAATCAATCCTATATTTTAAGGTATCTTTCGTCTTGCCTTCAATATTAAGAAGTGTGCCGATAATGCTGTCACATATTTTTCTCGATGTGCATCACATCAAGATTATGCCGCAGATCCAAATCTTTCCAATACTCCAAGTCCCACAAAGTGGACCTACGGGTAAACAATAATCTCTTTTCTACCCTGCCACACTTCCTTTTCCCGCTACCATTACTAGGATGGTTTCTTGGTGTAATATGCCTGACCTTATCTAATTCCACTTGCAACTCATCGGCGGTGAGTTTATTTGGCGCATCACGGTTTTCATGCTTTGCATTGAACACATGTCTTCGGTATTTTCTAGGATGCGGCTTGTCCTTGGCAAGGAAACGGCGGTGTCCAATGTAACAGATCTTGCTAAGTATTGCGTATGACAGCGGATTCCTGTCATAGCGAACACATGCATTGTAACCATGTGTCGTTCGCCCTGACATAGTGCCCAAAGCCGGATAATCATGGATGCACAAAATTATAACAGCACACAGAAAGAAATCAGCTAGCGGGCTGCTATATAGGTCTCGAGTGAGAACACCCTTCCATAGCTGTTGAAGTTCCTCCACAAGAGGCTCCATGAACAAATCAAAATCCTTTCCAGGACTTTTCGGACCTCGGATGAGAAAGGCCATCATGTAGTTTGATTCTTTGGTGCAGACATTTGGAGACATGTTGTAAGGGATAACAAGCACTGGCCACATGCTATATGTGGCGCTCTGGTGGCCAAATGGGTTAAATCCATCTGAAGCTAAGCCAAGTCAAATGTTTCTCGGGTCAGCAGCAAACTCTTTGTGTTTATCATTGAAGCTTTTCCACTCACTACCATGAGATGGATGGCTCATTACATTCTGATCTCTGTACTCCTGGTTCCTACAATGCCACAGTACATCCTCTCTTGTTTTAGCATCATGAAACAACCTCTGCAATCTTTGTGTAATTGGAAAATATCTCAGAACATTATGAGGAATCCTCTTCACAGCATCGCCATCTTTCCATCTTGATGATTTGCATTTCGGGCATTCACTTAAGTTGGCATAATCCTTCCGAAACAGAACACAATTATTCTTACAAACATGGATCATATCATATCCAATTCCAACTGCACGAAGGAAATTCTTCATTTTACCGCAGGTGTGTGGCAGCTCAGACGCATCTGGGAAAGATTCGCGGAAAGCAGCCAACATTGCATCGAATGATTTGTTGGTCATCTGCTCAGATGTCTTCACCTGAAGAAAGGTGACCATAGCTGAGAATACTGACAGCTTATTTCCTGGGGTGACAGCAACGTTGCATTTTTCAGACATGCGGGCCCACCATTTTTCTTCTGCGGGTGAAATTTCACGGAATGCACGAGCATTTCGTAGCATTGTTTCAATGTTGGTCAAACTCACTGGCTCCGCCACCACCACCTCCTCCTCCTCTTCCACTTGAGCATCAGGCAGATCAAGATGGTGATCTGCTGCTTCCACGTAGTCAATAACATTGACGTTCACAGCTTTACCATGATGAACCCACCTAGTATATGTGACTGACATCCCATACAAGTGTAGATGATTTTGCACAGTTGACTGGGGTCTTGTAACTGAATTCATACAACTGCTACACGGGCAGAGCACATCTGATTTCGGACCACCATACTTAGCTCTGATAAAGTTCATGAAGTTTTCAACCCCCTCGACATATGTAGCGGAGAATCTTCGATCAGAAGTTATCCAAGTCATGTCCATCTGTTAGACATACAAATTAGTTCTTCTACTAGATATTACAGGAAAAACATATATGCTTTTTTATGAAGTCTAGAAAAAAAATACCTAGGTCGATGTCTAAAGCTATGGCAAGATATTTGGACGAGCAGATCTAAGTAACGAAATATATGTAAAGCTAATTCAGCAAACAGATTTGAGTGCCAAATTATGGCAGGCTCTTTCAGCAGTCAATGAGGCCGAGCACACAGCCATCGAACTATCGAAGGCCATCACAACAACAAAGATCGAGTATAAAACGGTGTAGAGCTATTTCACCTAACAGATTGGCTACTAGACCATGGCAATCTACGTCACAATAAATATATGACAGGATATTTTAGCAACTAATCGGCCTTGGCATGCCATCTCAGCTAAGCAGATTGAGTGTAGAACAGGGCAAGGAAGCTTCTTAAGTAGAGCATATTGACAGTAAACTACTTCGGCAAATAGTGAGATTAACAGTGCCTATCAGCTAACATTCAGCGCTACACCGACATGAACGGGGCCTCAGTCTAGAATGCGCGTACCGTGGGAGAAGCTGACCGCCGTGCGTCTCCACGCGAAGGTCACCAGCGGTGGCGGCGTTGACCGCCATGCGCCTCCACAAGAATGTTGCCAGAGGTGGCGGTGCGGCTAGAGGACGGCAGTCTACGAGAGCATACTATGGGAGCGAGAGGATCGCCGAACCGCGGCGCCGACGTATCGGCGTGGCGGGGAGGGCGGCTTTGGCGGAGCGAATGGAGTGGAGGAGGACAGGGGGAGGGGGGTTTGGGGAATATTATTGGCTAGTTGGCCGAAGGGCGGTTGAATCGGATTTGGGGTGAATTTTTGGGTGTGGGGGAGGATTTCCGCGCGGTGGGCGGGGGGAGTTTGGCGCATCGTCGGTTTCTCCAAGTGCAGTCCCACGTGTCAGTGAAGAGGCAAGCCGAAGCGCGTTCCGTTTGCTTGAGCCATGTGCAGGACCGAATGTGTGCGGGGTGCAATGCGACCGCGACAGGAGTGTTGTGAGTGTACCGCCTTTTTCCTTTTAAACTAGGTGCTTCGCCCCCTCAAAAAAAATTGTTGCTTCGCGCGATCCATCGATACTACTACTAGTAATCCGGTAATCCCGACTAAAACGGCGCGGCCGGGTCTTTTCCCGCGCGATATGCTGGGAGGTTGGCTTAGTTCGGTTTTTTAGGACGAGTAGTGCTACACCTACGTAATCCCAGTTACATAATTAACGTAATGTGAAACGTGTGAGCTGTTGATTGTAGATTGGGGGGAGGGAGGGGCCCACCACCATGAAAATCAGGGGAGGAGAGAGAGAGGGAATTTACGTTAACCCTTTCATAGGTTCCCGTAGATGTAGAAAGATGTGAAATGCATGAATGTTTAGTGGACGTACTATTGGAGTGCCTAAGATAATTTGTGTATGTATAGACCCTATGTGTTTATTTTACTTCGCATGTTAGATTTGTCTCGGTTCAATAAAAAGCAGAGTTGGTGATGATGGTGTGCCTGGCATCCTGCAGTATAGGCGTCCGATCTATATCTAAAGGATAGGAAGAAAACTATGATAATTTACCCACACTCCTCTCCACATTTGCAGATAAGGCTTTCCCTCGTTCATCCTTTTCTCCCACAAGATCTTGATCTTCCGTGCAACGCACGAGTATCTTGCTAGTACTCCTACAATATGTATATTATTGTGAAAGTTCATATACACCGGCCGAGATTAATGCAAACACGGCAGATTTTCATTACATTTCGAACTTTTATAGGGCAGAAAAATAAAAGAAACCCGACCCTAAACCTATTCTACGGCAGCGACCGACGTCCTCCATCTGCGATCTCTATGTACGGGGGCGGGGTTCAAGACCCGTGAAGTGAAGGTGCGGTCTCCGGCGAGGAAGAGTAGAACACGGGATACAGACCGGCCAATTGGCACACCATGCCCTGCCGCCTCCCATGCCCTACTCATCCTCGGAGGAGTCCCCGACCTCGGCGGTGCCGTACATTGGACGGCGGCAAGTAGGACGCGTGGCTGATGGTGCTCCCGTCGTCGGTCGCCGGCGCGGCCAGTGCTTGTGCGGTCGCGTCCGTGTCCGGCTACGCCGCTATTGCAGCGCGAGAGGCGACTTGAGCGAGGGCGGCGACCTCGAGCTTCATCCCCGAAGACAAGCTCTCCCTCAGAGCGTTCGCACTTGCGGTCATGGCGAATGTGGTGCAAGGTAGGAGGACGATGCGCTATGGTGTGGAGGTTAGCTGGGCGTTGCCGCTTTAAGTAGCGCATTCCGGTGAGGCCAAGCGTCCGGGTGCGTCATTAAGTCGCTGGAGTTGGTTCCTCGGGCACCGAGCCTCTTAACGACGGCATACGAACGGACGGCATGAATGCGGGCAACTGGCGCCGGCTGGGAACGCACCGCGTGACGGCGCGAGGGACGAGGGTTTTGGTGTGCCAGGGTAGTCAGCTGCGGTCGTGGCAACGTTGGAGATGCCCTTTGCTCACATGCGATCCCCGCATGTCGTTGAAAAAGCAAGACGACCCGGCATGGTCTCAGGTCCAGAGGATGCAGTTGGCTGCGCTACACCACTCCACGGACGCGTCGCGGCGCCCCGTGCATCCTCGACGAGCCGTGTGTTAGGGTGTGTTTGGATTGTGGCCAAAGTGCACCTTACCAAAATTTTGGTCATGACCCAAAGATTGGTCTTTGTTTGGATGGTTGCCATTTTTTTGGCATGCCAATGAACTCTAGCCAACTCTACTTCATTTTTCTTGCCAATGTCGGCCAAATCATGGGCAACCAATACCTCAACCAAAATTTTGGTCATGACCCAAAGATTGGTCTTTGTTTGGATGGTTGCCATTTCTTTGGCATGCCAATGAACTCTAGCCGACTCTAGTTCATTTTTCTTGCCAATGTCGGCCAAATCATGGGCAACCAATACCTCAACCAAAATTTTGGCTACCCAATGCTTTGATGGGGCAACCTTGGGCACAAACCAAACATACCGTTGGTCGTGCCACGGCACTAACGCCACCCTCGGCACACTGAAACCGACCGTGTCTAGCGACGATATGAGCGTGTCGCTCACCGCCGTCGCCGTGTCCAGAGGCGATGCTGGAGGTGCGCCCCGTTGTTGGGCCCAACGACCCACATGAACGATTGTCGGTGGCGAGGAGGTCATGGGCCAGCTCCTCCATCGGACTAGTCTGCGCTACGTCATCCCGACGGATGTGCCCCACATGTCGGTTTCCCTGTTTTACCAGCCATATTCGAGCGTCAGTGCTCCGCGTTGCGCATTAGACCTTTCACTATGTAGGCCAAGCGAGACAACTTATTGTTTACTTGAGCCGTTCAAGTATAATCATGTGGCGTTTTCTTATTTCTCATTCCTCTCCAACCCTCTTCTCCATCGATCATGTCGCCCTCCAGTCGAGTCCATCCTCCCGCATGCCTCATTTGAACATTCCGCCGAGTATCATTCGCATGTACCCACCCTAGTCCTCTTTCAATAGATCTCCGAACCCCGAGATGAAATCGAGAGGGAACGAGTGGGGGCACGTGATACCTAAGGCAGATTCAAAATTTTGAACCGGTGATCATAGCATCCGCAAATCATATATAAAGGGTATTCAATGTTTGTTTCGTTTTTGAACGTACAATATACTCCCTCCTATCCTTTCTAGTTTACATATAAGTTTTATGTGTAGTCAAAGTATCTCTACTTTGATCAAAAAGGTATCAACATTCAACAACACCCAATCAATATTGTTAGATTCGTACGTACTCCTAGATTTGTACTCGAGATGGTTTCCAATTTGACTGTTGACAAGATTAATAGTACATGAGATGTATAATGTAAAAATTATATCATTGGAAACTCCTTTCACATACGAATTTGACCGTATGCTTTGTGTAAGTTGCATGTCATATATTATTACTCTAACATTTGGTCAAAGTTAGCCTCGAAAAACGCATTAGACCCTGTATGCTTTGTGTAAGTTGCATGTCATATATTATTACTCTAACATTTGTGTAAGTTGCATATCATATATTATTACTCTAACATTTGGTCAAAGTAGTATAGTGGAAGTGGATCCTCCGGCGTAGGTATCCCTGCCTTACCCTCCCTTTCGGTCACTTACTGGCGGACCCCACGCTTGCTAGGCCCCACATGTCAGTTACTCAATGGGTTCGGCCACGTCAGGGGATCCTCATACGTAGTATACTCCCTCTGTTTTTATTTACTCCGCATAAATCAGAGGGAGTGGTGGTATAATAAATGACGCGGGCGGGGGAGGGGCAGGGACGTCGGTTTTCTCTCAACTGCGGTCCCACAAGCGAGCGAAAACGCAAGACGAAGCGTGTTCCATTCGGTTAGCGACGTGGAGGGTCCAGCGTGCTGGGCTGCAACGCGAACGCGACAAGAGCGATGTACAACCAAAACCGATTGACCGGTCGTCACTGGAACCACTATTCACACCAGAACCTTCGATGCTCGGCCTACGCCAGCCACTGCCCTAAAACCACACCAAATCTCCAGCCCATTCCCCCACCTTTCGATCCCCTAGCCCGCATCAAGCGTCCCCTAGTTCATCGGAAAGCCATGGTGCGCAGCAAGATCACTTACTACAAGATGCTGACGCCGGAGTGCCGCGCAGAAATCACGGCGGCGGTCGGCGCCACAGACCTCCGTTCCCAAGCTCGCTTTGTGACGGGCCAATCCTCGAGTTCTCTAGAGCCAAGCTATGAGGAGGAGGAAGCCGATCCAATTTTCATGGCGGAGGTCGCGGCGCAGAAGGCCCCCGATGGGTATGAGACGATGGACGTCGACTTCGTGCCGGCGTCCAAGTCCCCTATGGTGCAGGCGGACCAGCGGTTCAACATGGCGATACTAAAGGAGGACCAGGAGGCAGAGGCTCAACTCGACGCGGAGCGCGCGCATGCTGCTGCCATCGAGGCTCTCCTGCAGGCGGAACCGGATGTCGTGGATGTGAACCGGGCAGCGAAGGCTCAACATGAGGCGGAGCGCGCGGATGCCGCTACCATCGAGGCCCTCCTGCAGGTGGAACCGGACATCCTGGACTTGAACCGGGCGGCAGAGGCTCGACTCGACACAGAGCGCGCGGATACCGCTCTCATCGACGCCCTCCTGCAGGCGGAACCGGACGTCCTGGACTTGAACCGGGCGATGGAGGCTCGACTCAATGTGAAGGGCGCGGATGCCGCTGCCATCGAGGCCCTCTTGCAGGCGGAACCAGACATCCTCGACTTGAACCGGGCTGTGCTCTCGTCCGTGAAGAGCGCCCACACGGTCTGCTTGAACGAGTAGCTGGAGGCCGAGGACAACCACGGTGCGGAGACACACGTCGGCAGCGATGGCTGGTTCGCGCCGGCAGCCAAAGACGACGAGGTCGTCTCTTTCCGGGAGCAGTGATAGTTTTTCTTTATGTTGTTGTTTTTATGGATCTTTTCTTGTGTAAAAACATATATTTGTTATGCAAGTCGCCTGACTTGGGTCAGTCTACCATTTCAGGCGGTTGGATGAATATCCTACGTCTCCTAACCCTTCTTTCCTTCTTCCTCACCTCTTCTTCTTCCCCAATAGACCACCGCACGGGCCATACGGATACTCCCCAACATTCGGTTGGATAAACACACTCTATGAACGAAAATTATGTGTCAGCGATAGGATGGCTGAGTTTGGTTTGTTCACATGCGACAACACGTGTCAATGAGGGTGCGTTCCCTTGGTTGGGTTTGCGGCGTGCAGGAGCGACTGTGTGAGGGTGCGGTGCGACCGCGGCGTGCAGGAGCGCCCGTGTGAGGGTGCGGTGCGACCGCGACAGCCGTGCGCAAGTGTACCTCCTTCTCATTTTGAAAACTTTAGGCAAGCTTGGCAAAAATGTGTGGTGAAGTTTGGCAATGCAAGGCCTAGACCCAAACAGGATAAGTACGTACGTACTAGGAGTACTAGTGTTAAAAAATAAAGGCGGGTTTTCCTTCGCGGGATTTAATCGATACAAATCCTCGTTTCACGTGTCAATTAATGCGTATTTTTTTCTCCAAAGACCAAAGAGCTAACCATCTCACTCCTCATCGCTTGATTAATGCAGCGCCATGCAAACCAACCTTCTCACTTCCGCATGCATGCAGGGGATATTAATGTCCTTGGTTGCTAACCCCATCAATTTTGCCTCGATTAGTGTTAGTGGCCCTTTGCAAATTGTAATTTTGATGTATTGGCCTTGTGTACAAAAAAATGGAGGTAGTAACTATATTTGACTTCCTTCCCCATTGCGGTGACGTCGACGATATCTTTTTTTGGTGGTTTGGCGAATTGCGTTCGACAGAGAACACCATTGAGGGAAACCACGGTAAGTCGTTCGCAAGTGTCGCCTGCAAGCCAAGACAACCGCCTTACTTGCATCCAGGAAGTCCTTTACTAGTATACTAGGAGTACTAGTGCGGTGAGATGGTTTCTCGAAGAAGACGATGGAGAAGCGGAGTCAGCGAAGAGTGAAATGATGGTTGCTTCGTCCGTGCTTTTGTGATTTGACGCCTCATTGCTTTGTGATTTGTGATAGAAGGGGCAGGGGAGTAGACTCTATGCTCTATACTGTACTACATGCGTCCAAGCATGGGAGGAAGAGGAGAGACGTTGCATTTTTCTATTCCTTCAATCAATCAATCAGGGAGCTTCGGTTCCATCTTTTTGGCTTTGGCAACACCGTCCACAATGGTTCCCACGATGCCAAAAGCTATTTTCACATTTGGCTACACATTGTGGATGCCCTTAACCATACCACTTGGTTTTGCTCCTGTGTGCTATCTATACAAATCTCAATTATATTGATCTAAAAAATTATAGAATCAAGATTAGTAAAAAGGAGGTGATTTTGCCGCGCGGATGGCGGGGGAGGTTTCTTATTTGAGCAATGCTACATCCACGTAATGGTTTACGTAAAGTTACGAACTGATGTGATGTGGGACTATTTGATTGGATCAAAGGAGAGGATTAGGCCCACCCCACCTGAAAATCAGGGGGCATATATAGATTAGATGGAAACTATACGTAGCAGCTACGTAGCCCTTTGTAAGTCTAAGATTAGGCTTCTTATTTTCGGAGGACATTGTCCTGGCGGTTTGCTAACATGCGGTCCCATGTGTCAGTGCTTTAGCAAGCCGATCCGTGTCCCACATGAGGCAGAACAACGGCAGAAGCAACACGTGGTTAAGTTGAAGAAGATGAGGGAGAAGCGGATTCAGCAACGAGTGAAATGATGGTTGCTTCGTCCCTCCAACTTAACTGCGGGAAAGGTGCAGCTTTGTGATTTGACGCCTCATTGCTCATTACTACGCCGGCACCATGACTGGGGTGCTTCACCCCGGCTGCTCTGCACTGTATTCCGGTATGGCACGTGGACCCGGTAGCTTGACGTCCCACATGTCGGCGAAAGGGACTAGAAGATTTATGAAAGCGAGCGCTCCACTCTTACCACGGAGGAGTAGACGACACGACGGCCCAGTGAACTGTCACTTGTACTGTATAGTACTATAGTTTTTTTGTTTCGCACGATCCATCGATACAAACCCGATTAAACAGGAAAGGGCGGGATTTTTCTCGTGCGGTAGATGATACTGGCCATACATTTCAAAGGCAATTTTAATGTATGCAAACTAAATAATTATAAGTAACAATATGATATCTAGTAAAACTAAAAACACATATGATTTATTGTGTTAGAGTGTAGTAGTAGTGATGTATTGCATAGTTGTTAGATGTAACATGTGAGAACGTGTAGAGATGTAGTTTTGGAGGGCCTACAGAGAGAAAAGCGTAATACGGTCACCGAACTTCAGAATAAGCTGATTACGGTCACTATATACGTTTTGCGGTGATTATACGGTCACTTGCTCACAGTTCAGCATCGGATTGCACTCTGTTGACCGGACAAATAGTCTGCATGGCGCCATGTTGACTAGTTAAATTGACCACGTTCCTTGTGGGTCCCACCTGTCAGTTCGCATAGGCAAAAGGTCAGATAAACACAAATTTATGCAGGCGCGACAAGGCTCCAATCTGTGTGCGGGAATCACCTGGTTGTGTATGTGTCAGTCAGGGCCTGATGTGTGCGCATGCACGTGTAGGTTGAGCACTTGAGTGTGAGAGTGTGTGTTGGTTGTGTGGTGTACTGGTGTGTGCATGCATGCGTGCATGTGTGCGTGTGAGTGTGGCGTGCATGTGTGCGAGTGTTGCGTGCGTGCGTGGCTGGGTGTGTACGTGTGAGTGTTGCATGCGTGCGTGGGTGCATGTGTTTGTGTGAGTGTTGCATGGATGCAGTTCGTGTGCATGCGTGCGTGTGTGTATAATCACCACACCAGCTCATGTGTGTTAAAACAGACGGCTCAGCATACCAATACAAGGCCACCTTGTCCGCTGTGCCCGCGGTCATGACTTCAAACCACCGTCCAAATATTATTTTTGTCGTTTGTTTTCATTCTTACTAGCAAGATGCCCGTGCGTTGCACGTAACATCAAGATGCATTTGTATGACTTGTTTATCTTGTGAGAGAAAAGGATGAACGAGGGAAGGCCTTATTTGCAAATGTGGAGAGGTGTGTGGGTACCTTTTTGCAAAATTGCCATAGTTTCTTTCCTATCCATCAGATATAAATCGGACGACCTATATTGCAGGATGGCAGGCACACCATCATCACCAACTCTGTTTTTTATAAGAGTGTATTTTATGTATTTTAAAAGAGTGTAGATGTAGAGTAGATACAAGTCGACAGGTGGGCACGATGGTAGTGAGATAATGTGATGCAACACTAGAGGTGCCACATGGAGCGTTTAACTAGTCAACTAGTCATGTCATGAGCAAATACAGAGTTGTACGGTGAGCCCATGACTGTATAATAACCACTAAACGTAAATGGTGCGCGTAATGAGTGGATTCTGAAGTCCAATGTATGTATCGTGCTTTCTCTTCAAATACAATGATCATCATTGCATATATCGCGAGAGAAAGATGAAACATGCGTGAATTTTCTGGGGGCTTACTTTTAGAGGACCTGGAGATAGTTTTGTGTGCATACGTGAAAGGAGCGTACAGGGGGGTATGCAATGGAGAGAGAGAGATGCTCTTCGTTTCTCTTTATTATGAATAACTTTGTATATAGTAGAAAAATATACAAATTCACAGTGCGGAATAAATATCATTGTGGGCACCATGCAATGCAAATTAGCGTTCGTACTCCTCCATATAACTTTGTAATGTTGTATATATGTAGAAACTCTAAAATAATTTTTTGGCCACACTTTATTCAAAAGGAATGTTGTATGCGAAATAAACGTGAAGAGAGGGCTTTTAGATCAATGGGGTACGTGATGTAACATGTGTGAATGTGTAGTTGATGCATTTGGCGGGGACTAGAGAGGTATGTGTGTGTATTACGTATTCGAGAGAGGCATGGATAGAGGGGCCGACGGGGGAGCGTGGGAGAGATAGCACGAGAAATGAGAGTGGTCTAAAGAGAGAGACGAATATGATGTCACGACAAGAGATTCCATTTCCTTGAGTGTGTATATGCAAGGGGGGAGGGAATAGAGGCACCAGGAGAAATTTTCTATGTGTGTGGTGTTTGTGTTGGTATGTGTGGGTGTGAGAAGATAATGAGACGTGGGGGCAGAGGGTGTGTCACCGCGTGAGGTCCGGTGGGTCGAGGTGAGGCCCTTCGCTCGGTTCCGTCGTGCGCCACATTGGTTGGCCCGTGACGCATTTAGGAAGACCCATGGATGACTAGTCGTACAAGACAAAGATAGCAGAATTGTGAAGGACTTTGTGTCCACTGACAAAGCCGGCTGGGATTTGTAACCCTAGGTTCTCGGACTAAGGTAACCCCTTTATCTCTGATATTACTATTCATCCAACCTAACTTTAAGGGGCATCCTACAGAATGCTCTGCTAGAATCATACTCGTCGATTAGGAAGAGAGGTGTGAGACAATGCGTGAGAGACAGGCATAAAGATAATGTGCGTACATGAGACACGTAGGCAGGTCCATGTATATATAAAGGGTCGATGAGGATTGTGCGTGTGTATGTTTGCGAGAGGAAGAGTGCTTGTGATAAAGGTTAGTGAAAACAGTTGTAAATGGTTACGAGAGGGAGGGAGGGTTATATCTAGAGCATGTGTGCGAGAAAGACACCTCGGGAGAGAGTGTGTGAGCATGTGTGAGAGACCATCGATAGAGAGTGAAACTACACGTAAAAGAATGCTCTACACATTGATTAAAGATATAAATTGTATCCAAATATTAGGATGGGATCATGATATTTGCAATTCGCGTAAGGAGCGGTCATTGATCCATCAGACATCTAGATTCTATCAAATTTGAGCATGTCTATGTTATTATTTGACACAATTGATCCACATAGTTAGTATTTTGAACTCCATACAATGCATCGCTTTAGCAATCGAATATAAATGTGAGTATAGTTCATGTTGTGTGTGTAAAGCACATTATACATATGAAAGTTACACAATGGACATTATAAATAGCTACCTATGAACTAGCATGCATTTGAATTCAACTTAAGGTGGTTTAAAAAAATCAAATTCAACATGAAGTCCATTCAGTTATTTGAATTTGATATCATGGCATTTGTAAACCATACCTAAATTATGGGGGCACCAATCTTTGCTCTGATTTTGTACATAATAGCATATGTAGTCGTGTACAAAATAGATTCAAATTTAGCTCCTCCATTCCAAAATAATCGTAGTTATAGGATTTTCAAGTGTCAAAATTTTAAAAAGAAGCGGATAATTTAATGAGGTTTTCAAACATACAAGGTCAAATATAACGTTGTCTATTTAGGTCAATCCTCATAGTTCAAGAGTACTCTAAACGTGAATGCTTGTGTTTCAAAATTTCGAACGAAGCGCCAAAAGAGCCTCTACTCGCCCGAAACCGCGTGAGACCAATGTTTGGTAGTAAAAGGAAATTACTTTTCTAATAACTCTGACCCATGAGACCTACCGGCCCGACGTCCAAAGGTCTAAACCGGGGTAGGTTTGTAGCTTCATCTAGATGCCACGCAGCCGCATCCAAAAAACATTCATACACAATGGCCGCCTAAGCACACATGCGCGCGGCCGAAATCGCTCCCGCCCACTATTTGGGACACCTGGGATTACCATCCTACCCCCGAACCGCAGTAGGTCCGAAATTTAAGAGGGGGGCAAAGTTTGTACTTTCCCCAAATTTCAAACAAGCGCGTCCCATCTTCTGTTCAAAAAAGCCAAAAACAAGCGCGTCCCAGACCAAAACATGGTTCCCCCCCACCCGTCCGATTCCCCATTCGTACTCCGTGGGTGCCAAAACTACCTCTCCACCAGCCGCGAAACCCCGGCGTCCTCCGTCCGCCACCCCATCCCACCCATCAACCGCCGCCCTCCTCCATCATGCCGGAGCCGATACCTCGACGTCGTCGTCCACCGCAACCTCAACCGCAACGCCCTCCATGGCTAGTAGTTGAAGCCGAGGCCGAGCCGTCCGTACCCGAGCCAGTTCAACCACGCCGTCCTGCGCCTCACCACTGCCGCTCCAACTTCGCCACCCTCCATCGCATCGGAGTTCATCCTGCTACGCCATCCTTCGCCGCCTCGGATCTGCTTCCCCTCCACCGACATACGGCAACGGCAACACAGTCAACAATTTTGCCATGGGTTCGTCCAAGCCTGCACCCTCCAGAACATCGATTTCCCCGGTAAAAAGAAGAAGATCGGCGCAACATGTGGAGGTGACCACACCGGCAACCGAAAAAGGTATTCCTCTTCCCTTATTCTCTGCTTGCACGGTATTCATCCCACAGAAGACACTAGTTGACCGCTTCTTCTTGATACTAGATGTTCCTAGTAACTCGCGATGCACAAGGTTTCTCCTCATATACTATTTCACCTTAGCTAGAGGTCCGTCGCCCCCCTATAATTTCAATTTCTGGCCAGTTGATTCCCAATTAACGGAAGCATTCCCCGGCGTAACAGGCGCTAGTACACCTATGATACGTCTCCAACGTATCTATAATTTTGGATTGCTCTATGCTATATTATCTACTATTTTGGACTATATTGGGCTTTATTTTCCGCTTTTATATTATTTTTGGGACTAACCTATTAACCGGAGGCCCAGCCCAGAATTGATGTTTTTTTTCCTATTTCAGAGTTTCGGAGAAACAGAATATCAGACGGAGTCCAAACGGAATGAAACCTTCGGGAACGTGATTTTCTCATCAGATAAGACCCAAGAGACTTGGACCCTCCGTCAAGAAAGCCACGAGGCGGTCACGAGGGTGGGGGTGCGCCCCTGCCTCATGGGCCCCTTAGAGCTCCACCGACGTACTTCTTCCTCCTATATATACCTACGTACCCCCAAATGATCAGATACGGAGCCAAAAACCTAATTCCACCGCCGCAACCTTCTGTACCCACAAGATCCCATCTTCGGGCCTGTTCCGGAGCTCCGCCGGAGGGGGCCATCATCAAGGAGGGCTTCTACATCATCCTAGCCCCTCCGATGAAGTGTGAGTAGTTCACCTCAGACCTACGGGTCCATAGTTATTAGCTAGATGGCTTCTTCTCTCTTTTTGGATCTCAATACAATGTTCTCCCCCTCTCTCGTGGAGATCTATTCGATGTAATCTTCTTTTTGCGGTGCTCAATTGATGTGGATCAAGCAAACTCTCAAGGATTACAGTGTCAACATGAAGAATGTGCCTCTCTACTGTGACAATGAGAGTGCCATCAAGATTGCTCATAACCCAGTTCAGCACTCGAAGACAAAGCACATTCAGATTCATCATCATTTTCTTCGTGATCATGTGTGGAAGGGCGACATCTCTATTGAGCATGTAAGGACTGAAGAACAGCTAGCCGATATCTTCACAAAGCCCTTGGATGAGAAGAGATTTAGCAAGTTGAGGCTAAATATCCTAGAATATTCGAATGTCCTTTGAAAAGGACACACATCCTAACACTTATGCAAAATTGATGACTTAGATGTGCAACAAACGAAGAAACGTTTTTCTTCAATCAATGAAGACTAACACTCGAAGTGTGAAGAAATTAACGAAGAATTTGATTCTTAGAGCCCTACGACAATTGTACGCGGTGTCTGAAATCATCATTCTTATACGGTGGGTCACGCCACCACCAGAAGTTGAAAATCTTCAATTTGAGTTTTTCCTCATTCTTGAAATTCCTCAGTTGTTCAATTTCTTCAACTTCGCAATGTCTTCACTCTTTTCGCTGTTATTCTTCATTTTCCTATATATATATATATATATATATATATATATATATATATATATATATATATATATATATATATATATATATATATATATATATATATATATGAGTTTATGTCCTCTACAGCATTCCCTTATTGCTATTTCTTCAAGTTGCTTTTTTCTGCTAAGTGAATGTGATCGGACCTTCCCCCTCTATGCTAAACTCAACCCTATCTATTCACAAATTCTTCATGTGCGTTTTATTTGAAACCCGTTCAAAATCTTCACTGTGTGCTTGTCAGCTGAAGAATTAGCGAACGGAAATTTAAAACTTATCTTATCCGAATTTTCGGCGTTTACCGCTCAAACCGTTCCACATTCCACGATAATACTTATCTATTCATCCACGATCGCACACAATCGCCACCTCTCAGTACGTGGATGACACATGTCGCGCGAATGAGAAGGGTCAGGGGCACGTCCGTCCAATTTCTTCGGACGAGTGGTTTTTCACTTCGACAATAAATATCCCTCCCCTTCCTCACTTCGTTTTTACTCCGCTCGATCTCACTCCCTCGCTCGAGCTATCAAACCCTAGCGCCGCCACTACTTTCATCATCGCCGGTGAGGAAGAGCTTCACTGCCTCGACCTCGTCGCCGTCGTACTCGCACCGGCCGCGGATTCCTTCGCTTCACCGACGCCGTAGCTGTCTTCCTCTGCTAAGTTAGGGCATGGAAGATCTGAACCGACGAGCTTAAAATCTACACTTCTCAGTTCGTCATGTTCTTCGTCAAGGGTAATTAAAAATTACTTTTACTACCCTTGTTGATTCTGATGTTTTCTACAAAATCATCAAAAGGTGTTTATTCTTCAAATCTTCACACTCTAAACCCTCACATATCATTTGTTCTTGATCTATTTCCCTAAGCAACATTTTTCTTCAAGATTCCTCAATTGTGTGGATTTTCAAGTCTGTACAACTCTGGAACCTAAGACAAAGAACGCTTAGTGAATTTCTCAAGACTCATTTGGTTATATTCCTCAAACTTGTTCTTTTTGCAAAAGTTTCTGAGAACGCATATGACCTCTCCAAATTCCTCGCAACTATATTCTGTTCACAGGTACACATGTCCGCTGCTGAATCTCTAGGTTCTCATCAACTTAACTCATTTGCAGCGTTCCTCGAAGAAAATTTACACACCTCTTCAGAGAATTCTATTATTCAGATTCCTCAGCTGAAGAAAATGGTTTGACGGTAAGAAGCCTCGGAAGGGTGGAAAGAGACCTGAGGTTAACACTGCATTCGAAATCCCATATGACATTTACAAGGACCATTGCACACCTGATGAAGCCAAACATGGCAAGGAGGACAAATATCAGCGCAAGGTGTGCATACAAAGGATAGAGAGGAGATGGGCACGGGAATGGAGGGAATACATATATGTCACTCCAAAGTACATGAAGAAATTCGCTCTTAACCCTCCATGCCCAAGACTTCCATTGGCACCTAGCCAAGAAGCTAACCCTACTAGCCTCAAGCATGGTGATGACTATCCTGATGAATGGGCCAAGCGCCAAGCCAAGCTAGCCAAAATGGCTAAGGATGATGTGAGGAAATTCAATGAAGATGTAAGTGCATCTAGTGCCCCTTAGTGATTTTGGTGTATTGAAGACTTATAGGTTATGGGACTAATGTGTTTATGAGTGTACACAGGTCTATAAGTCTATGAGGAGTTTGATATTTGCAGAGAAATTCGACCCCTAAAAATGAATATCTTCGAGTGAAGATCTTGGTTTTCTGAAGACTTTCTGAAGACTTTGAAAGTGAAGAAATTGGTGTGACCTTGAAGACTTGGCATTCATTCGAGGAACATGAAGCGTGAAGACTTTTGTTTTCGTAGTTTCATTTTCTCTTTCTTGAGTCATAGGAAACATCGTACTGTTAAAGGGGGTCGAGGAAATACTAAGGAAAAATTTCCATGTGATGCTCAACTCAAAATCCTACACCTACCAATCCCTTCGAGTGAAGCCATTGGAAATCTCATACAGTTCGGTCAATTTCTTCAGTGACAGAGACAAAGTTCTTCTGGTCACTAAGGAATTTGTTCTGACTGAGGTGTTAGGAATTTGCCAGTGCAGATTGCCTACACAGTGAGGAACATATAGCCCTGAGGAATTTGAACCTCAAAATTCCGACCGTTGTTGTGCTACGCGCCAGCTGTCCCAAAATATCTACCCACCTAACTGTCATATCATTGAAGGGCATTTATGTCATAAATAGCCGCCCCTACAACAACTAGTTGGTTGGCTGCTCTGAGAGAAACTGACACTTGTCATTTGAGAGCATCCATCCTCCGAGGACTTTGAGCGAAAATTATCAAGTGAGGAAAACCCAATCCCAAACACCTACAAACCCAAAGTGATTGAGCATCACTGAAGAGATTGATCCTGCATGGATCCGATGCTTGTTACCTTTGAAGATTGTGCATCTTCCAAACGGTTAGGCGTCATGGTCTAGAGCATCCAAGAGGAAATTGTGGATCGCCGAGTGACCGAGTTTGTGAAGGTTTGGAAGTCACCTGAAGACTTACCACGAGTGATTGGGTGAGGTCTGTGTGACCTTAGTTCAAGGATAATACGGTGAGGACTGTGTGTCCGGGACTGGGTGTCCTTAGGTTTAAATACCTAGCCACTCCAACCAGATGTACAACTATCACCGCAGTTGGAACTAGTCTACCAAACCATTGTCTTCACCAAGCCTGCTGCTTCTATTTCCATAACTCTTTCATTTCCTCATTACTGTGTTGTGCACTTGTTCATATCTGTGTTTGTAGACTTTGACTGAAGAATTTCTCTATTTCCTCAGTTCAATTTCTTCAGTCTGTTTGTCTTCATCCTGTGTTATCCTGTGTTTACGCTTTCTGTACTCTGTGCTTGTCTTCATTTCATCAGGATGACCATGATTGTGTTTGTTTATGTTTACATGTGAGTACTTATTCCGCTGCAAGTAGTTCTTCACTAAGGAATTTCCTCACCCGCAAATTCCTCAGTGAAGATTTCAAAAACACCTATTCACCCCCCTCTAGTCGATATAACGCACTTTTAGAAGACTCTGCTGCTGCTGCCACTGCTGAGGCCTCTGCACACAAGCCTAAGAAGGCCATGGCAAAGAAGCCTGCTCACAAGCCAAGTGCTTCACCCTCTATGCCCTCACGGCCAAGCTCCTCAGCAATGCCCTCACGGCCAAGTTCTTCAAAGTCCTCACTACCAATTCCTCAAGCTGCTCCAGCTCCTCAAAAGCCCTCAGCTCCTCCGTCAAAATCCTCAGCACCTGTGCGTCTTGCCTCATGCCAAAGGACGACAGGCATCTCCATTGCCTCAGGAGCCTCTGGAAGTTCTTCTGCTCTCCCGCATTCTTCAACTGGCCCCACTACACTGAAGACTAAGGCCACTGCTGGATGCGGTTCTTGACCAAGTCCTCACAAGTAGCAGGTTGCCTTCCAAGTGTCGTCTGATGAAGACGAAGCTGATGGTGACGAACTTGCTGTAATCATCAAGGACAGGCAGCTCAGGGCCGCTAGAGCCAAAGGCACAAATGTGCCTCTGCTTTTGGATCCAAAGTTGATCATTGATTTCATCGACTTGTGGCACAAGGACCCAAACACGCCCATGCCTGACTTCAAATTGACTCCTGGCCAAAGTCACATGTTGACCGCCTTCATAGGCGAAGAAAAGTGGAAATTTGAAAAGGCTAGGCAGTTGAAGAAAGCGCAGTACAGGAAAGAGTGCTTCCTGAAGAAGAGCGTTGTCTCTATGACAACTGAAGAACTTGTCACTATTCAATCTGAGATCAAGAAACTCAGTGATGAATTTGACGCATACCGCGCCGATTGGCCAGGAGCCAAGGTCCGTTTTGTGAAATTAGCTAAAGGATTCACTACAAATGTTGCAGCCCCAACGCAACAAGAAATTCCTCAGGTTGAGGCATCTGCTTAGCCGACTGAAAAACATGCCAGCACTGCTGATGAGAATCAGGCTGCTGATGAAACTGCAAGTACCAGGGCTGATGACTGCATTCTAGCCTCTGATGATGCCAGGGCAACCACTAGTGTTGCGCCTGAAGAAACTATCAGGACAGCTGAAGCTTCAACGGCTGCGCGTGAAGAAACTCCTAATGCCAGGGCAACTGCATCAGTTGTGCCTAAAGTAAATGATCCAATTTCCACTGCTCCTCCTGCACCTACCCCAAGTCCAATTCTTCCTTTTGCATCAGATGTGAAGAAGACCAAGGCCGCAGAGCACGCAGCTGTGAGGAAAAGGAAAGCATCAACTTCATCGGATTCTTCAGCTCCGAAGAAGATGAAGAAATTGACTAGCTCGTTCAAGAATCCAATTGATACTGTTCCAGTCTCAAGGATGCCATCAAATGAACTTCTTCCATTTGATGAAGAATATGTGATCCCAAGTGGATCAGATGAAGAGATTCGTTTTGCTGCTTCGTCAGAGCAGTTGGCTGAAGAAATTGAAGTGGATGCAATCCCTTCAACCCCAATCGTCTCATCGCCCATGCCTCAGTTCATAGCTGAAGAGGCCGGTATTGAAGAAAAGAGTAATGAAGAAGAAGATGTGGACACTGGGTGCACAACGCCTGTGATGAACGATGAATTTTGGGAAAGTCGGCACCCCAATTCTCCACTGTTCACACCTCTCCAACAAATTCCTCAGTCCCCAGTAAATACTGTTCAGATGGGATGTGAAGAACCACACCCCACACTGTCTGTCCATGAAGAGATTCCAGCCACTAGTGATGACGAAATTGTAAATGAAGAGTTGAAGACCCAGGCTTCCACTGCAGAAACTGAAATTCCTCAGCCTGTGGATCCTGAGATTGCGATTCCTGAGGTGGTGATGCAATTGACCGATACTCCTCAGCCAAAGCCAAAGGATCCTTTCTCAAAGAAGCAGAAATTCAAGGCCGATGACTTCTTTGGAGACCATGTGTTCTTCACAGAGTAAAACCCATATGACTCTGCTCGTCTTAGAAGGAAGCGCTTCTGGACTGCCAGCCAAGACAATTTCTTTTCTTCACTGCTCTTCAGCAAAGACAAAGTCTTCGACCATGAGCACTGAGGGAGTCCCGGATTAGGGGGTGTCCGGATGGCCGGACTATACCTTCAGCCGGACTCCTGGACTATGAAGATACAAGATGGAAGACTTCGTCCCGTGTCCGGAAGGGACTTTCCTTGGCGTGGAAGGAAAGCTTGGCGATACGGATATTTAGATCTCCTACCATTGTAACCGACTTTGTGTAACCCTAACCCTCTCCGGTGTCCATATAAACCGGAGGGCTTTAGTCCGTAGGACAACATACAACAATCATACCATAGGCTAGCTTCTAGGGTTTAGCCTCCTTGATCTCGTGGTAGATCTACTCTTGTACTACCCATATCATCAATATTAATCAAGCAGGACGTAGGGTTTTACCTCCATTAAGAGGGCCTGAACCTGGCTAAAACTTCGTGTCCCTTGTCTCCTGTTACCATCTGCCTAGACGCACAGTTCGGGACCCCCTACCCGAGATCCGCCGGTTTTGACACCGACATTGGTGCTTTCATTGAGAGTTCCTCTGTGTCGTCGCTTTTAGGCCCGATGGCTCCTCCGATCATCAATAATGATGTAGTCCAGGGTGAGACTTTTCTCCCCGGACAGATCTTCGTCTTCGGCGGCTTCGCACTGCGGGCCAATTCGCTTGGCCATCTGGAGCAGATCGAAAGCTACGCCCCTGGCCATCAGGTCAGATTCAGAAGTTTAAACTACACGATTGACGTCCGCGGGGACTTGATCTTTGACGGATTCGAGCCACAGCCGAGCGCGCCGCACTGTCGCGATGGGCATGATCTAGCTCTGTCGCCGAACAGTGCCCTGGAGGCCGCACACGCATCGGTTCCGACCCTGGATTCGGAACCAACTGCGCCGATCGAGGACGAGTGGTTGGACGCCGCCTCGGGGGCTGTGATCCCAATGGCGATCGAGCCGAACACCAGCCCCGCACTCCACAAGGCCTGTGACTCCGTGGGGCCAGACTCCTCTCCGGACTCCAGGCCCCCCGCGCCCCTACCGATCGAATCCGATTGGGCGCTGATCATGGAGTTTACCGCCGCGGACATCTTTCAGCACTCGCCCTTTGGTGATATTCTGAAGTCATTAAAGTCTCTCTCTTTATCAGGAGAGACATGGCCGAACTGCGGTCAGCAAGGTTGGGATACGGACGACGAAGACATTCAAAGCCCACCCACCACCCACTTTGTAGCCACTGTCGATGATTTAACCGACATGCTCGACTTCGACTCCGAAGACATCGACGGTATGGACGCCGATGTAGGAGACGACCAAGAACCAGCACCTATAGGGCACTGGAAAGCCACCTCATCGTATGACATTTACATGGTGGATATCCCAAAAGAAGGATATGGCGATGGAATGGCGGGGGATGACCCCTCCAAGAAGCAACCTAAGCGCCGGCGTCAGCGGCGCCGCTCTAAATCCCGCCAAAGCAAAAACGGTGATTCCAGCACGAGAGATAAGAATACTCCGGATAGCGCCGAAGAACACCCCCTCCAGCAAGATTCAGCACAGGAAGATGAGGAAGCCAGCCCTCATGAGAGAGCGGCAGACAGAGAGGTTGAGGATGATAATTATATGCCTCCCTCCGAAGACGAGGCAAGCCTCGACGACGACGAATTCGTCGTGCCAGAGGATCCCATCGAACAAGAGCGTTTCAAACGCAGGCTTATGGCCACGGCAAGCAGCCTTAAGAAAAAACAGCAACAACTTAGAGCTGACCAAGATTTGCTAGCCGACAGATGGACTGAAGTCCTCGCGGCTGAAGAGTATGAACTCGAACGCCCCTCCAAGAGCTACCCAAAGCGCAGGCTGCTACCCCGATTAGAGGAGGAAGCACCTAAACCTACATCACCAGTGCATGACACGGCCGATCGGCCACCTCGTGGCCACGACAGAGAGGACTCTCGGCCCTCCACTCAAGCCGCACCCCGGCGCCGATCAAAACATTTTAAGGCATGGGAAAATGCGCCAGACCTGCGAGATATATTGGAGGACAAGGCAAAGCAAACAAGATCGATCTATGGATCGCGCGGACGCCCCACGGTACGTGACGGTGATCGTCACTCCGGATATAATAAATCCGGTCGGGCCGAACACAATAGACAAAGCTCGTTTGAGCTACGTCGTGATATAACCCAATACAGAGGCGCCGCACGCCCACTATGCTTCACAGGTGAAGTAATGGATCATAAAATCCCTGAGGGTTTCAAACCCGTGAACATCAAATCATACGATGGCACAACAGATCCTGCGGTATGGATCGAAGATTATCTCCTTCATATCCACATGGCCCGCGGCGATGATTTACACGCCATCAAATACCTCCCACTCAAACTTAAGGGACCAGCCCAGCATTGGCTTAACAGCTTGCCGGCAGAATCAATCGGTTCTTGGGAGGACCTGGAAGCCGCATTCCTTGACAACTTCCAGGGCACTTATGTGCGACCACCAGATGTTGATGACCTAAGCCACATAATTCAGCAGCCAGAGGAATCGACCAGGCAATTCTGGACACGGTTCCTAACAAAGAAAAATCAAATAGTCGACTGTCCGGACGCAGAGGCCCTAGCAGCCTTCAAGCATAACAACCGCGATGAGTGGCTTGCCCGGCACCTTGGACAGGAAAAGCTGAAATCTATGGCAGCCCTCACGACACTCATGACCCTCTTTTGCGCGGGAGAAGATAGTTGGCTAGCTCATAGCAACAACTTGACCAAGAACCTTGGTAATTCGGACACCAAGGACAAAAGTGGCAGGTCGCGTCGGAACAAGCAAAAGCGCCGCGTTAATAGCGACAGCAACGAGGATATGGCAGTCAATGCCGGATTCAGAGGCTACAAATCCGGTCAACGGAAAAAGCCATTCAAAAGAAATATTCAGGTCCAGTTTGGACCGAATAATCGACCGCTTGTGCCAGATACATGGCACCCCCAAAAAGCCAGCCAATCACACCAACAGAGATTGTTGGGTGTTCAAGTAGGCAGGCAAGCTAAATGCCGAAAACAGAGACAAGGGGCTGCGTAGCGACGACGAGGAGGAGCCCAGGCCGCCAAACAACAGTGGACAGAAGGGTTTTTCCCCCACAAGTGCGTACGGTGAACATGATATACGCAACCCACATCCCCAAGAAGGAGCGGAAGCGTGCGTTACGGGACGTATACGCGATGGAGCCAGTCGCCCCAAAGTTCAACCCATGGTCCTCCTGCCCGATCACCTTCGATCGAAGGGACCACCCCACTAGCACCCATCATGGCGGGTTCGCCGCATTGGTTCTAGACCCAATTATCGACGGATTTCACCTCACAAGAGTCCTTATGGACGGCGGCAGCAGCCTGAACCTGCTTTACCAGGATACAGTGCGGAAAATGGGCATAGATCCCTCGAGGATTAAGCCCACCAAAACGACCTTTAAAGGCGTCATACCAGGTGTAGAAGCCAACTATACAGGCTCAGTCACACTTTAAGTGGTCTTCGGATCTCCGGATAATTTCCAAAGCGAGGAGTTAATCTTCGACATAGTCCTGTTCCGCAGTGGCTATTACGCACTGCTCGGGCGAACCGCATTCGCAAAATTCAATGCGGTGCCGCACTACGCATACCTTAAGCTCAAGATGCCAGGCCCTCGAGGAGTAATCACGGTCAATGGAAACACCGAACGCTCCCTCCGAACAGAGGAGCACACGGCAGCCCTCGCAGCGAAAGTACAAAGCAGCCTCTCAAGGAAGCTCTCTAGTCCGGCCGTTAAACGTCCGGACACTGCTAAACGCGCCCGGAGTAACCTACAACAAGACCGCCTAGCACGTTCTGAGCAGGCGTAGCAATGCGGCCCCAACCCTAGCCCTCGCGATATAGCAAAACCAGTGCTTCGCGTGCATAACTACGCTCTTGAAATACCGTGGGCATAGGGGGAGGGGCACTATCACGGCATGCCCGAAACACGGCTTAAACCGCACTAGGGGCTGCCGATTTCTTTATTTTCTCTTACTTTTAGGACTCCATACTTCGAACGACCTGTTCGGCAATTCAACTGCCGCACAAACGATGCAAGAACCAGGGAAGCAGACAAGCCATGCCGCATTATGGAACTCCCAGGTGGTCTCTATCACGAGCAGTATACCTGTTTTGCATACAATTCCGCGGCCTGCCCCTGGACCGAACATGTCAAATAGTCCAACTTTTTGCTTATCGCGCTATTTGTATCGTTCTGCTCTAATCGCAGTATTTTTAATAAACAATGCATAGCTTTTATCTATTTTTGCATTACTCTTTTTATGAATATATGTTCGTTAATGACATGTTGCATCCGTACACAGTGGTACGGCCAAATGCGCCAGGGGCTTGAGTACCCCTCAATATGGCGCGAAAAGTCCGAACACTTTCACAAGTGCGGCACGCCGAACTTATAGCATTATATGCATCGGCTCCGAATCATGTCTTGGGTCAATAGTTGGGTTTGCCCGGCTCCTATGTTTTGGTACCTTACGTTCTGCTATATCGGCTAAGGTAGCACTAGGAGAACTACTGCGATTGTGCCCCAGTTGAGCTGGGCTGAGCACCTGAGTAGAGAAAGCTAAAACTAACTGTCATGATGAAGCGAGAGACCGGTCGCTGTTCGAGAGGTTTTTCGAGTCCCTAAAGAATTATGCCGCTTCGAGCGAGGAGTCGGCTTTGTCCGACCAAGGCATGGATAGCACCCCGAACTCGGTCTTTCGAATACTAGGGGCTTCGTCGAAATTTAAAATTATAGAGTTCTATGGCTAAGTGAGAGTGTTCAAGCATTATAGTCCGATTGCCTTGTTCGTTGTGCTGAGCGCCTCCCTCGAAGGACCCAAACATGGGGAAAAGAGCGCTCAGGTTTATCCCGAACGCCCCAGCACAAGTGGCATGGGGGCAGAAGCCGACGACTGGCCATCTCTCAATTTTTGATAAACGGCCGCACAGAAAGTAATATTTTAAATTCAAAACGCGTTGCTTAAGCGCACATGAACAAGTTTTCAGCGCACAGGATAACACGAGCGAGTTTACTCCAAAATTACATCCATGGAACATTCATCCGCCACAAGGCGGGCACCCTTCAGAACGTCCTTATAATAGTTCTCGGGCTTGCGATGCTCCTTCCCCAGCGGTGGCCCGTCCTTCACAAGCTTCTCACCATCCAGCTTGCCCCAGTGCACCTTAGCGCGGGCAAGGGCCCTACGGGCACCTTCAATGCAAACGGAGCGCTTGATGACCTCAAGCCTTGGACAGGCCTCCACCAGCCGTCGCACCAGCCCGAAGTAGCTCCTAAGCAGAGCCTCTCTAGGCCACAGCCGAACCATGAGGCCCTTCATGGCCTATTCGGCCGCCTTGTGGAGCTCGACCAGCTGCTTCAGCTGGTCGCTCAGGGGCACTGGGTGTCCGGCCTCAGCATACTGAGACCAGAACACCTTCTCCGTCGAGCTGCCTTCCGCGGCTCCGTAGAATGCGGCGGCATCGGATACGCTGCGGGGAAGATCTGTAAATGCTCCTGGAGAGCTCCGGATTCGGGTAAGTAACAAGAAGCTCACTTTTACATGTTTTCTTTGCATAAAGAATGCCTTACCCGCCGCTATCTTTTTCACCGCATCCAACTCCTGGAGGGCCTTCTGGGATTCAGCCTTGGCAGACTTGGCATTCTCGATAGCTGCCGCGAGCTCGGACGCTCGCGTCTTTGAGTCAAGCTCCAAACCCTCATGTTTTTCCATGAGATCCTGGAGCTCTTGCCGCACCTCGCCAACCTGAGCTTCATACCTCTCCCGCTCGGAGCGCTCCGTGGCTGCTCTCTTATCAGCCTCGGCCAACGCTTGCTTGAGGGTCGCCACCTCAGTTGTGGCCCCTACAATAACCATGTTACTCCTGTCATATTTTTGCAATCGCACTTTTATATTTTCTTTTTCTATAAGGTATTTCTTACCTTCTTTCTCCTCGAGCTACCGTTTGGCAAGGCCGAGCTCTTGCTCGGTCCGCTCGAGGCCCTGCTTCAGTGTGCCCACCTCTGCAGTCAGTGCGGCGGTCGCCAGCAGCGAAGCCTGCATACGCATATTGACTATCTTTCTGTTAGACTCCTGCGAATTTTATTAGATCCTCTATTCGGCTTTTCTTTCCGAACACCAAACAGAGCATCAGGGGCTACTGTCTATGCGGTAATATTTTTATATATCCTGCACTTACCTCGAAGCCTGTTAGAAGGCTGGCACAAGCTTCAATCAGTCCGCTCTTGGCGGACTGAACCTTCTGGATCACCGCACGCATAATAGTGCGGTGCTCCTCGTCGATGGAGGCGCCGTTAAGCACCTATAGCAGATTGTCCGGCGCCTCTGGTTGGACGGGGTCCGCCGGCTCAGAAGGCTTGCTCCTCTTGGAAGGAGCTCGCCTACCGCAGTCCGGAACCATTGAAGATTCCGGCGCGGTGTCCGGCTCAAAGCCGGACTTGGAGCCCTGGGGGGTCTTGTCCCCTTCACTCCTGGAGTCCGGGAGGTCGCCTCGCGGCTCCTCCAGGACCACCTCCTCTTGGCCCGGAGCTTGTTGCGACGCCACTTCGGCGTTTTTCGTAGAGCGGGGGGAGGTAGCGGGCGGAACTGAATTCACGTCCGACGAATCCAGGGAGCCGCTCGACGACTCGTCGAGCCCGACCTTGGGCGGACTGCATAATTATATTCGACATAAGGAAAGGATATGCAATAAAGGAATGCTATGAATTACTCGGGTGCCCGAATACTTACAATTCCGCCGGACGCTTGGCCCTGCGCGGCCACTCCTCTTCGTCGTCATCGGCATCGGCGGGGTAGTCCGGAGGAAGGGTTTTCCCCTTCTTGGACCCTTCGGCCTCCCCGGTCAGGGCGGCCTTTCTTTTCTTTCCTCCCCCCGCTGGAAGGGGAGAGGTTTCTTCTTCCTCCTCCTCGTTTTCATGGGAGGAGCGCGTCTCAGATTCGTCGGATGAAGAATCCGACACCTCCTGGCGCCGGGAACTCTTTCGAGTCCCCGTGGCCCTCTTCTTGGCCTTCTTCTCCGACACCACGTAAGGTGCCGGAGCCAGCAGCTTCGCTAAGCGAGCGTCGGCTGGGTCTTCGGGCAAAGGGGCCGGACAGTCGATCTGTCCGGACTTCGCCAGCCAATCCTATCAAAGGAAAGGGAGTTTAGATCCCGCATAGAGTCAAACTATGGAAAACCAACATCCTGTAAAAGGTAAAAATAGCTTACCGCACTAGCGGCAAGCTGCGTGCTGAATCCGCGGTCCTTGGAATCGGATGCGGGAGCCTCGGCGCCTTTGAATAGCACCTTCCAGGCGTCTTCGTACGTTGTGTCGAAGAGCCTGCTCAGGGTTGGGTGCTGCGCCGGGTCGAACTCCCACAAATTGAAGCCCCGTTGCTGACACGGGAGGATCCGGCGGACGAGCATAACCTGGACTACGTTGACAAGCTTGAGCTGCTTGTTCACCAAGGTTTGGATGCATTTTTGCAGTCCGGTTACCTCTCCTTTATTGCCCCATGACAGGACCGTCTCTTTCCAAGATGTGAGCCGCATAGGGGGTCCGGACCGGAACTCGGGGGTTGCGACCCATTTGGGATCGCGCGGCTCGGTGATGTACAACCACCCCGATTGCCACCCCTTCAGGGTCTCCACAAAGGAGCCCTCGAGCCATAGGACGTTGGCTATCTTGCCCGCCATGGCGCCTCCGCACTCCGCCTAGTTGCCGCGCACCACCTTGGGCTTGACGTTGAAAGTCTTGAGCCATAGGCCGAAATGGGGGCGGACGCAGGGGAAAGCCTCACACACGACGATAAACGCCGAGATGTTGAGGACAAAGTTCGGGGCCAGATCATGGAAATCTAGGCCATAGTAGAACATGAGCCCCCGAACGAACGGGTGGAGAGGAAAGCCCAGTCCGCGGAGGAAATTGGGAAGGAATACTACCCTCTCATGGGGCCTTGGGGTGGGAAGGAGATGCCCCTCTTCGGGAAGCCGGTGCGCGATGTCGTTAGACAAGTATCCGGCTTTCCTCAATTTTTTGACGTGTCCCTCCATAACGGAGGAGACCATTCACTTGCCCCCCGCTCCGGACATGGCTGGAGAAGGTTGAGGTGGGAAGTGCGGGCTTGGGCGCTGGAGCTCGAGTGCGCGGAAGACGGATAGGCAAAGGAGGAAGAAGGCGTAGGTAAAAAGGTGGATCCTAATCCCCTTATATGGGCGGATGCGATTAAGCGTCCCCACCAGCCTGGTAAAACTCGCTTATCTCCCAAGCGCCGTGATAAATGGCGCGGTTGGGTTACCCATGTCCGTATTGATGAGAATCCCGTAAATAAGGGGACACGATCTCTGCTTTGACAAGACATGCCAAGGAAACCGCCTCACGAAATGCGCCGAGGTGGGGGAGTAAAAACGATTCGAATAAAGACTTGGCCGTGGTGTGATGTCACGCTACGGAATACGTCAGCAGATTAGATTTGTGTAAATATTATTCTCTCTATGGTAATATGTGGAAACTTATTTTGCAGAGTCGGACACTGTCTTTTGTGTTCAAAATCTTCTATGAAGTACTTGGAGGAGGAACCCGCCTTGCAATGCCGAAGACAATCTGCGCGCCGGTCTCGTCATCATTGAAGCCTGGTCCAGGGGCTACTGAGGGAGTCCTGGATTAGGGGGTGTCCGGATGGCCGGACTATACCTTCAGCCGGACTCCTGGACTATGAAGATACAAGATGGAAGACTTCGTACCGTGTCCGGAAGGGACTTTCCTTGGCGTGGAAGGCAAGCTTGGCGATACGGATATTTAGATCTCCTACCATTGTAACCGACTTTGTGTAACCCTAACCCTCTCCGGTGCCTATATAAACTGGAGGGCTTTAGTCCGTAGGACAACATACAACAATCATACCATAGGCTAGCTTCTAGGGTTTAGCCTCCTTGATCTCGTGGTAGATCTACTCTTGTACTACCCATATCATCAATATTAATCAAGCAGGACGTAGGGTTTTACCTCCATCAAGAGGGCCCGAACCTGGGTAAAACTTCGTGTCCCTTGTCTCCTGTTACCATCCGCCTAGACGCACAGTTCGGGACCCCCTACCCGAGATCCGCCGGTTTTGACACCGACAAGCACATTCCTCATGTAGAGATGGAATCACTGCCTTGCTTCACCCCAGTCCTCAGTGTGCTTCATGATGCAGGACTGCTCAACTTTTGCACTGGCATTGTTGATTGGAATGAAGAGCTTATTCTTTAGTTCTATGCAATGGTGCACATCACAGGAGATGCTGACGATGTCAACTGTTGGGTTTTGGACTGGATGACTGAAAATACTCACTTCAAAGCACAGGCCTCTGAATTGCTTCATGCCCTGCCAATCAGTCCTCCCCTTGATGGCGCACGTTGTCTGTACCATGAACCTGAACTCACTGCTCATTACATGCAAGTACTGATGAAGCCGCTGAAGCCCGGTCAAGCCCCAAGGACCAAATTCCTCGTGAAGGAATTGTTGTACGTGCCAAGAACAGTCTATCGCATTCTGACGAAGACCTTGAGTCCTATCAAAGGCCACGACTCCACTAATGAGGAAGTCATTGGCATCATGAAGAATCTGCTATTCAATATCATGTATGGCATTCCTGTCAACTATCATGATTTCTTCATGAGGACTCTGGCAAATGTTGCACTCTCTCCGTTTGAGTTGAAGCCTTATTCTCCTTGGATTATGAGATTCCTCAGAACAAGGTCTTCACTCAACTACAAGGCAGATTTTCAAAATCATCTCAGCTACTTGCCCCCCATTGAAGTCCTCAAACGGACATTTTCCTCAGCTGACGAAAAGGGCAAGGCCACTGTTGTTATTGATGAAGGCACCCGTCCATTGGATGGTCAGTTTTGCAAAGTTGCATCTTACTCCACCAATGATGACTCTGCAACTCATGACTCTGTCGCTAATGCTTCAAAGACAAATCCTGAAGCCACAGCTCCAAGGAATGATGACTGATCGTGAGCTTCTCCTCAGTCTTCACCAGAAGGTCGATCGCAACCACAAATGGGTTAAGCGTCAGTTTGGTTCTATTCTTCACAACATGACTGCTACACACAATGTAGTGGAGAAAAACCATTACTACCTCCATGAAGTCTTCGTTCGCACCTGGGCTGTTCTGTCACATCTGTATGGTGAAGAAGATCTGAAGCAAATGGGTCTCAAGCAGGACTTTGACTGGTCTCAACCACCAGCAAAGAAATTCAAGAAGGTCAAAGTTCCCTCCTTGGTGGCCAGCTCATATTCTTCATCACGCGACATGGACGAGCATGAAGACTTGGACGACATTGCGGCAGGCCCTACAACAACAAACGACCCCAACAACGCTGGCGCTCCTTCATCATAATGATATTCTTTAGGGGCGTTAGTCCTCATTTTCGATCCTTTTGGTCATTCGATGACAAAGGGGGAGAAATTTGTGTTAGTCTTCAAGCGGGTCTACCTATATGGGCATTTTTTTGCTAAGTTACAACTCTCGTTCTTTTGATGACTTTTTTGGATCGAGTTGTAATCTTAAACCCTATGGTGGTCTGATAGTTTTGCTGTGTTCTTATGCATGCTTATTCCTCATTAATGTTAATGCACGCCTGCTGAATTACATCAGTCACCATATTTCTTCATGCATTTCAAATTCTTCATATCATATGTTAAATGCATGTATGAATTACAAGATATAGGGGGAGATCTCCATGATTCTACTCTTCAAGTGTGCATTGCTTCAAAAGCAAATTCCTCACTATGCACATCTTCAGGCGGAGTTCTTCTATATCTTGCAATCAAATTCCTCAATATCAATATTTACACTTCATATGTTTATCCCCATTGAAAACTTAACCTATATTGTCATCAATCACCAAAAAGGGGGAGATTGTAAGTGCATCTAGTGCCCCTTAGTGATTTTGGTGTATTGAAGACCTATAGGTTAAGGGACTAATGCGTTTGTGAGTGTACACAGGTCTATAAGTCTATGTGGAGTTTCATATTTACAGAGAAAGTCGACCCCTAAAAATGAAGTTCTTCGACTGAAGACTTTGGATTTCTGAAGACTTTCTGAAGACTATGAAAGTGAAGAAATGGTGTGACCTTGAAGACTTGGTATTCATTCGAGGAACATGAAGCGTGAAGACTTTTGTTTTCGTAGTTTCATTTTCTCTTCCTTGAGTCATAGGAAACACCGTACTGTTAAAGGGGGATGAGGAAATACTAAGGGAAAATTTCCAGGTGATGCTCAACTAAAAATCCTACATCTACCAATCCCTTCGAGTGAAGCCATTGGAAATCTCATACAGTTCAGTCAAATTTCTTTAGTGACAGAGACGAAGTTCTTCTGGTCTCTGAGGAATTTGTTCTGACTGAGGAGTTAGGAATTTGCCAGTGCGGATTGCCTACCAGTGACGAACATGATAGCCCTGAGGAATTTGATAGTCAAATTTTTGACCGTTGCTGTGCTACGCGCCAGCTGTCCCAAAATATCTACCCACCTAACGGTCATATCATTGAAGGGCATTTATGTCTTATCATGTCGGGCTGCTCCCTAGGCTATAAATAGCCGCCCCTACAACCACTAGCTGGTTGGCTGCTCTGAGAGAAACTGACACTTGTCATTTGAGAGCATCCCATCCTCCGAGGACTTTGAGCGAAAATCATCTAGTGAGGAAACCCATACCCAAACACCTACAAACCCAAAGTGATTGAGCATCACTAAAGAGATTGATCCTGCGTGGATCCGACGCTTGTTACCTTTGAAGACTGTGCATCTTCCAAACGGTTAGGCGTCATGGTCTGAGCATCCAAGAGGAAATTGTGGATCGCCGAGTGACCGAGTTTGTGAAGGTTTGGAAGTCACCTGAAGACTTACCACGAGTGATTGGGCGAGGTCTGTGTGACCTTAGCTCAAGGAGAATGCGGTGAGGACTGTGTGTCCTTAGGTTTAAATACCTAGCCGCTCCAACCAGACGTACAACTGTCACCACAGTTGGAATTGGTCTACCAAATCATTGTCTTCACCAAGCCTACTGGTTCTATTTCCTCAACTCATCCATTTCCTCATTATTGTGTTGTGTGCTTGTTCATATCTGTTTGAAGACTTTGACTGAAGACTTTCTCTATTTCCTCAGTTCAATTTCTTTAGTCTGTTTGTCTTCATACTGTTTATCATGTGCTTACGCTTTCTGTATTCTGTGCGTGTTTACATTTCATCATGATGACCATGCTTATGTTCTGTTATGTTTGCATCTGAGTATTTATTCCGCTGCAAGTAGTTCTTCGCTTAGGAATTTCCTCACCCTGAAATTCCTCAGTGAAGAATTCATAAAAATCGCCTATTCACCCCCCTCTAGTCGACATAACGCACTTTCATTGTGTTCCGAGCAAATACTTGCCAGCAAGAGACTGTGATCTTCTTCGCTGTGAGAGATTTGTCTCAGATCGAGGAGTTGGCATTACTTGTTCCTCAAGTAATGTTACCATTGCTCTAAAATCCGACCGCTATGAACATGTCAGTTGGCCATTGGCTGGACCGCGTGTCCAAAATGGTCATTTCCCACCAGGGAAGGTTGCGGCTATAAATAGTCACCCCGCGCCGGCTTTGTCCGGCAGCTGCTCCGTTTGATTCTGAGAAGATTGTTGAGCAACCCCCTCTCTGAGCGATTTGAGTTTAAAATACACTGAGAGAAAACCCCTAGAGCTGAAGAATTAGATAGTGGTTCAACATCACTTGAATCTAAGTCTAGTACGCTCCGCCTATTACTCTTGAGAGTTGCAAATTCTCTAGACGGTTAGGTGTCAATTTCTTCAGATACCAAGAGTGATTGTGGTTCTCGTAGAAGAAGTCTGTAAAGGTTTGGAGATCGCCTCAAGTATCTATACCATGAGTGATCGACATTGGTTGACGAACCAATTGTCGAGGAGAATAAGGTGAAGAGAGTTTATCTTCCGTTTTAAGTCACAACCCCTCAAACCAGACGTAGTCCTTATGTAGACGGACGAACTGGTCGAACAAATACCCTGTCGCCATCAAGCATCACGGGTTATCTCTACTACCCATGTTTACATTCAATATGTTTTCCTTCATGTGATTTGTCTCGATGCATGTTTTAGTTTCCATTCGCTACTTAGTTATACCCCGCTGTAGTTTGTTTTTCGTTCACTCCGCTGCTGGGTTCCGAGAGTTTTGAGATTTCCTAAGAAATTTTAAAACTCATATTCACCCCCCTCTGGTAGACATACTTCGTTCCTACAGCCCCTAGCGGCATAGCCCACGACACGGTGGATGGGGAGAGACCGCAACCCATATGGCGGTGGATCCGCAACCTTGACGTTTGCTAGAGACTGCCATCGTCAGCATGCTCAGGCCTGGCTAGGATTGGAGACGAGACCACAACTCGGACCAATGAAGCAGCAATAGTTCGAGGAGGATGGTGTCATGTGGAGAAGACCCGTACCACCACGCGGCCAAGCCGGACAATGATACGTCTCAAACACATCTATAATTTCTAACTATTTCATGTTATGCCTATTAACTCAATGCGAAGTGTAGGTCGTTGTTTTCTGCATGTTTTGGCCTTTCAAGAAAATCAATTTTATGGAGCTCCAAAAATCTTCAAAAAAATCCGAAAGTTATTTTTTCCTCGGGAAGCTTCCAGAAGACCTAGGGGGGTGTCCTATGGAGCCCACGCAGCCAGGACATGTGACACATGGATGGTGGTGACCCCACGTGGGCCCTTTGTGCCCCTTTCCACTGCCTCTCGATGCCTATTTTTCTTCTGCTCCAAAAGCCTAATCATCGAGGAGTTTTTCTGTTTCCTCCGCCGCACCTCTCTGTTTCGAAGCGATCCAATTTGTAGGTCTTTTCCAATACTCTGATGGAGGAGGAAATCATCTTAGTGGCCATCTCCTTTGGACTATGAACACATTGGTTTTCCCTCCCTTTCTTCTCAATCCAAAGACTACATGAGCTTCCCCTGATGATTGTGATGCATCTGATGTAATATGTTGATGTGTTTGTTGATCAGTTCATCACCGAAATAAACACTAGCAGACCGAGGACTGGACAGACACACAGGCAAACTGAACGAGGAGCCAAGCCTCACTGGATTCCCCCGTCATAGGGCCATGGTAACATTAAGGTCGATGGCGTTGTTTCCAAGTCTTCTAAACGTAGATCAGTTGGCACCATTTGCAGGAGTAGCGACAAAGCCTATTTGGGATCCTTGATAATAGTTTTTGGAAGGGGTCTCTGATCCAACCACAATAGAGGCACTGGCCTGCTGAGAGGCCAGGGCACTGGCCATCGATCTTCTGCAAACACATATTGTCATGGGATTCGACTACAAAGAGGTGGTTTCAAACATCTCTAAAGGCAATGGCGGAAATTATAGTCACATCATTAGAGATATTAAGTTAATCTCTTTAGATTTCCAACACTGTTCTTTTTGTTTTTGAAGGTAGAGCTTTGAATATTGATGCACATAGACTCGCTAAGAATGCGCTTAGCCTTTAAGTTGGTCGCCTGTTTGGCTTCTACAACCTCCTGATCTTGATTGTATCCCTCAAAAAAATTCTTAAAGCATGTGTTTAGCCTAAAAGAATCTGATGTATTAAAACTGTTAATGGTTTTTAATTCAAAAAATAATTTTCTATTAAAAAGGCACGCGAGTTTTTTTTTTTGCATTTTTTTAAATCAGGAATTTGAAAAGGGTACATGAATTCAACAAATATTCGCAAATAATTTTCTATTAAAAAGGCACGCGAGTTAATGGTTTTTAATTCAAAAAATAATTTTCTATTAAAAAGGCACGCGAGTTTTTTTTTGCATTTTTTTAAATCAGGAATTTGAAAAGGGTACATGAATTCAACAAATATTCGCAAATCTTTTAAAAGATTTTTCCGAAGCTAAAATGTATGCAGATTTTCAAAAATGTTCCCCGATCTGCAAAAATCTTCAACAATTAAAACAAAGTTCATGAATTTGAGAAAATTTTAAAAAAATTAAAAACATTGTGCAAATTTGAAATAGGTTCGCCAATTTATAAAAATGTTCATGAATTTGAAAATATTCATAAAATATTCAAAAATTTTAAATAATATCAAGGACTTTGAAAATATCATGAATATTCATATATTCGCAAAAAGTTTGTGAATTTTAAAAAGTTTATTAAGAAAATAAAAAACCGACAAAAAACCGGCCAAAAAACCTAAGAGGAAAGAAGCAACAGTTTTTTAAGGTTATTTTATAAGCACAAGAAGAAGAAAAAGAAGTAAGCGGGCACAGCAAATTTCCCTCAAAAAAAGTGGGCACAGCAAATACACTGTCCGGGTTGGTTACTATGGCGTCAGGTACTAAGCCTTGACTGTTGGTGTTCGAATCCACGTAGTACATATATTTTCCACAGTCGGAAACGGCGCTTAAGAGATGGCAAAGCACCTGTTCGACGCCCACTGGCGTAAAAAATTGTGCAGCGATGCGTGCTTGGAGCGAGTGCCAATTAGCCTGCCCTATTCTAGCGCGAGTTTTTATTTGGTTTCCTTTTTTTGAAAAAGGTTTCAAATTAAAAATATGGTTCTAGTTTTCCTAAAGTTCAATAAATATTTTAAAAACCTTTTACTTTTCAAATGTTTGTTGTTTCTAAAAATTTCATGATTTATTAATAATATTTGGTGTTTACAAAAAGTCCGCAAATTTGAACTAAAGTTCAGACATTTAAAAAATATTTATCAATTTATAAAAGACTATTAAAATTTAAAATATTAATTCTGCAAAAATTCCATGCATATTTAAAAAAATCTTAGTGTCTACAAAAAATATGTTCATTCTATAATAAAAAGAAGTTCAATGTACTTAAAAAATGTGTATTATGTACGAAAAAATTAAACATATAATAAAACTGCTTTGTGTGTTTTAGAAAAATGTTCATTAAAGAGTTTTTCACAATGGACTAAAAAATTCACCCTATATTAAATGGACAATAATAAAAAGGAAAATCCAAACACTTAATTTTTTAAAGGAAAAACTAGATTTTTTAAATCTGAAAATTTTTAAGAAAGAGATTTTTTGAAAATAAAAAGATATCAATGAAAAATCCGAAACAAAATAAAAGACTGAAGAAAATACAGACAAAAAAGTAAGGGAAACGGAACGAAAAAACTGCGGCGAACAATCGTGCGGCGTGCGCGACAAAGTGGGTTAGCCTCCCTCGGTCGCTCTCAGGCTTTGTGTGCCTTCCAACTATGGACGCTTCAATATCACGCCTTCAGCCAGAGGGTAGGAACCCTCGCTGAAGGGCAGACCGAGTTGGGCCAGCCCAGTAGCGTGGGAGGCCGCGCCCAATATCACTTGTGCTGGGTCCGTATGGGTTGGCTGGTCTTTTACAGGAGCAAGTAGTCAACGAGCGCTCCTTCGGGAGCCTCGCAACGATCAGCGTCACTTGGCGCGCTCTCAGCCATTCGCCACGTGTCGCGCTCTGGACGCTCCCTTCGAATTTTGTTTTTTTTCGCACGCGTTTTCGGCTTTTTAAACGTTTTTTTTGGGTTTTCGACGTTTTGGTTTTCCCCCGGTCTTTCTTAGCTTTTCGATCAAAAAAATTTTGCGCGAAAAAAATGTGTTTTCTTTTTTTTTCCTTTCGCGAAAGTCACGTTTTTTCTTTCGCGAGAGGCACGGTTGTGCTTTAGCGAGAGTCATGGTCGTGCCTTTCTGAAACGAAAAAAAACATGTTTCTGTTATTTTTTTTCTTTCGTGAGAGTCATAGTTTTGCTTCCGCGAGAGGCACGGTTGTACTTTCGCGAGAGTCACAGTCATGCCTCTCGGAAAGGGATAAACAAAACGCGTTTTCTGTTTTTTTTTTCTTTCGGGAGAGTCACGGTTTTGTTTCCGTGAGAGGCACGGTTGTGCTTTCGCGAAAGTCACGGCCGTGCCTCTAGGAAAGGAAAAAAAATACGCGTTTTCTTTTTTTTTCGCGAGAGTCACGGTTTTGCTTTCGCGAGTGGCATGGTTGTGTTTTCGCGAGAGTCACGGCGTCCCTCTCGAAAACGGAAAAAAACGCGTTTTCTGTTTTTTTTCCTTCCACAAGAGTCAGGGTTTTGCTTCCACGAGAGGCACGATTGTGTGACGCCCGGATAATCAAGCTACAGTAACATCGGCTGATGATGCCACGTCACAACAATTACTATTGCTAAGCTATGTTAGGTCAAAAACCGTTCCAAAATTCAAATTCAAAATATGTCAAACAACAAAAGTTTTCCAAAAATTGAAACAAAAATGTTCGGGCAGTGCCAAAATTGGCATAGGTAATTATAGTAAAGAAAACACAAATTTATAAAATACTTAAATGCCCTAAGTTGAATTAAAACAGTAAAAGAAAATAAATAAAAGAAAAGAGATAAAACAGAAAACCAAAAGACAAAAATAATAATAGAAGGGAAAAACCCCCGGGCTTCGGCCCAGCTGACCAAAGGCCCAACTGGGCCACCACCAGGCCCAGCCGGCCACTCCCCCACCCCCTCTTATCCACTCCCCCTGGAAACCCTAGCCCACGCACCACTCCCCACCCCCCCCCCCCACGTCGCCACTCCCCGCCCCTTCCCCGATCCGATCTGGATAGGGGCCCGTCGCGCCCTGCGTTCGACACCGACGACACAGCCCCCCTCAACCGCCGTCGTTGCTCGTGGCCCATGCCGGGGCCGCCTCTCGCCGCAGCCACTCGTCTCCGTCGTTGCCCCGTCGTCCCCGGCCTTCCTCCCCTCTACGTCGACGCCAACGTCCCTGTCCACCTCCTCGAGCTCGAGCACGCTGCCATGACCCAGAAAAGTGTGTCCGGCCAAATGGGATCGAGCGTGTTGGGTTATGTGGTGTACCCCTGCAGGGAAGTTAATCTATTCGAATAGCCGTGATCTTCGGTAACAGGACGACTTGGAGTTGTACCTTGACCTTATGACAACTAGAACCGGATACTTAATAAAACACACCCTTCCAAGTGCCAGATACAACCCGGTGATCGCTCTCTAACAGGGCATCGAGGAGGGGATTGCCGGGTAGGATTATGCTATGCGATGCTACTTGGAGGACTTCAGTCTACTCTCTTCTATATGCTGCAAGACGGAGGCTACCAGAAGCGTAGTCTTCGACAGGATTAGCTATCCCCCTCTTATTCTGGCATTCTGCAGTTCAGTCCACTGATATGGCGCTTTACACATATACCCATGCATATGTAGTGTAGCTCCTTGCTTGCGAGTACTTTGGATGAGTACTCACGGTTGCCTTGTTCCCCCTTTTCCCTTTTCTATACCCGATTGCTGCGACCAGACGATGGAGCCCAGGATCCAGACGCCACTTTCGACGACGACTCCTACTACACTGGAGGTGCCTACTACTACGTGCAGCCCGCTAACGACGACCAGGAGTAGTTAGGAGGATCCCAGGCAGGAGGCATGCGCCTCGTTCGATCTGTATCCCTGTTTGTGCTAGCCATCTTATGGCAACTTGTTTAACTTATGTCTGTACTCAGATATTGTTGCTTCCGCTGACTCGTCTATGATCGAGCACTTGTACTCGAGCCCTCGAGGCCCCTGGCTTGTATTATGATGCTTGTATGACTTATTTTATTTGTAGAGTTGTGTTGTGATATCTTACCGTGAGTCCCTGATCTTGATCGTACACGTTTGCGTGTATGATTAGTGTACGATTGAATCGGGGGCATCACAAGTTGGTATCAGAGCCGACTGCCTGTAGGAATCCCCCTTCCACACTCCTTGGCCGAAGTCGAGTCTAGACATTGCAAAAACTTTTTACTAACATGGTTGTGTGTCTTACGGGCCCACGTCGCCATTGGGTGGTACTAGGATCTTTTACTCCTCGACCTTTACTCTGGGACTCTGAACTCGCTTCTATTCAGGTTAAATGATTTTGCTAAAAACAAAAGTAACTTTAGGTTCTCGAAAATACTTTCTCCCGGAGAGCCCCTCACTTCCGATGATCGCCTGCTGCACTAGAAGATTCCGAAGTTACTCTACGATGTTCTCTCGAGTCTTTGTGCCATCGCATTTGCGATTTCCTTCCACCGTCAACCCCTATGAAAACTGCATACACTTGCCATTCATACAATCATTCCCCGTTGATCCTGATATTATAAGATACCTCGAAATCTTTTCTATGGTTCTAAGAATACTTTGTGCCTACTGCCTTGCAATTCTTTGCCACATGAATATCCCTACGGATAATTCATCTCACTTACCGAGTATCCGCTCATCCCCAGTTGTTCAGGTGTTTCACAAAAGTCTTCGAAATACTATTCAATCCTCCGAAAATCCTTAGTAACTTATTGCTCTGCAAATACTTGTCTGCTTGCATTATGGATGCTTTCCATATGGCTGGCAATATTCATTAGTATCCTTTGACACCATCATTTTGATCCTATTGATTCAACATGAATGCGAATGCACGCAGTCATCGGTTGATCCTTTTAAATTATCTTTCCGACTTAGATGTCATTTTGAACATGAGCTGGTTATCGACCCATCGAATTGCCATCGATTGTACCCCTATGTCTATTCAACTTCCATTCTTAATCAGACCGTTGGCTTCTAATCCCTTGATTTGGAAATGATAATGGCTTTGCATTTGATCTTTGAATTAGTCAGTGGCTTCTAAAAACCAATGCCTTTGCGTTGTTTCTTCCTCTGATTGTGAGCCGATGTTCGGATCAGCTTCGTTATGGACCAACAAATCCTTTGTTGGATTTTATCCAACAAGAGTCCTTCATATTCAATAACCTTATGAGCCTTCCCTCAGTTACATAATGCCTTTGGTAAATTGTATCCTCTGCTTTCTCAACCATGCTCAGCTTTCGAGCTGGTGGTATTTACCATTAAAGCTTGTGGTATGTATTTCCACGATACCCCGATGGGTTGAACCTATGCCTTCCTTAATATGTGTGAACTCGAAAGTTTTCACGAGTCATACTCTTCTGGTATTTTGCCAGATAAAATTTCAACAATACAACTTCATCGAACGCGAGAAGTGAATGAAAGGTTATGCATTGGAGAAGTGGGAGTCGACCTTGAACTTTGTGTTCATGCCCATGGACACGATGTAGATCCTATCATGGAAGCTTCTTGTAATAATAACTATTTCCTTGCTAACATATCATTTGGTATCTATGAATTGATCCATGGCCATCGTGGTTCCGACCATATATTCTCCTTGATTCCATCCCTCAGGCAAGTAAAAAAACACTTGTCTTCTACAGATCAATACGTCTCCGCAACCCCTACGTCGATCTTACTTCGAGTAATACCCTCCAGTATCTCGAGAATATCAAAGAACTGTTTTGCTCCCTATGAGTCTTCATCTAGTATTGCTTCTCACCGATTACAGATTTCCCCCGGGTTCTGAGTTATTCACTCGAGAACACCGATAAGTGAATCAATTCCGCACTCTGATTCAATAACTCTAAGTAATTTTCATTGCTTATGAGTTTAATAATCTTTCAACTCATTCCTAGCCTGGTCGGCTATAGCATTATCATGCCGATTTTAACTATGCTACCTGGTCCTTCTCGAAGCACAATTTTCGACGATGAGCTAAGCTTACGTTGATTTTCCTTGTCATATCATTTCGCCTTGAACTGCAAGCTTGATTTTGAGTTTGTGTCGTACCCATGGTCCCAATAAATTTTTGCTTTGTCATTCCGTTGACTTGAAGTCATCGCCGATCAGTTACATCTTCTCGAAACCTCTCGACAAATGTGTCATGATCATCATCAACCTTTTGACTCCTTTCAGGATATCAATCGAATTCATGATGGTAAGTACCATACTCGTCCCTTGGTAATTTGAGTTACCATCGGAAGCATCTTTACCTTCCTTTCATCACAACTTGTTCATGTTATGGATGCAACTTGCTATCCAGTTTGTATTATGTTCCATCTTGGAGTATTACTGTCCTTTATGTCAAGGATGTTGCAAGGATTGCTCCACCTCTTAAGAACTCTTGCTATAATGATACTTCTCACCTTCACCATTCTTTCTTGGTCCTCGTGTTGATTCCAACCGGGGGTACCCGCAAGTGAACGGTGTTGTTTGGATTTTGCACTTCTAGCAACCCTATTGCTTTGAAGTTAATGATCGATAATTCATTCTTAGCCTATCGGTTGCTGAACCACCATTCTAACATTTATCATGCGACCTAACCCCACATTTCGGGTGCACCTTTCAACCAATGTTTAATTGTGTATGTTTTTCCTCGAGCATACCTCATTATGTCATCTGATCGGACAAATGTTATCTTCTTATTCACATAGTTGTGGAAGTTCATCTTTTGAAAATCTCAGTGAATTATCGTTGAGTTCATCAACCACCTCCTCATCCTCTCCTTGGTTTAATGATGAACTCTTGTTTTGGAACTCACTTCCATGGCTCATTTGCCGAGAACCTTACAATGTCATTCGGTCAATCTGTGTCGCACCTTCTCTTCTCAAGCATCCTAAGTCTGAGGTAGCCTAACCCGATCAGATCTGAATCTCGGTCAGATATGATGGTTGGAACATTTTTCCAAGAGTTATAACATTGGTCCTTATATGTCGGTAAGGTGATGTCATTCCTAGCACACCTAGCTGGAGGACTTGGTGTTATAGTTTCCTTTTTAACAAGGTTAATCATTTTTCCATGAGGAAATTAAATGCCTTGTTTAATAAGTTTATCCTGATGGATCCCTTGTGTATCCAAAGTCCGATTTTTGCCTGATGACCATGTCAACGCTATCTCTAAGCATGTCTATGGTACTCCGATTTTCAACAGGAGCATTTGAAGCACAATGCTAAATTTTCTTTATCATTTATCCTAACACCGTTGTATGGGTAATATCATGAGATTCCTAAATGGTTTTCTACTTCCTATCCTGTCATGGATATCATGCTTCACTTGTCCTTGGGAAGGATATGCCCCTGAAAAATGTGTTTAAACACATTTTCTTTCCGTTGTTCTAATTAAAACTAACAACCATTTTTCCTTTCCATTGGTTTGTTTAAACCCTTTTTGTGATCTGTATGATATAAGCAGTAATATTCCCTGCTTGTGTAAACACCTCGGTGTACAACTCTGTCAGTAAGAACCTGTTACTATTGTTGATGACATTCCGGTAGCCACCGATAGACGAGAACCTTGCCTATTGGTCCGCCTCGTTCAACGAGCAGGAAAATGGTTCTCCTCGTCCCTCGCCCTTGGTATCGACGTTGATGCCGACATAACTGACAGGCTATTCCCCGACATGCCTTGCTATTATGGCCATGCAAGATGCCGCTGCCCTCTTACTTTAACCCACATGGTGGGCCCATAACCCACAGTCCCACAGGATCGAAACCTAACTCTCCTGTACACCACCTGTTCCCAAGGTTGTTCCTCGCGCTTAACTTCGTATGTAATTCACGGACCACCTGTCTAGTGATCTATTCTGGTATGAGGCGCAATACCTATTCTCGTTGCCCTGAAACCCTTTCACCTTATGATTAGGCATCGAACGATTGCCTGCCGCTTGAAACGTCTCATAACACCTTATTACTTTGCTCTCGATATTTTCTAAGGTTTTTAATTCGAGAGTTACCTTCCCCCACCTTCCCCGATGTTATCGACAAGATAGTCAATCTTGCAGAGGTCCATTCCCCCAGAATGCCCACCCTTTAATCTTTCATAAGTACGATGGAGTTCCCGAAGAAAGGATGCTGACTGTGTCATTATGACCTGAAGCCGAGGTATGAAGACATCAACGTAATGGATCGACCTCTTCGAGAAGACCAACCAAGACCGAGAAGAATCGTTCAAATTTCTTAACCAGAACTTTCCCCCTTACTCCCCTCTTAAATCTCGGGACGAGATTTCTTATAGTCGTGGAGAATTGTGACGCCCGGATAATCAAGCTACAGTAACATCGGCTAATGATGCTGTTGGGGAACGTAGTAATTTCAAAAAAATTCCTACGCACACGCAAGATCATGGTGATGCATAGCAACGAGAGGGGAGAGTGTTGTCTACGTACCCTCGTAGACCGAAGCGGAATCGTTAACACAACGTAGAGGAAGTAGTCGTACGTCTTCCCGATCCAACCGATCCAAGCACCGTTACTCCGGCACCTCCGAGTTCTTGGCACACGTTCTGCTCGATGACGCTCCCCGGGCTTCGATCCAGCAAAGCTTCAGGGAGGAGTTCCGTCAGCACGACGGTGTGGTGACGATCTTGATGTTCAACCGTCGCAGGGCTTCGCCTAAGCACCGCTATAATATGACCGAGGTGGAATATGGTGGAGGGGGGCACCGCACACGGCTAAGGAACGATCACGAAGATCAACTTGTGTGTCTAGAGGTGCCCCCCTGCCCCCGTATATAAAGGAGCAAGGGGGAGAGGCAGCCGGCCAGGAGGGGCGCGCCAGGGAGGAGTCCAACTCCTACCGGGAGTAGGACTCCCTCCTTTTCCTTGTCCAAGTAGGAGAGGGGGAAGGAAGGGAGAGAGGAGAGGAAGGAAAGGGGGCGCTGACGAGGATACGTACCTAGGGTAGGGTAACTTATCATACCTGAGGTACCCAATCAAGGACATGACTCCTACAATGAAAGACATTCTAAGAAGTATCAACATTTCAGTCGACCTGGTCAGCCCAGTCGACGGACACGAGCGTACTCGACCAGAAGCACAAGCAGTCGACCATGAAGACAGCCACTCGACTATAAGAAGACCTAAAGGCACTGCCTACAAACGGTCATCTCATAAGTAGCTTTTATGGCCTTCATGGTCCTTTATTATAGGCGTTACCAGTAACCCCCTCTCTTTATGTACACTAAACTCCTTGTAACGTGGGCTGGCTGGGGTCCTGGCGAACTCTATATAAGCCACCCCCCTCCACTAGGACAGGGGTTCGGAACTTTGTAACACACACACACATAATCCAGTCGACTGCCTCCGGGCTCCGAGACGTAGGGTTGTTACTTCCTCAGAGAAGGGCCCGAACTCGTAAAACTCCTTGCGTATACAACTACTCCATAGCTAGGATCTTGCCTCTCCATACTTACCCCCCATTCTTACTGTCAGACTTAGAACCACGACTGTTGGCGCCCACCGTGGGGCAGGTGTTCTAGCGATTTGTTGGAGGAGTTGGGATTCTTTCACCCCACATCATGTTTTCGAGCGGAGTCATGGTCGAGAGCCGCGAGATCCGTCTCGGCGCTCTCTCCTTCATCGTTGACAACTCTGCTTGGCTGCAGGAGGCTCCACTCGACGTGGACGCGCTTCCCGCCCGCGGAGCCACGCATTTTCGCGCATGCGTCTGCGGCGTCCTCCTGCGGCAACCGTCGACCCAGTACCGGTCGGCATTCGTTTCGCCATCGTCGTCATCAGTTTCCCACCGGCGCAAGCGCACCGGTCGGTCGAGACTCCAGCGGTGGGTGAAGCACGCACTGGCCCGCCAGTCGGCCATCCCCCAAGTCGCGGCAATCGAGCCCGACGAGTCACTCTACGGCCTGTTCGACCTATCGACTGGCTCCGTAGAGACTGCGTCCGAGTGCGACAGCAGTGATCCAGCGGCGGAAGTACTAATGGTCGACGGACCACGTAGTCCCCCCGGATTCCCCCACACCGAAGAGGTTGCCGCAGGGGGGATTCCGGTGCGGGGCCAAGAAGAGTACAGGCCCGAGCCCCTTACCTCAGTGCAGAGGGAGGAACTCCGTCGCCGGAACATGGACGCCCTTCACACTCCTATCGTTGGAGAAACCCCTGAGGCACGAGCCCTGGAGGAGGTGCGCTTGGCCAACTTGGCTGAACGTACTCGACTGGAGAATCTCCAGAGAGCACTCGACGAGCGCGCACGACCGCCCGTTCCCGAGTCCAGTCATCGTCGCCTCTTCCAGCCGCCGACCCAGGTATACCGTACCCCGATTCAGAATTTGGCAGCTGCGGCTCGCATAGCGGAGTCGATCCAGCCTTCACAGTCAGAGGCAGGGAGAGGTCTGTTGCAGATCAGAGATTTGCTCCGTGCAGCGGGTGACCAGAATTCAGCCGTATCTCAGTCGCGCAACAGGATTCACAGTCGATCCGTCGCTGCGAATTCCGTTCAGTCGGCTCATAGTGCAAGGTCGCTCCCGAGGCGTGAAGGACACAGAGGCCGGCCCGAGGATCAATACCAGGGGCACGAGCGATATGAGCACCGATTCGATCGCAACGATCAACGTCGAGTGCCTTCTCCTGCCCCAAGAGCAGGGTCGTACGTTCCTCGACGGCAAGAGGACAGATGCCAGTTCAGTACTGGGCGAAGGGTCCCAGTCGACCCCAGGGAACCAGGCTTTGATGCGAGATCCATCATCGTTCAAGGTTTGGTCGACCGAAATAGAGCTCACCGAGAAGACTGTGACAGAGGCGCGCCGTCCAGCAGCAGAGTTCACGTCTCAGGTCCCGAGTGTTTCAGCAGAGCAATCAGAGCTGCAGTGATTCCTCCCAACTTCAGGTTGGCGACTGGAGTCAGCAAGTTCACCGCAGAGTCCAAGCCGGACACATGGCTCGAGGATTACCGAGTGGCTGTTCAGATCGGAGGCGGCAATGACGAGGTGGCCATGAAGCATTTGCCCCTCATGTTGGAAGGATCAGCCAGAGCGTGGTTGAATCAGTTGGCTCCCAGCAGTATTTATACTTGGGAAGATCTAGCCCAGGTGTTTGTCAGGACATTCGAAGGGACTTGCAAGCGACCGGCAGGGTTGACAGAATTGCAGTCATGTGTTCAGAAGTCGAGTGAAACCCTGAGAGATTATATCCAAAGGTGGATCACTCTGAATCACACGGTCGAGAATGTGTCCGATCATCAGGCAGTTTGCGCCTTCAAGGAAGGCGTCAGAAACAGGGAGTTAAGTTTGAAGTTCGGTCGAACCGGGGATATGACCCTGAGTCGAATGATGGAAATCGCCACCAAGTACGCGAACGGAGAAGAGGAAGATAGACTCCGGAGTGGCAAGTATAAGGCAGCCGCTAATGAGGCCGGCGGAGGACACTCCAGTCGGAAGCAGAAGCGCAAGGCCGAGCCAGTCGCCCCCGGGGAAGCCTTAGCTGTGACCCCAGGGAAGTTTAAGGGGAAACCCAAGGGTCCTTGGAACCCCAAGAAAGTGAAAGACCAGGACGGGAACGATGTGATGGACTTACCATGCCACATTCACACGAATAAAGATGAAGAGGGAAATCTCATTTACCCTAAGCATACCACTCGACAATGTCGACTCCTGATGCAATAGTTCCAAGGGAAGCAGGCCAAGGACAAAGAGAAAGAGTCAGACAAAGTTGAAGACAGGGAAGACAACGGTGAAGAATACCCCCAGGTCAATTCCACTCTGATGATTTTCGCTGATGTCGAAAGTAAGAGTCGACTGAAGGTCATCAATCGCGAAGTAAACATGGTCGCTCCGGTGACACCCCATTACCTGAAGTGGTCCCAGACCGCCATCACCTTCGACCAGTCCGATCATCCGAATCATATTGCCACCCCAGGGAGGCAAGCGTTGGTGGTCGACCCAATTATTGAAGGCACTCGACTGACCAAGGTTCTGATGGACGGCGGCAGTGGGCTAAACTTGTTGTATGCAGAGACGTTGAAGGGGATGGGCATTCCGATGTCCCGACTCAGCCCCAGCAACATGAGCTTCCACGGAGTCATTCCTGGGAAGAAAGCTGAGTCACTCGGTCAAATCACTCTCGACGTCGTCTTTGGTGACTCGAAGAATTTCCGGAAAGAAAAGTTAACCTTTGAGGTCGTGGATTTTCAGAGTGCGTACCACGCCATTCTTGGGAGGCCAGCCTACGCTCGTTTCATGGCTCGACCATGCTACGTATACCTCAAGCTGAAGATGCCTGGCCCCAAAGGTGTAATCACCATCGTTGGCAATCGGAAGAAGGCAGAGGAGTGCTTCCAGAAAGGCGCCAAAATTGCTGATGCTCAGATGGCCAAGATAGAGATACAAGAGTACCAGAAGACTGCGGATCCGAGTGAGTTGTTACGAGCCAAGAAGCCCGCCACGGAGTCAGCATTTCAGTCGACTGGTGAGACCAAGCAAGTCCACATCCACCCGACCGATCCAAATGCGGCTCCAACCAACATCTCCACTACACTCGACTCCAAATAGGAAGAAGCGCTCGTCCAGTTCCTCCGTGAGAACTGGGACATCTTTGCATGGAAGCCTGCTGACATGCCAGGTGTGCCCAGGGGACTGGCTGAGCACCGCCTTCGAGTCGACCCAAAGGTCAAACCAGTCAAGGAGCATCTCCGACGGTCCGCCGTTCAGAAGAGAAAGGCCATTGGCGAAGAAGTGGCCCGACTCCTAGCAGCAGAATTCATTCGCGAGATCTACCACTCCGAGTGGCTCGCCAATGTTGTAATGGTCCCTAAGAAGGACAAATCATTGCGCATGTGCATCGATTTTAAGCATATCAATCGGGCCTGCCCGAAAGATCATTTTCCTCTTCCTCGCATCGACCAAATAGTCGACTCGACTGCAGGATGCGAGAGGTTATCTTTTTTAGATGCTTACTCTGGATACCATCAGATCCGTCTGTATGGACCCGATGAAATAAAAACAGCCTTCATCACCCCATTTGGGTGTTTCTGCTATGTTACCATGCCTTTCGGTCTCAAGAACGCCGGAGCTACATTCATGAGAATGATTCAGAAGTGCCTAATCACTCAAATCAGTCGGAATGTAGAAGCATACATGGATGACATAGTGGTCAAGTCACGAAAAGGTTCCGACCTGCTGACTGACCTAGCTGAAACTTTTGCCAATCTCAGGAATTATGATATCAAGCTCAATCCGTCGAAGTGCACATTTGGAGTCCCTGGAGGAAAGTTACTCGGTTTTCTTGTTTCCGAACGAGGAATCGACGCTAACCCCGAAAAAGTTGGCACCATACTCCGGATGAAACGCCCCGTGCGTGTGCACGATGTCCAGAAACTTGCTGGATGCTTGGCCGCTTTAAGTCGATTCATCTCCAGGCTCGGTGAAAAGGCGCTGCCTCTTTACCGACTGATGAAGAAGTCAGACACGTTCGAATGGACTCCAGAAGCTGATGCAGCATTTGCAGAGCTAAAAGCTCTGCTCTACACCCAGCCGATGCTTGCTGCTCCTGTCAGCAAAGAGCCATTGTTGCTTTACATAGCAGCCACGGGACAAGTCGTTAGTACCGTTCTTACGGTCGAGCAGGAAGAGGAAGGAAAGACCTTCAAAGTTCAACGCCCAGTTTATTATCTCTCTGAAGTTCTGACCCCGTCGAAGCAAAGATATCCCCACTATCAGAAGCTTGTTTACGGGATTTACATGACCACGAAGAAGGTTGCTCATTATTTCTCTGATCACTCTATCACAGTCGTCAGCGACGCTCCATTATCAGAGATTCTTCATAACAGAGATGCAACCGGTCGAGTGGCGAAATGGGCAATTGAACTTCTTCCTCTTGATATCAAGTTCGAGGCAAAGAAAGCTATTAAGTCCCAGGCAATAGTTGATTTCCTCGCCGAGTGGACCGAGCAGGAGCTTCCGACTCAAGTTCACTCGGAGCACTGGACTATGTTTTTCGATGGCTCCAAGATGCTGAACGGATCCGGTGCGGGGGTTGTACTGGTTTCCCCCCGAGGAGATAAGCTCAAGTATGTCCTCCAGATTCACTTTGATTCCTCCAACAATGAGGCAGAGTATGAAGCGCTTCTATACGGATTACGTATGGCCATTTCACTCGGCGTCCGTCGCCTCATGGTCTACGGCGACTCAGATCTGGTTGTTAATCAAGTGATGAAGGAGTGGGACGTCCGAAGCCCATCCATGACGGGATATTGCAGCGCAGTGAGGAAGCTGGAGAAACGATTCGAGGGGTTGGAGCTCCATCATATACCCCGACTCAAAAATCAAGCTGCAGATGATCTGGCGAAGATAGGGTCCAAAAGGGAGGCCATCCCTAAAGATGTGTGTTTGGAGCACATTCACACACCATCAGTGCAAGAAGATCCTTTCACAGAAGAGCCTCCACAACCAAAAAGCGCCTCTGACTCGACCGAAGTGGAGGTTCCAGCTGTGGTCGACCTGATTATGGAAGTTACGATCACCACTCCCGATTGGACAGTGCCGTACATTGCGTATATCATGAGAAAAGAGCTCCCAGAAGATGAAGAAGAGGCTCGACAGGTCGTCCGTCGATCCAAAGCCTTTACAGTAATCAAAGGGCAGCTATACAGAGAAAGCGCGACTGGAGTTGGTCAGAAGTGCATCACACCTGAAGAAGGACAGATAATTCTCGAGGACATCCACTCGGGGACCTGTGGCCATCATGCGTCCTCTCGAACCATCGTGGCCAAAGCATACCGAGCGGGTTTTTACTGGCCAAAGGTGAACGAAATGGCAAAGGATATAGTCGACAAGTGCGAGGGGTGCCAGTTTTATTCCAACATGTCTCACAAGCCCGCCTCCGCCTTGAAGACCATTCCACTCGTCTGGCCTTTCGCTGTCTGGGGTCTAGACATGATCGGACCACTGAGAACTGGTAGGAGTGGCTTCACCCACTTGTTGGTTGCAGTCGACAAGTTCACGAAGTGGATAGAAGCCAAACCCATAAAGGACCTCGACGCAAGCACTGCCATCAGTTTCATCAGGGGATTGATATTCAGATATGGAGTTCCGCACAGCATCATCACGGATAATGGATCAAACTTTGATAATGACAGATTCAAAGCCTTCTGCGCCTCTCAGGGCACTCGAGTCGACTACGCTTCAGTTGCTCATCCTCAGTCGAATGGACAGGCCGAACGCGCGAATGGCCTCATCCTCAAAGGACTAAAACCCCGACTGATGCGTGATCTCAAACACGCAGCAGGCGCCTGGGTCGACGAACTTCCGTCAGTTCTATGGGGGTTGAGGACCACCCCTAACCGGTCGACTGGAAGAACACCATTCTTTCTGGTCTATGGAGCCGAAGCGGTTTTGCCGAGCGACCTGCTCCACAACGCGCCTCGAGTCGAGTTATATTCCGAAGCAGAAGCAGAACAGGCCCTGCAAGATGCAGTCGACCTCTTAGAGGAGGAAAGAGAGATGGCTCTAATCCGCTCGACCATCTACCAGCAAGAGTTGCGTCGGTTCTACGCCAGAAATGTGAAGGGTCGAGCCTTTCAGGAAGGAGATTTGGTCCTCCGCGTGGATCAGCAAAAACCTCACAAACTTGCCCCGACCTGGGAAGGCCCCTTCATCATCACCAAAGTCCTGCACAACGGAGCGTATCACCTCTACAACATCAATCGACGGATCGACGAGCCTCGAGCATGGAACGCGGACCTGCTCCGTCCTTTTTACACTTAAAAACTCACTCGACTGAGATGTAATAAAAGTACCTCTGTAGTTCTTTTGTTTCAAGCAAAAGACTGCTATTTCTTTTTCTGTTTGTTTAAATTTCCCCCAGTGGGTGACTTAGCTGCGAATCCGCTTCGCCTAAGTTTTCAGGAGATCCTACCGAGTGGAGAGCAAGTCTCCCACTCGGGGGCTTAGCTGCGAATCCGTTTCGCCTAAGAAATTAAAATCCTACCGAGTGGAGAGCCAGCCTCCCACTCGGGGGCTTAGCTGCAGTCCAAGGACTCGCCTAAGTAATTGAAATCCTACCGAGTGGAGAGCAAACCTCCCACTCGGGGGCTTAGCTGCAGTCCAAGGACTCGCCTAAGTAATTGAAATCCTACCGAGTGGAGAGCAAACCTCCCACTCGGGGGCTTAGCTGCAGTCCAAGTACTCGCCTAAGTTTGAAAAAATCCTACCGAGAGGAGAGCCAGCCTCCCACTCGGGGGCTTAGCTGCAGTCCAAGTACTCGCCTAAGTTTGAAAAAATCCTACCGAGTGGAGAGCAAACCTCCCACTCGGGGGCTTAGCTGCAGTCCAAGCACTCGCCTAAGTTTGAAAAAATCCTACCGAGTGGAGAGCCAGCCTCCCACTCGGGGGCTTAGCTGCAGTCCAAGGACTCGCCTAAGTAATTGAAATCCTACCGAGTGGAGAGCAAACCTCCCACTCGAAGGCTTAGCTGCAGTCCAAGCACTCGCCTAAGTAATTGAAATCCTACCGAGTGGAGAGCAAACCTCCCACTCGGGGGCTTAGCTGCAGTCCAAGCACTCGCCTAAGTAATTGAAATCCTACCGAGTGGAGAGCAAACCTCCCACTCGGAGGCTTAGCTGCAGTCCAAGCACTCTCCTAAGTAATTGAAATCCTACCGAGTGGAGAGCAAACCTCCCACTCGGGGGCTTAGCTGCAGTCCAAGCACTCGCCTAAGCAATTGAAATCCTACCGAGTGGAGAGCAAACCTCCCACTCGGAGGCTTAGCTGCAGTCCAAGCACTCGCCTAAGTAATTGAAATCCTACCGAGTGGAGAGCAAACCTCCCACTCGGGGGCTTAGCTGCAGTCCAAGGACTCGCCTAAGTAATTGAAATCCTACCGAGTGGAGAGCAAACCTCCCACTCGGGGGCTTAGCTGCAGTCCAAGCACTCGCCTAAGTAATTGAAATCCTACCGAGTGGAGAGCAAACCTCCCACTCGGGGGCTTAGCTGCAGTCCAAGGACTCGCCTAAGTAATTGAAATCCTACCGAGTGGAGAGCGAACCTCCCACTCGGGGGCTTAGCTGCAGTCCAAGCACTCGCCTAAGTAATTGGAATCCTACCGAGTGGAGAGCAAACCTCCCACTCGGGGACTTAGCTGCAGCCCAGTGCTCGCCTAAGCCATGTTGACAGACACCATCACGGCGATAAGCATCGTGCAAACCAGGCAGCCTCTGAGGGAACAACGAATAGCAGCCTCTGAGGGAACAACGAATAGTAGATCGGTGGATCAAGTCACGAAGACATTCAACGTCGAGCCATGTTTGGATAAAATCAAAAGATCCTAGATCGCAAATAAAAGTACTCGAGCTGAGAGCCCGGCGGAGTTTATCAAATACATAAACCACTCGGCATCCCGAGGCAAATTTAAGGTAAAGCACAGCAGTTTTTTACTCTTCTGGCGGAGGGCTTGATGGCGCAACGAATTCGTCCAAGTCGATCCCGTCTGAGATTCGAGTGGCAGCAGCGATGAAGGTCTCCATGAAATCCTGAAAATTATGCTTCCTGGTATTGGCAACCTGGAGAGCGGCCAGCTTCTCCTCTCGCGCCTTCTTGCAGTGGACACGAACCAGTGACAGAGCCACATCAGCACTGCACCTAGCAGAAGACTTTTTCCATTCTCGCACTCGACCTGGAACATCACTTAGTCGAGTGACCAAGGATTCAAGGTCGTTCTGAAGGGTCTCCTTGGGCCAGAGTGCGAAGTCGATCCGCGACACAACAGCTTTTAGTCGAGCCAGGTAGTCCACCACACCAGCGATACGGGATTCCAACCGGAGGACATTCATGGCCACTTCATCCTTCACAGGAGAATTGATAGGGTCCAGGCTGGTCTCCACTCGACTGGTCTCTTCCTCAAAATTCCGGCAGAATTCTGAAAGAAGTTTCGACAGAGCAAAACTGTAACCAAATGGTGAGTCGACAACAACAAGATTAATCGCACAAAGGGGGTTACCTTCAAGCATGAGGTATAGCTTCTTGGCAAGACCCCCAAGATAATCCTCCAAGTCCTTGTGCTTCCCCGCCAGCTGGCCGATCTTGTCGTTCAGAGTATTCTTGTCAGTCTTCAGTCGACTCGCTTCCCTATTGGCCGCGTCAAGAGCAGACTTCAGCCTAGCGTTCTCGTTCTCAAGATGGCTGACTGAAGCAAGTTTCTCTTCAGCGAGCTTTAACTTCTCCGCAGCTGCCTTTTGCGCCTCCGCAAGGTCAAGATCTTTCTTCTTCAGGGCCTTCTCTAGTTCGTCTGCAAAGCAACAACAGACACAAAGTTCAGAACGGGCAGAGGAACAGAGATAGACGTCGAGTCCTCACCAGCCATACCTTTTGCTTCATCCTTCGCCTTCTGCACGTTTTCCTGAGCAAACTGTAAATCAAGATTAAGCTGGATCTGCTTATCCTTCAGATCAGCGAGCTGAGCAACAAGCTCACAAGACTTCTGCAAAGAGTCAATCGACAAAGGGTATCAAAGACAAGTTACTCCCGAGTGACTGAAAGAAAGAGCACAACACTTCTAAGACTACATCCGAATCAAAACATTCGACAGTAGCCTCGGGGACTACACCCAGTGGGTGCACTCAGCGTGCCCCCACCGGTTTTCCTTGATTTCCACTCGACCCAATCCGATCAGTCGAGTGAGGAAGTTTGAAAGCATAAAGACCGCAGTCGACTGCCAGCAGTCGATCGTGGCCTTGGGGACTACACCCAGTGGGTGCACTCAGCGTGCCCCCACCGGTTTTCCTTGATTTCCACTCGACCTAATCCGATCAGTCGAGTGAGGAAGTTTGAAAGCATAAAGACCACAGTCGACTGCCAGCAGTCGACCGTGGCCTTGGGGACTACACCCAGTGGGTGCACTCAGCGTGCCCCCACCAATGAAAAATTTCTGATCAACAGCACCCACTGGGTGTACAACGCAAGTGAAGACCAACTAACCTGGACGTTCTGCTGCAACGCCGAGCTGATGTCATAGGCCGCTTGACTGGCATCCCGAGCCGCTTTGGTCTGCTCCATCACGAGTCCCGCCTGACGTATAGCCTCCTTAGCAGCACTCGCTTGATCCTCCGGGGTCTGGTAGGCGGCGAAGAACGAGGGCGGGTCGACCAGTGGGGGAGCAGTCGACGACGAAGGCCGGGCAGTCGTCAGTGGTTCAGCAAAAGTCACAGTAGTCCGGGCGGTGTTGTCACCCCCTTGGACCACCGCCTCAGCAGTCGACGCGGTCTGAGGAGCCTTGTCGACCGGGGCCCTCCGGCCTCTCCTCCTAAAAGGCCTGAGCGGCACTTCCGCCTCCTCCTCATCATCCGGAAGGTCAATAATGTTGGTCGGAGCTACAAAAGTTCAGAAATGAATATCCAATCGACTCAGCAGTTAAACAGTCGGATCGTGTCAAAGATTATACCTAAGTTGGAAGTGACGGCGTCCTCCATCATCTCATCGACATTCTGGATGGAAGTCTCGGAAGTAGCGGCGCTGCACGATTCCAAGCAAATAATTTGAAAGTGAATCGACTAAGAATCCGTTCTAGTCGACTCAAGAAAGATAAAAACAGTCACTTACCCAGAGATGACAGGGATGGCGACCCTGATCTTGGGCAAGGCCTTGGGTGGCTTGGTCGGGATGGCTCTGGGCTGCTTGGGTGCCTTCTCAGTTGGGGCCGGCGACGCGGTCCGAGGGCGCTTGGATGACTGGCCCACCGGAGCACTCGACTGACTGTGCTCCACGGCGGGATCCTGAGTGTTCTTGGAGCGTCTCTCGCGTCGAGGAAGGTCGACCTCCACCTCTTCATCTTCATCACCCGAGTCGTCGCTGGCCTCCTCCTCTACGTCACCATCAGATTCCCACTTCTCGACTTCACCTCCATCCTCACTTCCTTCGCCTCCACTCCCTCCTCCTTCAGATACTTGCTCCTGGTTCCCATTCGGCATCGAATACATGTCGTTGATCTCCTGCAAGACAACGGGCAGAGCAAGGATCAGTCGACTTATCGCAAGCCAGTTACTAGACGGAGTGAAAATTTCAGTCGGAAGAAGTAAAGCGTACCTTGTCTGTCTCCATCATCCCATCAAGCGGAGCAATCCTCCTAGAACCCCTGGGGTTGTCCTTATTCCCGGTCATGCTGGTCAGCCAGCTCTCCAGTACAGAAGCCTCGACCGCCTCCGGGTGGATCCGAGTGGAGTCGTCGGACCCGGAATACAACCACATCGAGTGATCCCGAGCCTGGAGAGGTTGGATTCGTCGCTGGAGGAAGACTTCGAGCAAGTCCATACCGGTCACGCCTTCCCGAACCAACTCAACCACTCGACTGACTAATACCTTCACCTGAGCCTTCTCCTCTGGAGCCACTTTCAAAGAAGCGGGTTTCTGCACTCGGTCCAAGGTAAAAGGAGGAAGGCCGGTCGAGTGGCCAGGGGTTGGCTGGTCCTTGCAGTAGAACCAAGTCGACTGCCACCCGCGCACGGAATCGGGAAGTGTCATGGGAGGAAAACAACTCTTACCCCTCGTCTGGATCCCGAGGCCCCCGCACATCTGGATCACCTGCGTCCTTTCCCCGTCCGGGTTGAGCCTTTTAACCGACTGGGATCGGCAAGTGAAGATATGCTTGAAGAGGCCCCAGTGAGGTCGACAGCCTAAGAAACACTCACACAGAGACACGAACGCAGCAAGATAGACTATGGAGTTGGGCGTGAAATGGTGGAGCTGCGCTCCGAAGAAGTTCAGAAAGGCCCTAAAAAAAGGACTCGGGGGCAGGGAAAACCCCCGGTCGACATGGGTGGCTATCAGGACGCACTCACCCTCGCGAGGTTTCGGCTCCGTCTCCTCCCTAGGGAGGCGAGCAGCCTTGTAGGGAATGAGTCCCCCCTCCACCATGTCGTCGATATCCGCTTGAGTAAGGATGGAGGGCATCCAATCCCCCTGTAACCAGCCGGACGGCAGAGCGGCCCGCGAGGACGACCCGCCTCGGCCAGATTTCTTCCCCTTACCCTTTGCCGCGGCCTTCTTCGCGCGTTCCGCCGCCGCCGTCTTGTCCTTCCCCATTGTCTCGAACGAGGTCATGGCCGAGCGGCGGTGTCGAGATTGCAGCGAAGAGCGAAGCGGAGGCTTACGGAGGAAGGGAGAAGAAAAACAAGGGCGCATAGTAAAAAAAAATCGGAATCATTACCTTATATAAGGCCACACCCGAGTGGCTGATCAGTGGGCCTGCGCCCCCCAGTCAAATCCCGCAGCAGGCGCGCGCGCAGTACGTGGCAAAAAAGGTGGCGTGGAGATCGAGGCGCCCTTGCCTTATCCAGCCGATTCGCGCGATTTTCTCCATCCGGTGCGCTTCCCAATTTTCAAATCCCGCAAGATCCGCGATCGACAGGACGGTTTGTCAGACGAAAAGATCCGTTTCCTTAAGTCTCCCAAGAGACTCGTCACGTAAACACACTCGACGGTAATATGAAACCACTCGACGGACATCTGAATGGATCAAGGCAACTGAAGAATGGGTTCCCACCGTAACTTCCATTTATCCAAAGACAGATGCAACCGAAGCATGGAGGTTGAGTCGGAAGCATAGGCTCGGCCCCATTCTCACTTAACCCCTGACCCATTCGGGGGCTAATGACGAGGATACGTACCTAGGGTAGGGTAACTTATCATACCTGAGGTACCCAATCAAGGACATGACTCCTACAATGAAAGACATTCTAAGAAGTATCAACATTTCAGTCGACCTGGTCAGCCCAGTCGACGGACACGAGCGTACTCGACCAGAAGCACAAGCAGTCGACCATGAAGACAGCCACTCGACTATAAGAAGACCTAAAGGCACTGCCTACAAACGGTCATCTCATAAGTAGCTTTTATGGCCTTCATGGTCCTTTATTACAGGCGTTACCAGTAACCCCCTCTCTTTATGTACATTAAACTCCTTGTAACGTGGGCTGGCTGGGGTCCTGGCGAACTCTATATAAGCCACCCCCCTCCACTAGGACAGGGGTTCGGAACTTTGTAACACACACACACACATAATCCAGTCGACTGCCTCCGGGCTCCGAGACGTAGGGCTGTTACTTCCTCAGAGAAGGGCCCGAACTCGTAAAACTCCTTGCGTATACAAGTACTCCATAGCTAGGATCTTGCCTCTCCATACTTACCCCCCATTCTTACTGTCAGACTTAGAACCACGACAGGCGCCGCCCCCCCCCCCTCCTTGTCCAATTCGGACTAGAGGGGGAGGGGGCGCGCGGCCTGCCCTGGCCGCCCCTCCTCTTCTCCACTTTGGGCCCATAAGGCCCATTAACCCCCGGGGGGGTTCCGGTAACCCCCCGGTACTCCTGTTTTATCTGAAACTTCTCCAGAACACTTCCGGTGTCCAAATATAGTCGTCCAATATATCAATCTTTATGTCTCGACCATTCCGAGACTCCTCGTCATGTCTGTGATCACATCCGGGACTCCGAAAAAACTTTGGTACATCAAAATATATAAACTCATAATGAAACTGTCATCGTAACGTTAAGCGTGCGGACCCTACGGTTCGAGAACAATGTAGACATGACCGGGACATGTCTCCGGTCAATAACCAATAGCAGAACCTGGATGCTCATATTGGCTCCTACATATTCTACGAAGATCTTTATCGGTCAGACCGCATAACAACATACGTTGTTCCCTTTGTCATCGATACGTTACTTGCCCGAGATTCGATCGTCGGTATCTCAATACCTAGTTCAATCTCGTTACCGGCAAGTCTCTTTACTCGTTCTGTAATACATCATCTCGCAACTAACTCATTAGTTGCAATGCTTGCAAGGCTTATGTGATGTGCATTACCGAGAGGGCCCAGAGATACCTCTCCGACAATCGGAGTGACAAATCCTAATCTCGAAATACGCCAACCCAACATGTACCTTTGGAGACACCTGTAGAGCACCTTTATAATCACCCAGTTACGTTGTGACGTTTGGTAGCACACAAAGTGTTCCTCCGGTAAACGGGAGTTGCATAATCTCATAGTCATAGGAACATGTATAAGTCATGAAGAAAGCAATAGCAACATACTAAACGATCGGGTGCTAAGCTAGTGGAATGGGTCATGTCAATCACATCATTCTCCTAATGATGTGATCCCATTAATCAAATGACAACACATGTCTATGGTTAGGAAACATAACCATCTTCGATTAACGAGCTAGTCAAGTAGAGGCATACTAGTGATGTTTAGTTTGTCTATGTATTCACACAAGTATTATGTTTCCGGTTAATACAATTCTAGCATGAATAATAAACATTTATCATGATATAAGGAAAAATAATAACTTTATTATGGCCTCTAGGGCATATTTTCTTCAGATGCCACGTCACCACAATTACTATTGCTAAGCTATGTTAGGTCAAAAACCGTTCCAAAATTCAAATTCAAAATATGTCAAACAACAAAAGTTTTCCAAAATTGAAACAAAAATGCTCGGGCAGTGCCAAAACTGGCACAGGTAATTATAGTAAAGAAAACACAAATTTATAAAATACTTAAATGCCCCAAGTTGAATTAAAACAGTAAAAGAAAATAAATAAAAGAAAAGAGATAAAACAGAAAAACAAAAGACAAAAATAATAATAGAAGGGAAACCCCCCGGGCTTCGGCCCAGCTGACCACATGCCCAACTGGGCCACCACCAGGCCCAGCTGGCCACTCCCCCACCCCTCTTATCCACTCCCCTGGAAACCCTAGCCCACGCACCACTCCCCCCCCCCACGTCGCCACTCCCCGCCCCTCCCCCGATCCGATCTGGATCAGGGCCCGTTGTGCCCTGCGTTCGACACCGACGACACAGCCCCCCCAACCGCCGTCGTTGCTCGTGGCCCATGCCGGGGCCGCCTCTCGCCGCAGCCGCTCGTCTCCGTCGCTGCCCCGTCGTCCTCGTCATCGCCGGCCTTCCTCCCCTCTACGTCCACGCCAACGTCCCCGTCCACCTCCTCGAGCTCGAGCACGCTGCCATGACCCCACGAACGTCGGTGAGGCTCCGGCCTCCCTCTCTCTCTCCCCCTGTTCTCTGTTGTCGGCGCTGTCCACCACGCGCCGACCACGCTCAGCCCTGCGCCTCGCCGTGGTCCCCCGCGCACCTCGTGCCGTTACCCCGTCCGCCAGCCTCCTCTTCCCCTGCTCGCCGCACCCCGCTGCCTAGAACCCGCGCCCGCCGGAGTTGCCTTCCCGCATGCGCGCCCTCCTCCTCAGCGCCCGCACACGTCGCCCGGGGCCGTGCCCCGCGCGCCCGCCTCTGACTGCTGCCGCCGACAGCGCCTCACCGTGCCGTCCCGCCTCCACCGCTCTTCCCCCGCGCGTCGCGCTCGCCGGCGCTGCCCGCGCTCGCCGCCCTCGCTCTGCGGCCTCGCCCCCTTGCTCCCGCTCCGCCGCAGCTGCTGCCTACTGCAGCTGCCGTGGCCTCGCCCCTCGCACCAGCCCATCCGCGCGGCCCCACTCCGGCGGCGCTTCCTGCTGCCGCCGCGACCACGCCGGCGCCGCCCCTTGCCCGCTGCCGCTGCTCCACTCGAAGCGGTGCCTCTACCGAGCCCACCCACCGTTCCGGCCATCGCCGGAGATGGCCGCGCCGGTTTGCCCCGCTCGGGTGCCCAGCCGGGTCCCGCGCCCACCTGCGCTCGTTGACCCGTTAAGGCCATGGGCCACTTACACGCGGGCCCCATGCGCCCAGAGCGTTTTAAATAAAAAAGAATTAAATATATATATATATAATAAATAATTAATTAGTAAAAAAATTAATTAATTAACTAATTAGTTAACTTAAATAATTCTGATTAAATTAACTAATTAAGATTAATTAACCTAATGACTAATTAGCCTAATTAACTACTGTTAATTAGCTAAGCAGTGTATGAGAGTGGGGCCCACCCCCCTAATTAATACTAATTAGGCTAAGTAAACTGTTTAATTAAAATGTGTCACTGACCAGTGGGACCCACTGGTCAGGTTGACCAGTCAACTCTGTTGACTGCTGACATCATCATGACATCATGCTGATGTCATTAATCTATTTTTGAATTTAATTTAAATAATTAATTAAATTCTAGAAATTAATAAAATCTTTAGAAAATCATATCTTTTAATCCGTAACTCGGATTAAAATATTTTCAACATGAAAGTTGTTCAGAACGACGAGACGAATCCGTCTACGTAGCCCGTTCGTCTGCCACACACCCCTAACATATCAAACTCGCAACTTCCCCCTCCGGCTCCTCTGCCCGAAAACGCAAAACACCGGGGATTCTTTCCCGGTTGTTTCCCCCCTTCACCGGTATCACCTCATACCGCGTTAGGGCACGCCTAGCATCACGCTTTGCTTTGTCATGCATCGTTATGCATCTGTTTGCATTGTATTCATTGTTCCTTCCCCCTCCTCTTCCGCTAGACACCGAGACCGACGCCGCTGCTACCCAGTACGACTACGGTGTTGACGACCCCTCTCTCTTGCCAGAGCAACCAGGCAAGCCCCCCCCCCCTTGATCACCAGATATCGCCTATACTTCTCTACTGCTTGCATTAGAGTAGTGTAGCATGCTACTGCTTTCCGTTAATCCTATTATGATGCATAGCCTATCCTTGCTACTACTGTTGTTACCTTTACCTGCTATCCTAATGCTTAGTATATGATGCTATTGTTCCATTAGTGGCCCTACACTCTTGTCCGTTTGCCATGCTATACTACTGGGCCGTGATCACTTCGGGAGGTGATCACGGGCATATACTATATACTTTACACTGTTACATTACCTGTGATACTGTTCGGAGATGGGGGCTGAAGGGGCAGGTGGTTCCACCCAGGTAGTGGTGGGCCTGGGTTCCCGACGGCCCCCGACTATTACTTTGCGGCGGAGCGACAGGGCAGGTTGAGACCACCTAGGAGAGAGGTGGGCCTGGCCCTGGTCGGCGTTCGCGGATACTTAACACGCTTAACGAGATCTGGGTATTTGATCTGAGTCTTGCCATTTGGTCTATACGCACTAACCAACTACATGGGAAAGTTATGGGCACTCGACGTCGTGGTATCAGCCGAAGCCTTCGTGACGTCAGCGACTGACTGGCGCGCGTCGGATTGGACTGGAACGCCTGCTAGGCTAGGTCTGCTTCCGGCCGCGTTCGCAATGTGCAGGTGTGTTAAGGGAGATGGGCCCAGACCCCTGTGCACTTAGGTTTAGACCGGCGTGCTGACCTCTCTGTTGCGCCTAGGTAGGGCTGCGACGTGTTGATCTTCCGCGGCCGGGCATGACCCAGAAAAGTGTGTCCGGCCAAATGGGATCGAGCGTGTTGGGTTATGTGGTGCACCCCTGCAGGGAAGTTAATCTATTCGAATAGCCGTGATCTTCGGTAACAGGACGACTTGGAGTTGTACCTTGACCTTATGACAACTAGAACCGGATACTTAATAAAACACACCCTTCCAAGTGCCAGATACAACCCGGTGATCGCTCTCTAACAGGGCATTGAGGAGGGGATTGCCGGGTAGGATTATGCTATGCGATGCTACTTGCAGGACTTCAGTCTACTCTCTTCTATATGCTGCAAGACGGAGGCTGCCAGAAGCGTAGTCTTCGACAGGATTAGCTATTCCCCTCTTATTCTGGCATTCTGCAGTTCAGTCCACTGATATGGCCCTTTACACATATACCCATGCATATGTAGTGTAGCTCCTTGCTTGCGAGTACTTTGGAGAAGTACTCACGGTTGCCTTGTTCCCCCTTTTCCCTTTTCTATACCCGATTGTTGCGACCAGACGATGGAGCTCAGGATCCAGACGCCACTTCCGACGACGACTCCTACTACACTAGAGGTGCCTACTACTACGTGCAGCCCGCTGACGACGACCAGGAGTAGTTAGGAGGATCCCAGACAGGAGGCCTGCGCCTCGTTCGATCTGTATCCCTGTTTGTGCTAGCCATCTTATGGCAACTTGTTTAACTTATGTCTGTACTCAGATATTGTTGCTTCCGCTGACTCGTCTATGATCGAGCACTTGTACTCGAGCCCTCGAGGCCCCTGGCTTGTATTATGATGCTTGTATGACTTATTTTATTTATAGAGTTGTGTTGTGATATCTTACCGTGAGACCCTGATCTTGATCATACACGTTTGCGTGTATGATTAGTGTACGATTGAATCGGGGCCGTCACAGGTTGTGATTTCGCGAGAGGCACGGGTGTGCCTCTTTCGGAAAGGAAAAAAACCGTGCTTCTCGGTTCGATTTTTTCGTCCGGTTTTTTTCGTTAAAAAAAGTTCGTCAAAACCTATCAACATGGGATTTAGTTTTGAAGATCGCGACGCGAGGAATACAATGGTGAAAACGGTTCGAGATTTGGACGCACGGTTTAAGAGATAAAATGTTTTGAATAAACGGATCTACGAAAAAAGGGAAACTCCCAGGTTGCGACAAGTGGCGCGCTGCATGTGCGCCACTTGTTGCGACCTGGGAAAGTGGAGTATTCTTTGCAACAAGTACTTCTTAATTAGTGATTTCGGTCTTTTACCCAAGGTCATGGTAGAGTTGTGTGTTGCAGGCCTGGACTCTGATGCAGGAGAATTGTTGCCTCCAGCGTTCAGGGCTGGACTCAGAACATTTGTCAGATACGCCTTCAACTTTTTTATAAGATACATAATGATTTTTCTCAAACAGATGATGAAATTTGTTACAATCTTTGTGAATTTATTAAACACTTTCTAAATTTGTTACAATAAAAAGGTTCACTATATATTAAAAAATGATTAATGCCTACTAATAAAATTTCATTATATATTAAAAATGCAGTGTGTGTGTTAAAAAATGTTCATCGTATGTTAAAGAATTAATCACCATGTATTTGAAACATTACACCCTGTATTAGGAGGATACAAGAAAAAGAAATATCGAAACATTTTTAAAATTGTGGTTTAAAAAAATCTAGAATAGTTTTTGAAATACAAAACATTATGAAGAAAGGGAACTTTTATGGAAATAAAAAAAGAGACCGAAGAAAAACCCCAAACCAAAATAAAAGACGAAGACAAAACAAACAAAAAAGCATGGGAAACGGAACTAAAAAACTGTTTCGAAAGAACGTGCAACATGTGTGATGAACTGGGTTAGTGTTCATCAATCGCTTTCACGCTTTGTGTGCCCTCAACTAGGATTATTGTTGTCGTGGGATAGCAATTATTTTAGGGAAAACACACTCACTTTATTGCTCGAATAAAAGGTTTATCGGAATTACATTAATGTCAGGAGGGTTCAAAAAGCGTACATGGCGATTTTTAGGTAAAGAAAGAGTATGCTTCGCTAAGCTATGAGCTTCCACATTGAACGATGTTGTTCATGAACAGAAGAGCAAGAAACAAAGGATAAAGCTCGTTGTCGCGTTCGATTCTGAGGATCCCTTAATCAGGTCACTCACAACCCCTTTGCAGTTGGTTGCAAGTTTAATCTTTGCCAGTTGATGGTCCATTGCCAGGGCCACCCCTTCGCGACATGACATCGTCTCTAAAATTTCAGGATCATTCAATCCTTCAATCATTACTACCGAAGAACCCAAGTAGACTGGGTAGCAACGAGGCCATATGCACACGGGAACACCTTGACTAGCCGCCACCTCCTCCTCCTCCTCCACAAAAATCTAGGGTTCCTGCCTCCCGCCGGCGCCGCCGCAGGTCCGCCTCCTCTCCGGTGGCCCTAGGGTCATGGGGGCGCGGTGGATCTCGACAAGGGCTGGCGGGAGGGCTTCGTTTTTAGTCGTTTCTTTCAGTTTTGCTAAGGTTTGTGTCCTGCTCTGGAAGACTAGACGGCGGCGGCTCTCTGAAGATGAAATAAATGTTCCCCGCCTAGCCCCCGTTCCGGCGGTGCGTCTAGCGCTGTTGGTGGGCGTGTGGAGGTGTGTCTCCGGCGGATCTATCTTTGGTGGATTTGCTCGGATCTCGTCGTTGTTCGTCTACGTTCGTGTGTCTTTGGATTGGATCCTTCCGATCTACATTATTCTTCGTCTGCGGCGGTTGCTGTTCTGGTGCGCTGGTCCTACGGGGCCTTAGCATGACGACTTCCCGACTGTCTACGACAACAAGTTGTGCCCGACTCCGGCGATGGAGGGGCGATGACGGCGGCGCGCCTTCGGCTCGCTTCAGTGCTTGTAGTCATCGCTAGGTGGTCTACGGATCTGGCTGTAATTTCTATTATTTCTGGTATTCGTTGTACTGCCATGTTTGAAGATGAATAGATCAGAAATTTTCCAAAAAAAAAAAAGAAGAACCCAAGTAAACTCCCAATGAGTTGTGTGCAACTGCACTGAAAGAAACCGCGAGAGCCATCTCCGAGTACAGTCCCATCCACGTTAATTTTGCTTGTGCCTTCCTCGGGAGGGATCCATCTTGGAGCAATTGCTGATACTCACAGAACTAGCCTGTCCGAGCAGCTTCTTGATCAAATTAAACTCCTTCATGAACCTTTCAATGAACATATGTGTTCCCAGTGGACTTTTTTACTCTCCCTCGTGAATGAGTTTGCGTCTTGCATGACAGATAGACCATAGTGAAATAACTAGGGTAGTAAGTTGAGGATGTGATAATGACTCGAACATCACAAAATTGGTTCAGCCGCCACTATCACATACTGAATCATGTCATCTTCAACAAGCGACCAAATGCCCCGCGGATGCGTGCATTAAATTAACAAATGTGATAATGCGTGGCATAGCTGCATCCGTGTGGGTTGGCTGGTCTTTTACCCTGTGTTCGCCATGGCTGAGTTGTCTGTTGTTGGCCAAGGCACTATATCGCTTATTACGTGATCTAACTCCGTTTCGCCTCTTACGCTCGCTGTTGTGTAGTATTAATTGGCCACCCTAGTGATGCGGTTTTGGAAAGGCTCCAAGCATCGGTTCATGAAAAGTTTCACCGGTTTTCCCTAGAAAGGTTTCACACATTTTGTGTTTTTCTTTTTCAGAGTTTTTCTTTACATTTTCACTATTTATTTCCTTTTTCAAATAGATGTTAACTTTTTTAATACATGTAATTTTCGTATACACGTTGAACAACTTTGTGGTACACGTTATAGATTTTTCAAAATATGAGGAAATTATTTCAAACATGTGTTTGAACATGTTTTTAATACTAGTTAAAAATTGAAGTACATGGTGAAAATTTCTTTAATACATGTTGATTTTTTAATACATGTGCATTTTTAACACACCTAGAATATTTATTTTAAAATACATGGTGAATATCTTTTTTAATATACATTGAATTTTTTCTAGAATACACGTTGTATATTTTTTGTATAAACGCTAGACTTTTTTTAGACACACGTTCAATATTTTTAAAATACATGATGAACATTGTTTTCAAATACATATTTGAACACTTTTTTAATACCTGCTAAGCATGTATCAAATACACACTCAACATTTTTTCGTACAAATTGAACAATTTTTTTGAATACCTGTTCAATATGTTTTTACACGGTGAACATTTTTAAAATGCATGATGATTTTTTAAAATACATAGATGAACGATTTTTAAGGCATGTTAAGCATTTTTTAATACATATTGTACATTTTTCGTTTACAGCTGAACATTTATCAAATTCATGATGATCAGCTCTTTAGCAATACATGTTAAAAACATTGGATACACGTTATACATTTTTCAAATACACATGCACTTTTTTGAATATAAGAGAAACGTTTTTCTAATTATACCAACAATTTTTTAATTGCATGAAATATTTACATTGCATGATTTTTTAAAATTGCATGAAATATATGTATTTAGAATAATTTATAAATAAACGCATTTGAGAATTTAAGAAGTGAACGCATTTGATAACTTAAGTAAACTAATTTCTGAAGTATATGTATTTAGAATACTTCGAAATATAAATATAGATAATAATGAGCCAACGATTGAAAAATAGAAAAAATGAACGAAGGAAGAAACAACTGAGTAAAACGCTACTCGGCCAGCGCACTAACGCGTCCGACGCGAGGCCTAGCTCGCTCTAGCTTAAGACCTCCTATTCTGCGCAGCGTGCGCTGGGAAGACGCAGAACGCGCACCCCGCTCCGCCGTTCCCCTTCGTGTGGGGCTGGTCGCCGGGAGGTTTTTGCATGTCGTTTACTTCTTCTTTAAAATAATTCGGGACTAAAAATAAATTGCGAATTTTTTTAAAAAAAGTTCAAGAAACCATAAAATGTCCGTGAATTCAAAAAACTGTTCATGATTCTAGAAAGTGTTTGAGAAATTAAAAAATGTCGCATATTCAATAAATGTTCACAATTTTGAAAAAAATATTCGAAAATCAAATAATGACCAAGATTTTGAAAAGGTTCGCATTTTCAATAAAAGTTCATGAATATGAAAATTTTGTGCATGAAACTTTAAAAAATGTTCACAAGTGTTTGTGAATTTCAGAAAAATCTAAAAAAAGTTCATCAGTTCAGAAAATGTTTGCTGATTCAAAAATTTGTTCCCAAATTACAAAAATTGTTAGCCGATTCAAAACGTTTGCGAGTCTCAAAAAATAGAATTTTAAATTATTTTTGTCAAATAATTGTGAACTCAAGAAGAATTCACGACTTTTAAAAATGTATGTGAGTTTTTGTTCATGATTTCAAAAAATGTGTGCGAATTCGGAAACTTTTCATGATTTATAAAAATGTTCACGAATTTTTAAAATATTCATTATTTCGAAAAATATTTATGAATTCAGAAAATGTTCATAATTTCAACAATGAGGATGAATTGAAAAAGTGTTCACGAATTTGAAAGATGTTCACAAGACGAAAAGTCAAAAGAAAAAAGAAATATTAAAAGTAAAAAATGAGAAATAAAAACCGAAAAATAAATATAAAAGAATATATATAAATGTAAAAGATAAAAACGTAAAAGAAAAATAAATGATAAAGTAAAAGGAAAAAGGAAAAACTCTATTCAGTATATCGATATTCGGGGACCTACGCATGGCCGCTGCTCCGGTGAGACGCAGCAGGGCTGCTGTCTGTGCGTCGCGACTGGTTGATTCTTTGGTTTGGTTGCTCTCCCTGCCCGTCAGCCCTAAGCCCTGCTACAACGCAGAAATGCTGCTGGAATGTGAGAGCCAATTTCGCCGAGGCGTGGAGTTATCACGGCCTAAACAACGATCTGCTTTGCTGTCATCGGAGGGGTTCGCTTTCGCAGCTTAAATGCACAAACGAACTGGATAATGGTGTGCTATTGCTTCCCAAACCCGTTGCAGCCTTGATCATTAGTAGTGAAATGACTATTTTTGGACATGTAGTTTAGAGACTGTAGATCTAATTGTGCGTTAAAAACTGTAGAATCACGTGCTTATGTTCCCAACCTATTGCTGGCGGGCCATTCTTAATTTCCAGGACTGTAAATTAAAGCGTGTGGGTGCATCCGAGCTGCATAGTCAGATGATGAACCTATTGCCGCTTCAATTCTGCATAGCACCCACTTTGGCCATTTCGTGGCAGAGATTATGCCAGCCATTCCCTGAGCACCACCCATCGCGCTCAGTGTAATCGGTTAGCATCGAATGCTTGCACCCGCAGAACTCCACCCCTTTTATAACCTATCTTGTACACCTCCCGTCCAAAAAAAAAAAAACCATCTTGCATACCCGCAAAAAAAGATAAGAAAAAAAAAATCTCTTGATGCTCTATGAATGGTTTAACGCTAACATACTAATCCGTGTGCGCATGATTGTGTATTCCCACTACTATCAGTCTTGCGAATAAAATGTTTTACTGGATTTTAGCGCACCTAATTAATCTGTACCAATGTTTTTTTTTTTGAAAGATCGAGTATTTGTTGGCTTATCATTCATTTAGCAGAGTGGGATGACAAAAGTGTTGATCAAGTGATCGGATGAACAGGAAATACGCTTGCTAATATAATATGATTTCTCACGATATCTCCCCGAAAGTGGTCTCAATGCACTTTGCTCCCGCAGTTCTCCATTGCTCCATGTCTCTTCTACATGCGATGATGTCATTCGCACTGCTTGCGATCTTGTTTCTGAAAGTGCAGTTGTTCGTCTTCATCCCATTTGCCGAAAATCATGCCCGAAACCTTTGGGGCAGCGCTCATGATCTTCGGCATGATTTTCGTGGTGTACCAATGTAAGAAAGCACTCACGTGCTAAAATGTTATGTTTTTTCTCTCCCTAATCACGGAGAAAGAGATGCATGATTGTATACACACACATTGATTCAAAATGCCAACATTGTCTTTAACTTTTAAATAAAATTGTGCGGTGATGAAAATATCTGGGATAAAAATTTCTGCTCATCACAAAAGACAATTATGTATTTTTCCTTCCACGTCAATAATGTGAGTGTGAATATGTGCATGTGTTGGTTAGGTGGTGGTGTGGGTGTGTATATTTCTACGTTTGCACACAATGTTCGTGATAAGAATAAACACGAAAAAAGGTGCCTTCATCAAGAAAAGATGCATCCACTGCAATTTCCTGTTCGTGCAAAACCTCATCATGGAGCTCCATCACGGCAATAATATGTGTGAATATGTGCATGGGGTGGTCAGGTCGTGGTGTGTGTGATGTTTGTGAAAAGAAACTTCACGTTCATCCAAAGTCTCATCAGACACCTCAAAAGGAAAAAAAATCATCAGGGAGCTTCGTCAATCTAAAACCCGGAGAATATTTCTGAAGCTTGACATTTCTAAGGCCTTTGGCATGTTCCTAGAAGTGATGGAACATCTCGGATTTGGGAAAAGATTGCGAAACTAGATTTGCCTATGCCTTGGTTCCACTTACTCTCGCATCCCATCCTCCTCAACGACACTCCGGATATTCCTTTTGACCACATGCATGCCATAATATTTCTCAAATGTATCTATAATTTTTGTGTATTTCATACCTATTATCCTTTAAGTTTACGGTGTTTTAAAGCTTTTGAGAGCCTACCTATTAATTCATTTCCCCGTGTCAGTTCCTGTTCTCTGTTGTTTTGGGATTTCAGGAAATCACCATATAAAAAGTCCCCATAAAAATTAAAAATGAAGAGAGTTTTTGTGTCACTAGAGAATTGGTGCAAACTTTGCCGGTGCATTCAAACCTCGTGATATGATACACTCCATCACACATAAGCCTCCTTATAGCTTCGTCAAAACATCCACCATACCTACCTATTATGGCATTTTCATAACCATTCCGAGATATATTGCCATGCAACTTCCACCGTTCCGTTTTCATGACATGTGTGTTCATCGTCATATTGCTTTGCATGTTCATATAGTGCTGCCATGATATTTGTGACAAAAGCCACCGTTCATCATTATCATACATGTTACGCTATATCTAGATCATTGCATATCCTGGTACACTGTCAGACGCATTCATACGGAGTTATATTGTTCTAGTTATTGAGTTGTAAGTAAAAACTAGGTGCGATGATCATCATTACTAGAAAGTTGTCCCAGTGAGGAAAGGATGATGTAGACTATGATTCCCCCACAAGTCGGGATGAGACTCCGGACGATTTTTTTTAAAGAGGCCAAAAAGAGCCCAACAAAAAAAATAAGAGAAAAAGAGAGAAGGGGGCAATGTTACTATCCTTTTACCGGACTTGTGCTTCAGAGTAGCACCATGTTCTTCATATAGAGAGTCTCCTGAGTAATCACTTTCATATACTAGTGGGAATTTTTTGTTAAAGTACTTGGTTTGTATATTCCGATGATGGGCTTCCTCAAATGCTCGAGGTCTTCATTAGCAAGCAAGTTGGATGCACACCCACTTAGTTTTCATTGAGCTTTTATACACTTATAGCTCATAGTGCATCCGCTGCATGGCAATTCCTACTCCTCGCACTGATATCGGTTGATGGGCATCTCCATAGCCCGTTGATCCGCCGAGTTGATGCGAGACTTCTTCCTTTTTTACTCCCTTATTGATCTCTACCACCGCATTCTATTCCACCTAGTGCTATATTCATGGCTCACGCTCATGTATTGAGTGGAGTATTCATGCCATGTATAATTTATGAAGTACTCATGCCATGTTTGCAATAATTTTATATGATTTTGGCGCACTTGTATATGATTTTCGTGGACTAACATATTAACCTAGTGCCCAGTGCCAATTGCTATTTTCTGCTTGTTTTTGGTTTTCCAGAAAATCCGTACCAAATGCGGCGAAACATTTTGATGGTTTTTTTGGAACACAAGCGACCCCGAAAGCTTCATGGGAGGACCAAAAGACCCACGTGGCGGTGACAAGGCAACCCGGCACGCCATGGGGGGTATGGAGGGGGCTGCTGCCTTGTGGGCCCCTCGTAACTCCCTTTTGCGTGAAACCAATGCTAAAAATTCTTATAAATAGAGAAATCCCCGGCAATAAACCTAGAATTTCAACTCCATCGCCGCAAGCCTCTGCTCCCAAGAGATCCCAGCTGGAGGCCTTTTCCGGCACCCTGTCGGAGGGTCAAATCATCATCGGAGGTCCCGGCGGTCTCCATGACGAGGAGGGAGTAGTTCACCCTCTAGGTTGAGGGTATGTAACAGTAGCTATGTGTTCTCTCTCTCTCTCTCTCTCTCTCTCTCTCTCTCTCTCTCTCTCTTGTTCTTGGTTTGGCATGATCTTGATGTTGATGTACCATGAGCTTTGTTAATCTAGTAGAATAATATGGTGTTATTCCCTCTCTATCCTTGTTGTGATGAATCGCGTCTTGCTCTATGCGGTTTCGTTATGTTGTGTTGAATGTTGGATTTGAGATCACTTGATGTATGTCTTGCATGTGTATACCTTTGGTTACAATGGGGTTTTCTATTGAGTCACTTGATATATTTTTTGGTAATCAACTTGCGAATTCTCGTGGTGACATTGGGGTAATCTAGGCACATAGGTTGATACATGTTTTCGTCCTACGTTCTCCGGTAAAACTTTGGAGTGATTCTTTATCGCAAGTGGAGGGATTCTTATATGATTCAATTATGTTAGCACTGTTGAGAGATTGCGCTAGTGAAAGTATGAATCTAGGCCTTGTTCCCAAGCATTGAAATACCATTTGTGCTCACTTTTGTTACTTGCTACCTTGATGTTTTTATTTGTTTAGATTATAAAAACCTATTTCTACCATCCATACTGCACTTGTATCACCATCTCTTCATCGAACTAGTGCACTTATACAATTGGAAACTGTATTTTGGTGTGTTGGGAACACAAGAGATTTCTTGTATTTGATTGCTAGGTTGTCTGAGAGAGACCATCTTCATCCTACACCTTCCATGGAATGAGAAACCTTACATCATCCACTTGAAGGAAATTTGGCGCTGTCCTACAAAACTCTGCGCTTGGAGGCCCAACAGTCTACAAGAATAAAAGTTGTGTAGTAGACATCAAGCTATTTCTGGCGCCTTGCCGAGGAGGCCAGTGCTTGAAGGTATATCTTTACATATTGCAATGGAATCTTTTAGTTTCTTGTGTTTTCACTAGCTTGCTTTATAAAAGAAAACTACAAAAAAAGTGGAAGTGAAGTTTGCCAAATTGCTTATCTTTATAAAGTCTTCATTGAAAATGATGGATCGAAAAGTTGTGCCAAAGTGTTAAAAGAAGAATTCAATAAATGTATGGCATAAAACCTTTGTATGATAAGCATGATTACAATGTTGCTTGTATGAATTCTTTGAATATCCATGATGCTAATGATATGCAAAGACATAAGCTTGGGGATGCTATGTTTGATGAAGATGATCTTTTAGTCCCCCTAATTCACTACAAAAAAAGTCAAATTCGTGACATTTTGGCCCGAACGAATTTTTTTATGTCATGCTTTTGACACTTCTATGATGATAATTGTGACAAAATCCAGTATCATCATGGATGTGGTGGGCTCCTACTTCTATGACAGAAAATGGGATTTTCGTCCTGGGCGGGCCGGAGATGCACCTACATGACATTCTTTGGGCCGTCCATGACGGAAAAAATCATGGTAGAAGTGAGGGCGAGGAAAATTTCGGGGAATTCCCGGTTACGGTGGGTGGTCGGAGCCGAGCGATGCACTGAGGGATTGCGTGTTTCTCTCATATACGTACGCGCGTGTGTGCGAGCGATTGCACTAGCTACGTTACTGAACCCGAGCGATCGATCCCTTCGCTGCTAACTGAACCCGACCGACTCCTTCGCTACTAACTGAACCCGATCGATCACTGCTGCTGCTGCTTACTTAAGCCGGTCGAGCCTGTTGCCTCTTGATGAATAGTGAACATGGGGGTTGGTTGAACGAGTCGAGACGTGGTTGGGGTTGGATGAACAGTTCCCGGTGGGGGTTAGATGAACATGACCCCGTGGTAGTAGGCGGTTGCCGCTGGATGAACAGGACCCCGAGAGGAGGCCGCCACAGCCGAGCTGGTTGAGGGTGGATGAACAGGACCCCGTGGAGGGCTGGTTGAACAATAGCCGGTGGAGGGCTGGATGAACAGTGGCCCGTGGATGAACAGTAGTTGGTCGAGGCAGGAGGAAGACACGGTGTATGAACAGCGCAGGTGGAGGCTGAAGGAAGTCGACCGTGGGTGAACAGTAGCCCGTGGAGTCCCGTTTTGCGGTATGTCACACCCCTCCCGATGAACAGGACCCCTGTTTCGACCGTAGCGCTCCAACACAAGTCCGTTTCCTGCATTTTGCGGTACGCCAGACCCCTCCCGATGAACAGGATCCCGTTTCGATCGTAGCCGGTCGAGCAGAAGGTCGTTTCCTTTGTTTTGCGGTATGCCAAACCCTTCCGGATGAACAGAACCCCGTTTCGACCGTACACGCTCAAGCAAAAGGCCGTTTCCCTCCGTTTTGCGGTATGCCACACCCGTTTCGGCTGTTTCGTCCAAGCCGGTTGGCTCCCGATGAACACGACGCACTTCATTGCCTCCCGATGAACACAACGTAGTTTCTCCATTCCGGCCCAACTGGTTGGCTTTTGATGAACAGGACGCCGATTGGTTTGCAGTTTTGTTGCCATCCGTTGCCTCTCCATGTACACGAGCCCTGGTCGTACGTATGCGTGAGTAGGCGTTCGAGACCCCCCCGGTATGTACGTACGTGGCCGTATTTTTTGGCATGTGGATGTACGTACGCGTACACGGTTTAGAAGGGACTGCTTGAACTACTACGCCGGGGGCTCTACTACTACACGTGTCGCTGCTTGCTCGGCCACGGTTCATCGTTGCAGAGAGACCGATCGACCAATATGTACGTACACGTTCGCGACAACTCTACGGACGCTTCGACTGGGTGGGTCCCAAATTTCAGGGAGGATAAGGATGCACTTCCTTGCGTGCGAAGATATAGCTGGTGGGTCCCGGCTGTTAGGGGGAGGAATCATTTTTATTTTGCGAGTAATAAGGAGGCACTTCCTTGTGTTTGAAGATGTAGCTTGTGAAGGAAATATGCCCTAGAGGCAATAATAAAGTTATTATTTATTTCCTTATATCATGATAAATGTTTATTATTCATGCAGAATTGTATTAACCGGAAACATAATACTTGTGTGAATACATAGACAAACAGAGTGTCACTAGTATGCCTCTACTTGACTAGCTCGCTGATCAAAGATGGTTGTGTTTCCTAACCATAGACATGTGTTGTCGTTTGATTAACGGGATCACATCATTAGGAGAATGATGTGATTGACATGACTCATTCCATTAGCTTAGCACCCGATCGTTTAGTATGTTGCTATTGCTTTCTTCATGACTTATACATGTTCCTATGACTATGAGATTATACAACTCCCGTTTTCCAGAAGAACACTTTGTGTGCTACCAAACGTCACAACGTAACTGGGTGATTATAAAGGAGCTCTACAGGTGTTTCCGAAGGTACATGTTGGGTTGGCGTATTTCGAGATTAGGATTTGTCACTCCGATTATCGGAGAGGTATCTCTGGGCCCTCTCGGTAATGCACATCACATAAGCCTTGCAAGCATTGCAACTAATGAGTTAGTTGTGAGATGATGTATTAAGGAACGAGTAAAGAGACTTGCCAGTAACGAGATTGAACTAGGTATTGAGATACCGACGATCAAATCTCGGGCAAGTAACATATCGATGACAAAGGGAACAACGTATTTTGTTATGCGGTCTGACGGATAAAGATCTTCGTAGAATATGTGGGAGCCAATATGAGCATCCAGGTTCCGCTATTGGTTATTGACCGGGGACGTGTCTCGGTCATGTCTGCATTGTTCTTGAACCCGTAGGGTCCGCACGCTTAATGTTACGATGACAGTTTCATTATGAGTTTATATGTTTTGATGTACCGAAGGTTGTTCGGAGTCCCAGATGTGACCACGGACATGACGAGGAGTCTCGAAATGGTCGAGACATAAAGATTGATATATTGGAAGCCTATATTTGGATATCGGAATCGTTCTGGGTGAAATCAGGATTTTACCGGAGTACCGGGGGGTTACCGGAACCCCCCGGGGGTTAATGGGCCTACATGGGCCCTAAGGGAGAAGAGGAGGGCCGGCCATGGAAGGCCACGCGCCCCCTCGCCCCTAGTCCGAATAGGACAAGGAAGGGGGCCCCCCCCTTTCCTCTTTCCCCCTTCCCCTTTCCTTCTCCAACAAGGCAAGAGGGGGGAGTCCTACTCCCGGTGGGAGTAGGACTCCTCCAGGCGCGCCGGCCGCACCCCCTCCCTCCTTTATATACGGGGGCAAGGGGGCACCCGAAGACACACAAGTTTATCTTCGTGATCGTTCCTTAGTCGTGTGCGGTGCCCCCTTCCACCATATTCCACCTCGGACATATCGTAGCGATGCTTAGGCAAAGCCCTGCGACGGTAGAACATCAAGATCGTCACCACAACGTCATGATGACGTAACTCATCCCCGACACTTTGCTGGATCGGAGTCCGGGGATCATCATCGAGCTGAACGTGTGCTAGAACTCGGAGGTGCCGTAGTTTCGGTGCTTGATCAGTCGGGCCGCGAAGACGTACGACTACATCAACCGCGTTGTTATAACGCTTCCGCTTTCGGTCTACGAGGGTACGTGGACAACACTCTCCCCTCTCGTTGCTATGCATCACCATGATCTTACGTGTGCGTAGGAATTTTTTTGAAATTACTATGTTCCCCAACAGTGGTATCAGAGCCTGGTTTTATGCGTAGATGTCATATGCACGAGTAGAACACAAGTGAGTTGTGGGCGATATAAGTCATACTGCTTACCAGCATGTCATACTTTGGTTCGGCGGTATTGTTGGATGAAGCGGCCCGGACCGACATTACGCGTACGCTTACGCGAGACTGGTTCTACCGACGTGCTTTGCACACGCGTGGCTGCCGGGTGTCAGTTCTCCAACTTTAGTTGAACCGAGTGAGGCTACGCCCGGTCCTTGCGAAGGTTAAAACAACACTAACTTGACAAACTATCATTATGGTTTTGATGTGTAGGTAAGAACGGTTCTTGCTAAGCCCGTAGCAGCCACGTAAAACTTGCAACAACAAAGTAGAGGATGTCTAACTTGTTTTTGCGGGGCATGTTGTGATGTGATATGGTCAAGACATGATGCTAAATTTTATTGTATGAGATGATCATGTTTTGTAACCGAGTTATCGGCAACTGGCAGGAGCCATATGGTTGTCGCTTTATTGTATGCAATGCAATCGCCCTGTAATGCTTTACTTTATCACTAAGCGGCAGCGATAGTCGTAGAAGCATAAGATTGGCGAGACGACAACGATGCTACGATGGAGATCAAGGTGTCGCGCCAGTGACGATGGTGATCATGACGTTGCTTCGGAGATGGAGATCACAAGCACAAGATGATGATGGCCATATCATATCACTTATATTGATTGCATGTGATGTTTATCTTTTATGCATCTTATCTTGCTTTGATTGACGGTAGCATTATAAGATGATCCCTCACTAAATTATCAAAGTATAAGTGATCTCCCTGAGTATGCACCGTTGCGAAAGTTCTTCGTGCTGAGACACCACGTGATGATCGGGTGTGATAGGATCTACGTTCAAATACAATGGGTGCAAAACAGTTGCACACGCAGAATACTCTGGTTAAACTTGACGAGCCTAGCATATAACAGATATGGCCTCGGAACACGGAGACCGAAAGGTCGAGCGTGAATCATATAGTAGATATGATCAACATATTGATGTTCACCGTTGAAACTACTCCATCTCACGTGATGATCGGACATGGTGTAGTTGATATGGATCACGTGATCACTTAGAAGGATTAGAGGGATGTCTATCTAAGTGGGAGTTCTTTAGTAATATGATTAATTGAACTTAAATTTATCATGAACTTAGTACCTGATAGTATCTTGCTTGTCTATGTTTGATTGTAGATAGATGGCCCGTGTTGTTGTTCCGTTGAATTTTAATGCGTTCCTTGAGAAAGCAAAGTTGAAAGATGATGGTAGCGATTACACGGACTGGGTCGTAACTTGAGGATTATCCTCATTCCTGCACAGAAGAATTATGTCCTGGAAGCACCGATGGGTGCCAGGCCTGCTGCTGGGGCAACACCAGATGTTATGAGCGTCTGGCAGAACAAAGCTGATGACTACTCGATAGTTCAGTGTGCCATGCTTTACGGCTTAGAACCGGGTCTTCAACGACGTTTTGAACGTCATGCAGCATATGAGATGTTCCATGAGTTGAAGTTAATATTTCAAGCAAATGCTCGGATTGAGAGATACGAAGTCTCCAATAAGTTCTACAACTGCAAAATGGAGGAGAATAGTTCTGTCAGTGAGCATATACTCAAAATGTCTGGGTATAATAATCACTTGATTCAGCTGGGAGTTAATCTTTCGGATGATAGCGTCATTGACAGAATTCTCCAATCACTGCCACCAAGCTACAAGAGCTTTGTGATGAACTATAATATGCAAGGGATGGAAAATACTATTCCCGAGCTCTTCGCGATGCTTAAAGCTGTGGAGGTAGAAATCAAGAAGGAGCATCAAGTATTGATGGTCAACAAGACCACTAGTTTCAAGAAAAAGGGCAAGGGAAATAAGAATGGGAACTTCAAGAAGAACAGTAAGCAAGTTGCTGCTCAGGAGAAGAAACCCAAGTCTGGACCTAAGCCTGAAACTGAGTGCTTCTACTGCAAGCAAACTGGTCACTGGAAGCGGAACTGCCCCAAGTATTTGGCGGATAAGAAGGATGGCAAGGTGAACAAAGGTATATGTGATATACATGTTATTGATGTGTACCTTACTAATGCTTGCAGTAGCACCTGGGTATTTGATATTGGTTCTGTTGCTAATATTTGCAACTCGAAACAGGGACTACGGATAAAGCAAAGATTGGCAAAGGACAAGGTGACGATGCGCGTAGGAAATGGTTCCAAAGTCGATGTGATCGTGGTCGGCACGCTACCTCTACATCTACCTTCGGGATTAGTTTTAGACCTAAATAATTGTTATTTGGTGCCAGCGTTGAGCATGAACATTATATCTGGATCTTGTTTGATGCGAGACGGTTATTCATTTAAATAAGAGAATAATGGTTGTTCTATTTATATGAGTAATATCTTTTATGGTCATGCACCCTTGAAGAGTGGTCTATTTTTCTTGAATCTCGATAGAGTGATACACATATTCATAATGTTGAAGCCAAAAGATGCAGAGTTGATAATGATAGTGCAACTTATTTGTGGCACTGCCGTTTAGGTCATATCGGTGTAAAGCGCATGAAGAAACTCCATACTGATGGACTTTTGGAACCACTTGATTATGAATCACTTGGTACTTGCGAACCGTGCCTCATGGGCAAGATGACTAAAACGCCGTTCTCCGGTACTATGGAGAGAGCAACAGATTTGTTGGAAATCATACATACAGATGTATGTGGTCCGATGAATGTTGAGGCTCGTGGCGGATATCGTTATTTTCTCACCTTCACAGATGACTTAAGCAGATATGGGTGTATCTACTTAATGAAACATAAGTCTGAAACATTTGAAAAGTTCAAATAATTTCATGGTGAAATAGAAAATCATCGTAACAAGAAAATAAAAATTTCTACGATCTGATCATGGAGGAGAATATTTGAGTTACGAGTTTGGTGTATATTTGAAGCAATGCGGAATAGTTTTGCAACTCACGCCACCCGGAACACCACAACGTAATGGTGTGTCCGAACGTCGTAATCGTACTTTACTAGATATGGTGCGGATGTCTCTTACTGATTTACCGCTATCGTTTTGGGGTTATGCTTTAGAGACGGCCGCATTCACGTTAAATAGGGCACCATCGAAATCCGTTGAGACAACGCCTTATGAACTGTGGTTTGGCAAGAAACCAAAGTTGTCATTTCTGAAAGTTTGGGGATGCGATGCTTATGTGAAAAAGCTTCAACCTGATAAGCTCGAACCCAAATCGGAGAAATGTGTCTTCATAGGATATCCAAAGGAGACTATTGGATACACCTTCTATCATAGATCCGAAGGCAAGACTTTTGTTGCTAAATTCGGAAACTTTCTAGAGAAGGAGTTTCTCTCGAAAGAAGTGAGTGGGAGGAAAGTAGAACTTGATGAGGTAATTGTACCTGCTCCCTTGTTGGAAAGTAGTTCATCACAGAAACCGGTTTCTGTGACACCTACACCAATTAGTGAGGAAATTAATGATGATGATCATGAAACTTCAGATCAAGTTGTTACTGAACCTCGTAGGTCAACCAGAGTAAGATCCGCACCAGAGTGGTACGGTAATCCTGTTCTGGAAGCCATGCTACTAGATCATGATGAACCTACAAACTATGAAGAAGCGATGGTGAGCCCAGATTCCGCAAAATGGCTTGAAGCCATGAAATCTGAGATGGGATCCATGTATGAGAACAAAGTGTGGACTTTGGTTGACTTGCCCGATGATCGGCAAGCAATTGAGAATAAATGGATCTTTAAGAAGAAGACAGATGCTGACGGTAATGTTACTGTCTACAAAGCTCGACTTGTCGCAAAAGTTTTTCGACAAGTTCAAGGGATTGACTACGATGAGACCTTCTCACCCGTAGCGATGCTTAAGTCTATCCGAATCATGTTAGCAATTGCCACATTTTATGATTATGAAATTTGGCAGATGGATGTCAAAACTGCATTCCTGAATGGATTTCTGGAAGAAGAGTTGTATATGATGCAACCGGAAGGTTTTATCGACCCAAAGGGAGCTAACAAAGTGTGCAAGCTCCATCGATCCATTTATGGACTGGTGCAAGCCTCTCAGAGTTGGAATAAATGCTTTGATAGTGTGATCAAAGCATTTGGTTTTATACAGACTTTTGGAGAAGCCTGTATTGACAAGAAAGTGAGTGGGAGCTCTGTAGCATTTCTGATATTATATGTGGATGACATATTACTGATCGGAAATGATATAGAATTTCTGGATAGCATAAAGGGATACTTGAATAAGAGTTTTTCAATGAAAGACCTCGGTGAAGCTGCTTACATATTAGGCATTAAGATCTATAGAGATAGATCAAGACGCTTAATTGGACTTTCACAAAGCACATACCTTGACAAAGTTTTGAAGAAGTTCAAAATGGATCGGGCGAAGAAAGGATTCTTGCCTGTGTTACAAGGTGTGAAGTTGAGTAAGACGCAATGCCCGACCACTGCAGAAGATAGAGAGAAAATGAAAGATGTTCCTGAAGGAAATATGCCCTAGAGGCAATAATAAAGTTATTATTTATTTCCTTATATCATGATAAATGTTTATTATTCATGCTAGAATTGTATTAACCGAAAACATAATACATGTGTGAATACATAGACAAACAGAGTGTCACTAGTATGCCTCTACTTGACTAGCTCGTTAATCAAAGATGGTTATGTTTCCTAACCATAGACAAAGAGTTGTTATTTGATTAACGGGATCACATCATTAGTTGAATGATCTGATTGACATGACCCATTCCATTAGCTTAGCACCCGATCGTTTAGTATGTTGCTATTGCTTTCTTCATGACTTATACATGTTCCTATGACTATGAGATTATGCAACTCCCGTTTAACGGAGGAACACTTTGTGTGCTACCAAACGTCACAATGTAACTCGGTGATTATAAAGGAGCTTTACAGGTGTCTCCAAAGGTACATGTTGGGTTGGCGTATTTCGAGATTAGGATTTGTCACTCCGATTGTCGGAGAGGTATCTCTGGGCCCTCTCGGTAATGCACATCACATAAGCCTTGCAAGCATTGCAACTAATGTGTTAGTTGTGAGATGATGTATTACGGAACGAGTAAAGAGACTTGCCGGTAAAAAGATTGAACTAGGTATTGGATACCGACGATCAAATCTCGGGCAAGTAACATACCGATGACAAAGGGAACAACGTATGTTGTTATGCGGTCTGACCGATAAAGATCTTCGTAGAATATGTAGGAACCAATATGGGCATCTAGGTCCCGCTATTGGTTATTGACCGGAGACATGTCTCGGTCATGTCTACATTGTTCTCGAACCGTAGGGTCCGCACACTTAAAGTTACGATGACAGTTTCATTATGAGTTTATGTAGTTTGATGTACTGAAAGGTTGTTCGGAGTCCCGGATGTGATCATGGACATGACGAGGAGTCTCAAAATGGTCGAGACATAAAGATCGATATATTGGACGGCTATATTCGGACACCGGAATTGTTCTGAGTGGTTTCGGAGAAAACCGGAGTGCCGGAGGGGTTACCGGAACCCCCCGGGGAAGTATTGGGCCTTAGTGGGCCTGAGGGGAGAGAGAGGGCAGCAGCCCAAGAGGAGGCGCCCCCCCCCTCATGGGGAGTCCGAATAGGACTAGGAGGGGGGCGCGGCCCCCCTTTCCCTCTCCCTCTCCCTCTCTTTCCTCCCCCCTCTCTCTTCCTAGTTGGACTAGGAAAGGGGAGTCCTACTCCCACTACGAGGAGGACTCCCCCTCCCTTTGGCGCGCCCCATAGGGCCGGCCGGCCTCCCCCTCCGTCCTTTATATACGGGGGCAGGGGGGCACCCTAGAACACACAAGTTGATCTTCGTGATCGTTCCTTAGCCGTGTGCGGTGCCCCCCTCCATGATATTACACCTCGGTCATATTGTAGCGGTGCTTAGGCGAAGCCCTGCGACAGTTGAACATCAAGATCGTCACCACGCCGTCGTGCTGACGAAACTCCTCCCCGAAGCTTTGCTGGATCGGAGCCCAGGGTGCGTCATCGAGCTGTACGTGTGTCAAGAACTCGGAGGTGCCGGAGTAACGGTGCTTGGATCGGTTGGACCGGGAAGACGTACGACTACTTCCTCTACGTTGCGTCAACGCTTCCGCTTCGGTCTATGAGGGTATGTAGACAACACTCTCCCCTCTCGTTGCTATGCATCACCATGATCTTGCGTGTGCGTAGGAATTTTTTTGAAATTACTGCGTTCCCCAACAATGGCATCCGAGCCCAGGGTTTATGGTTTGATGTTATATGCACGAGTAGTACACAAGTGAGTTGTGGGCGATATAAGTCATACTGCCTACCAGCATGTCATACTTTGGTTCGGCGGTATTGTTGGATGAAGCGGCCTGGACCAACATTACGCGTACGCTTACGCGAGACTGGTTCTACCGCCGTGCTTTGCACACAGGTGGCTGGCGGGTGTCAGTTTCTCCAACTTTAGTTGAACCGAGTGTGGCTACGCCTGGTCCTTGCGAAGGTTAAAACGGCATCAACTTGACAAACTATCGTTGTGGTTTTGATGCGTAGGTAAGATTGGTTCTTGCTTAAGCCCGTAGCAGCCACGTAAAACTTGCAACAAACAAAGTAGAGGACGTCTAACTTTTTTTTTGCAGGGCATGTTGTGATGTCATATGGTCAAGACATGATGCTAAATTTTATTGTATGAGATGATCATGTTTTGTAACTGAGTTATCGGCAACTGGCAGGAGCCATATGGTTGTCGCTTTATTGTATGCAATGCAATCGCCCTGTAATGCTTTACTTTATCACTAAGCGGTAGCGATAGTCGTAGAAGCATAAGATTGGCGAGACGACGACGATGCTACGATGGAGATCAAGGTGTCGCGCCGGTGACGATGGTGATCATGACGGTGCTTCGAAGATGGAGATCACAAGCACAAGAATATGATGGCCATATCATATCACTTATATTGATTGCATGTGATGTTTATCTTTTATGCATCTTATCTTGCTTTGATTGACGGTAGCATTTTAAGATGATCTCTCACTAATTATCAAGAAGTGTTCTCCCTGAGTATTCACCGTTGTGAAAGTTCTTCGTGCTCAGACACCACGTGATGATCGGGTGTGATAGGCTCTACGTTCAAATACAACGGGTGCAAAACAGTTGCACACGCGGAATACTCAGGTTATACTTGACGAGCCAAGCATATACAGATATGGCCTCGGAACACGGAGACCGAAAGGTCGAGCGTGAATCATATAGTAGATATGATCAACATAGTGATGTTCACCATTGAAACTACTCCATCTCACGTGATGATCGGACATGGTTTAGTTGATATGGATCACGTGTTCACTTAGAAGATTAGAGGGATGTCTATCTAAGTGGGAGTTCTTAAGTAATATGATTAATTGAACTTAAATTTATCATGAACTTAGTCCCTGATAGTATCTAGCTTGTTTATGTTTGATTGTAGATAGATGGCCCATGCTGTTGTTCCGTTGAATTTTAATGCGTTCCTTGAGAAAGCAAAGTTGAAAGATGATGGTAGCAATTACACGGACTGGGTCTGTAACTTGAGGATTATCCTCATTGCTGCACAGAAGAGTTACGTCTTGGAAGCACCGCTGGGTGCCAGGCCTGCTGCTGATGCAACTGACGACGTTAAGAACGTTTGGCAGAGCAAAGCTGATGACTACTCGATAGTTCAACGTGCCATGCTTTACGGCTTAGAACTGGGACTTCAACGACGTTTTGAACGTCATGGGGCATATGATATGTTCCAGGGTTGAAGTTAATATTCCAGCAGAATGCCCGGATTGAGAGATATGAAGTCTCCAATAAATTCTATAGCTGCAAGATGGAGGAGAATAGTTCTGTCAGTGAGCATATACTCAAAATGTCTGGGTATTGTAATCACTTGATTCAACTGGGAGTTAATCTTCCGGATGATAGCGTCATTGAAAGAATTCTCCAATCACTTCAACCAAGCTACAAGAGCTTCGTGATGAACTATAATATGCAAGGGATGGATAATACAATTCCCGAGCTCTTCGCAATGCTAAAGGCTGCGGAGGTAGAAATCAAGAAGGAGCATCAAGTGTTGATGGTCAACAAGACCACTAGTTTCAAGAAAAAGGGCAAAGGGAAGAAGAAGGGGAACTTTAAGAAGAACAACAAACAAGTTGCTGCTCAAGAGAAGAAACCCAAGTCTGGACCTAAGCCTGAAACTGAGTGCTTCTACTGCAAGCAGACTGGTCACTGGAAGCGGAACTGCCCCAAGTATTTGGCGGATAAGAAGGATGGCAAGGTGAACAAAGGTATATATGATATACATGTTATTGATGTGTACCTTACTAATACTCGCAGTAGCACCTGGGTATTTGATACTGGTTCTGTTGCTAATATTTGCAACTCAAAACAGGGACTACGAATTAAGCGAAGATTGGCTAAGGACGAGGTGACGATGCGCGTAGGGAATGGTTCCAAAGTCGATGTGATCGCGGTCGGCACGCTACCTCTACATCTACCTTCGGGATTAGTTTTAGACCTAAATAATTGTTATTTGGTGCCAGCGTTGAGCATGAACATTATATCTGGATCTTGTTATGCGAGATGGTTATTCATTTAAATCTGAGAATAATGGTTGTTCTATTTATATGAGTAATATCTTTTATGGTCATGCACCCTTGAAGAATGGTCTATTCTTATTGAATCTCGATCGTAGTGACACACATATTCATAATGTTGAAGCCAAAAGATGCAGAGTTGATAATGATAGTGCAACTTATTTGTGGTATTGCCGTTTAGGTCATATCGGTGTAAAGCGCATGAAGAAACTCCATACAGATGGACTTTTGGAACCACTTGATTATGAATCACTTGGTACTTGCGAACCGTGCCTCATGGGCAAGATGACTAAAACACCGTTCTCCGGCACTATGGAGAGAGCAACAGATTTGTTGGAAATCATACATACAGATGTATGTGGTCCGATGAATGTTGAGGCTCGTGGCGGATATCGTTATTTTCTCACCTTCACAGATGATTTAAGCAGATATGGGTATATCTACTTAATGAAGCACAAGTCTGAAACATTTGAAAAGTTCAAAGAATTTCAGAGTGAAGTGGAAAATCATCGTAACAAGAAAATAAATTTTCTACGATCTGATCGTGGAGGAGAATATTTGAGTTACGAGTTTGGTGTACATTTGAAACAATTCGGAATAGTTTCACAACTCACGCCACCCGGAACACCACAACATAATGGTGTGTCCGAACGTCGTAATCGTACTTTACTTGATATGGTACGATCTATGATGTCTCTTACAGATTTACCGCTATCGTTTTGGGGTTATGCTTTAGAGACGGCCGCATTCACGTTAAATAGGGCACCATCAAAATCCATTAAGACGACGCCTTATGAACTATGGTTTGGCAAGAAACCAAAGTTGCCGTTTCTAAAAGTTTGGGGTTGCGATGCTTATGTGAAAAAACTTCAACCTGATAAGCTCGAACCCAAATCGGAGAAATGTGTCTTCATAGGATATCCGAAGGAAACTATTGGATACACCTTCTATCACAAATCCGAAGGAAAAACTTCTGTTGCTAAATTCGGAAACTTTCTAGAGAAGGAGTTTCTCTCGAAAGAAGTGAGTGGGAGGAAAGTAGAACTTGATGAGGTAACCGTACCTGCTCCCTTATTGGAAAGTAGTTCATCACAGAAACCGGTTTCTGCGACACCTACACCGATTAGTGAGGAAGTTAATGATGATGTAACGCCCCGAGACCGACGCTCCAGAAGACTTCCATATTTTCGTGACCTCCATGTGTTTTTATTTGTGCTTGCTCTATTTATTTTGCATTGCATCATGTCATCATGCCATCATGTCATTAATCTTTGCATCTCAACTCAAATAAATTGCATGGATCTCTGATCCATTTAAATTGAGGGAAATGCACATGGTGATTTCTCTTTAAAACATATCCAAAGTCTCCCACTATTATTAGGGAGCTATAATAAATATTCCATTCTTTTGGAATTAACCATCACACACTTGCAAAAATAATTCCCATGCCTATTCCTCTTCGAGTTTGACCTTCAAATCTTGTCCACAATTATTTATCTCTTTTATCAAGGCTCCTCCTAAATTCTCAACATTTTTGAACACTTCTAAATCCTAGTCTTTGTTCAAACCTTTTGAATTAAATTCAAATGACTTTGAATTTAAATCTTGCAATCTTGCCCACTCCATTCTTCTTGGATTAAGCTCATTTTTGTGAGTCCGGGAGATAATTCCCATGCCTAAATTCCTGTCCACTCATTTCTTTTCTCTCTTTTTTTCCTTTGCTTTTCTGTTTTTAGAAGAGATTTGAAGCAGAGAGGGAGTGGAGAGCCCAGCAGCCTCCCTCTTCGCTGGGCCGGCCTCCTAGGCCCACCTAACCCTCCTAAACCCTAGCCCGACCCCCTCCTCTCAATCTCTCCTCATGCCGCCGCCTCCTGCTCGATCCCCCTCCTCTCACTCGTCTCCCTCTCCTCCTCTACAGCGCCAACCTCCCGATTCCGCAGCGCACCTCCCTCTACAACGCCTCAACGCCCTCGCCCTCCTGCTTCTCAGCCGGTCTCTTTCCTCTCCTCCATGGCGCCTCCTGTCCGCCCAAGTCCCACCGGTTCCTGCTCCTGTTTCGAGCAGAGGAACTTGGAGGACGAAGCCCAGCTTCTCAGGAAGTCGCGCCGTCCGCCTCTGATCTTGACTCCGGCGAGATCCGGGCATATCCGCGCTAGAGCCGTCCTTCCCGCACCGTCGCGGCGCCACCTCCCACAAGCCCGACCTCGCACTGGTGCTCCTCTGCTTTGTCCTCTGCCGCGACCACCTCCTCCCCGACGCCTTGCTGCTGCTGTTGCTGCAAGACCACCACGACGCCGTCATGGAGACCCAGGTCCGAAGATGACCACGACCGCGCATCTCTCCTTGTACCACTTTGGAGTTCGAGACCATCAAGCACCCCGACGCTCATCACCATGCACGACTACAACATCAAGGGAACCACTACCCTCGACTCAGGGACGCCAAGTACCTCTACGACCCGTATACCCCTACACCGCATCGAACTCGATCCGCCCCGAAAATGCACGCTTCGAAGGTATAACCCCGAGACGACCGCCCGTGAACGAATGCTTGTGTGTTGTATGAGATGCTCGAGTTTTGCACCATGATCGAATTGTCTTTGCACGTTCCTCGTTTTCCATGCCACCGTCATGTGGGACACCCGGTATCCGGGATCACTCCCCATCTCTTGCGTGTTCCGCACATCCGCACACTTCTCTCTTGCATCGGTATCTCAATCGAGTTACCGGTCCTGAATGTTGCCGTGGCACCATTTTCGTTATCGTTGCCGTGGCACCCCTTTTGTTCCGCCATGGTGACCAAATGCTCCCTATCATATTAGATGTCAACATTTTCATAAAAAATGCATAAACTTGTATAAGTCATCCGCATCATGATAACAACATTTAAATTGCTTAAAATTGTTACTTGCATTAAATGGCTAAATGCATATGGGGATTTACCGGATTTGTTGTTTGTTGTTCCGGCCTCACTTAAACTTGCCTAGATAGATAGTTTTATTATGCTTCACCTCTTGCCATGATAACCAACATTTAATGTTGATGAGTAGCATAACCAAGAGTGAACTAAATAACTTGAATGTGGTGTTCCGTCAATATGCAACTCGTTGCATATTGAGCTCCACTTAATTTGTAGTATTGTTTATTGCACTTTGCCATGCCATGCCTTTTTAAACCGGACATGCATCATACTTGTTTGTGCATCATGCCATGTGTATGTGGTGGTTGTTTACTATGTTGTTTGTTTTCTTTCCGGTTTGCTTCTCTCGTTAGCTTCGGTTTCGTTCCGGAGTTGTGAGGATTCGTTCGACTACGTCCGTTTGTCTTCTTCATGGAATCGTTCTTCTTCCTTGCGGGATCTCAGGCAAGATGACCATACCCTCGAAATCACTTCTATCTTTGCTTGCTAGATTGCTCGCTCTTTTGCTATGCCTATGCTGGTGATACCTACCACTTGCTTATCATGCCTCCCATATTGTTAAACCAAGCCTCTAACCCACCTTGTCCTAGCAAACCGGTGTTTGGCTATGTTACCGCTTTGCTCAGCCCCTCTTATAGCGTTGTTAGTTGCAGGTGAAGATGAAGTTTGTTCCTTGTTGGAACATGGAGATGTTGTTCCTTGTTGGAACATGTTTACTTGTTGGGATATCACAATATATCTTATTTAATTAATGCATCTATATACTTGGTAAAGGGTGGAAGGCTCGGCCTTATGCCTGGTGTTTTGTTCCACTCTTGCCGCCCTAGTTTCTGTCATATCGGTATTATGTTCCCGGATTTTGCGTTCCTTACACGGTTGGGTGATTTATGGGACCCCCTTGACAGTTCGCTTTGAATAAGACTCCTCCAGCAAGGCCCAACCTTGGTTTTACCATTTGCCACCTAAGCCTTTTTCCCTTGGGTTCTGCAGACTCAAGGGTCATCTTTATTTTAACCCCCGGGTCAGTGCTCCTTCGAGTGTTGGTCCAAACCGTCAGCCGCCGGTGGCCACCAGGGGCAACTCTGGACTCGCCTACCGGAAGTTTGGACAATCCGGTGTGCCCTGAGAACGAGATATGTGCAGCTCCTATCAGGATTTGTCGGCACATCCAGGCGGCTTTGCTGGTCTTGTTTTACCACTGTCGAAATGTCTTGTAGCCGGGATTCCGAGACTGATCGGGTCTTCCTAGTAGAAGGAATATCCTTCGTTGACCGTGAGAGCTTATAATGGGCTAAGTTGGGACACCCCTGCAGGGTATTATCTTTCGAAAGCCGTGCCCGCGGTTATGAGGCAGATGGGAATTTGTTAATGTTCGGTTGTAGAAAACCAGAAGTTGATCTTAATTAAAATACACCAACCGCGTGTGTAACCATGATGGTCTCTTCTCGGCGGAGTACGGGAAGTGAACACGGTGTTGGAGTTATGCTTGACGTAGGTTGTTCTAGGATCACTTCTTGATCATAGTTGTTCGACCGTGCTTTTGCCTCCTCTTCTTGCTCTCTTTTGCGTATGGTAGCCACTAGATATGCTAGTCGCTTGCTGCAGCTCCACCTCACTACCCTGTCCTGCCCATAAGCTTAAATAGTCTTGATCTCGCGGTTGTGAGATTGCTGAGTCCCTGTGACTCACAGTTACTTCCAAAACCAGTTTGCAGGTGCCGATGAGACCGTGCAGGTGACGCACCCGAGCTCAAGGAGGAGCTCGATGAAGATCTTGTTCATTGTGTTGTTTCGTTTCAGTTGATCAGTAGTGGAGCCCAGTTGGGACGATCGGGGATCTGTGTAGCATTTGGGGTAGTCTTCTTTTATTTTGGTCCCGTAGTCGGACCTTGATTGTATCTGTTTGATGTAATGCTTTACTCATGTATTGCGTGAAGTGGCGATTGTAAGCCAACTATGTATCTCTTTCCCTTATGTATTACATGGGTTGCGTGAAGATTACCTCACTTGCGACATTGCTTTCAATGCGGTTATGCCTCTAAGTCGTGCTTCGACACGTGGGAGATATAGCCGCATCGAGGGCGTTACAAGTTGGTAATCAGAGCCATCCCCGACTTAGGAGCCCCCTACTTGTTTGAATAGCTGACTTTGTTGAGTCTAGAAAAAATGTTTTGAGTCTTTTAGGATTATATATATCGGGGAGTAGGATTCTTTTTACTCCTCAGTCCCTTCGTCGCTCTGGTGAGGCATCCTGACGTAGAGTTTTGACTTTCCTCTCCTCAAATTTCACTAAATTTTTTTTAGGATCACGCGGGTATCTTGGAATCGTTCCGATGGTTTTGTGACGAGAACATTGTTCTTGGTGCCTCCTGACATTTAGGGGTTGTGGCAGTGTCCCGGGGAGTTGAGCTCCGAGGTGTGGTCGTCACAATTTTATCGTTGCAGTTCTGGAATACCTGAGTTTTGCCGACATCGAAAATCTCTTTTATGCAGTTGTTGGTGAGATCACCTCGACGCCACCCAGTACTGGGGCGGGAGTTCGGTAGTATTGCCATAACTCGTATAACGTATGCTTTTTGAAGGTTGAGGTACACGATTTCCGAAGGTTTCTTGGTTATGTGTTGAAGGATGGATACAGCTGGATCTAGGTATTGTTAGTTTGGGTGATATATTTTGTGTCCCCTGTATCCCCAACACCTGATTGCATAACCAGAAAGTTTCGGGAGTTTATAAGTGGGAATTTAAGTAGCTCCTAGATTATCTTTCCAACAGACACATGATACGATATGGGATCTATCATATGTTTGTTTCCGGCTTATTTCCTAAGCCAATCCTTTGTTTTGTTTTAAGTTGTGGTATTCGAGTTGCTTCAAAGTCAAGTGTTGATTCCATACCTTATTCTAAGTGGTGTTCTCATATTCCTATGTGGATACTAATCCTTCTTGTTCATCGAGATTGCCATCTTAATTCTATTTTCAACCGGTGCGTTTCTCTTCGAGATGATCCCATCATTCTCCCCATCCGCAATACGGTGTTTGTTTCATCTGTCCCAAGTCGTCTTTGTTTTTCCCACCCTCCCACCCTTTTTCTTCAAGGACTCAGATTTCTTAATCAAGTATCCACCTTATAGATGTGAAGTCTCTTCTTTCTTGTTTTCAATGTTTTTACCGGTGATTCTCACGAAGATACTAACGGAGCCTTAACTTCATCATTATTCGTTCCTTTTCTTCTCCAGTGGATTAAATTCAAGCTTTATCGATCATATCCTTTTCCTTGTTTCAAATGCTTTCTCGTACTGGTGCACCTCTTAATCATCCACTTCTCGCTATTCAATGGTTCCGGAGTGATGAAGATATCTCAGAAGATTCAAGTTTCCATTCTCAATTCACTCAAGTTCTTTTAAGGATGCTATCTCATTCAAGCCATTTAATTCAGCCGGTGCAATCTCTCTTTTCAAGCAATCGTTCAACGGTGGTTCTTTTGAGTGGGCCCTAACCCACAGGTCTTTTCCCAGGATCTTACCTGACTCTTCTAATTTTCCCGGAGTTATTCTCAAATTCTTTTCGAAGTTTGAACGTAAGAATGAATTGTCATCAGTCATATGTCTTTCTCCAAGATCTTTCACATTCTTTTCATCGTTGGTTCAATCTTTCTATTCTTCATTATTCCGGAGTGTCTCAACTATTCATGGTGGTGTTTCTCATCGTCATTCTCAACATTTGAAGACCGAAGAAGAGTTTCTCTTAAATCTTGCTCCATTCTCTTCAAGATTCATGGTCCTAGCGTTATGCCATCCTCTCATAATTGTTTTCGATCGTGAGAATTCTTTTCACCCATCCGGAGAAATTCAGTTGTCTTTCAGTTTGATTCTCCGGAGCCCATCATCTCAGTATTATTCATTCTCAGCTTTCAGATCTCATTCTCCAAATCTTACCGGTGCATCGTTCAAATATCCTCTAATCAGTTCATGATCTCTTCGTTCTCATGTATCTAAATTCTCTCAAGTATCTTCCTTCATTTTCTAATTCTTCCCGGTGTTTCTTTATCTTTTATTTGTTCATTTTCAATTCTTACGGTGGTTCGTTCAAGAGTTCTCTTCCTTCGTTATCATATAGATTCATTCGTTCTTTCCAATCCTACCGGTGGTTCGTTGAAGACCTTCCCAAGTTTGCACCATATCTATCTTAATCCTTTCTACGAGAATAAGTAGTATGACAAATCCATTGCTTGTCATCAATTTAATTGGTGAAGGATGAGCATAATGTAATTCTTATTCTTGTTTCATCGAGTAAATTTAATTCCTTATTCCGGAGTTTTATCAAAATTCTTGATTTCATTTGTTCATATTTCCTTCTGGAGTTCCAAGTTTTCTCGATTATATCATTTCAAAGCTCCATCTAAATCATTGCAAGGCTTCACCTTGTGTTTTCAACTTCTCTCTCTTTCTATCATCCTTGTTTTACCGGAGTTCTTCATTGAAGGCTCACAGGATGGTTCATCAAGGATTCCTTTCATTCTCGTTTTGTTCTTCAAGATTTTTCTCGGAGTTAAGATCCGCCAAGCTATACTCTAAAATAAACATGGTGTTCAACACATGTCTTGTTTTGAGGATTCAATCATTCATCATCTTGCATTTCAAAGTGCAATTCGCTCTACCTTATCATTTGAGGTGGTGTTATGTCATTCTTGACAATTTGAGTTCGCGTTTCATGATTCACATATTGTTAAGAATGAGGTATTTTAAATCCATCAATCTCTTCATTGGAGTTATCTTGGGCTATATTTCACCTAAAGCTTTCCCTAAGGATTGTTGCTATTTATGGTGCTTATAAATGACCCAAGTTCTTCATTTGTCCTCCCGGTGAGATAAGTTTCTCGTCTCCTTGTTGATATCAATCCAATCATTTGTTTCCGTTGGTGGAAGAAGCTCACCTCATAATTTTGAGATGTTTCCATAAGCCCGCTACAAGCTTATTCTTACCGTTGTTGTTTTTCAAACAACTCCGTTCAATCCTTCTTTTTAAGGAGGATCTTTCAAATTCAGTTGTGATAGAAGTTGTTGTTCTCTTCTTTGTTCTCTTGATTCCACTCTTTCATTGGTCCCGAAGGCATTGTGATGTTTTCTTCAACCCATCATCTCATTTTGGAGATCATGTTCTTTTCCTTGCTTATCCATTTAACTGGAGTGTCGTGTTTTCATTCGAGCTCTCTCATCTTATCAAGTCTTGCATCTCTTCTCAACCGGAGTGCTGTCTGAAATCTTTCTTACCCCTTGTGCCATTCTTTTAAAAGTTCCGGAGGCAGTGTGTTGTTAATTTCAGCAAGTATCCTCTCATCTTGTCAAGATCATGTTCAAATCCCTTCCATTTTCAGTCGGAGTGCTGCCCAAATCATGTCATTCTTATTACTTCTCTATCTTGTTTTAACCGGAGTGGTTTCAATATCTACCTTGTCACTTAACCTCTTGGTTCTCGTCGTATCCCATGTTCCTCTTATCTAACCGAGTGTTTTCAAGTTCGTTCAACTTTGTTGTGTTCTTTCTTTCAACTTTTCAACCTCTCAAGGTTCATCGGTTTCACTCATTGGTCAAAGAAGCAACTTAGTTTTACCTTTCTCTTCCTCTTCGGTTTCTCTCCGGTGCCATCCAAGATCTCGGGACGAGATCCTCTTATAGTGGTGGAGTGTTGTAACGCCCCGAGACCGACGCTCCAGAAGACTTCCATATTTTTGTGACCTCCTTGTGTTTTTATTTGTGCTTGCTCTATTTATTTTGCATTGCATCATGTCATCATGCCATCATGTCATTAATCTTTGCATCTCAACTCAAATAAATTGCATGGATCTCTGATCCATTTAAATTGAGGGAAATGCACATGGTGATTTCTCTTTAAAACATATCCAAAGTCTCCCACTATTATTAGGGAGCTATAATAAATATTCCATTCTTTTGGAATTAACCATCACACACTTGCAAAAATAATTCCCATGCCTATTCCTGTTCGAGTTTGACCTTCAAATCTTGTCCACAATTCTTTATCTCTTTTATCGAGGCTCCTCCTAAATTCTCAACATTTTTGAACACTTCTAAATCCTAGTATTTGTTCAAACCTTTTGAATTAAATTCAAATGACTTTAAATTTAAATCTTGCAATCTTGCCCACTCCATTTTTCTTGGATTAAGCTCATTTTTGTGAGTCCGGGAGATAATCCCCATGCCCAAATTCCTGTCCACTCATTTCTTTTCTCTCTTTTTTTCCTTTGCTTTTCTGTTTTTAGAAGAGATTTGAAGCAGAGAGGGAGTGGAGAGCCCAGCAGCCTCCCTCTTCGCTGGGCCGGCCTCCTAGGCCCACCTAACCCTCCTAAACCCTAGCCCGACCCCCTCCTCTCAATCTCTCCCCTTGCCGCCGCCTCCTGCTCGATCCCCCTCCTCTCGCTCGTCTCCCTCTCCTCCTCTACAGCGCCAACCTCCCGATTCCGCAGCGCACCTCCCTCTACAGCGCCTCAACGCCCTCGCCCTCCTGCTTCTCAGCCGGTCTCTTTCCTCTCCTCCATGGCGCCTCCTGTCCGCCCAAGTCCCACCGGTTCCTGCTCCTGTTTCGAGCAGAGGAACTTGGAGGACGAAGCCCAGCTTCTCAAGAAGTCACGCCGTCCGCCTCTGATCTCGACTCCGGCGAGATCCGGGCATTCCCGCACTGGAGCCGTCCTTCCCGCACCGTCGCAGCGCCACCTCCCGCAAGCCCGACCTCGCACTGCTGCTCCTCTGCTTTGTTCTCTGCCGCGACCACCTCCTCCCCGACGCCTTGCTGCTGCTGTTGCTGCAAGACCACCACGGCGCCGTCATGGAGCCCCAGGTCCGAAGATGACCACGACCGCGCATCTCTCCTTGTACCACTCTGGAGTTCGAGACCATCAAGCACCCCGACGCTCATCACCATGCACGACTACAACATCAAGGGAACCACTACCCTCGACTCAGGGACGCCGAGTACCTCTACGACCCGTGTACAACTACCGTCGCCGTGCACCCCTACACCGCATCGAACTCGATCTGCCTCGAAAATGCACGCTTCGAAGGTATAACCCCGAGACGACTGCCCGTGAACGAATGCTTGTGTGTTGTATGAGATGCTCGAGTTTTGCACCGTGATCGAATTGTCTTTGCACGTTCCTCGTTTTCCATGCCACCGTCATGTGGGACACCCGGTATCCGGGATCACTCCCCATCTCTTGCGTGTTCCGCACATCCGCACACTTCTCTCTTGCATCGGTATCTCAATCGAGTTACCGGGTCCCGAATGTTGCCGTGGCACCATTTTCGTTATCGTTGCCGTGGCACCCCTTTTTTTCCGCCATGGTGACAAAATGCTCCCTATCATATTAGATGTCAACATTTTCATAAAAAATGCATAAACTGTATAAGTCATCCGCATCATGATAACAACATTTAAATTGCTTAAAATTGTTGCTTGCATTAAATGGCTAAATGCATATGGGGATTTACCGGATTTGTTGTTTGTTGTTCCGGCCTCATTTAAACTTGCCTAGATAGATAGTTTTATTATGCTTCACCTCTTGCCATGATAACCAACATTTAATGTTGATGAGTAGCATAACTAAGAGTGAACTAAATAACTTGAATGTGGTGTTCCGTCCATATGCAACTCGTTGCATATTGAGCTCCACTTAATTTGTAGTATTGTTTGTTGCACTTTGCCATGCCATGCCTTTTTAAACCGGACATGCATCATACTTGTTTGTGCATCATGCCATGTGTATGTGGTGGTTGTTTACTATGTTGTTTGTTTTCTTTCCGGTTTGCTTCTCTCGTTAGCTTTGGTTTCGTTCCGGAGTTGTGAGGATTCGTTCGACTACGTCGGTTTGTCTTCTTCATGGAATCGTTCTTCTTCCTTGCGGGATCTCAGGCAAGATGACCATACCCTCGAAATCACTTCTATCTTTGCTTGCTAGATTGCTCGCTCTTTTTCTATGCCTATCCTGCGATACCTACCACTTGCTTATCATGCCTCCCATATTGTTAAACCAAGCCTCTAACCCACCTTGTCCTAGCAAGCCGGTGTTTGGCTATGTTACCGCTTTGCTCAGCCCCTCTTATAGCGTTGTTAGTTGCAGGTGAAGATGAAGTTTGTTCCTTGTTGGAACATGGAGATGTTGTTCCTTGTTGGAACATGTTTACTTGTTGGAATATCACAATATATCTTATTTAATTAATGCATCTATATACTTGGTAAAGGGTGGAAGGCTCGGCCTTATGCCTGGTGTTTTGTTCCACTCTTGCCGCCCTAGTTTCCGTCATATCGGTATTATGTTCCCGGATTTTGCGTTCCTTACACGGTTGGGTGATTTATGGGACTCCCTTGACAGTTCGCTTTGAATAAGACTCCTCCAGCAAGGCCCAACCTTGGTTTTACCATTTGCCACCTAAGCCTTTTTCCCTTGGGTTCTGCAGACTCAAGGGTCATCTTTATTTTAACCCCCGGGTCAGTGCTCCTTCGAGTGTTGGTCCAAACCGTTAGCCGCCGGTGGCCACCAGGGGCAACTCTGGACTCGCCTACCGGAAGTTTGGACAATCCGGTGTGCCCTGAGAACGAGATATGTGCAGGTCCTATCAGGATTTATCGGCACATCCGGGCGGCTTTGCTGGTCTTGTTTTACCACTGTCGAAATGTCTTGTAGCCGGGATTCCGAGACTGATCGGGTCTTCCCGGTAGAAGGAATATCCTTCGTTGACCGTGAGAGCTTATAATGGGCTAAGTTGGGACACCCCTGCAGGGTATTATCTTTCGAAAGCCGTGCCCGCGGTTATGAGGCAGATGGGAATTTTTTAATGTCCGGTTGTAGAAAACCCGAAGTTGATCTTAATTAAAATACACCAACCGCGTGTGTAACCGTGATGGTCTCTTCTCGGCGGAGTCCGGGAAGTGAACACGGTGTTGGAGTTATGCTTGACGTAGGTTGTTCTAGGATCACTTCTTGATCATAGTTGTTCGACCGTGCTTTTGCCTCCTCTTCTTGCTCTCTTTTGCGTATGGTAGCCACTAGATATGCTAGTCGCTTGCTGCAGCTCCACCTCACTACCCTGTCCTGCCCATAAGCTTAAATAGTCTTGATCTCGCGGTTGTGAGATTGCTGAGTCCCTGTGACTCACAGTTACTTCCAAAACCAGTTTGCAGGTGCCGATGAGACCGTGCAGGTGACGCACCCGAGCTCAAGGAGGAGCTCGATGAAGATCTTGTTCATTGTGTTGTTTCGTTTCAGTTGATCAGTAGTGGAGCCCAGTTGGGACGATCGGGGATCTGTGTAGCATTTGGGGTAGTCTTCTTTTATTTTGGTTCCGTAGTCGGACATTGATTGTATCTGTTTGATGTAATGCTTTACTCACGTATTGCGTGAAGTGGCGATTGTAAGCCAACTATGTATCTCTTTCCCTTATGCATTACATGGGTTGTGTGAAAATTACCTCACTTGCGACATTGCTTTCAATGCGGTTATGCCTCTAACTCGTGCTTCGACACGTGGGAAATATAGCCGCATCAAGGGCATTACAGATGATGATCATGAAATTTCAGATCAAGTTACTACTGAGCCTCGTAGATCAACCAGAGTAAGATCCGCACCAGAGTGGTACGGTAATCCTGTTCTGGAAGTCATGCTACTAGATCATGATGAACCTACGAACTATGAAGAAGCGATGGTGAGCCCAGATTCTGCAAAATGGCTTGAAGCCATGAAATCTGAGATGGGATCCATGTATGAAAACAAAGTATGGACTTTGGTTGACTTGCCCGATGATCGGCAAGCAATTGAGAATAAATGGATCTTCAAGAAGAAGACTGACGCTGACGGTAATGTTACTGTCTACAAAGCTCGACTTGTCGCAAAAGGTTTTCGACAAGTTCAAGGGATTGACTACGATGAGACCTTCTCACCCGTAGCGATGCTTAAGTCTGTCCGAATCATGTTAGCAATTGCCGCATTTTATAATTATGAAATTTGGCAGATGGGTGTAAAAACTGCATTCTTGAATGGATTTCTGGAAGAAGAGTTGTATATGATGCAACCAGAAGGTTTTATCGATCCAAAGGGAGCTAACAAAGTGTGCAAGCTCCAGCGATCCATTTATGGACTGGTGGAAGCCTCTCGGAGTTGGAATAAACGCTTTGATAGTGTTATCAAAGCATTTGGGTTTGTACAGACTTTTGGAGAAGCCTGTATTTACAAGAAAGTGAGTGGGAGCTCTGTAGCATTTCTGATATTATATGTGGATGACATATTACTAATCGGAAATGATATGGAATTTCTGGATAGCATAAAGGGATACTTGAATAAAAGTTTTTCAATGAAAGACCTCGGTGAAGCTGCTTACATATTGGGCATTAAGATCTATAGAGATAGATCAAGACGCTTGATAGGACTTTCACAAATCACATACCTTGACAAAGTTTTGAAGAAGTTCAAAATGGATCAAGCAAAGAAAGGGTTCTTGCCTGTGTTACAAGGTGTGAAGTTGAGTAAGACTCAATGCCCGACCACTGCAGAAGATAGAGAGAAAATGAAAGATGTTCCCTATGCTTCAGCCATAGGCTCTATCATGTATGCAATGCTGTGTACCAGACCTGATGTGTGCCTTGCTATAAGTTTAGCAGGGAGGTACCAAAGTAATCCAGGAGTGGATCACTGGACAGCGGTCAAGAACATCCTGAAGTACCTGAAAAGGACTAAGGATATGTTTCTCGTATATGGAGGTGACAAAGAACTCATCGTAAACGGTTACGTTGATGCAAGCTTTGACACTGATCCATACGATTCTAAATCGCAAACCGGATACGTGTTTACATTAAACAGTGGAGCTGTCAGTTGGTGCAGTTCTAAACAAAGCGTCGTGGCGGGATCTACATGTGAAGCGGAGTACATAGCTGCTTCGGAAGCAGCAAACGAGGGAGTCTGGATGAAGGAGTTCATATCCGATCTAGGTGTCATACCTAGTGCATCGGGTCCAATGAAAATCTTTTGTGACAATACTGGTGCAATTGCCTTGGCAAAGGAATCCAGATTTCACAAAAGAACCAAGCACATCAAGAGACGCTTCAATTACATCCGGGATCTAGTCCAAGTGGGAGACATAGAGATTTGCAAGATACATACGGATCTGAATGTAGCAGACCCGTTGACTAAACCTCTTCCACGAGCAAAACATGATCAGCACCAAGACTCCATGGGTGTTAGAATCATTATTGTGTAATCTAGATTATTGACTCTAGTGCAAGTGGGAGACTGAAGGGAATATTCCCTAGAGGAAATAATAAAGTTATTATTTATTTCCTTATATCATGATAAATGTTTATCATTCATGCTAGAGTTGTATTAACCGGAAACATAATACTTGTGTGAATACATAGACAAACAGAGTGTCACTAGTATGCCTCTACTTGACTAGCTCGTTGATCAAAGATGGTTGTGTTTCCTAACCATAGACATGTGTTGTCATTTGATTAACGTGATCATATCATTAGGAGAATGATGTGATTGACATGACCCATTCCATTAGCTTAGCACCCGATCGTTTAGTATGTTGCTATTGCTTTCTTCATGACTTATACATGTTCCTATGACTATGAGATTATGCAACTCCCGTTTGCCGGAAGAACACTTTGTGTGCTACCAAACGTCACAACGTAACTGGGTGATTATAAAGGAGCTCTACAGGTGTCTCCGAAGGTACATGTTAGGTTGGCGTATTTCGAGATTAGGATTTGTCACTCCGATTGTCGGAGAGGTATCTCTGGGCCCTCTTAGTAATGCACATCACATAAGCCTTGCAAGCATTGCAACTAATGAGTTAGTTGTGAGATGATGTATTACGGAACAAGTAAACAGACTTGCCAGTAACAAGATTGAACTAGGTACTGAGATACCGACGATTGAATCTCGGGCAAGTAACATACCGATGACAAAGGGAACAACGTATTTTGTTATGCGGTCTGACCGATAAGATCTTCATAGAATATGTGTGTCGGTGGGAAACGACACCTATGGGATCACAGGAATCCCTACTACGGTTGCGGGGCGCGGGTTTGTGAAAAGAGTGGATCAAGGTTCGGGCCGCAAGGATGCGTAAAACCCTACTCCTGCTTTGGTGGATTGTATATCTGAGTTCCTTAGCTAGCTATGGGGCGTCCAGAGCTCCAAAAAGCCGAATCCCCCTCCTGGTCGCCTTGGGCCTCCTTTTACAGGAAAGGGGTTGCCACAGTGGCATACAGGAGGTGGAAAGGGTACAGTAGTGCGAGGTTATCCTTCGCATTACATGACAAGGCGCATTTAATGCGCCTTGCTTAGGTGTCCTTGCTTTATCGGGGGCGGGGGAGAGCCCCGTCTTGCCCGTTGCCGCTCTCTCTTGCGTCGACACGCGCCCTGGCCAGCGGCGCCTGTGGTGCCATGTAGGCAGGTAGGCAGCTGAGGTGGCGCAGTGGTGGATCTCCATGAAGATCGGCATGCCGCCACGCAGGTGCCTGCCCAGATGGTTGGGTTGGCAGCTGCATGCGAACGGCGGTGGGGGCGTGACTGGCGTGGGCCTGATGGTGGCCCTACGACGTCCTTGGCAAGGGCCTTGCTGCGGCCCCGGCAAGGGTCTTGCCGCGGCGCCTGCTGTCATCCCCGGCAAGGCTCTTGCTGGGGGCCTTGTGGTCCTCCTTCGCTGGGATCCCGCCAAGGATCATCATCTGCTGAAGTGGGTATCTGATCTTGAATGTCTTCACAAAGATCTGCATGCCACCACGGGGATGTCTCCCGAATCCTTGCCCCCATGGTGGAAGTGGACTCGAGGGTGACTTCGCTCCGTAGGTGTGGGGCGAGCTGCCACGGCAAGGGTCTTGCCGGGTTAGCTAAAGCTGCCCCCCAGCAAGGATCTTGCCGGGGGGTCTGCTCTCTCCCCTTTGCTCTTTGTGGTCTTGGCGTCGTTCTGCTTTCCTTTAGCTTCGGCCTTACCTCAGCTTACCTCCCTTGCCGTGCTTGGTGTTGCGGTGCTCGTGGCTGAGACTGCCCATGCACAGTTATAGGGGTACAAAAGGTGTACCCCCCCCTTTTTGTACACCGACAGGAGCCCCCGGGCCTGGGCCACACATAAGCGCAACGCGTTGTTGGGCTAGGCCCAAAAAAACAGTGCGCGGGCAGGCGGGGCGGTTTTTACCGCGGTAAGTTTCTTCGCACGCTACGCTTCCTATGCGTCCCGCGTGTGGCGCGGCGTGGGGAGGCGTGCGTGACGCGGGCGGCATGCGTGGGGCTGAGCTCTGCACGCATGCGTCACGTCGTAGTAAAGGGGGCGGTCCGCGCCTTCCCCATAAACGGAGGAAGGCGTGGAGGCGCGGCCCATTTACTAAACGGGGCCGAGGCGTGGTCTTCAAGGCGTCCACTCCCTTCGATCACGGGGTGGGGAGAGGTCGCCTCACCCGTCGCCTCGGTCCTGCACGCTCGCCACGTGGCGCCCATGCGCTTGGGGTAGCAATCGGTGGAGGCGAAAAACCGAGCCGTCGCGGGCTGGGGCAGTGGGTCGGTCCCGGTTAGACCTGGCCATCCTCCGGGCCGGGCCGGGCTTCGGGCCGGGCCTGACCAAGCCCGAGGTAGAAAACTCAGGCCCGAACCCGGCCCGACCCGGCCGTCGGGCCTAGTTTTCAGGCCCGAGCCCGGCCCATCACAGCAAAAAACATGTCGGGCCTCGGGCCTCGGGTCGGGCCTCTTTAGTAAATGGCATAAACAGCAGGCCCAGCCCGACCTAGTCTTCAGGCTCAAAACCTAGGCCCAGGCCCGGCCCGGGAGCAGCGTCGGGCCGGGTCGGGCCGGGCTTTTTCGGGCCGGGCTGTTCGGGCCGGGCGGCCCATGGCCAGGACTAGTCCCGGTCCCCTGCGCCTTTCGCGTCTTGATTGGCGGAGCGGGGCGGCCGAGCCCCCACCCCGTCCCTTTATAAAGAGCGGGAGGGGGATGGCGTCCCGCATTCCTTCATCTCCTTCCTTCTTCAGTTTCTGCTCCCCTCCCTTCCATTCGCCATGGAGAGAGGGAACCTTGGTCCTTCAACGATGGTGACGCGGGTCGCCGCTCGACAACGCGTCCCTCCTTCTCCTGCACCTGTGGTGGCAGAGCCAGCCGCAAGGGGAAGGGGGAGGGGGCGAGACCAAGGTGCTCGGGGAAGAGGAGGACGGGGCGGCGCGCCGGCCTCGCCACCGCCAGCAGCTCCTCCCCCCATGGAGGGCCATGTTGGGGATGACCCTTGTGAGTTCTTCATCAGGCTGCGCCGGCCGCCTCGCCGTCGCCTTCGTCTCCCGACCCCATTCGCGCGGAAGATGAAGCTGGATCCGCCGGAATCGCTACGGCTGCACATGAGGGGCTGTGGGATCAGCGGTACGCGGGTTCGCGTTAACTTCCCAGCCCCTCACGTGATGTATCTTTGTTGGGGATGGAAGACGTTCGCCCATATCCACCGCTTGACGGAGGGGCTCACTCTCCATTTCAAGCTGATGGAGGGCGGCCTCCTCTCCGTCAAGGTCTTCGGGTGCTTCGGGACCCGGGCAAGGTGCTGCGTGGAGAGCTCTTCTGATAGCGAAGACTCCTCCTCTGGCGGGAGTGGCGAGGAGGACAGCGGCAGCGACGACGAGGGTAGCGGGCGGCAGGATGACGGGTCGGACTAGGTGTCGGGCGCCGCCTTGTGCGGCACCGGCGACCCCATCATCCGTGTTGCCGGCTCCCTGAACTTCTCGGGGTCGTCTCCTTAGGCGGCTGGCGTTGGGAGGCTGTGGAAGAGGAAGGGGGCGGGCGGCAAGGCCGTCAACTCGGAGTATGCGGGCACCGAGGCCTTCGACGCGTGCTGACGTCCTGCCGCCTCATCTTCGAGCCCTGCTTCCGGCGCCGTCATCACCATCCAGCCCCCGGACGGCCACCGAGATGTTCTCTTGGTGTCTTCTGCCACCCGTAGCTCGGCTAGGCGCCCTTTTGCCCTTTTCGCCTCCTTGACCTGCCTCCTGAGGAGAGAGACAAGAAAGGGATTACGTGCACCTTATCTCTTTTTAGTTTGTAAGCCTTCGGGCCTTAGCTGAATTTAGAACTTGTAGTCCCATCATTCATGTTTTTCATTCCCTATGGACTGTGCGTGAGTGGAATGTTTTTAATGAAAAAGGGATGCTTACCGGGTCATTTGTTTGCGGGTAGAACCCACGACAAGGAGAAAATCCTTGATATCTTTAAGATAAACATTTCCTTGCCCGGCAACAGGCCTTGCCGTCTCCCCACTTCATTCGACCTTTCTCACGCCCTTGGCGGAGGCAGGGATGAGGCGGGTTCAGGCCCCTTGTTTCATCCTTTCACTGCCGCGACTACGACCAAACCTGGCCCCAGGAACGAGCCCTAGGGCCTAGAGTTAGGGGAGCACGGCCATTTAGGAAAAACGAGGTTTCACATACCTCAGTCCATAAGGGAATGCATGATAAGGGATGAAGAACTTATCTGAAGCTGTAGCCCCCGGCAACTTTGGTTTGCCGGGGGTGAATCTTTGCCCTTGCAGCCCCCAGCAGTACTGGCTTGCCGGGGTCTAGATGCTGGTCTGTCCCTCTTATCTTCTTCGTCCTTAGTGATCCGGCAAGGATATCAGTGAGTCCTGCGAACCAAAGAAGGCAAAAGAACGACGAAGGGACGCACACTCGACCTCTAAGCTAGGGGTTAGCCGCCGCCAAGCACTATCAACCCTAACCAAGGACGAGACTCGACCTAGCATGCATGCTATAACTTTAGGGCGCCAGCGCTTCATTTATTTATGCTCAGGGTCTGCGCCTGGCTTTGTACAAAGGGTCACATGCATCATCGGCAATGCTTGTACAAAAGGTGGCTTGCCGGGGGGCCCGGCAAGCCGCGCCTTACGGGTAAAACTTGCGAAGATGCTCAATGTTCCAGGAGTTACTCACCGGAATGGCATCTTCGGTCTCTAGGCGGACTGCGCCGGGCCTGGTGACTCGTATTACCCGGTAAGGGCCTCCCCACTTTGACGTCAACTTTTTGGAATTCTTGGCCGATTGAACGCGCCGAAGGACAAGGTCGCCTTCCTCAAGGCTTCGGGCATGAACCTTGCAACTATGGTAGCGGCTCAAGGCTTGCTGGTAGCGTGCTGCTCTCACAGCCGCCCGAAGATGATCTTCCTCAAGGAGCAGTGCGTCATCTTGCCGCAGTTGCTCTTGCTCAAGCTCATCATAAGCGAGCACTCGAGGTGACCCGTATATGAGTTCAGTGGGGATAACTGCTTCTGCCCCGTATACCAGGGCAAAGGGTGTCTGGCCGGTGGCTCGATTTGGTGTTGTCCTGATTGACCAAAGAACCGTCGGCAACTCATCAATCCAGCGCCTTCCGCTCTTGTGCAGCCTGTCAAAGGTCTTGGTCCTTAAGCCTCGCAGCACTTCAGCATTTGCCCTCTCGGCTTGACCATTGCTTCGCGGGTGAGCAACGGAAGCGAAACAGACTTTGCTGCCGAGGTCTTGAGTATATTGCATGAAGGTGCGGCTTGTGAACTGCGTGTCGTTGTCGGTGATGACCCTGTTGGTTACACCAAAACGGCACACTAGCCCCTTGAAGAACTTGACGGCTGACTGAGCGGTGACGTTCCTCACTGCTTCCACCTCTGGCCACTTTGTGAACTTGTCGATTGCAACGTACAAGTACTCAAAGCCCCCGGCAGCCCGGGGGAATGGGCCCAGTATGTCGAGCCCCTAGACCGAGAAGGGCCAGGAGAGAGGAATGGTTTGAAGGGCTTGAGCTGGCCGATGAAGCTTCTTTGAATGGAACTGACACACTTCACACCTGGTGACGAGTGTCGTCGCATCCTGGAGGGCGGTGGGCCAGAAGAAACCTTGCCGGAATGCCTTGCCGGCAAGGGCCCTTGACCCGATGTGAGATCCACATATGCCTCCGTGTATCTCTGCCAACAGCTCCAGTCCTTCCTCTCGAGGGATACACTTCAATTTCACACCATTCGGTCTCTTCGTGTACAGGATGTCATCGATGAACTGGTACATGGTAGAGCGACGGGCTACTTTTTCCGCTTCTTCCTGTTCTTCAGGAAGTTCCCCTATTTGGAGGAATCGGACGGTATGATGTGCCCACGCTGGAGCCTGGGGCTCGACGGCGAGGACTAAAGGCATCTCCTCCGCTATAGGAACGGCTGTTTCGATGGCAAGAGCTTGGCGCTCCGCCGGAGCTAGCCGTCCCATGGCGGGCTCAGTGTCCCCGGCAACATCCTTGCCGGCGGCTCCGGGGAGCTCGGTGGGAAAGTACTTGCCGGGCCCTGATTTCCTTCTCTTGTTCTGCTCTGTTTATGGATCAACGGATGGCTGAGTTAGCTGAAGCACAAAGGTACCTGGTTCCACAGGTAGCTTGAGGGCAGCGCGCTTCGACAGGTAATCGGCGATATCGTTCTCTGCTTGGGGAACATGTTCAACCTGTATACCATCGAAACACTCTTCCAGCTTTCTCACTTCATCAACGTAGGTCTTCATCAACGGGCTCTGGTAATCCTTGTTGACTTGCTTGACGACAAGCTGCGAGTCGCTCCTGATGATAAGCTTTTTGATTCCGAGGTCCGCCGCGATCCTAAGACCGGCAATCAGCCCTTCGTACTCTGCTGTATTGTTTGTTGATACCTCCCTGGGGAAGTGCATCTGGATCACGTACTTGAGGTGCTCTCCAGTGGGGGCGACGAGTAGTACACCAGCCCCGGCACCTTGTAGGGAGAAAGCCCCATCAAAGTACATAATCCAATGCAACTTGCCTCCTTGCCGGGGAGAGCAGTTTCTCGGGCTTCTTCGTTAGGTGTTGCGGTCCACTCTGCAATGAACTCCGCCAGGACTCGACTCTAGATCGTCGAAGTACTTTCAAACTTGAGGCCAAAGCTGGACAGCTCCAGTGCCCATTCCACAATCCTCCCCGTCGCATCTGGATTGTGCAATATCCGTTGTAGAGGGAGGCGAGTGACAACAGTGATATCGTGTGCCTGGAAGTAGTGACACAGCTTCCTCGAGGCCATGAGGAGGCCGAAGAGCAGTTTCTGCACGCCGGAGTACCTTGATCTAGCCCCCTGCAGGAGGGAGCTAACAAAGTAGACTGGGTGCTGCATCATTTTCTTCTTTGGCGGCACTTCGACTGGCTGTGTCGTCTCCGCATTGGTGGCATCGGGCTCTGTCGCTGCCATTACCTCGTCGTCAACCTCCCTCTGCGCTACTAGTGCGGCGCTGACCACCTGGTTCGTTGCCGCTAGATATAGCAGCAACGGCTCCTGGGGCCTAGGCGCAACTAGTGTTGGCGCGGAGGAGAGGTACTTCTTCAAATCTTGCAATGCTGCTTCGGCTTCTGGCGTCCACTCCATCGGGCCCGCCTTTTTCAGGATCTTGAAAAAGGGGAAGGCGCGCTCGGCAGACCTGGATATGAACCTGCCCATGGCAGCGACACAACCAGCAAGCCGACGCACATCCTTAATTCGCTTGGGTGCTTCAATCTGCTCTATAGCTTTGATCTTGTCCGGGTTGGCCTCTATCCCACGCTATGACACAAAGAACCCGAGAAGTTTGCCGGACGGGACGCCAAAGACACACTTCTTAGGGTTCAGCTTGAGGTTGATCTTGCGTAGGTTTGCAAATGTTTCTTGCAAATCTGTGATGAGGGTTGCCCTATCCTTGGTTTTGACCACTATGTTATCCATATAAGCCTCCATATTTCTATGGAGCTGGGGTCAAAACCAATCTGGACCGCCCTTGCAAACATCGAACCAACACTCTTCAACCCAAAAGGCATCCGTATGAAACAATACGTACCACATGGGGTGATGAATGCTGTTTTCTCTTCGTCTTCTCTTGTCATGAAGATCTGGTGGTAGCCGGAGTAGGCGTCGAGGAACAACAACAGATCACACCCAGCCGTGGAGTCAACAATCTGGTCGATGCGCGGCAACGGGAAGGGGTCCTTGGGGCAAGCCTTATTGATATCTGTGTAATCAATACACAGCCTCCACCTCCCATTCGCCTTGCGCACTATGACCGGATTGGCCAACCACGTTGGATGGAGCACTCCTCTTACCAAACCCGCTGCTTCCAGTTTCTGGATCTCTTCTGTGATGAACTCTTGTCGTTCCAAAGCTTGCTTTCTGACCTTCTGCTTGACGGGCCGCGCATGAGGACATACAGCAAGGTGGTGCTCAATCACCTCCCTGGGAACGCCGGGGATGTCGGAGGCTTGCCAGGCAAACACATCGACATTCACCCGTAGGAAGGTGACGAGTGTGTCTTCCTATTTGTCGTCAAGGGTGGAGCTTATAGTGAAAGCTCCTCCCGTGCCATCCTCATTGACAGAAACCTTCTTGGTTCCCGGCGGAACGGCCCTGGACTTCTTGTTTCTGTCGGCGGAGCTCTCTGGCACGTCCTCGACAGCAGCGCTACACTCCGAAGAGGTGCGCTTGCCGGAGTGGGTGTCCGAGGTCTTACCGGCCTTCTTCTTCTTCCCTCCCGGGGTCCCAGCGGCAGGAGCAAGTGCCCTAGCGGCGGCAGCTGCTGCGACTGCTTGCTGGTATAGTTGGTCAGCGCATCTTTCTTGTCGGAGGGGATGGTGATGATCGTCACGGGCCATGGCATCTTCAGGGTGTTGTGTGTGTAGTGTGACGCTGCCATGAACTTGACCAGCGCTGGGCGGCCAAGGATCCCGTTGTAGGGCAAGGGGATCTTGGCAACATCAAACACGACCCTCTCCGTCCTGAAGTTCAGATCGCTCCCAAAAGTCATGGGCAGTGTGACCTTTACCTTGGGTTGGCTTCTTCCCGGGTTGACCCCTTGAAACGTACCCGTCTCTTCGAGGTCTCCGTCAGGAATCTGCAGTTTCTCGACCACGGCAGGCGAGATCAAGTTCAGACCGGCCCCGCCATCGACTAGCATCTTTGTCACCTTGAGGTTGCGTATTGTTGGTGAAACCAGCAACGGCAAGCACCCGACCGCAGTAGTGTGATCAGGGTGATCCTCAGTGTAAAAAAGGATAGGTGTGCTGGACCACTTCAGCGGCCTTTGGGCATCAAATGACGGCTATGTCGTTGTAATCTCTCGCGCCCATTGTTTAAGCCGGCGGTGAGAAGTATGTAACGAGGCACCGCCGTCGATGCACATGGCCTCTGTAGCTTTCTGAAACTCTTGGTCGCCGGACTCGTCGTCCTCTTCGTGATTGTTGTCTTCTGGCTTCCTGTCACGGCCCCGGGCGGGCCTCTCCTGTTGTTTATCCTTGCCGCGACGGCCCGCCTGGCCGTCACGATTCTTGCTGGACCCCTCAGCACCGTCTTGGCCCTTCTCCTTGTCCCGCCTCTAATATTCAGCCCTCTGCTTCTCAGCGAGGTGCTCAACCTGTCGGCAGTCTTGGAGAGCATGGCCTTTGGTGCAATGGATCTTGCAGTACCGCTTGTCGGAGTTTCCTGACTTCTCGGCGACCGCCAAGGCCCGGCAGGCGACACATTCGGCAATTTCCTTGCCGGGGTCATCTGCCTTGGTTTTCTTGGTGGAGCCGGTGTCATCAGATCCCTCGAGGGCAAGCCCGGCTTTCCCTTTGCGCTTCTCGTTGCGGCGCCGGCCTTTTTTCGCCGGGGCGGCAGTATCCTCTTCTGAGGAGTCGGTTTCCACGCCGGTATCTTCGCCGGGGTACTTCCTTCCCTCTTCGGCCCGGGCACATCTGTCCGCAAGAACATAGAGTTCCGCTACATCTTTCACCTTGTTCATCGCCAGCTCTTCGCACATCTTGCGATTACGCATGTTCTGATGGAACGCGCTGATGATGGCGGCAGGATCAACATCAGGGATGTTGTACTGTATCCGGCTGAACCTCTGTATATACTTGCGGAGACTCTCACCTCCCTTCTAGGGAATGACGTGCAGATCGCTTGCTTGGCCATGGGCTTGGTGACCGCTAGTGAAGGTGCCCACGAACTCATGGCACAAATCCGACCAGGAGGAAATGGAGTCTACCGGCAAGTGCATCAACCATGACATGGCGTTGGGTTTAAGAGCCAACGGAAAGTAATTCGCAAGCACCTTATCATCGCGGGCTCCGGCAGCCTGCATCGCGATGGTGTAGATGCTGAGGACCTCGGATGGGTGGGTCTTGCCGCCGTACTTCTCGCCCACGTCAGGTTTGAAGGTGCGGTGAGTGGGCCCTGGAACTGCCGCAGCTCACGGGTAAAAGCCGGGCAGCCTACCTCGTAAGGCAGGCCTCCAGTGCTCTCCGGTGCCGAGTGGTCCACAGCAGGCCCTGCTCGCCTATCTGACTGGTGGCGCGCTCCGCGCCGACGCTCGATAGTGGTCCGAGCGTCTTCATGTTCCCGATCCCGAAGGACCTGGCGCTGGTCACGGTGGGTCCGCGGGTCGGACGACGCTATGGAGATTTCATCGCCCGTAATGTTGCGACGGGCAGGTGTCCGTGGTACCGGGCGAGGAGGAGGCGAATGCACCGTGGTCGCGGCGCCGCCAGCTTTCCTGCCACTAGTACGCGGGACTCCGTCGGAACGTCGACCCGGGGGCTCCGCCGGGCTTGGTTCGTCTTTGTTGGCCACCGCAACAAGGCTTCGGATGGTGGCTCTCCATTCGTCGAGTTTCCTCGTAGTGGGAGGAAAATCGAGGAGCAACTGCGCGCGCGCCAAGGCTTCCGCCGGCGTTGGTGGTAGCGAAATCTGCACAGATCATGACGCGCTTCGACTTCTGACCATGTCAGAAGGAGCTCTATCACGATCGCGTGGTCGCACGCCATCTTCACCAGCGCCTCGGCGAGCGGGCATGTCTTCTACATCCCGGGAGTGGCGCTCGGGGTTCTTCCCGCGGCGACGCCCGGGGTCTTCGGTGTGATTGCGCCGTTCGTCGCGCGTCGCTTGAGAGGAGCGCGGCGTCAGCGCCAGCGTGGGAGTCTTGGGAGCCCTTGCGTCGCCCTCGGGCGGGGCGGCAGCGATCCTGGAAGGCCCCGCGCCACCCGCGGAGGGCCCGGCTCCGTCTTTGGATTTGGCGGCGTGCGGCCCGTTACCAGGCGCGCGAACATCGCCGCCTCCCAAACTCCGACTGCTGGGATGGTGTTGGTGTTCGCGAACAGCGCCCCGGGTCCTTTCTGCGAACGGTCCGCTGCTCGCCCGCGTCGGGACGGGATGGCCGGCCTCCGATGGGCCAACCACCACCGTCGTCTTCTTCTTGGGTGCCATGATGATGAAGAAGCGTCGAACTAACTGCTAAAGCCGATTCTCACAACTTCGTGCCCCTACCTGGCGCGCCAAAGATGTCGGTGGGAAACGACACCTATGGGATCACAGGAATCCCTACTACGGTTGCGGGGCGCGGGGTTGTGAAAAGAGCGGATCAAACAGATAGCACACGGTCCCTTTACCTAGGTTCGGGCCGCAAGGATGCGTAAAACCCTACTCCTGCTTTGGTGGATTGTATATCTGAGTTCCTCAGCTAGCTATGGGGCGTCCAGAGCTCCAAAAAGCCGAATCCCCCTCCTGGTCACCTTGGGCCTCCTTTTATAGGAAAGGGGTTGCCACAGTGGCATACAGGAGGTGGATAGGGTACAGTAGTGCGAGGTTATCCTTCGCATTACATGACAAGGCGCATTTAATGCGCCTTGCTTAGGTGTCCTTGCTTTATCGGGGACGGAGAAGAGCCCCGTCTCGCCCGTCGCCGCTCCCTCTTGCGTCGACACGCGCCCTGGTCAGCGGCGCCTGTGGTGCCATGTAGGCAGGTAGGCAGCTGAGGTGGCGCAGTGGTGGATCTCCACGAAGATCTGCATGCCGCCACGCAGGTGCCTGCCCAGCTGGTTGGGTTGGCAGCTGCATGCGAACGGCGATGGGGGCGTGACTGGCGCGGGCCTGATGGTGGCCCTACAACGTCCTTGGCAAGGGCCTTGCTGTGGCCCCGGCAAGGGTCTTGCTGCGGCGCCTGCTGTCATCCCCGGCAAGGCTCTTGCCGGGGGCCTTGTGGTCCTCCTTGGTTGGGATCCCGCCAAGGATCATCATCTTCTGAAGTGGGTATCTGGTCTTGAATGTCTTCACAAAGATCTGCATGCCACCACGGGGATGTCTCCCGAATCCTTGCCCCCATGGGGGCAGTGGACTCGAGGGTGACTTCGCTCCGTAGGTGTGGGGCGAGCTGCCACAGCAAGGGTCTTGCCGGGTTAGCTAAAGCTGCCCCCCGGCAAGGATCTTGCCGGGGGGTCTGCTCTGTCCCCTTTGCGCTTTGTGGTCTTGGCGTCGTTCTGCTTCCCTTTAGCTTCGGCCTTACCTCGGCTTACCACCCTTGTCGTGCTTGGTGTTGCGGTGCTCGTGGCTCAGACTGCCCATGCACAGTTATAGGGGTACAAAAGGTGTACCCCCCTTTTTGTACACCGACAATGTGGGAGCCAATATGAGCATCCAGGTTCCGCTATTGGTTATTGACCGGAGACGTGTCTTGGTCATGTCTGCATTGTTCTCGAACCCGTAGGGTCCGCACGCTTAACGTTACGATGACAGTTTCATTATGAGTTTATATGTTTTGATGTACCGAAGGTTGTTCGGAGTCCCAGATGTGATCATGGACATGATGAGGAGTCTCGAAATGGTCGAGACATAAAGATTGATATATTGGAAGCCTATATTTGGATATAGGAATCGTTCTGGGTGAAATCAGGATTTTACCGGAGTACCGGGGGGTTACCGGACCCCCCCCCCCCGGGGTTAATGGGCCTACATGGTCCCTAAGGGAGAAGAGGAGGGCCAGCCAGGGAAGGCCGCGCGCCTCCTCCCCCCTAGTCCGAATAGGACAAGGAAGGGGGGGCGGCGCCCCCCTTTCCTCTTTCCCCCTTCCCCTTTCCTTCTCCAACAAGGCAAGAGGGGGGAGTCCTACTCTCGGTGGGAGTAGGACTCCTCCAGGCGCACCCCTAGGGGCCGGCCGCACCTCCCCCCTCCCTCCTTTATATACAGGGGCAAGGGGGCACCCGAAGACACACAAGTTGATCTTCGTGATCGTTCCTTAGCCGTGTGCGGTGCCCCGTTCCACCATATTCCACCTCGGTCATATCGTAGCGGTGCTTAGGCGAAGCCCTGCGACGGTAGAACATCAAGATCGTCACCACGCCATCGTGCTGACGGAACTCACCCCCAACACTTTGCTGGATCGGAGTCCGGGGATCGTCATCGAGCTGAACGTGTGCTAGAACTCGAAGGTGCCGTAGTTTCGGTGCTTGATCGGTCGGGCCGTGAAGACGTACGACTACATCAACCGCGTTGTTATAACGCTTCCGCTTTCGGTCTACGAGGGTACGTGGACAACACTCTCCCCTCTTGTTGCTATGCATCACCATGATCTTGCGTGTGCGTAGGAATTTTTTTGAAATTACTATGTTCCCCAACAGCTGGTGGGTCCAACTGTCAGCCTCACAGCCTAAAGTCCACTTCTGATGGCTGTCGTTCGTTGACCTCATTGACCATGAGGCATCGAGAGCATCAAGGTGGTGGATGACGGCGAGACCTATGAAGGGAACGACAAGGAGCCAGAGAAGACGAGGTGGGTGGATGCCCACGCGGATGGGAGTACTAGGGTTCACTGGTTCGGCTGCAGTGTAAGGCTACCGTCGCCGGAGAATAACAGGGGATGCGGGTGAGTAGAGGGAAGGCATGGCCGGTCGTAGTATGGTCAGTCCGTGAGGCCTGCGCGGCAGCACAGCCGACCACGGGAGGCTGGAGCAGGCGGTACGTCGGGCCTGGTTTGGGCGGCTTGAGCAAGAAGACTAGAGGTTGAAGACGCAACACGGCCGTTGATTTAACATCCAACGGTCAGTGCAGCTAGAATCGTTTTGACTAAGTTGACAAAGCCCATATGCGTCAACTTAGTTGGCCCACAAGTCAGCCTCCAAATCTGGTGGGTCCCAGCTAGCAGGGGGAATCATTTTTTTGCTCGTAATAAGGTGGCACTTGCTTGCGTGCGAAGCTGTTTTCTGGTTTTTTTTAATGTCCTCTTTTTCAAGTTAGAATAAAAAGGAAACAATTTAGCATCTGTGGTACAATCTATATTTTCACGAAATGGATCGTAATAAAGCTGGTGGGTCCCAGTTGTCAGGGAGAGGTAACTTTTTTTCCGCGTAATAAAGGAAACACTTCCCTGTGTACGAAGATGTAGCTGGTGGGTCAAACCTGTCAGGGGGAAATCATTTGTTTTCGCATAATAAGGGGGCACTTGCTACGTGCGGCCATGGGCCATGTGGGTCCCTACTGTCAGCCACTACACGTACATGCCTCTTCTGATGGCGGTCATTTGTTGACAAAGTTAACCAAGCTGCGCTGAGAGAACCAACACGGTGAACGATGGCAAGTCCTAGGAAGGGAACGACCTGGAGCTGGCGAAGACATAGCAGTGGATGCCCATGCAGAGGGGAGTATGAGGGTTCACTGGTTCGGCTGCGGTGTGAGGCTACCGTCGCCGGAGAATAACAGGAGGTGTTGGTGAGTAGAAGAATGGCCTGGACGGTGATGGGAGTAGAGTGGGCCGGTGAGTCCTGCACGGCAGCACAGCCGGCCACATGAGGCAGTAGCAGGCGTTACCCCCGGCGGTGGTTTGGGCGACTGAAGCAAGAATATCCGAGATTGAAGAAGCACAACATCTGTTGGATGGACATCCAACGGCCAATGCTGCTAGAATCGTGTGTTGACTATAAGTTGATAAAGCCTTGCGTACGCGTCAACTTAGTAGGCCCACAAGTGCGTGGCAGAGAACATATAGCCCGTTTGCAATTTATAATAATGTACAACCCATTTTTGAATTCTAATGGAATTTACTATAGACCATTTATAGTTTGTTAAAATTACAGCCCATTTTCTAGCCAAGACAACGATTATTAATTTCAACCAACCGCTCAAAACAAAATTTGACAAAATTTCCCACATTTTGATGGGATCAGAAATATTTTATCCCTAAATTTCGAGTCAGATTAAATATAATTTCACAACAAATTTGTATTAGGTAAATATCCAACGAAATATTGCGCCCGCAACAAGTAACAAAAATAAAATTTTCAAAATCCAAAAATATCTTTTTACTAATTACCTGTTTGATCGTTTTTTATAGTTACAGCCCAATTTTTATAATTACATCCCATTTATTATTTCTTAAAGCCCATTTTCTTATTAATCCTAATGCATCCTTCTAAGAAAGATTTCCAGCCCAGCGGGACGGAGAATAACAAGTTGACCTGGGCTGAGTATTCCCAAAAAAAGTATAGCTGGGCTAGCCATTTTCACCTTGAAAAATTAATATCTCGGCTGCATATTTGGTCGACATAAAATAGAAGCACTTACCCTTGGGCAACTTTGAAGGCAGGCATTTGAGTCCCAGAAGAATCGCCATATGATGGAGGCATCTTCTGATAATTTGACTTGGAAGGAGTAAGAGGTTGATGCATTTGGCCGGCTAATGGATAAAAAGAGTCTAAGTTATGAGGCACCTCATGATTACGTTTGCGAGGAGCCGGCGTATTAGGTAGGTTGGAGATAAGATCGTGAGAGCCGCCACTTCGAGTCGGGCGTCTTGGCTCATGTTGTTGTTTCTTCAAAAGAAAGTTGGGATCCGAGTGAGCAAGAGGATGAGAAAATTTCACCTTCCGGATGACCCACCGAGTTCTCTTTCTTGGCAAAGGTTCCAAGTCGGAGGAGACAGGGATTACCTCTGCGGCGTTGGCTTGACTGGTCTCTGTATCATCATGAGAAGAGTCAGCGTCAATAAGTTGCATAAAAAGGCGACCAAGGGAGTCAAGTTCTACCTTCGAGTCATCTAGCTTGAGAAGATCCTCAGCTTCTGGTTTCTTACGGCGACCCGGGCCACGGGTGGTGGTCTTAAGCTTTTTGACTGAGGGGCGGCTTGAAGCTCTTTTCGCCAGAAGGCAAAGTCGGCCTACATTTCAAATGAGCAACAGTAATTAAAAGAAGATGAAAATTATAAGTATTGATGGCAATATGATGAAAAATTATGGAAAGCACTTACAGGTGGAGACGCGTTGAGCGCGCAGAAAGGGTTCACCCCTACTTTGTGGCAATTTTCCATAGTTTCCCCAAGTATTGATTTAACCATAGCGAGGGTCTGATTATAGCGTTGAGGGTCCTTGGTGTCACCTGTGTACTCACACATTAAGCTGTTGCGTTGGCTTAATGGCAAGATTCTCCATGAAACCAGCAGCGGACCAGGTCTACTCCAGACAAGCCATTGGCCACCACAGCTCTTATTTTTGAAAAGATGGCAGAATACTTGGCTCGTTCTGCAGCGGAGATGCGATCTAGAAGCACGTGAGTGGGGCTGAGCTGGAAGGGGCGATAATCCGATGGGGATTTTCACCATCCGGAGAGTTATCTTAGTAGTAGAACCATGTACAGTTCCATTCTTTGGAGTGACTCGGTAGTACGGCTACAGGAAAAATAATATCTCGTCGCCTCTAAATGGATATCCCACCAAGATCGAGACTAGGCCCATCGGACATCTCAGTCTGGCGGTTCAGATAGAAATACTCTCTGAAAAGATCAACCTCGGGCTCTTGTTGAAGATACACTTCGCAGAAGACTTGAAAGTTGCAGATGTTGGAAATGGAGTTGGGACTGATATCTTGAGGGTGAAGGTTGTAAAAGTGGAGAACAGCCCTTGAGAATTTTGACCCGGGTGGCGAGAAACAACGGAGGAGGTGATTAGCAAAGATGACGACTTCACCCTCTTTGGGTTGAGATCTAATTTCAACACCTGGGACTCGCCAGTGGATGGTATCATTCAATGGCAAGACTCCCTGTAACGCCCTCGATGCGGCTATATCTCCCATGTGTCGAAGCACGACTTAGAGGCATAACCGCATTGAAAGCAATGTCACAAGTGAGGTAATCTTCACACAACCCATGTAATACATAAGGGAAAGAGATACATAGTTGGCTTACAATCGCCACTTCACGCAATACATGAGTAGAGCATTTCATCAAACAGATACAATCAAGGTCCGACTACGGAACCAAAATAAAAGAAGACTACCCCAAATGCTACACAGATCCCTGATCGTCCCAACTGGGCTCCACTACTGATCAACTGAAATGAAACAACACAATGAACAAGATCTTCATCGAGCTCCTTCTTGAGCTCGGATGCGTCACCTGCACAGTTTCATCGGCACCTGCAAACTGGTTTTGGAAGTATCTGTGAGTCACGGGGACTCAGCAATCTCACACCCGCGAGATCAAGACTATTTAAGCTTAAAGGTAGGACAGGGTAGTGAGGTGGAGCTGCAGCAAGCGACTAGCAAATATGGTGGCTAACATACGGAAAAGAGAGCGAGAAGAGGAGGCTAAAGCACGGTCGAACAACTATGATCAATAAGTGATCCTAGAACAACCTACGTCAAGCATAACTCCAACACCGTGTTCACTTCCCGGACTCCGCCGAGAAGAGACCATCACGGTTACACACGCGGTTGATGTATTTTAATTAAGATCAACTTCGGGTTTTCTACAACCGGACATTAACAAATTCCCATCTGCCACATAACCGCGGGCACGGCTTTCGAAAGTTCAAACCCTGCAGGGGTGTCCCAACTTAGCCCATGATAAGCTCTCACGATCAACGAAGGATATTCCTTCTCCCGGGAAGACCCAATCAGTCTCGGAATCCCGGCTACAAGACATTTCGACAATGGTAAAACAAGTCTAGCAAGACCGCCCGATGCGCCGACAATCCCGATAGGAGCTGCACATATCTCGTTCTCAGGGCAACACCGGATGAGCACACCGTACAACTAAAACCAGACCTCAAGTTTCCCCGAGGTGGCGCTGCAAAGGACTCTAGTTCGGGCCAACACTTAGACAAGCATTGTCCCGGGGGGGGGGCTAAAATGAAGATGAGACTCGAGAGAGCGACTCCCAAGGGAAAAATAGGTGGTGGTGAGGCAAATGGTAAAACCAAGGTTGGGCCTTGCTGGAAGAGCTTTATTCAAAGCGAACTGTCAAGGGGGTCCCATAAATCACCCAACCGCGTTAGGGACGCAAAATCCGGGAACATAATACCGATATGACGGAAACTAGGGCGGCAAGAGTGGAACAAAACACCAGGCATAAGGCCGAGCCTTCCACCCTTTACCAAGTATATAGATGCATTAATAATATAAAAGGTATTGTGATATCCCAACCAGTAAACATGTTCCAATCAAGGAACAACATCTCCATGTTCCAACAAGGAACAAAATTCATCTTCACCTGCAACTAACAACGCTATAAGAGGGGCTGAGCAAAGCGGTAACATAGCCAAACAACGGTTTGCTAGGACAAGGTGGGTTAGAGGCTTAGTTTGACAATATGGGAGGCACGATAAGCAAGTGGTAGGTATCGCAGCATAGGCATAGCAAAAGAGCAAGCAACTAGCAAGCAAAGATAGAAGTGATTTCGAGGGTATGGTCATCTTGCCTGAAATCCAGCAAGGAAGAAGAACGAGTCCATGAAGAAGACAAACGGACGAAGTCGAACGAATCCTCACAACTCCGGAACGAAACCGAAGCTAACGAGAGAAGCAACCCGGAAACAAACAAACAACATAGTAAACAACCATCACATGAACATGGCATGATGCACAACCAAGTCTGATGCATGTCCGGTTTAATGAAGCATGTCATGGCAAAAGTGCAACAAACAACACTACAAATTAAGTGTAGCTCAATATGCAACGGGTTGCATATTGACGAAACGCCACATTTAATTATTTAGTTACTATCGATTATGTACCCAACAATATTAAATGTTGATTAACATGGCAAGAGGTGAAACATAAATAACTAACTATTTAGGCAATATTAAATGAGGCCGGAACAACAAACAACAAATCCGGAAAATCCTCATGTGCATATTTTAGATTTGGTACTGTTCTGCCTAAAACCATATTTTATTGTTTTCAAACAGGAAAATAAAGTGCAACATGTTAATCTAGGCATTTTTATACCCCATTTACATATAAAGTTTATTAAATTCCGAGTCACGGTTATTTAGTTGTGAAATAAATCATTTTAACATGGCATTTAAGCAAAATTAAAACAAATAGCAAGTTTTAAGCATTTTAACATGGATGAAAGTGGAAAATTATGAAACTAGATGAAAATCTAAGCATTTTACATATTAAAATCATTTTAATCCGATGCACCATTTGTGAGTTATTAAATGCATGATCTAGAGGGCTTTTTCTGTAAAACAGCATTCTTTGGATAAATAGCTAAAACGTCCAGAACGAAAAAAAACGATGTGGGCCGAATCTGGAGCACTGCTGGGCTGAACAGAGAGGAGGGCTATGGGGAGCTCACCCATGGGCTGAGGCCCAGTCGGTGAAGCAGCAAGCCAGCGGGGAGCTGGACTTGACGCGGCGCTGGGACTTGGAGGCCGGCCACGCTGGCGCTGGACCAAGTCAACGAGGACGAGCGGGCGAAGCAGAGCAGCTCGACAGGGGTCAGCGGGCATGGCGGCACGACGGCGAACTGGGGTCGCAGGGATCCGAGGCGGCGGGGTCGATCTCGGCCGGATCGGGTCAAAACGAGGCGTGGCGGCGCCGGCGTGCTGCGGGAGAGGACCGGCAACGGGGATGTACTCCTGTGAACATGTACAGGTTGCGAGAGAGTTTTAGAGAGGAGAGATACAGAGAAGAAACAGGAAAAGAAAGAAAGGAGGGAAGAGCGGGCGCGGCTAGAGGTGCTCTCCGGCTAGCTGCGGTGGCTCGAGGTGGTTCACCTGGCGGGGACGAGGAAGACCGGGGAGCCCCTCGGGCGAGAGAGGAGGCTGGCGTCCCGGCGCTCGCTGGCACAGGGGCGCACGAAAGAGGAGGTCGAGGTGCCTGGTTGCATCGGGAGGATGGATCTCGGGCGCGCTGAGGGAGATGGACGCGGGTGAAGCTCCAAGGCCTTGGCCTTCCTGTGAACCAGAGAAGAGAAAGACAGTGCGGTCAGGGGAGAGAAGAACCAGGGGAAGGGAGAGAAAGGAAACAGGGGCATGTCCTGGCCGTGGTCGACGTGGCGCCGGGCACCATGGACCGAGAGAAGGGAGCTTGAGCTCCTGGATGCTGCTGGTGGCCGGCGTGAGGGAGACGAGGTGAGGAGGAGGCGCTCAGCTGGAGGGTTCCAGCGACGGGAGGAGTGGGTGGTGGATCGATGGAGGCAGGATGGATCGACGGGACTGAGTGGCAGGGGAGATCGAGGAAGGAGGAGGCTGTGGCTGGTTGGTCCGGTGAAGAAAACAAGGAGGATTTTTGGATCGGGAGGGGATGGATCCCGAGAGAGATTTGGTAGAGTGGCGGCGGCGGCTCACTGGGAGGATGGGACATCTCCCTAAATTTTAGGGTTGGTCTGTATATATAGCAGGTGAAAAGAGTTTTAGGGGCGTCTGATCGTCATCTGATGGCTCCGGGTCAATTGGGCAGTTAAAATAATAAACGAAAGAAGTATTGTGGTATTTCGGGGTTGATCCGGACTCAACGGTCATGGCCGTGCGGGTTGGGTTTGGAGAAGTTTCGGGCGCGCACGCGAGGGGTTTGCGGGATGTGCAGAGAGGTTAAGCGGCCAGACAAGAGGGACTCGAAAAAAAACCCGGTTGGTCTCGGAACAGACAACGGAGAGACGCGGCAACTACGAACGAACTGAGAGTTTTTAAAAACAATGACGACAACGAGTGTTGATGCAATGCGGATGATGCCATGATGAAATGCAACAAACAAAATAAAGAAAACACAACTGACTCGCAGAACAAGGAAGGCATCTGGAGCGTCGGTCTCGGGGCGTTACACTCCCGTATCCACAAATTCTTGGAGAGACAGTTCAGAAACTTGAGAAGCAACCCAATCACATGAAGTGGGAGCCTTAGTCATGGTTGGCGGTTTAAAGGATTATAGCCTGGAGGCAAGAAATATGGCATGTTACAATCAACGCGATAAACCGCCCAAAGTAATTATGGTGATGGTTCAGTAGCAATGAGCTGGTTGTGAAGTGGTTTGAACATGATAAGTTACAAATTTATGGTTAAGCCGGCAGTAGGTTGGCGGGTTATCAGGTTATGTCTCGAGCCGCCCAAACTGTGTTGATGAAGCGGCTATCTACAGAGCTGAGCTTAATGAAGGATTTTTGGCCAGAATTTCACTAAGTGTTGAGCAAACAAGTTTCACGGATCATGCCCATAACTTTGGATCTACGACAGTTCGAAAAATCAAAGAAAATTGCTAAACCTAAAACATGGTGGACGAACTAGTGTGCTGGGGATTGACTCTTAGAAGAAAAGAATGAATCTGTGATTGGTAGCTGATGCCAAAACTATTACCGCATGACTTCAGTACTGCTTTTTGATCAAACTAAGCAACATGGTGGATGAACTACAAGCGACCACGACGAACACTGACGAACGCCGATGAACTAGGGTAAACTAATGCGGACTAGAAGGAAGGGAAGATGAGTACCTGGTGATGCTGATGGACAGCGGGAGAGCGCTGCGATCTCTGGTCAAAGTCAGGTTGATGCAATGGCAAGGATGAAGCTGTTGGCTAGGGCGGCGGAGCTCCGGTGGCAGCGGTCGTCGCGAGGGAGAAGAAGAGGAGAAGGAGGCGGGGGTAAAAATAAAAAGGATCCCCTCGTCCCTATTTATAAGGAAACAGTAAAATGGCATGCGCGGAAATCAAGGAGGCAACATGATTACTCTACAGTCCAGGCGCCTTGATTCTCAGAACGACCAACTAATACAAAAGATCCATTGTGATGTCACAAGTTTTTTTTGTAGATTTGATATACATGATGTCATGGCGGGTTATGATGGTTCAGTTTGCATGACGTCATGGCGGGTTACAGTGATTTATTCCAGGTTAAACTTTGGACGATGATTCGCCAACGAAAGCACTGAAGACTGACATGAACAAGTTCAAGCCAATCTGGGGCCTAATGTTGGCGATATAACCCCGATGTGTGACCCGCCCGGGAGGGGCTGGGTTACACCGTTGGCGGCTTAACATGAAGAAGGCCCAAGAGGCCCAAGAAGACGAAGTGTGAAGACGGCGGCTCACGGAGGCGGGCCTGGTGGTGCCCCAAGACCCGGACGTGTGAACCGCCATTCGGTGGCTTACTTGCTAAGAGGCAAGACAATTTAGAAACTAGGTCGGTCACGTTGTGTGATCCGGCTCGGACTCTTGTAAGCCTCGGGCCTCGACCCGTGTATATAAAGGTGATACCCGGCGGCGGGTTAACTCAAGAAACAACCGATCGATAGCTAGGTCAAGCATAATTGCTCTCTTGTAATTGAAACTCAAGCAATACAACTAGAAGCAGGACGTAGGCTTTTACCTCGTTGTGAGGAGCCGGACCTGGGTAAATCCTTTGTGTCCTTTGTCCCGTTCAACCCCTTCGAGCTAACCAATGTTGCGATGGCTCCACACCTAAGTCCTTTCACTAGGGCATCTACCGTGACAAAACCACGATAAAACCCTAACCACATAAATAGTGCAGATTCCACCAAGTCACAAAAACTATATAGTGTTCTCATCCGAAATGAGTTTCTTCCTGAGAGAGAGAGATGAACCTGTAGGCCCTCATCGGTCTCTGCATCTGAGGTTGCCCTCTACAGCCCATGCCCCGCACGCGACGAAGATGGACCCGGGATGGACCTTCACTTCATCCACTCCGGCCGTTGGCGCGCCCTCTCTAGGGTAGCAGTAGAAGGGCTCGTGAGCCGGCGGCGCTCCGAGGGATGGCAACAGGTGGCGGCTTGACCTCTAGGGTTAGGAGAGGGGAATGACATGATGGGAGGAGGAAGGGTGCGACGGGGATGGATGTAGGACGAGGAGGACGTGAGGGAGTAGGGGGCTAGCAGGAGTGGAGGAGGACCATCGGCGGGAGGGGAGGAGGCAGAGGTGGCGGCGCGAGGTGCTGGAGGAAGAGAGGGCTACGTGAGTGCTGGAAGAGGGGCTAGGTCTTCACCAGAGAAGCTGGTGCCATTTTATACACCTATATGTGAAATGACGGAAATGCCCTCGGCGGGGCAGGTTAATTACACGCGGTGGCATGCGGGAGAGTGCACTATTCATTGCTACAAGGCTCTGTTTCTGATCTGGCAGTTCAGCTCGTCAAGGGGCTTGATCGGACGGTCAGAATCGCATCAAGGAAATGAAAACGCGCTGAGAGAGCTCTATTCCCCCCCTAGGTTCTTGTTTCTCGATAACATCGCTAACCGCCCGCACCAGCCGAATTCAATCCCCCGCCACCGCCCCCGAGCCCCCACCCTCAACCCCGCTCCCTTGCCTCCACTGGGAATCACCGGAAAATCGTGAGATGTGGCCTTGCGGGAAGAGGAAGTGCTCGAGGGGGAGGATTGGTGCAGGGAAAATGGGAGAGCTAGTGTGGTGAAACTGATGGGATAAGGGGAAAAGACACTCCATTCGCTCGGGTTAACCGGCTGTGGGAACGATTCGATGCGTGATATGTCAAGGAGGCATGCGTCAAGATTCGCACATACTATCCCACGACAGTATGTTCGACTTGAATAATAGAAAATCTGATGTGAGATTTTCCTGACTTTCCATTTTTCAAAGACGACGTAATTCTTCTTTGAATCAAAGGATCCTTAAACTTCATGTTAGCCAAAGTAGCAGACTCAATCAGATCAATAGCTCACCTACTGTTCACTGTGAGCCCACGGTCAAAATGCCAATCCGGGGCGTGTTGGCCAGAACGCGCACGACGCCCTGTAAAGGCCGTAGACGCCCAAACTTGGTCAGCGAGTTCACACACGGCCTTCCCTTTTGCCCCAAGTTATCGTCAGCCTGAGACTAGGCCACAGCTACCGGAGACCTGCAGCTCCTTCAGTACTCCGCGCACCAGGCGTTAATGGCAAAATCCTTTTCAGACAGTCAGACAGACATCACCACCCTTTAGATACAGGGAAAAGAGGCATATACCGCATCCTCTACCGTCGATCGGTCGATGGCTTGACCAGACCCTGTACTCTCTCCGTAACCGCGCGGAACAGTTCCCCCGCAGTAAAAAACTGCGCCGAACAGTTTCGGCGAGCGAGACGCCGCTCGTGACTCAGAAACTTACTGGTACTCCTAAAGCACTTTCAGACACTATCATCTTCATCATCCGCAGGCTTTCAGGAGTTTTAGTTGGCTGGGGCGAAATGGGGGCGTATAATACATCCAGACGAATATTCGTTCAGTAAAAAATGTCACTCCTCAGCAAAGTAAAAAAGAAAAAGCTCTTGATAAATGTAAGCACTGACACAGTTCGGTGCGGCATCTGCATTTATCGACCGGCAGCTCGGCGGAAGCTAGGCTCATCATCAATACGGGTAGCACCCTGTAGCAATTTCCCTGTGATTTCTTTTAGCGCCTGGCGTGGCATAGCGTAGCGTGTTGCAGCTGCGTTGCTTTGGTCCTCAGGCGTCAGTCAGGGGCTATCATCCATTGGCTGGCTCCGTGCGTAGCCGTAGGCCCGCGTGTTGCGCGATGGAACGTGAGTACGTGACCCACGCCACACCACACATCGGATGCTCTCCGCTCCGTGCCGCCCGTTCGCTCTCTATCTGGGTCGCGTCCGCCCGCTTCTCTCTCTGCAGCTGCAGCGCCCTGGCATGCGTTTTCTCTCGCACGGACTACGGAGGAACCGATGATGGGCTCCAGCCCAGCCCAGCCCCGCGCCAGACGACACGTACGTGGCGCGCAAGACTAATGGCAAAGCTGGGTGGCGCTTTTCCGCCGGCCCCACAGGTCAGCCGCGCCCACGTGCGCGACGTACCCCCCGGCGTGCCCGCCCTCCGTCAGCGCGGGCGCGAGCGGGGCACACGGAAAAGACAGCCACGTCGTCGTAGCTGACCCCACCGACTCGTGGGCCCGGGATGGGCCAGCAGCACCATGGGCCATGGCCAGGGCGTGGACGCAGACCTTTCCCCCCTCTACGTAAGAGTCAACGTCAAACCGCCCGTAAACAGAGACGGGAAAGACATTAACAATCCGAAACGAAATCCACACACCGAATTTTGAAAGATCTTGGTGCTAGTAAGGGCGAACCGGGATTGCAATCACCTACTTTTTTTTGCGATTATTAAGTAGTACTATTATTTCATTTTATTTTATTCTGACGGGATGCTATTAATTTATTGCCCATGTATATGTTGCTGGATTAATCAAGATATACGCTGCATACATACAGAATAGTATTAAATAATCGTAATTAAGGGCCTCATATACGAGCTTTATACGCCAGGCTTGTTTAGCGTATCTCGGCACGAACGTGACAAGGGAAAGAAAAGAAATAATACAAACTTGCTAATTAAGAAAAAAGGCAGCCGCAGGTATAGGCAGGCCGCTAATGATCGCAATTAAGGGCCGTATATACGAGCTTTATACGCCAAAGAATTGTTTAGCATATCCCCTGGCTACGAAGGTGACAAGAGGAGAAAGGGAAAGAAATAAGGCACAGCTAGCTATAGGTAGGCCGATCTTACCCGGCTCCGCCCTGTCATGGCCAAAATGCAGTTGGTGTTTGTGTCGCACCCACACCAAAAGGGGAGCCTTTCAAGCAAAGGCGAAAGGCCGTCCGCAGGAGAAAAGGCAAGCAGCAAATAACGCCGTGAGTCAAACCCCTCCTTACACGCGGGCCCCACCCCTCCTCCTACCCCGCACCGCACCGTATCTTCCCGTGTATCCGTATACGACCCTAATACGTACCAGTACGAGCCGCGTCTCGCCGTGTATACGGCGACACGTGGCCTCGTCCGCGTGGCCCCCCTGCCTGTCCAGACGCCTCGTGGCCCAGCCGGTGCGGTGCGGCCCCTCGCTGGCGGGCGGGCCCGGGGGTTCGAATTTTGAAAGCGAAGGCAGGGGAGACGCTTATTTTTGGCAGTAAAGTGGCGAGGGGGGAGGGGAGGGCGGGGCCCGCTGCCCTGGCCTTCCCACGCGAGGGACGCTACTCCTTCTCCGCCTCTCCAACGCCAACGCCAACGCTCTCACCCTCTCCCTCCCTCCCGTTATAAATACCCCTCAGCCCCGTCGTCCCCCAGCCAGCCCCCACCGTCTCCCTCCCCACCCACGCGGACAAATTTGTTTCTTCCCTGCGTACAACCCAGCCCAGCAGAAGCAGCCGCGCCGCCTCCCTCTCCCCCGCCGCCGATCTGCCCGGATCGCGCCCCGGATCGGCCGCCGCCCGCGCGCAGGTACCGGCCCCCCGCCCGATTCCCCGTCCGTTTCGGCCGATTCCGCCGTACTCCCTCTGGTTTTCGGTTGCGGGTGCGATTGGCGCCCCCCCTCCTCCCCGGCGGCGGCCGTGCGGTGGGTGGCTTGATCCGTGTTAGCGGCGGGGTACGTGTTTGCGCCGTTCAGCTAACCGCCGCCTGCCCGGACAGGATTAGCCTGCCTGGCTGGTGATAGAGCAGAGCCCGTCACGTGCGTGCTTGATTGCCCCCCCCCCCCCGCCTGAAAAAGGAAACGTGTAGATTTATCCTGATTTCTTTGATTGATTCCCACTAGTTGCCGTTTCTCGCCAATTATAGTACGAGTTGTATCTTGCTTGTGTGTTAGGCGTCGTGTAGCAAGGGGAGCGACCATTTTGGTTGCTTTGGGTACCGCATCCAACGAATTTGAAATTTTACTCGCGCATCCGTTCACGGATAGGCATGCCGTAGTTTTTATTTATCACCTGCTATATCTGTGGCCAGGTTCAAAACTCTGGAATCGCTGTTTGTTGTAGAATCCCTGGCACCGATAAGCATTCTTGTTGGTGGATTGATCTGTCGGTACGCTCTCGTTGGCGTGGGATGGGATGCTTGTTTGTATTGTTTAGTTAGTTGTGGCCTAGGTAAGATTAATTTGATGATAGAGCAGATTTGGTCCTGCGCATGCTAGGTTGCTCCCTCTCTGACAGAGGAAACATATGAGTTGCACTCTGATGGGTTTGCTTAATGACCCTTGCTGCCCTGCTCTCAGCAACCAGTTTGGTCGCTTTGGTTAACTCATGATCAAACAAAACTTACAAATAACATGTTTTACCTGTGCATCTATTGGCTGATAACCTTGCCCTGTTTCTGTGAGCTGCTATATCTAGGGGAACTTCAATTCTGGAACAAGAATTTGTTGTTAGAAGCCAATATACTACATTTTGAGGGGCAATGTTCCCCCCTTTTGTCGTAATTCTTCACGTTTGCTAAATATCTCACCTTCAAGTGCTAATTACCTAATGATATAGCACAAAGTCCATTTCTTTTGCTAAAGTAATGGGTGGATTTACTAATCAATCTACCTTCCTAGCTTTATAGGAGTATATGAAGTCAGTTTCATGTTTGGATACCTGAGTTGCGGCGGTAGCTCAGTCCATAATCTGTGTTCAACTTCATGCTAGCACATTGTTTTAAGTGAGAGTAGCATTGCTGTCTGATTCTAGACTATTGATGTTCATTCAATTTGTGGTTCCAGGTTAAAGGGCAACCAAAGAGGGCTGTTTCTTGGCTAGACATCATCTGAACCATCTCCAAGCGCCAGAGATGGATCATACTCAACCCAGGGATGGGCATGGCAATGAACCTGTGCCTTTAGGTAGCTATACTTCACCTGTGCTCTGTTCTGCTGTTTATCTTAGTTATATGATAATTTAGTAACACTCTTGATTCAATCTCAGGTCAGATGCTTTTTGAGCATTCGGGTAGTGATGCATCCCTTAGACTTGGTCCTCCAGGCTTTGGGAGTATGGCAAGTAGATCAAATGACGTTCCATCTTCAAGTCATGCTACACAGTTTTCAGGTCATAGAGTTTTGAACCTAGGGACCTCACATGTTTCCTTTGTTCCCTATCGCACTGCAAGATCCAGCGGCCATGTACCATGTGATGCTCAGCCGAAACCTGCCCTAAGTTCCCATGTGGACAACAGAATGGTTGCAATGAAGCGAAAGAGCCTCCTTCCTTCAGTTGAGGGAATGGATGCTGTTGACTATTATGTTGGCAGCTCTTCCAACAGTCACTTCTCTGATTTTGTGCAGCCAAATCCTAGTGCAGTTACTGAGCCCTTGCATCCGCAAATGCCTTTAAGTGTTGGTCCAAGCAACTGGCTTGACCAACGCTTAGTTAATCAAGAAGGATCTCAGAGGAATGTCAGAGCGCGCCATGATAGTGCTAATATTTCATTGGAACCTAGGCCAGCTTCAACTTACACACCAAGTAACAATCATCAGCTGCCGTTCCATTCAACCACAAGTGCTTTTGCAAGTACGTCAGCAGGAAGGAACCAAGCACCTTTTCCTGTGCCAACAAGAACATTACCTTCAGGTTAGTAACTAATTCTTTGCTTAATGTGCTTGATGCATCTTTATTGTCTTGCTAATGCATCTCATGTGGTCTTCTGTTCACATCTTTAATTATGGTATGAGGTTGCTTTTGTGACTTTATTTTAGTAGTTACCTGCTGCCGCCTTTCAGTCCTGTGATACAATTTTACCAGAAAAAATTGTGGATTATTAGTGGACCTAATCATCTTGTATATGATATAGCATATGAGGTTGTTGTTTTTATAGTATTTACAAATTTCTCGTCTTTCAAACTCTCAGTCTATGTATTTCGACTGTGTTTAGGTGGCACTGGGATCACTGGTAGGATCTACCATCATCCTATGCATAGCAGCAGCTCAAGTGTTGCTGCTGCCCCAACTGTCCATGGTTCTTCAGACAGTGCGATGTTTGCGCATGCTGGCTTTCCTGCTCCTAGAGCTGTTCATGGCTCAAGTGCTGCTGCTGCCCCAACTGTCCATGGATCTTCAGACAGTGCGGTATTTGCTAATGGTGGCTTTACTGCTCCTAGAGCTGTTCATGGTGGCGCCGTTCCTAGCTACAGCCATCCATCCTCCACAGTTTCCTCTGGCTCAAGAGCAATTTCCCATGATGCAGTCATTCCGAGCTATCCAGCTGCTACCTCTTCATCCATGAGGATCATCAATCTGCCATCTCCTATCAGTAACGCTGCATCTTCTAGGCATGCAAGGGTATCCATGGTGCAGGCCAACAGTGGAAGGAATAGATTTGTAGATAGGAGCTCATTCCATTTGATTGCTGAGACACAGGTAGAGGTCTTGTTTTCTGTTTTCAGGTGTTTTAGCTGGTATCCATGGAAGTTTGAATATTCTTATTGATCTAGCTGCTGTTTGTGTAGCGGGTTATGATGGAGCAGTTGGCTTTCTATCAACAATCAAGACAAGCAGCTGCTGATCCCCACAGGGACTTGAGACTGAACATTGATGAGATGAGTTACGAGGTATAAACATGGTCGTTTGCTTCTTCTACTCTGGAAACTTCAGGATCTTTTCTTAACTTTTTCTGTGTTGTATGTACATACAGGAACTGTTGGCCTTGGAGGAATCCATAGGTACCGTGAACACCGGCCTTGCTGACGAAAAGATTTCAGGTTGTGTGAAAGAAGTGGTCTGTTGCAGTTCCGATGAGGCACAAGACGACGAAGATGATGGGCGCTGTCTAGTCTGCCTGGTATGAATTTCTTGTGCTCCTAATTTCCAGTTCCATGTTGAAAAATTCATTACAGGCATGCCCTGAATCGTTTGCTCCTCCAGTTCTGATGTATGATTTTTGAACTATTGCAGGAGGAGTACAAAGACAATGATCTCCTGGGAATTCTGAAGTGCAGGCATGACTTCCACACCGACTGCATCAAGAAGTGGTTGCAGGTGAAGAACGCATGCCCGGTGTGCAAGTCCGCCGCGGCTTAGGGGAGGAGAGGAAGCAGAATAACCGATGTTCCTCTCCATTGATTCTAGATTGAGATTGAGTTATGCCGGTCGCCGGTCCATTCTTTGGTGCCTGAGAGCCATGGAAATAAGTGCGCTAGGACGACTTGTTTCGTGGGTTGCTGTAGCTGTGTTATCATGTCTTGCTGTAAAAACTTTCATTCAACAAGCAATTGGTAGAGATATTCTCCAGCCATTCATTTAAATTTCTATCACATGTTGAGCCGTTGTGAGGTGTGATGGCGGATCATCCCCTTGTACATTGGTGCCTGTTAACTTATATGGTTTTGATACTCAGCTGTCAGGTTGTTGGCATGAGACCGATAATGCGGTTTTTGTTGGTGGGTTTGCGCATGTCGTCGCTGGCTCGTTGCCCACAGGGCTGTGACAGTGTGACTACTTGCTCTGGTAATTCCCTTGTGTGAAACTAGTAAAACAAAAGGTTAGTACTCCCTGTGTAAATTAATATAAGATCTTTTACATATTAATCCTCTGAGAACTAATATAAGATCTTTTAGCTCACTAAAAAGATCTTATAGTAGTGATCTAAAAGATCTTATGTATTTATTAGTTTTTCTGAACTATATATTTATTACTAGTTTACAGAGGGAGTGCTTGCCACTCCCCAAGATCCAAGATGGGCTTCACAAAATGGCATCCAGTTCATAAACTTTGATTACCAAGTCAATTTCTCATTTTTATTGATTGTCTTCTCATTTTTCTATTTACGTGTGGGTATCTGGTTATGTGCCGGCTTCGACCGAGGCACGTGCAGCTTTGCCGTCGCCGCTCGGCCAGCTCGCCCGCTCACCAGCGAATTGTTCGAGAAGAACTCTAACGATTTCGGACGCCAGCGACCAGGTTCTGTCGGCGGCTGGAGGCGCCGTCGCTGTTGGATCGCGTAGGCAGCCATGGCAATCAGCAGACAGCTGTGGCATTGTATCAGCCGTGCTCTCCAGAAGAAGCAAGTGTTCACGTTACTGTCTTCTTACTTATCGTGGGGCTAGTGGATCTAGATCGGAGTGGTAATTTCTCTATCAATCGAGGAATTCGAATTCAAGAGGAGCGAGCCACTGGTTTTGGCAAAAGGTTGATAACCGGTTTAAGGAACCTTCATCCGGTTTTTCTTCCTTTTTGTTTTCTTTATTTCTTTTGTTTTCTCTCGGTTTTTGTTTTTCCTTTTTTCTGTTTCTTTTCAAATGTGTTCCCGTTTTCAAATTTGTTCGCATATTCATAAAATGTGCATTTCCAAAAAATATTTGGAGGATTTCAAATCATGTTTGTGTTTCTCCGAATTTTGTTTTGAAATTTCAAAATGTTTCTGTTTTAAAATTTTGTTCACATATTCAAAAGATGTTCTTGTTTTTTTAATCTTCATATTTTCAAAAAATTTCCCGTTTTTAAATTTGTTCAGAAATTAAAAAAATGGGAATTTTTGGAAACTATTTCCTTTAAAAAATATTCAGAATTGGAAAAAAATGTTCTTGTCTTTCTAAAAATGTTCAGAATTTTTCAAAATTGTTCATGTTTTTATCTAAGTAATCATATTTTCCAAAAATGCTCGAAATAAAAAATTGACGAAAAAACGGTTCGCTACAACTATACCTGGCCAAACCTCGGGCCGGGCCGGGCTTCGGGCCAGGCCTAGCCAAGCCCGAGCCGAAAAACCTAGGCCCGAGCCCGGCCCGGGAGCAGCGTCGGGCCGGGCTGCCCATGGCCAGGTCTAGCTACAACGCATTAGCTGCTACAGTTCATTCTTTTACCGCAGCGGACGAACTGATTTTTTTTTAAAAAAATTGATGCTACAATAGTCGGCTCGGTACACTTCCGCTCAATGCTCGCTACTCCACTGTGTCAGCCCAGTCGAGGGAAGCCGCTATGCATTGTGCGTTTATATGACATACTACCTCTGTCCTGGTTTATTAGTCCTCTTTGTATTTTGTGTCAAACTTTGACCTATGATTTAATTATCAGAAAATAAGTTATATCCCTCAAAATAGTATCATTGGAGACCTCTTTCAAATATGAATCCAACAATATAAGTTTTATGACATACAACTTATAATTTATTAGTCAAATCTACGGTCAAAGTTGGACACAAAATATGAAGATGACCAATAAACCCGGACGGAGGTAGTAGAGCGCTTCACATGGGAGGTCCCTGTTTACATGTTCCTAAGACCAGTTACAAGCAAATGACTTCCACCATGTCAAACTTGCCAGGTTTCAAAAGATGACAACCTTCCATGTGTTAACGGGCCTGTGACCCATTGGTCTCGAGTGTAGGGATTAGAAGGATGATGTATCCTTCTCTTGGGCCTAACGGCACTGGCGATGCGTTTAGAGGCTTGGTCGCTGACTTTGTCGCTATTGACTTGGCCCCGTCCCTTGAAGAACAACTTGTCCCCAAACTATGGCTCATGGAAACCTTTGATTGAGCTCATCCAAGTCTTCCCATATTGCAAAAAATTCCGGTTAATCCGACATCTGAATCGTTGCACCATCGTGTTTCCTTCATGCCAAAATCGACGTTGTAACACTTTTCATGGTACAAATAATTGAGCATCTTCAGGTGGTAAGAAGGGCTCTACCTGACAACAAGCACCCAAAGCTTTCTTCAATCAAGAAACATATATGACTGGATCGATGTGAGATTTAGGAGGAAATTAGAGACAATAAGCTATGTAACCAACCCTCTCAAGCACTTTGAACGGACCATAAAAATTGAATAACAACTTGGGATGTCCTCGTGATGCAAATGTAGACTGACTATAGGGTTGCAGCTTAAAAAAATAGTCGCCAATCTGGAGCACTCGGCATGAACGCTTCTTGTTGACATGGTTTTCATATGAGCGCGTTCCTGTAACAATCTCAGCATAAGGCCACACTCTTTAACCACATATCCAATTTAGGAACAGGGCAAGTGTCAGCAGATGTAACACCAAAGTGGCGAGAAGAATGGCCGTACAGCACCTCGAATGGAGATTTGTTGTTCAAAGTAGACGCATGTTGAAATTTGAAGGAAATATGCCCTAGAGGCAATAATAAAGTTGTTATTTTATATTTCCTTATATCATGATAAATGTTTATTATACATGCTAGAATTGTATTAACCGAAAACTTGATACATGTGTGGATACATAGATAAAACACGGTTTCCCTAGTAAGCCTCTACTAGACTAACTCGTTAATCAAAGATGGTTAAGTTTCCTAACCATAGACATGAGTTGTCCTTTGATGAATAGGATCACATCATTAGAAGAATGATGTGATGGACAAGACCCATCCGTTAGCTTAGCATGTTGATAGTTCAGTTTTATTGTTATTGCTTTCTTCATGTCAAATACATATTCCTTCGACTAGGGCTGGAAACTATCAATTTATATCAGTGGATTAAGCCATGAAAATGTTATATTACAGTAGACACAATGAAAAAACAAAATATGAATTTGTTTGCAACAGTACTTATAGTAGTGATTTGCTTTATTATACTAACGGATCTTACCGAGTTTTCTGTTGGAGTTTTGTGTGGATGAAGTGTTCGATGATCGAGAAGGTCTCGAGGTGAGAAGAAGGAAGAGAGGCAAGAGCTCAAGCTTGGGGATGCACGAGGCACCCCCAAGTAAATATTCAAGGAGACTCAAGCGTCTAAGCTTGGGGATGCCCCGGAAGGCATCCCCTCTTTCTTCAACAATTATCGGTATGTTCTCGGATTCGTTTCGTTCATGCGATATGTGCAATCTTGGAGCGTCTTTTGCATTTAGTTTTCATTTTTCCTTTATGCACCATGCTGGTATGAGATAGTCCCTGGTTGATTTATAGAATGCTCATTGCACTTCACGTATATCTTTTGAGTATGGCTTTATAGAATGCTTCATGTGCTTCACTTATATCATTTGAAGCTTGGATTGCCTGTTTCTCTTTACATAGACAACCGCCATTTATAGAATGCTCTTTTACTTCACTTATACTTGTTAGAGCGTGGGCATATCTTTTTTAGAAAGAATTAAACTCTCTTTCTTCACTTATATCTATTTAGAGAGATGACAGGAACTGGTCATTCACATGGTTAGTCATAAAATCCTACATAAAACTTGTAGATCACTGAATATGATATGTTTGATTCCCTGCAATAGTTTTGCGATATCAAGATGGTGATATTAGAGTCATGCTAGTGAGTAATTGTGAAATTGAGAAATACTTGTGTTGAGGTTTGCAAGTCCCGTAGCATGCACGTATGGTGAACCGTTATGTAACGAAGTCGGAGCATGAGGTGTTTATTGATTGTCTTCCTTATGAGTGGCGGTCGGGGATGAGCGATGGTCTTTTCCTACCAATCTATCCCCCTAGGAGCATGCGCGTAGTACTTTGTTTTGATGACTAATAGATTTTTGCAATAAGTATGTGAGTTCTTTATGACTAATGTTGAGTCCATGGATTATACGCACTCTCACCCTTCCATCATTGGTAGCCTCTTCGGTACCGTGCATTGCCCTTTCTCACCTCGAGAGTTGGTGCAAACTTCGCCGGTGCATCCAAACCCCGTGATACGATACGCTCTATCACACATAAGCCTCATTATATCTTCCTAAAAACAGCCACTGAGGGAGTCCTGGATTAGGGGGTGTCCGAATAGCCGGACTATAACCCTTGGCTGGACTCTTGGACTATGAAGATACAAGATTGAAGACTTCGTCCCGTGTCCGGATGGGACTTTTCTTGGCGTGGAAGGCAAGCTTGGCAATATGGATATGTAGATCTCCTTCCATTGTAACCAACTCTGTGTAACCCTAGCCCTCTCCGGTGTCTATATAAACCGGAGGGTTTTAATCCATAGGATGAATAACAATCATACCATAGGCTAGCTTCTAGGGTTTAGCCTCTCTGATCTCGTGGTAGATCTACTCTTGTACTACCCATATCATCAATATTAATCAAGCAGGAGTAGGGTTTTACCTCCATCGAGAGGGCCAGAACCTGGGTAAAAATATCGTGTCTCTTGTCTCCTGTTACCATCCGCCTAGACGCACAGTTCGGGACCCCCTACCCGAGATCCGCCGGTTTTGACACCGACATTGATGCTTTCATTGAGAGTTCCTCTGTGTCGTCACCTTTAGGGCCGATGGCTCCTCCGATCATCAACAACGATGCGGTCCAGGGTGAGACTTTTCTTCCAGGACAGATCTTCGTATTCGGCGGCTTTGCACTGCGGGCTGATTCGCTTGGCCATCTGGAGCAGATTGAAAGCTATGCCCCTGGCCATCAGGTCAGATTTGGAAGTTTGAACTACACGGCCGACATCCGCGGGGACTTGATCTTTGACGGATTCGAGCCACAGCCGGGCGCGCCGCACTGTCACGACGGGCATGATCTAGCTCTGCCGCCGAACAGTGCCCTGGAGGCCGCACCCGCATCAGCTCCGACCCTTAGCTCGGAGCCAACTGCGCCGATTGCGGACGGGTGGCTAGACCCCGCCGCGGGGGCTGCAGTATCGACGGCGATCGAGCCAAACACCAGCCTTATCCTCTGCGAAACCCGTGACTCCAAGGTGCCGGACTCGTCTCTGGACTCCGAACCCCCCGCGCCCCTGCCAATCGAATCCGATTGGGCGCCTGTGACGCCCGGATAATCATGCTACAGTAATCCCACGATAATCACGCCACGTCACCTCGGTTACTGTTGCTAACCTCACATTGATTCGAAGCCGTTTCAAAATTTAAATTCTAAATATGTCAAACAACAAAAGATTTCAAAATTGAAACAAAAATGTTCGGTGGGTGCCGATTATTACAAGGATAATTATAGTAAAGTGAACACATTTTTATAAAATGAATAAATGATTTAAAATGAAATAAAACAGGATAGAAAATAAATAACAGAAAGAAAATAAAAAAACAGAAAACAAAATAACAAAACAAAATTAGAAAAGGACCCCCCACTAGGCTCCGGCCCATCTGGCCTGCCCAACTGGGCCAAGGCCCACTCGCGCTCCATGATCTCCCCCCACCCCCCCCAGTACACACCGACACACCCCCACTCCCCCGCAAATTATCCCCCTTCCCCCCTCTCTCCCGATTGGATCGGGAGGTGACCGCCGCCCCGGACCAACGCGCGCCACCCCGCGCCCAGACTCCGGCGCCCCCAGTGCCGCACGCCTCGCCGCACGCCTCGCCCTTCCTGCCGTGCCCGAGCACCTCGAAAAACGGCCGCCGCTTCTTCTTCGCCCATCAAGCCAAGCCGGAGAGCCCCACGATGCCGGATCCATCGCCTTCCACTCCGCCACGGCCGCCACACTTCGCCGGTCGATCCGCTCGACCTCGCCCCCCTCCAGCCTCACCGAGACGCCCACGACACTCTCTGTGAGCCCCCGGTCCCTCGCGACCTCTCCACTCCCTTCCTCGAGTCCCGTAGCCACGCACCCAATATAGTCCGATCCTCGCCGCCACCAGGGCTCGTCACCGGCGCCCCTGCCGGCCGCCACGACATCTGTTGCCCCGCTGCGTCCGCCCACTGTGGCCTGCCGTGCTGCCCAACTCCGCCTCCCCTCTGCCCCTTTTTTCCCCCTCGCGGTCACCACGACCGCCGTTTCCCCATACCCTGCGCCGCCCGGACGCACGCTCGCGCTCCCTGGCCGCACGCGCGGAGCGCCGTGTCACGCTCGCCATGGCCCTGCGAGGAGTCGCGCCTGCACGCACTCGCCCCCAATCCCCTACTGCTCCGGGCCTCGCCCCGACTACCTGGCCGGACTGGCCTCGCCGGCCTCGGGGGCCTCATCCGCCCCTGCGTTGCATCTCCTGGCCAAGGTCGTCGCCGCCGGCGTCGCGCTGGGAGCGCCCGTGTGCGTTCCCAGCCACCAAACCGTGGCCTTAGCCACTGCACATGGGGCCGGCCCATTAAAAAAAAGATAATAAGTACATAAAAATATTAATTAATTAATTAGTTAATTACATTAATTAATTAGGTTCAATTAAACTAATTAAAATCTCTTACCCTAATAACCTAATTAAACTGAATTAACTAGTTAGTTAGTGTAACAGCTAATGACAGGGGCCCCCACCCCCTGTTGACCAGTCAAACTTTGACTGGTCAACAGGGTCCACCTGGCCCACGTGTCAGCCTCTGTGTACATTCTGTGTACACAGGGCTGGGTACCCATAGCATTTTTACTATTAATTTCGAATTAATAATAAATTAAAAAAATAATAAAAACTTTGAAAATTCATAGAAATTAAACCGTAACTCGGATCGAAAAACTTTGTACATGAAAGTTGCTCCGAACGACGAGACGAACCCGGTTACGCAACCCGTTCGTCCGCCACGCATCCCTAACATATCAAACCCGCAACTTTCCCCCTCCGATTCATCTGTCTGAAAACGCGAAACACCGGGGATACTTTCCCGGATGTTTCCCCCTTCACCAGTATCACTTACTACCGCGTTAGGTCACCTCTAGCACCGTGCATTGCCATGTTATACTTTGATTTCTCTGTTATTTATTGTGTTCCCCCTCCGTTGCTGCTTTCCGGTAGACCCCGTGACGATGCTGATGCCGTGTGGTTGACTACGTCGCCGACGACCCCTCCTTCTTGTCTGAGCAACCAGGCAAGCCCCCCCTTGATCACCAGATATCGCCTACTCTCCTCTATACTGCTTGCATTAGAGTAGTGTAGCATGTTACCGCTTTCGTTATTCCTATCCTGATGCATAGCATGTCTTTGATACTGCAGTTGATACCTTTACCTGCAATCCTACTTGCTTAGTATAGGATGCTAGTGTTCCATCAGTGGCCCTACACTCTTGTCTGTCTCCATGCTATACTACTGGGCTGTGATCACCTCGGGAGGTGATCATGGATATATACTATACTTTAAACATGATACATGTGGTGACCAAAGTCGGGTTGGCTCGAGGAGTACCCGCGAGTGATTCACGGATTGGGGGCTGAAAGGACCTTTGTCCCGACGGCCCTCTGTGTGGATCTTTGTAGCGGAGCGGCAGGGCAGTTCGGGGCTACCTGGGTGAGAGGTGAGCCTGGCCCTGTTGGCGTTCACGGATACTTAACACGCTTAACGAAACCTGGGTATTTGATCTGAGTCTGGCCATTTGGTCTATACGCACTAACCAACTACGCGGGAAAGACAGGGCACTCGACGTTGTGGTATCAGCCGAAGCACTCCTTGACGTCAGCGACTGAGTGGCGCGCGCCGCATTGGATCGTAAGCTCGCACTTGTATTAAGGGGGCTTGATCTGCTTCCGGCCGCGTACGCAACGTGCAGGTGTGCTCGGGGCGATGGGCCCAGACCCCTGCGCGCATAGGTTTAGACCGGCGTGCTGACCGCTCTGTTGTGCCTAGGCGGGGTTGCGACGTGTTGATCTTCCGAGGCCGGGCATGACCCAGGAAAGTGTGTCCGGCCAAATGGGATCAAGCGTGTTGGGTTATGTGGTGCACCTGAGGGAGTCCTGGATTAGGGGGTGTTCGGATAGCCGAACTATATCTTCAGCCGGACTCCAGGACTATGAAGATACAAGATTGAAGACTTCGTCCCGTGTACGGAAGGTTCTTTCCTTGGCGTAGAAGGCAAGCTAGGCGTGCGGATATTCAAGGTCTCCTACCAATGTAACCGACTCTGTGTAACCCTAACCCTATCCGGTGCCTATATAAACCGGAGGGTTGTAGTCCGTAGGACGAACACATCATAACCATCATCATACCCATAGGCTAGCTTCTAGGGTTTAGCCTCCTTGATCTCGTGGTAGATCTACTCTTGTACTACCCATATCATCAATATTAATCTAGCAGGAGTAAGGTTTTACCTCCATCGAGAGGGCCCGAACCTGGGTAAAATAAAGTGTCCCTTGTCTCCTGTTACCATCCGACCTTGACGCACAGATCGGGACCCCCTACCCGAGATCCGCCGGTTTTGACACCGACATTGGTGCTTTCATTGAGAGTTCCTCTGTGTCATCGCCTTTAGGCCCGATGGCTCCTTTGATCATCAACAACAATGAGGTCCAGGGTGAGACTTTTCTCCCCGGACAGATCTTCATCTTCGGCGGCTTCGCTCTGCGGGCCAACTCGCTTGGCCATCTGGAGCAGATCGAAAGCCACGCCCCTGGCCATCAAGCCAGGTGGGGAAGCTTAAACTACACGGCAGATACCCTCGGAGACCTGATCTTCGACGGATTCAAGCCACAGCCAAGCGCGCCGCACTATCTCGAGGGGCATGATATAGCTCTGCCTCCGAACAGTGCCCTGGAGGCCGCATACGCTCTGGCCCCGATCCTCGATCCGGAGCCCGTTGCGTTCTTTGAGGATGAACGGTTGGACGTCACCTCGGGGGCTGCGATCTTAAAAGCCATTGAGCCAAACGCAAGCCCTGCACTCCGCATGGCACATGACTCCAAGGAGCCGGACTCTTCTCCGAACTCCGAACCTCCCACGCCCCTGCCAATCGAATCAGATTGGGCGCCGGTAATGGAGTTCACCGCCGCGGACATCTTTCAGTATTCGCCTTTCGGTGATATTCTGAAATCTCTCAAGTCTCTCTCTTTTTCAGGAGAGCCCAGGCCGAACTGTGGCCTGCGATGTTGGGATTTGGACGACGAAGAAATTCAAAGCCCACCCACCACCCACTTAATAGCCACTGTCGATGATTTAACCGACATGCTCGACTTCGGCTCCGAAGACTTCGACGGTATGGACAACGAAGCCGGAGACGAACGGGAACCAGCGCCCATAGGGCACTGGACCTCCACTCCACTTAATGATGTATTCATGGTGGATACACCTGAAAAAACTCACAATGAGGAAGAAGGGGGCGAAAAGAAGGGTAAACCCTCCGAAAAGCACTCAAAGCGGCGACGTAAACGCCAAGCGAAGCCCCGCCTCGATCAAGACCCAGCCATAGAGCAGGACGAGCCGGCAGATGACGAACGCATCCCAGAACAGCCGTCCGAACAGGGTAACACGGGCAGAGAGGACAAACAGTCCTCCCCCGGTCATAACAGAACTCTGGACGATACCACGCCGGATAAAATCATGGAGCAGAAGAATCTCCAAGAAAGGCTCGTCGCCACAGCACGAAGCCTGAAGAAGCAGAAGCAAAAGCTAAAGACGGCGGAAGATGCACTCAAAACAAGATGGAGCAAAGTAATCAAGACCACAGACAAATACGGCGGCAGCCGCCGCACCAAAAGCTATCCGAAGAGAAAGCTACTGCCCGAATTCGACCAGGAGGCCCTAGAGCCCCCAAACTCGAAAAACAAAAAGGCTACACGGTCGAATAAACGACCTCTCGGCCACTACAATACGGCAAACGGCGCCGCACTCAATGCGGCATGCGACACAATCAAAGACTCGCATCATGGCCCAGCCAGGTCCATTTACGGGCCAAGAAAGCAAGCTCTCACAAGCAATGCAAAAAATCCACCATCAGAATCCGGCACACCCAAATATAGGGGTGCCGCACACCCTCTATGTTTCACCGATGAGGTCCTGGAGTATGAATTCCCAGAGGGATTTAAACCCGTTAACATAGAGGCGTACGATGGAACAATAGACCCGGGAGTCTGGATCGAGGATTATATCCTCCACATACATATGGCTAGAGGAGATGATCTCCACGCCATAAAATATTTACCCCTTAAGCTTAAAGGGCCAGCCCGGCACTGGCGTAAAAGCCTTCCCGAAAACACAATTGGAAGTTGGGAAGAGCTCGAGGACGCTTTCCGAGCAAATTTTCAAGGGACCTACGTCCGTAACCTGGACGCAGACGACCTCAGTCACATAACTCAACAATCCGGAGAATCAGCTCGGCAGTTCTGGAACAGATTCTTCACTAAAAAGAATCAAATAGTGGATTGTTCGGACGCCGAAGCCCTAGCGGCTTTCAGGCACAATGTCCGAGACGAATGGCTCGCCAGACACCTCGGCCAGGAAAAGCCAAGAACAATGGCCGCACTCACAAGCCTCATGACCCGCTTTTGCGCAGGAGAGGACAGCTGGTTGGCACGATGCAGCCCCAGTGACCCAAGTACATCAGAAATCAGGGATGGAAATGGGAAACCACGGTGAAACAAGGACCTTCGCCGAATCAAAAGAAAAAGTCCGAAGAGCACGACAGTCAATGCCGGATTCAAAGGCTCACGGCAAAATCAGACAAAATGACCCCCTCAGGATAATAGGGAAGATCCGTCCAGTCTAAAGAGAATCATGGACAGGATATGTCAGATACACAGTACTCCTGGAAAGCCTGCTAATCATACTCACAGAGACTGTTGGGTTTTCAAACAATCCGGAAGGCTTAACGCCGAACACAAGTGGCTCGACACACCAAGTGAGGAAGAGGACGAACCCCAAAAGCAGAACACCAGGAAGCAAAAGAACTTCCCGCAAGAAGTCAAAACAGTGAACTCACTTCACATAACAAGGCATGAGGCACCCATAAAGGTCCGCACATTCAAGCCTATCCCTCAGGAGTCTGGCCACTGGTCACTAAAGCCAATCATTTTTGATCAGCTAGATTATTCTCGCAATATCAAACACGCAGGCCGGACTGCCCTGATACTGAATCCAATAATAGACGGATTCCAGTTTACCAACGTCCTTATGGACGGTGGCAGTGGACTAAATCTGATATATCAGGATACAATTCACCGCATGGGCATAAACCCAGCACGAATCCGTCACAGTAAAACCTCCTTTCAAGGAGTAGCACCAGGCCCGGACACCCACTGTATGGGTTTTCTCCGGCTTGTGGTCATATTTGGCTCTGCCAATAACTTTCGTCGCGAAAAGCTTATCTTCCACATAGTCCCGTTTTCTAGTCGCTATCAAGCACTAATGGGACGCGGAGCTTTCGCTCGCTTTAACGCAATACCGCATTATGCATCCCTCACGCTAAAGATGCCCGGTCCTCGAGGCATCATATCTTTAAAGGGAGCATACTAAACTACATCTCCTCCAAACGGAGGATTGTGCGGCCGCTTAAACGGCCGCCCAACAAAATGGCCTCGCCAGCCAAAAGACTTTTTTGATGTAAGTCACAAAAGGCCGCGGACCCGGACTCAATGAGTTCGGCACAAGCCCATTTTCGTTATAGGCTTGGTACGCCTCACCAGGGGCTGTACGCAGAGACAATAAAACTCAACCGTATCTATTTCTCATTTCACATTTTATTTATTATTCTTTTTGATCTGCACAACCCATTTTTCAATTTAGTTCTCCCCTTTTATAGATGAACGTCGTACGGCGCCCGTCCAGGACACGGCACAACGGAGACACAGGCGCAGACGTGCAGTAGGGACCCGCCCCAAAGGATTCTTCTTAGATTAAGACCCTGCGTAAAACTTTTTTACTGTCTCTTGCTGCGATACATCCCCTGGTTTACCTCACTATAACCATGGAGGAGACTGGCGTTTTGGCATGTGGCCACGCCAGAATTCTTGCTCGTACCTGGAGACAAGGGGCTTTTTTCTTTTTCAAGGGTGTTGTTTCACACGCACCCACAAAGACCGAACACCTTAGGGAGTGTTCGGCATCGCGAGTTTTGGCACTATATGCATCAGCTTCGAGTCATGATTTTGGTCACATGTTGGGTTGCCCGGCTCCTGAGTTCGGCCACCTTACGTTCTGTTCTGTCGGCTAAGGTTGCACCAGGAGAACTACTGCGATTGTGCCCCGGTTCGGCCGGGTGAGCACCTCAGTAGAGAAAGCCGAAAACCGACTGTCATGATGTAGCGCGAGACTGGTCGCCACTCGATGACTTATAGGAATTTATCGAATTCCTCCGTTTTGACGAAGGGCCGCTTCCCGGTCAGGCACATATGCATCCCGAATTTGGGTAAACGCATTCGCCATTAAAGGGCTACCTAAAGAGTCCCACTGTCAAGCTCCTATGGCTAAGTGAAAGTGTTAAAGCATTATAGTCCGGTTGCCTAGCCCGCGGCGCTATCACCTCCTTTGGAGGACCAAGACGTTGGGTTAAGTGTGAAAATGCGTTCTCCGCGCGCATCCCCGCACTATGTGCGTGGGGGCTGAAGCCAACGACTGCAATCTTTCAGAATTTATATATTAAAACGGCCGCACAGGAGGTGTTATTAATACTTGAAGGCACAAGTCTAAATTACGCCATTACAATTTATAAAAATATTGATCTACGATTACATATGCTGTCATAAAACAACATCTTTCGAACACTGCGTCTCTATTATACGAGCGCCCGCGAGGACTTCCTCAAAATAGTGCTCGGAAGGAATTCGGCTTTTATCCGAATCACGGGACGCAACAACGGTGGGCTCCATATCTGCCCAGTATGTCTTGACACGGGCAAGAGCCAGCCGCGCGCCCTCTGTGCAAGCGGACCTCTTTAGAGCTTCAATCCGAGGCACCACGTCAAGAAATTGCTGCACCAAACTGAAATAGCTTCTCGGCTTCGATCTCCCCGGACACAGGCGGTCCATGGCATACTTCATGGCGAGTCCGGACAACCTATTCAGCTCGGCCCATTGGGCCAGGCGATCATCCACGGATAGTGGACGCTCTGGATTAGTGAACTGCGACCAGAAGAGCTTTTCCACTTCATGATCTTTCTTATCTTGAAAGTACCTGGTCGCATCAGCGGCACTAGCCAACAAATCCAGATAGGTGTCCTCCACGCTCCACGCTCGGTCCAACGGGGCGAACTTCGGATCACAGAATTTTCTCCGCAGCAGGAAGGGCTTTCCATCCGCAATTAGTCCGGCTTGACGCAGCTCTTCCCTTGACGCTCTCATACCAGAGCGGGCGTCCTTGGCGTCGGTGACAGCCTTCTCTAAATCCGTCTGCCAGGCTCGACCTTCCTCTTCAAGAAGTTTGCAACGGTCAATAGCACTTTTCAACTTCACAGCTATATCAGCCATCTCCTCCTTGCTTCGGCAATGGGAAGCCTGTTCGGCTTTTAGCTCTTCACGGGCTCTTCCGGCAGCCGCATCGCTTTTTCTGGCTTGTTCCTTTGCTTTGGCGAGCTCGGCCCTAAGTCCTTCTACGGCCGCCGCACCATCTGCATCAAGCATACACAAGGTAAGATATTGACATAAGGCTCCTCTTACTAACAATCGCCAAATAAACTCAATACCTTGAGCATCATCAAGCCGCTTGTTAACAAGCACGATGTCGGCTTCTGCCTCATCGAGTTGCCGTTTCATTTCGGCAAAATCTCGAGTCCGTCTCGACTCCGGACAACCTGCCACCTACATACAATGGTGCCACTTAAAGGACCTGGGATTAAGATCCTCTGCGCGCCGCTAATCTTTGCGGCACACAGAGTCTCAGGGGCTACTATCTATACAGGGCGCATGTTATTATGCGCAATTAACACTAATGTTCGTTATTCAAAACGTACCTCAAGGCCCGCCAGTAAACTCTTTACGGCCTCGTTCAGTCCGCTTTCCGCGGATGAAATCTTTTCAATCACCGTGTGCATCAACACACGATGCTCCTCTGAAACAGAGGCTCGGCCCAGCAGAACCTTCAGCTCCTCTGACCGAACACCAGATGGTGCCGGACTTGTCCCATGGCCTTCTTTGGAGGCCGGACACGGAGAACCCCGGGGGGCCGCATGATCACCTTCTGCCTCTGGCAGATTCAGAGAAATCCTCTGCGACGACACTTCGGTGTCGCCCGCCTTGCTAGGCGATGAAGGAGGATGCGTTCCGCTCTCCATCATCTCCGGAAGAAGATCCCCCGATGACGAGCTCTGCCGAGAAGGGTCGAGGTCCGAACTACAAGGTAAGGTTTCGGTTAAAACTTCTCAGATATAAATTAAGGATTTCTCTTAAAAGAATGACTCTCTTTCTACTTACGGCTCGTTGGAGGGCTGCTCCTTTTGAGGATTTAGTTCGGCCGAGGGGCTCCCCGGCGTCGGGTCCTCTGACGCGGATTCTTTCCCCTGCTTTGGAGCTACGGCTCCCGGGTCGTCAGAGGCGGCCCTTTTCTTCCCCTTTGGAGAGGAGTTGTCGATTCCCCCCTTTGGGATGGCCCCTTTCGAAGAGGCCACGGTTTCCTTATCCGCCCCTTCATTTTCCTCCAGAGGCGCTGCCTCCAACATCCTGACTAGCACAGGATCTAGCCTGGTCTCGGGAAGGGGAGCCGGACACCGGACCAGCTTCGCCTTCGCTATCCACTCCTGCGTAAAAAGGAGAAGTACTGTTAAAAAATAAGTCAATTGTACGGATAGAAGGTCCGGGTGCAAGGTCACCTACTTCTGTATCCGGGCGGTTGCGGCTTAAACCAGCATCCTCGGTCAAATCCGGACTCACTCCTTGTGGTCCGAAGAACAGTCTATACATCTCCGTAGGCGTCACGCCCGTGAAATTTCGGAGAACTCGCGGCCCCTCTGGGTTGAACTCCCACAAGCGGAGGGGGCGACGTTGGCCGGGCAGTGTCCGGCGAATCAGCATAACTTGTGTCACCTTGACCAGGTTGAGGTCTCCTTTTAGGAGATCCTTTATGCGGCCCTGCAACAGAGGAACGTCTTTGGGCAAGCCCCGATCTAACCCTGTGTTGATCCACGATGTTAAACGTGGTGGGGGGCCCGAGCGAAAGGCAGGAGGCGCTACCCAAGTGGTGCCCCGAGGAGAGGTGATGTAGAACCACTCCTGTTGCCATAAGCCGAGCTCCTCTTGAAAAGTGCCCTCGGGCCATGGAGCATTGGTATTCCTTTTTATAACAGCACCTCCGCACTCTACGTGATGCCCCTCGATTATCTTCGGTTCTACCTTGAAGGTCTTGAGCCATAATCCGAAGTGAGGAGTGATATGGAGAAACGCTTCACACACAACAATGAAGGAGGAGATATGGAGGATGGACTCCGGAGCTAGGTCATGGAATTCCAGCCCATAATAAAACATCAGCCCCTTACGAAAGGATCCGTTGCGAAGCCTAATCCCCGAAGGAAGTGGGAGATGAATACTACGCTCTCACCAGGCTGAGGGCTTGGGATCGCTTGTCCTTGAGCAGGCAACCTGTGCGGGATCTCGCTGGTCAGGAACCTAGCCTCCCTCAACCTTGATACGTCCTCCTCCGTAACGGAGGAGGGCATCCATTGGCCTTGAAGGCCGGAGCCGGACATTGTCGATGGTCCGGTGTGCCTAGAATCTAAAAGCCTGGGGTGTTGGAACTCGAGGCTATGGGCGAGCTTGTTTTGAGAACACAAGAGGGGAGCAAGGTCTCGATCTCTTTATAAGAGGCAGAATATCAAGAGCCCTCCCCGTAACCGTCTTGGACTAGCCTTTAATTAAGGCAGGACGTGCTTAACGGGCACGGTTGGGTTACCCACGTCCGAATTAATGAGAATCCCGTTAAAGGGGGCACACGATCTCTGCTTCGACAAGACGTGCCAAGGAAACCGCCTCGTTGAACGTGCTTCGGTGGAACAACAAAAAATAATCCATACAGAAGGCTTGGTCGCAGTGTTATGACGCACTGCGGAATACGTCAGCAGATTTGATTTGTGTTTGTATTATTATCTATATGGCAATACGTGGAAACTTGTTTTGCAGAGCCGGACACTATTTCTTGGTGTTTATTATCTTCTTGAAGAATTTGGAGGAGGAACCCGCCTTGCAATGCCGAAGACAATTTGCGCGCCGGACTCGTCGTCATTGAAGCCTGGTTCAGGCGCTACTGAGGGAGTCCTGGATTAGGGGGTGTTCGGATAGCCGAACTATATCTTCAGCCGGACTCCAGGACTATGAAGATACAAGATTGAAGACTTCGTCCCGTGTCCGGAAGGTTCTTTCCTTGGCGTAGAAGGCAAGCTAGGCGTGCGGATATTCAAGATCTCCTACCAATGTAACCGACTCTGTGTAACCCTAACCCTATCCGGTGCCTATATAAACCGGAGGGTTGTAGTCCGTAGGACGAACACATTATAACCATCATCATACCCATAGGCTAGCTTGTAGGGTTTAGCCTCCTTGATCTCATGGTAGATCTACTCTTGTACTACCCATATCATCAATATTAATCTAGCAGGAGTAGGGTTTTACCTCCATCGAGAGGGCCCGAACCTGGGTAAAATAAAGTGTCCCTTGTCTCCTATTACCATCCGACCTTGGCGCACAGATCGGGACCCCCTACCCGAGATCCGCCGGTTTTGACACCGACAGCACCCCTGCAGGGAAGTTTATCTATTCGAATAGCCGTGTCCCTCGGTAAAAGGACGACCCAGAGTTGTACCTTGACCTTATGACAACTAGAACCGGATACTTAATAAAACACACCCTTCCAAGTGCCAGATACAACCCGGTGATCGCTCTCTAACAGGGCATCTAGGAGGGGATCGCCGGGTAGGATTATGCTATGCGATGCTACTTGGAGGACTTCAGTCTACTCTTTTCTATATGCTGCAAGACGGAGGCGACCAGAAGCGTAGTCTTCGATAAGACTAGCTATCCCCCTCTTATTCTGGCATTCTGCAGTTCAGTCCACTGATATGGCCCTTTACACATATATCTATGCATATGTAGTGTAGCTCCTTGCTTGCGAGTACTTTGGATGAGTACTCACGGTTGCTTTTCTCCCCCTTTTCCCCCTTTCCCTTCTACCCGGTTGCCGCAACCAGATGCTGGAGCCCAGGATCCAGACGCCACCTTCGACGACGACTCCTACTACTCTGGAGGTGCCTACTACTACGTGCAGCCCGCTGACGACGACCAGGAGTAGTTAGGAGGATCCCAGGCAGGAGGCCTACGCCTCGTTCGATCTGTATCCCAGTTTGTGCTAGCCTTCTTAAGGCAAACTTGTTTAACTTATGTCTGTACTCAGATATTGTTGCTTCCGTTGACTCGTCTATGATCGAGCACTTGTATTCGAGCCCTCGAGGCCCCTGGCTTGTATTATGATGCTTGTATGACTATTTTATTTGTAGAGTTGTGTTGTGATATCTTCCCGTGAGTCCCTGATCTTGATCGTACACATTTGCGTGCATGATTAGTGTACGATTGAATCGGGGGCGTCACAAGTTGGTATCAGAGCCGACTGCCTGTAGGAATCCCCCTTCCACACTCCTTGGCCGAAGTCGAGTCTAGTCCTTGCAAAACTTTTACTAACATGGCTGTGTGCCTTACGGGCCCACGTCGCCATTGGGTGGTATTAGGATCTTTTACTCCTTGTCTATACTCTGGGACTCTGATCTCTCTTCTATTCGGGTTAAGTGAATTTTTCTAAATCTAACATTAGGATCTCGTTATCACTTTCACCTGGAGAGCCCCTTATTATTGATGATCGTCTACTGCACCAGAAGACCCTGAAGATACTCTCCGCTGTTAACCCGAGAACTTGTGTTCCTCACGTTTGCAATTCCCCTTCCGCCGTCAACCCTTATGGATAACTACTTGCAGTTGTTATTCTTACATTCATCCCCAGTTGTTCATGTTGTTACAAGATACCCCTAGCACTCTCCGTTGTTCCGAGAATCCTTGTGCCATCTGCTTTGCAGCTTCTTTTTGCACTAAGGATAATTTACTTAACCGTGGTCCGCTTATCCCCAGTTGTTCATATGCTTTTCCAAATACTTGGAAATACCACCCGATCTGTCGAGTATGCTCTTCAAACTATTGCTTGGCAAATACTTGTCTGCTTGCAATATGGATGCTTTCCATATGTGTATCAATATTCATTAGTATCCTTTGACACCATCATTTAAGTCCGTTGATTCTATATGTGTACGAATGCACACAACCATCAGTTGATCCTTATAAATTATCTTTCCGCTCAGACGTCTTTCGAACATGAGCTGGTTCTCGGCCAATCAGATTGCCATCGATGGTACCCCTAAGTCTATTCAACTTATCCATCCTTGATCAGAGCGTTGCTCCTGATCCCTTGACTTAAAAATCATAATTCCTTTGATATTTAAATGTTGAATTATTCAGATGTCCTATAAACCGATACATTTGCATTCTTTCTTCCTCTGGTTGGGTATCGATACTCACATCAGCTCCATTGTGGATCGCCATACCCACTGTTGGATTATTGTCCGATAGGGTCCTTCATAATTAATAACCTTGTGAGCCTTCCCTCGGATACATAATGCCTTTGGTAAATTGTATCATCTACTTTCTCAACCTTGCTCTGCTTTCGAGCTGGTGATAATTACTCTTAAAGCTTGTGGTATATATTTCCATGATACCCTGATGGGTTGAACCTATGCCTTCCTTAATATGTGTGAACTCGAAAGTTTTCACGAGTCATACTGATCTGGTATCTCACCAGGTAAAACTTTCAACACTAATGCCTTTATCTAAGCGAGAAGTGAATGGAAGGTTATACATTGAAGAAGTGGGAGTCGACCTTGAACTTTGTGTTCATGCCCATTGACATGATGTAGATCCTATCTTGGAAGCTTCTTGTAATAATAGATATTTCCTTGATATAATATCCTTTGATTTCGGTGAATTGATCCTTTGCAATCATGGTTCCGACCATATGTTCTTCTTTGATCCCATTTCTCGGGCAAGTTTAAGCACTTGTCTTCTGCTGATCAATGCACCTTTCCAACCACTATTATGATCTACCTTCGAGTATTACCTCGTGGCATCTCGATAATAGCACAGGACCATATTACTTCTTATGAGTTCTTCAAGTATTATTTCTCACCGATTCCAATTTTCCCCGGGTTCTGAGTTGTTAGACACTCAAGGACACTGATAAGTGAATCAATTTCGCACTCCGATTCAACAGCTCTAAATAATCTCCATTGCTTATGAGCTTATTATTCCTTCAAGTAATTCCTAGCCTGATCGGCTATATCATTATCGTGCAACTTTTTAATTGTGCTATCTGGTCCTTCTTTCCGAAGCACAAATTTTTGACGATGAGCTAAGCTTACGTCGATCTTTCCTCATCATATCATTTTGCTTTGGAGAACAAGCTTGCTTTGGAGTTTGTGTCATACCCTTGGTTCCCTTAACCTTTCACTTCATCATTCCTTTGACTTGATGTCATCGCCGGTCTATTACATCTTCGTGGAGCCTCTCGACAAGATTGTCGTGATCATCATCAACATCTTGACTCCTTCCTGGATATCAATTGAATTCATGATGATAAATACCATCCTTGCCCCCGATGATTTGTGTTATCATCGGCCACTTTATTGCCTTCCCTCCGACACAAACTTGTTCATGTTTTGTGTTATACCTTGAGTTCCTTGCTATCCAGCATTTGTCCTTCTTTACCTTGGAATATTACCACCTTTTATGTCAAGAATGTCGTGGTAACTTTACCACCTCTTGAAAATTCTTGATATAGTAATATCTCTCGCCATTTGCGTTCATTTCTTGGTCTCCGTGTTGTTTCTAACAGTAATACCGACAAATGGACTAGTAATTTTAGGAACTTCTAGCAACCTTATTGCTTTGAAGATAATGGCCGACATTTCATTCTTAGACTGTTGATTATTGAACCACCATTCTGACATTGGTCGTGCAACACAACCCATATTTCGGGCACACCTTTCAACCAATGTTTAAGTGTGTATGTTTTCCTCGAACATATCTCGTTATCTACTTCGATGTGTCCAGTATTATCTCCTTGTTCACATAATTGTGGCAATCCATCTTTTGGGAAATCTCGATAAATTGTCGCTGACTCCATCAACCACATCCTCATTTTCTCCTTGGTTAATGATGAACTTTTGTCGGAACTCGCTCCCAAAGTTCATTTCCCGAGAAACTTACATGGTCATCTCGTCAAAATTGTGTTGCACCTTTTCTTCTCAGGCATCATAAAGTCTGAGGTATCTTGACACCAATTGGATCTGAACCTCGGTCAGATATGATGGGTGGAACATTTTTTCAAGAGTCATATCATGGGTCCTTATATGACCCGGTAAGGTGATGTCATGCCTATCACACCTGACCGGAGGACCTAATGTTTTAGCTTCCTTTTTAGCAAGGTTAACCATCCTTCCATGAGGAAATGGAATGACTTTCTTTATAAGTTGTTCCGATGGATCCTTTGTGTATCCCAAAGTCTGACCTTTGCTTAAAGACCATGTCAACGCTATCTCGAAGCATGTATGTGGTACTCCGATTTTCAATAAGAACATTTGAAGCACAAGGCTAAAATTTCTTTATTAATTACCCCAAACACCGTTGATTGGGTAATGTCATGAACTTCCTCTCCCGTTACCTAAATGGATTTCTATGTTATATCATGTCATGGATATCATGCTCTGCTTGTCCTTGTGAAGGATATACCCCTGAGTAATGTGTTTAAACACATTTCCCTTTCCATTGTACGGTTTAATCGGATGATCACCTCTTTCCTCTCCATTTTTATTGTTTAACCTTTCTTGTGATCTATATGATCTAAGCAGTAATAACAAACCGCTTATGTAAACACCTCGATGTACACCTATGTCAGTAAGACCCTGTTACCATTATTGATAGCATCCCGGTAACCACCGATGGACGAGAACTTTGCCTATTGGTCCGCCTCGTTCAACGAGTAGGAAAATGGTTCTCTTCGTCCCTCGCCCTTGGTACCGATGTTGTTGCCGACATAACTGACAGGCTATCCTCTGACATGCCGTGCTTACATGATCATGCAAGACGTTATCGCCCTTCCTACTTTTCACCCACATGGTGGGCCCATAACCCACATGTCCCAGGATCGAAACCTGACTCTCCTGTACAACCCTGTTCCCAAAGTTAATACTCACGCTTGGCTTCGTGTATACTTCATGAGCCGCCTTCCTAGTGATCTGTTCCGGTATCAGATGCAATACTTAAACTTGATGCTTTGAACCCCCTTTACACTTTGTTTTGGGCTTCGAGTGATTGCCTACCCGCTTGAAACTTCTCATGGTACTTTCTTACTTTGCTCTCGATAATCTCTTAAGTTTCATCTCGAGAGTTACCTTCCGCCACCTTCCTCGATGTTATCAACCAGATAGTCGACCTTTCAACGGTCCGTTTTTCCAAAGTTACCCCTTGTCCTTCATACGTACAATGAAGACTCCGAAGAAAGGATGACGACTTCATCATGATGACCTGAAGCCGAGGTATGAAGACATCAACATTATGGATCGACCACTTAAAGAAGAGCAACCAAGACCGAGAAGGCTTGTTAGAATTTCGTAACCTAATCCCTTCCCCCTCACTTCACCTCTTAAATCTCGGGACGAGATTTCTTGTATTGGAGGAGAATTGTGACGCCCGGATAATCATGCTTCAGTAATCCCACGATAATCACGCCACGTCACCTCGGTTACTGTTGCTAACCTCGCATTGATTCGAAGCCATTTCAAAATTTAAATTCTAAATATGTCAAAGAACAAAAGATTTCAAAATTGAAACAAAAATGTTCGGTGGGTGCCGATTATTACAAGGATAATTATAGTAAAGTGAACACATTTTTATAAAATGACTAAATGATTTAAAATGAAATAAAACATGATAGAAAATAAATAACAGAAAGAAAATACAAAAACAGAAAACAAAATAACAAAACAAAATTAGAAAAGGACCCCCCACTAGGCTCCGGCCCATCTGGCCTGCCCAACTGGGCCAAGGCCCACTCGCGCTCCATGATCTCCCCCCACTCCCCCAGTACACACCGACACACCCCCACTCCCCCGCAAAATATCCCCCTTCCCCCTCTCTCCCGATTGGATCAGGAGGAGACCGCCACCCCGGACCAACGCGCGCCACCCCGCGCCCGGACTCCGGCGCCCCCCAGTGCTGCATGCCTCGCCGCACGCCTCACCCTTCCTGCCGTGCCCGAGCACCAAGAAGAACAGCCGCCGCTTCTTCTTTGCCCATCAAGCCAAGCCGGAGAGCCCCACGATGCCGGATCCATCGCCTTCCACTCCGCCACGGCCGCCACACTTCGCCGGTCGATCCGCTCGACCTCGCCCCCCTCCGGCCTCACCGAGACGCCCACGACACTCTCTGTGAGCCCTCGGTCCCTCGCGACCTCTCCACTCCCTTCCTCGAGTCCCGTAGCCACGCGCCCAATATAGTCCGATCCCCGCCGCCACCAGGGCTCGTCACCGGCGCCCCTGCCGGCCGCCACGACATCTGTTGCCCCGCTGCGTCCGCCCACTGTGGCCTGCCGTGCTGCCCAACTCCGCCTCCCCTCTGCCCCTTTTTCCCCCCTCGCGGTCACCACGACCGCCGTTTCCCCATACCCTGCGCCGCCCGGATGCACACTCGCGCTCCCTGGCCGCACGCGTGGAGCGCCGTGTCACGCTCGCCATGGCCCTGCGAGGAGTCGCGCCTGCACGCACTCACCCCCAATCCCCTACTGCTCCGGGCCTCGCCCCGACTACCTGGCCGGACTGGCCTCGCCGGCCTCGAGGGCCTCATCCGCCCCTGCGTTGCATCTCCTGGCCGAGGTCGTCGCCGCCGGCGTCGCGCTGGGAGCGCCCGTGTGCGTTCCCAGCCACCAAACCGTGGCCTTAGCCACTGCACATGGGGCCGGCCCATTAAAAAAAGATAATAAGTAAATAAAAATATTAATTAATTAATTAGTTAATTACATTAATTAATTAGGTTCAATTAAACTAATTAAAATCTCTTACCCTAATAACCTAATTAAACTGAATTAACTAGTTAGTTAGTGTAACAGCTAATGACAGGGGCCCCCACCCCCTGTTGACCAGTCAAACTTTGACTGGTCAACAGGGTCCACCTGGCCCACGTGTCAGCCTCTGTGTACATTTTGTGTACACAGGGCTGGGTACCCATAGCATTTTTACTATTAATTTCGAATTAATAATTAATTTTAAAAAAAATAATAAAAACTTTGAAAATTAATAGAAATTAAACCGTAACTCGGATCGAAAAACTTTGTACATGAAAGTTGCTCCGAACAACGAGACGAACCCGGTTACGCAACCCGTTCGTCCGCCACGCATCCCTAACATATCAAACCCGCAACTTTCCCCCTTCGGTTCATCTGTCCGAAAGCGCGAAACACCGGGGATACTTTCCCGGATGTTTCCCCCTTCACCAGTATCACTTAGTACCGCGTTAGGTCACCTCTAGCACCGTGCATTGCCATGTTATACTTTGATTTCTCTGTTATTTATTGTGTTCCCCCTCCGTTGCTGCTTTCCGGTAGACCCCGTGACGATGCTGATGCCCTGTGGTCGACTACGTCGCCGACGACCCCTCCTTCTTGTCTGAGCAACCAGGCAAGCCCCCCCTGATCACCAGATATCGCCTACTCTCCTCTATATTGCTTGCATTAGAGTAGTGTAGCATGTTACTGCTTTCGTTATTCCTATCCTGATGCATAGCCTGTCTTTGATACTGCTGTTGATACCTTTACCTGCAATCATACTTGCTTAGTATAGGATGCTAGTGTTCTATCAATGTCCCTACACTCTTGTCTGTCTCCATGCTATACTACTGGGCTGTGATCACCTCGGGAGGTGATCATGGATATATACTATACTTTAAACATGATACATGTGGTGACCAAAGTCGGGTTGGCTCGAGGAGTACCCGTGAGTGATTCACGGATTGGGGGCTAAAAGGACCTTTGTCCCGACGGCTCTCTGTGTGGATCTTTGTGGCGGAGCGGCAGGGCAGTTCGGGGCTACCTGGGTGAGAGGTGAGCCTAGCCCTGTTGGCGTTCGCGGATACTTAACACGCTTAACGAGACCTGGGTATTTGATCTGAGTCTGGCCATTTGGTCTATACGCACTAACCAACTACGCGGGAAAGATATGGGCACTCGACGTCGTGGTATCAGCCGAAGCACTCCTTGACGTCAGCGACAGAGTGGCGCGCGCCGCATTGGATCGTAAGCACGCACTTGTATTAAGGGGGCTAGATCTGCTTCCGGTCGCGTACGCAACGTGCAGGTGTGCTCGGGGCGATGGGCCCAGACCCCTGCGCGCATAGGTTTAGACCGGTGTGCTGACCGCTCTGTTGTGCCTAGGTGGGGCTGCGACGTGTTGATCTTCCGAGGCCGGGCATGACCCAGGAAAGTGTGTCCGGCCAAATGGGATCAAGCGTGTTGGGTTATGTGGTGCACCCCTGCAGGGAAGTTTATCTATTCGAATAGCCGTGTCCCTCGGTAAAAGACGACCCGGAGTTGTACCTTGTCCTTATGACAACTAGAACCGGATACTTAATAAAACACACCCTTCCAAGTGCCAGATACAACCCGGTGATCGCTCTCTAACAGGGCATCTAGGAGGGGATCGCCGGGTAGGATTATGCTATGCGATGCTACTTGGAGGACTTCAGTCTACTCTCTTCTATATGCTGCAAGACGGAGGCGACCAGAAGCGTAGTCTTCGATAAGACTAGCTATCCCCCTCTTATTCTGGCATTCTGTAGTTCAGTCCACTGATATGGCCCTTTACACATATATCTATGCATATGTAGTGTAGCTCCTTGCTTGCGAGTACTTTGGATGAGTACTCACGGTTGCTTTTCTCCCCCTTTTCCCCCTTTCCCTTCTACCCGGTTGCAGCAACCAGATGCTGGAGCCCAGGATCCAGACGCCACCTTCGACGATGACTCCTACTACTCTGGAGGTGCCTACTACTACGTGCAGCCCGCTGACGACGACCAGGAGTAGTTAGGAGGATCCCAGGCAGGAGGCCTACGCCTCATTCGATCTGTATCCCAGTTTGTGCTAGCCTTCTTAAGCCAAACTTGTTTAACTTATGTCTGTAGTCAGATATTGTTGCTTCCGCTGACTCGTCTATGATCGAGCACTTGTATTCGAGCCCTCGAGGCCCCTGGCTTGTATTATGATGCTTGTATGACTATTTTATTTGTAGAGTTGTGTTGTGATATCTTCCCGTGAGTCCCTGATCTTGATCGTACACATTTGCGTGCATGATTAGTGTACGATTGAATCGGGGGCGTCACAACGCCGGTCATGGAATTCACTGCCGCAGATATCTTTCAGCACTCGTCCTTTGGCGACATACTGAATTCACTAAGGACTCTCTCTTTGTCAGTAGAGTCCTGGACGGATTATGACAAACAGGATTGGGATGCGGACGACGAAGAAATTTGACGCCCACCCACCACCCACTTCGTAGCCACTGTCGATGATTTAACCAACATGCTAGACTTCGACTCCGAAGACATCGACGGTATGGACGACGATGTAGGTGACGAACAGGAACCAGCGCCTATAGGGCACTGGAAAGCCACCTCATCATACGACATATATATGGTGGATACACCAAAAGAGGGCAATGGCGATGGAACAATGGGGGATGACCCTCCAAGAAGCAACCTAAGCGTCGGCGTCAGCGGCGCCGCTCTAAGTCCCGCCAAAGCAAAAACGGTGATACCGGCACGGGAGATAATAACACCCAGATAGTGCCGAAGACAACTCCCTCCAGCAAGATTCAGCACAGGAGGATGGAGAAGCCAGCCCCCCGGAGAGGGCGGCAGACAGAGAGGAAGAGGATGACAATTACATGCCTCCCTCCAAAGATGAGGCAAGCCTCGGCGACGACGAATTTGTCATGCATGAGGATCCCGTCGAACAAGAGCACTTCAAGCGCAGGCTTATGGCCAAGGAAAATAGCCTTAAGAAAAAGCAGCAACAACTTAGAGCTGATCAAGACTTGCTAGCCGACAGATGGACTGAAGTCCTTGCAGCCGAGGAGTACGAACTCGAACGCCCCTCCAAGAGCTACCCAAAGTGCAGGTTGCTACCCCAATTAGAGGAGGAAGCACTTAAACCTACATCACCAGCGCATGATGCGGCTGACCGGCCACCTCGCGGCCGCGACAGAGAGGCTTCCAGGCCCTCCACCCGAGCCGCACCCCAGCGCCGCTCAAAAAATACCAAGGCACGGGGAAATGCGCTAGACCTGCGGGATATGTTGGAGGACAAGGCAAGGCAAACAAGATCGATCTACGGATCGCGTGGGTACCCCACGACACGAGACAATAACCGTCACGCCGGATACAGTAAATCCGGCCGGGCCGAACACAGCAGACAAAGCTCGTTTGAGCTACGTCGTGATATAGCCCAGTACAGAGGTGCCGCACACCCACTATGCTTCATAGATGAAGTAATGGACCATCAAATCCCAGAGGGTTTCAAACCCATAAACATTGAATCATACGATGGCACAACAGATCCTGCGGTATGGATTGAGGACTATCTCCTTCATATCCACATGGCCCGTGGCGATGATCTACACGCCATCAAATACCTCCCACTCAAGCTTAAAGGACCAGCTCGGCATTGGCTTAACAGCCTGCCAGCAGAGTCAATTGGTTGTTGGGAGGACCTGGAAGCCGCATTCCTCGACAACTTCCAGGGCACCTATGTGCGACCACTAGACGCCGATGACCTTAGCCACATAATTCAGCAGCTAGAAGAATCTGCCAGACAATTCTGGACACGGTTCCTAACCAAGAAAAATCAAATCGTCGACTGTCCGGACGCAGAGGCCCTAGCAGCCTTCAAGCATAACATCCGTGACGAGTGGCTTGCCCGGCACCTTGGACAGGAAAAGCCGAAATCTATGGCAGCCCTCACGACGCTCATGACACGCTTTTGCGCAGGAGAAGACAGCTGGCTGGCTCGTAGCAACAACATGACCAAGAGCCCTGGTACTGATACCAAGGACAACAATGGCAGGTCGCGCCGCAACAAGCACAAGCGCCGCATTAACAGCGACAACGCTGAAGATACGACAGTTAATTCCGGATTCAGAGGCTCTAAACCCGGTCAGCGGAAAAAGCCATTCAAAAGAAACACTCCGGGCCCGTCCAGTTTGGACCGTATACTCGACCGCTCGTGCCAGATACATGGCACCCCCGAAAAACCAGCCAATCACACCAACAGGGATTGTTGGGTGTTAAAGCAGGTCGGCAAGTTAAATGCCAAAAACAGAGACAAGGGGCTACACAGCGACGACGACGATGAGCCCAGGCCGCTGAACAATAGTGGACAGAAGGGCTTCCCCCCACAAGTGCGGACGGTGAACATGATATACGCAACCCACATCCCCAAGAGGGAGCGGAAGCATGCGTTAAGGGACGTATACGCGTTGGAGCCAGTCGCCCCAAAGCTCAACCCATGGTCCTCCTGCCCGATCACCTTTGATCGAAGGGACCACCCCACTAGCATCCGCCATGGCAGATTTGCCGCATTGGTTCTAGACCCAAACATTGACGGATTTCACCTCACTAGAGTCCTTATGGACGACGGCAGCAGCCTGAACCTGCTTTATCAGGATACAGTGCGGAAAATGGGCATAGATCCCTCAAGGATTAAACCCACAAAAACGACCTTTAAAGGCGTCATACCAGGTGTAGAGGCCAAATGTACAGGCTCAGTTACACTTGAAGTGGTCTTCGGATCCCCGGATAATTTGCGAAGCAAGGAGTTAATCTTCAACATAGTCCCGTTTCGCAGTGGCTATCACACACTGCTCGGACGAACCGCATTTGCAAAGTTCAATGCGGTGCCGCACTATGCATACCTCAAGCTCAAGATGCCAGGCCCTTGAGGAGTCATTACGGTCAATGGAAACACCGAACGCTCTCTCCGAACGGAGGAGCATACGGCGGCCCTCGCGGCGGAAGTACAAAGCAGCCTCTCAAGGCAATTCTCCAGTCCGACTTTTAAACGTCCAGACACCATCAAGCGCGCCCGGAGTAACCTACAGAAATACCGCCTGGCACGTTCCGAGCAAGCGTAGCAATGCGGCCCCAACCCCAGCCCTCGCGAAACTACGCAATCAGTACTACGCGTACATACTTACGCTCTGAAAATACCATGGGCACAGGGGGAGGGGCACGACAACAGCATGCCCAAAATACGGCTCAACCGCACTAGGGGCTTCCGATTTTGTCATTTTTTCTTACTTTTAGGAACTCCACTCTCCAGAATCCCTGTCCGGCAGTACAATCGCCGAACACACGATGCAACCACACATGAGGCAAGAAGCTACGTCGAATTCCCAGGTGGTCTCTATAACGAGCAAAATACCTGTCTTACATACCACCTCACAACTCGCCCCGGGAGGGGGACATGTCAAATAGTCCCATCTCTTGCTTATCGCATTATTTGTATCGTTCTGCTTTTACCGCAGCCTTTTTGAATAAGCAATGCTTAGCTTCAGCTTATTATTGCATTCTCTATTCATTTCTTTCTCTTTCCATATATATGTTCAGTTATGACATTTAGCAACCGTACACTTTGGTACGGCCAATAGGCCAGGGGCTCAAGCACCCCATAATACGGCGTGAGAAGTCCGAACACTTTCATAAGTGCGGCCCTCCGAACTTATAGCATTATATGCATCAGCTCCGAATCATGTCTTTGGTCAATAGTTGGGTTTTCCCGGCTCCCATGTTTTGGTACCTTACGTTCCGCTATATCGGCTAAGGTAGCGCTGGGAGAACTACCGCGATTGTGCCCCGGTTGAGTTGGTTAAGCACCTCAGTAGAGAAAGCTAAAACTTACTGTCATGATAGGGAGAGAGCTGGTCACTGTTCGAGAGGTTTCGAGTCCCTAAAGACTTATGCCGCTTAGAGCGAGGAGTCGGCTTTGTCCGGCCTAGGCGTGTATAGTGCCCCGAACTCGGTCTTTTGAACACTAGGGGCTTCGCCGAAATTTAAAATTATAGAATTCTCTGGCTAAGTGAGAGTGATAACGCATTATAGTCCGATTGCCTTGTTCGTTGTGCTGAGCACCTCCTTTGAAGGACCCAAGAACGGGAAAAAGAGTGCTCAGGTTTATCCCGAACACCCCAGCACTCGTGGCATGGGGGCAGAAGCCGAGGACTCTCCATCTCTCAAATTTAATAAACGGCCTCATAGAAGGTAATATTTTAAATTAAACAAGCGTTGCATAGCGCATATGAACAAGTTTTTAGCGTACAGGATAACACGAGCGAGTTTACTCAAAAATTACATCTCTGGCACATTCATCCGCCACAAGGCAGGCACCCTTCAGGACGCCCTCATAGTACATCTCGGGGTGGCGATGCTCCTTGCCCGGCGGTGGCCCGTCCTTCACCAGCTTCTCCGCGTCCATCTTGCCCCAGTGCACCTTAGCATGGGCAAGCGCCCTATAGGCACCCTCGATGCAGACAGAGCGCTTGATGACTTCAAGCCTTGGACAGGCATCCACCAGCCGCCTCACCAGCCCGAAGCAGCTCCCAGGCATGGCCTCTCCAGGCCACAACCGGACTATGAGACCCTTCATGGCCTGCTCGGCCACCTTATGAAGCTCGACCAGCTGCTTCAGCCGGTCGCTCAAGGGCACCGGGTGTCCGGCCTCAACATACTAAGACCAGAACACTTTCTCCGTTGAGCTTCCCTCTTCTGCCCGATAGAAGGCGGCGGCATCTGACACGCTGCGGGGAAAATCTGCAAATGCTCCTGGAGAGCTCCAGACTCGGGTAAGTAACAAGTAATTCACTTTCATGTGCTTGCTTTGCATAAAGAATGCCTTACCCGCCGCTATCTTCTTCATCGCCTCAACTTCCTGGAGGGCTTTTTGGGCTTCGGCCTTGGCCAACTTGGCGCTTTCGAGGGCCGTCGCGAGCTCGGACTCTCGCGTCTTTGAGGCAAGCTCCAAACTCTCGTGTTTTTTCACAAGAGTCTGGAGCACTTGCCGTACCTCGCCGACTCGCGCCTCATGTTTTTCCCGCTCGGTGCGCTCCGTGGCCGCCTTCTTTTCGGCCTCGGAAAGCGCTTGCTTAAGGGTCGCCACCTTAGTCGTGGCCCCTAGCACGTCAATAACGATCCTGTCATTTTTTGCAACTACATTTTCTTTTTTATATATGTTCTTACACAAGGCATTGCATACCTTGGTTATCCTCGAGCTGCTTCTTGGCAAGGCCGAGCTCTTGCTCGGACCGCTCGAGGTTTTGCTTCAGCATGTCCACCTCCGCAATCAGTGCGGCAGAGGCCAGCAGCGAAGCCTGCATACACATATTGACTTAATTATGTTAGACTCTTGCGAATATTATTAGATCCTCTATTCGACTTTTCCTTCTGAACGCCAAACAAAGCATCAGGGGCTACTGTCTATGCGGTAATACTTCCACATATTTTTTACATACCTCAAAGCCTGTTAGCAGGCTGGCACAGTCTTCAGTCAGCCCGCTCTTGGCGGACTGAACCATCTAGAACCGCACTCATGATAGTGCGGTGCTCCTCATCGATGGAGGCGCCGTTAAGCACCTCCAGCAAGTTATCCGGTGCCTCCGGTTGGACGAAGGTCACCGGCATCGTAGGCTTGCCCTTCTTCTTAGGGGGGCGCCTGCCGGACTCCGAAACCATTGAAGGTTCCGGTGCGGTGTCCAGCCCAGGGCCGGACTTGGAGCCCTTGGGGGTCTTATCCCCTTTACGCCTGGAGTGCGGGAGGTCGCCTTGCGGCGCCTCCAGGGCCACCTCCCCTGGCTTGGAACCTTTTGGGACAACACCTCGGCATCGTCCGTAGGGAGAAGGGAGGTAGCGGCCGGAAGTGAAAAACTATTCACATCCAACGAATCCAGTGAACCGCTCGACGATATGTCGACTTGGGCCCGGGGCAGACTGAATGATTATATTCGGCGTTAGGAAAAGCTGTGCAATGAAGGAACACTATGAGTCACTCTGGTGTCCGAATACTTACGACTACGCCAGGGGCTTGGCCCTGGGCGGCCACTCCTCCGCGCTGTCGGGGGCGTTGGTGGAGTAGTCCGGTGGAAGGGTCTTCCCCTTCTTGGACCCTCCGACCTCCCAAGTTGGGGCGGCCTTCCTTTTCTTTTCTCCCCCTACTGGGGAAGAAACCTCTCTTTCCTCCTCCTCGTCTTCGTGGGAGGAGTGCACCTCAGAGTCATCGGCCGATGAGTCCGATAACACCTGGCGCCGGGAACTCTTCCGGGTTCCCTTGGCCTTCTTCTCCGGCACCACGTAAGGTGCCGGAACCAGCAGCTTCGCCAAGCGGGCGTCTGCTGGGTCTTCGGGCAAAGGAGCCGGACAGCTGATCTGCCCGGACGCCTCCTGCCAATCCTGTCAAAGGTACAGGAGTTTAGATCCCGCATAGAGTCAAACTATGGAAAACGAGTATCCTGTAAAAGGTAAAACTGCCTACCGTGTTGGCTTGCCGCTTTGCACTGAATCCGTGATCCTTGGTAAGGGGAGGAGGAGCCTCGGCGCTCTTGAATAGCACCTTCCGGGCATCCTCATGGGTTGTGTCGAAGAGCCGGCTCAGAGTTTGGTGCTGGGCCGGATCGAACTCCCACAAATTGAAAGCCCATTGTTGACACGGGAGGATCCGGCGGATGAGCATAACCTGGACTATGTTGACAAGTTTGAGCTTCTTGCTCACCAGGTTCTGGACACATGTTTGGAGTCCGGTCACCTCTCCCGAACTGCCCCACGCCAGGCCCGTCTCTTTCCAGGAGGTGAGCCGCGTAGGGGCTCCAGATCGGAACTCGGGGGCTGCGACCCATTTGGGGTCACGCGGCTCGGTGATGTAGAACCACCCCGATTGCCACCCCTTTATGGTCTCCACGAAGGAGCCCTCGAGCCATAGGACGTTGGGCATCTTTCCCACCATGGCCCCTCCGCACTCCGCCTGGCAGCCGCCCACAACCTTCGACTTGACATTGAAGGTCTTCAGCCATAAGCCGAAGTGGGGCCGGATGCAAAGGAAGGCCTCACACACGACGATAAACGCCCAGATGTTGAGGATGAAGTTCGGGGCCAGATCATGGAAGTCCAGGCCGTAGTAGAACATGAGCCCCCGGACGAATGAATGGAGGGGGAATCCCATTCCGCGGAGGAAATGGGTAAGGAAGACGACCCTCTCATGGGGCCTGGTGGTGGGGATGAGCTGCCCCTCATCTGGGAGCCGGTGCGCGATGTCGTCGGGCAGGTATCCGGCTCTCCTCAGCTTTTTGACGTCTCCCTCCGTGACGGAGGAGACCATCCACTTGCCTCCTGCTCCACACATGGTTGGAGAAGGTTGAGGAAGAAAATGCGGACTTGGGAGCTGGAGCTCGAGTATGCGGAAATGGATGAGCAAAGGAGGAAGAAGGCGTGGGTGAAAAGGCGGATCCTTATCCCCTTATATGGGCGGATGAAAACTATGCGTCCCCACCAGCCTGGTAAAACTCGCTTATCTCCCAAGCAACGTAATCAATGGCGCAGTTGGGTTACCCACGCCCGTATTGATGAGAATCCTGTAATAAGGGGACACGATCTCTGCTTCGACAGGACGTACCAAGGAAACCGCCTCGCTAAACGCGTTGAGGTGGGATAGTGAAAACGATTCGAATAAAGGCTTGGCTGTGGTGTGATGTCACGCTATGGAATACGTCAGCAAATTAGATTTGTGTAAATATTATTCTCTCTACGGTGGTATGTGGAACTTACTTTGCAGAGCCGGACACTATCTTTGTGTTCAAAATCTTCTATGAAGTATTCGGAGGAGGAACCTGCCTTGCAATGCCGAAGACAATCTGCGTGCCAGACTCATCGTCATTGAAGCCTGGTTCAGGGGCTACTGAGGGAGTCCTGGATTAGGGGGTGTCCGGATAGCCGGACTATAACCCTTGGCCGGACTCTTGGACTATGAAGATACAAGATTGAAGACTTTGTCCCGTGTCCGGATGGGACGTTCCTTGGCGTGGAAGGCAAGCTTGGCAATATGGATATGTAGATCTCCTTCCATTGTAACCGACTCTGTGTAACCCTAGCCCTCTCCGGTGTCTATATAAACCGGAGGGTTTTAGTCCATATGACGAAGAACAATCATACCATAGGCTAGCTTCTAGGGTTTAGCCTCTCTGATCTCGTGGTAGATCTACTCTTGTACTACCCATATCATCAATATTAATGAAGCAGGAGTAGGGTTTTACCTCCATCGAGAGGGCCCGAACCTGGGTAAAAATATCATGTCCCTTGTCTCCTGTTACCATCCGCCTAGACGCACAGTTCGGGACCCCCTACCCGAGATCCGCCGGTTTTGACACCGACAGCCACCATACCTATCTAGCTATTATGGCATTTCCATAGCCATTTCGAGATATATTGCCATGCAACTTCCATCATCATCATATACATGACTTGAGCATTTATTGTCATATTGCTTTGCATGATCGTAAGATAGCTAGCATGATGTTTTCATGGCTTGTCCATTTTTTGATGTCATTGCTATACTAGATCATTGCACATCCCGATACACCACCGGAGGAATTCATATAGAGTCATATCTTTGTTCTAGATATCTAGTTGTAATATTGAGTTGTAAGTAAATAAAAGTGTGATGATCATCATTATTAGAGCATTGCCCCAGTGAGGAAAGGATGATGGAGGCTATGATTCCCCCACAAGTCGGGATGAGACTCCGGACGAAAAAAAAGAGAAGGCCAAAAAAAAGAGAAAAAAAGAAAACAAAGAAATGAGAGAAAAAGAGAGCAGGGGCAATGTTACGATCCTTTTACCACACTTGTGCTTCAAAGTAGCATCATGTTCTTCATATAGCGAGTCTCTTGAGTTATCACTTTCATACACTAGTGGGAATTTTCATTATAGTACTTGGCTTGTATATTCCAACGATGGGCTTCCTCAAATGCCCTAGGTCTTCATGAGCAAGCAAGTTGGATGCACACCCACTTAGTTTCAGTTTGAGATTTGATACACTTATAGCTCTAGTGCATCCGTTGCATGGCAATCCCTACTCCTCACATTGACATCAATTGATGGGCATCTCCATAGCCCGTTGATTAGCCACGTCGATGTGAGACTTTCTCCTTTTTTGTCTTCTCCACATAACCCCCATCATCATATTCTATTCCACCTATAGTGCTATGTCCATGGCTCATGCTCATGTATTGCGTGAAACTTGAAAAGGTTTGACAAACGTCAAAAGTATGAAACTATTGCTTGGCTTGTCATCAGGGTTGTGCATGATGTGAATATTTTGTGTGGTGAAGATGGAGCATAGCCAGACTATATGATTTTGTAGGGACGAGCTTTCTTTGGCTATGTTATTTCAATAAGACATAATTGCTTGGTTGGTATGCTTGAAGTATTATTGTTTTTATGTCAAAGGATAGACTATTGCTTTGAATCACTCGTGTCTTAATATTCATGCCATGATTAGACATATGATCAAGATTATGCTAGGTAGCATTCCACATCAAAAATTATATTTTTTTATCATTTACCTACTCGAGGACGAGTAGGAATTAAGCTTGGGGATGCTGATATGTCTGCGTCATATATATAATTTTTTATTGTTCCATGCCAATATTCTACAACTTCCATATACTTTTTGGCAACTTTTTATACTATTTTTGGGACTAACATATTGAGCCAGTGCCCAGTGCCAGTTCCTGTCTGTTGCATGTTTTTGGTTTCGCAGAATATCCATATCAAACGGAGTCCAAACGGGATAAAAATGGAAGGAGCTTATTTTGGGAATATTTGGAAAATCTGGGAGAAAGATCAACGCGAAACGGTGCCCGAGGTGGCCACGAGGCAGGGGCCCACGCCCATACCTGGAGGGCGCGCCCCCACCCTCGTGGGCCACCCGTAAGTCGGTTGATGCCCTTCTTCGGCCGCAAGAAAGCTAATTTTTGGAAAAAAATCACGGCGAAGGTTTCAGTCCAACCGGAGTTACACATCTCCATATTTACCCAAAACGGGGAAAAGGCAGCAAACAGAATGCAGAAACAGAGAGATAGATCCAATCTCGAAGGGGCTCTCGCCCCTCCCACGCCATGGAGGCCAAGGACCAGAGGGGAAACCCTTCTCCCATCTAGGGAGGAGGTCAAGGAATAAGAAGACGAAGGGGCCCCCTCTCCCCTTCTCTTCCGGTGGCGCCGGAACGCCGTCGTGGCCATCATCATCACCACAATCTTCACCAACAACTTCACCGCCATCATCACCAACTCTTCTCCCCTCTATGCAGCGGTGTAACCTCTCTCTTACCCGCTGTAATCTCTACTTAAACATGGTGCTCAACGCTATATATTATTTCCCAATGATGTATGCCTATCTTATGATGTTTGAGTAGATCCGTTTTGTCCTATGGGTTATTTGATGATCAAGATTGGTTTGAGTTGCATGTTTTATTATTGGTGCTATCCTATGGTGCTCTCCGTGTCGCGCAAGCGTGAGGGATTCCCGCTGTAGGGTTTGCAATATGTTCATGATTTGCTTATGGTGGGTGGCGTGAGTGACAGAAGCACAGACCCGAGTAAGTAGGTTGTTTGCGTATGGGATAAAGGGGACTTGATACTTTAATGCTATGGTTGGGGTTTACCTTAATGATCTTTAGTAGTTGCGGATTCTTGCTAGAGTACCAATCATAAGTGCATATGATCCAAGTAGAGAAAGTATGTTAGCTTATGCCTCTCCCGCAAATAAAATTGCAATAATGAGTACCGGTCTACTTATCGATTGCCTAGGGACAAATAACTTTCTCGTAACAAAAAGCTCTTTACTAATTTAGTTATGTCTTTATCTAAACAGCCCCTAGCTTTTATTTACTCACTCTTTATTTTCTTGCAAGCCTATCCAAAAACACCTACAAAGTACTTCTAGTTTCATATTTGTTTCCGGTAAAGCGAACGTCAAGCGTGCGTAGAGTTGTATCGGTGGTCAATAGAACTTGAGGGAATATTTGTTCTACCTTTAGCTCCTCGTTGGGTTCGACACTCTTACTTATCGAAAGAGGCTACAATTGATCCCCTATACTTGTGGGTTATCAGCCAGCCCCTCTTCTCCCTTCCTCTGTTCCTACTAAGGCCCACAGAGGCCCATTAGTTCTCCCGGGGGTTCCGGTAACCCCTTCTGGCACTCCGATTTTATTCGAAACACCCTGTGATCTCATCCGGGACTCCGAACAACCTTCGATACATCAAATCACATAAACTCATAATACCAATCGCCATCGAACGTTAAGCGTGCAGAACCTACGGGTTCGAGAACTATGTAGACATGACAGAGACACATCTCCGGTCAATAACCAATAGTGGAACCTGGATGCTCATATTGGTTCCTACATATTCTACGAAGATCTTTATCGGTCAAACCGCACAACAACATACGTTGTTCCCTTTGTCATCGGTATGTTACTTGCCCGAGATTCAATCGTCAGTATCATCATACCTAGTTCAATCTCATTACTGGCAAGTCCCTTTACTCATTCTGTAATGCATCATCCCGTAACTAACTCATTAGTCACATTGCTTGCAAGGCTTATAGTGAGGTGCATTACCGAGAGGGCCCAGAGATACCTCTCCTACAATTCGAGTGACAAATCCTAATCTCGATCTATGCCAACTCAACAAACACCATCGGAGACACCTGTAGAGCATCTTTATAATCACCCAGTTACGTTGTGACGTTTGATATCACACTAAGTGTTCCTCCAGTATTCGGGAGTTGCACAATCTCATAGTCGTAGGAACATGTATAAGTCATGAAGAAAGCAATAGCAATAAACTAAACGATCATAGTGCTAAGCTAACTGATGGGTCTTGTCAATCACATCATTCTCTAATGATGTGATCCCATTTATCAAATGACAACTCATGTCTATTGTCAGGAAACTTAACCATCTTTGGTTAACGAGCTAGTCAAGTAGAGGCATACTAGTGACACTCTGTCTGTCTATGTATTCACACATGTACTAAGTTTCTAGTTAATACAATTCTAGCATGAATAATAAACGTTTATCATGATATAAGGAAATATAAATAACAACTTTATTATTGCCTCTAGGGCATATTTCCTTCAGTCTCCCACTTGCACTAGAGTCAATAATCTAGATTACATAGTAATGATTCTAACACCCATGGAGTCTTGGTGCTGATCATGTTTTGCTCGTGAGAGAGGCTTAGTCAACGGGTCTGCAACATTCAGATCTGTATGTATCTTGCAAATCTCTATGTCTCCCTCCTTGACTTGATCGCGGATGGAATTGAAGCATCTCTAGATGTGCCTGGTTCTCTTGTGAAATCTGGATTCCTTTGCCATGGCAATTGCGCTAGTATTGTCACAAAAGATTTTCATTGGACCCGATGCACTAGGTATGACACCTAAATCGGATATGAACTCCTTCATCCAGACTCCTTGATTTGCTGCTTCCGAAGTAGCTATGTACTCCGCTTCACACAAAGATCTCGCCACGACAGCTCCATCGTTCAATATAAATACGTGTCCGGTTTGTGACTTAGAGTCATCTGGATCATTGTCAAAGCTTGCATCGACGTAACCATTTACGACGAGCTCTTTGTCACCTCCAAAAATGAGAAACATATCCTTAGTCCTCTTCAGGTATTTCAGGATGTTCTTGACCGATGTCTAGTGATACACTCTTGGATTACTTTGGTATCTCCCTGCTAAACTAATAGCAAGGCACACATCAGGTCTGGTACACATCATTGCATACATGATAGAACCTATGGCTGAGGCATACGGAATGACTTTCATTTTTCTCTCTATCTTCTGCAGTGGTTGGGCATTGAGTCTGACTCAACTTCACACCTTGTAACATAGGCAAGAACCCTTTCTTTGCTTGATCCATTTTGAACTTCTTCAAAAATTTATCAAGGTATGTGCTTTGTGAAAGTCCAATTAAGCGTCTTGATCTATCTCTATAGATCTTGACGCCCAATATGTAAGCAGCTTCACCGAGGTCTTTCATTGAAAAACTCTTATTTAAGTATCCTTTTATGCTATCCAGAAATTCTATATCATTTCCAATCAACAATATGTCATCCACATATAATATTAGAAATGCTACAGAGCTCCCACTCACTTTCTTGTAAATACAGGCTTCTCCAAAAGTCTATATAAAACCATATGCTTTCATCACACTATCAAAACGTTTATTCCAAATACGAGATACTTGCACTAGTCCATAAATGGATCGCTGGAGCTTGCACACTTTGTTAGCATCCTTTGGATCGATAAAACCTTCGGGTTGCATCATATACAACTCTTCTTCCAGAAATCCATTCAGGAATGCAGTTTTGACATGCATTTGCCAAATTTCATAATCATAAAATGCGGCAATTGCTAACATGATTTGGACGGACTTAAGAATCACTACGGGTGAGAGGGTCTCATTGTAGTCAACTCCTTGAACTTGTCAAAAACCTTTCGCAACAAGTCGAGCTTTGTAGACAGTAACATTACCGTCAATGTCAGTCTTCTTGAAGATCCATTTATTCTCTATGGCTTGCCGATCATCGGGCAAGTCAACCAAAGTCCACACTTTGTTCTCATACATGGATCCCATCTCAGATTTCATGGCCTCAAGCCATTTCGTGGAATCTGGGCTCATCATCACTTACTCATAGTTCGTAGGTTCGTCATGGTCAAGTAATATGACTTTCAGAACAGGATTACCGTACCACTATGGTGCGGATCTTACTCTGGTTGACCTACGAGGTTCGGTAGTAACTTGATCAGAAGTTTCATGATCATTATCATTAGCTTCCTCACTAATTGGTGTAGGAATCACTAGAAATGATTTCTATGATGAACTACTTTCCAATAAGGGAGCAGGTACAATTACCTCATCAAGTTCTACTTTCCTCCCACTCACATCTTTCGAGAGAAATTCCTTCTCTAGAAAGGATCCATTCTTGGCAACGAATATCTTGCCTTCGGATCTGTGATAGAAGGTGTACCCAAAGTCTCATTTGGGTATCCTATGAAGACACATTTCTCCAATTTGGGTTTGAGCTTATCGGGTTGAAGCTTTTTCACATAAGAATCGCAGCCCCAAACTTTAATAAACGATAACTTGGGTTTCTTGCCAAACCACAGTTCATATGGTGTCATCTCAACGGATTTAGATGGTGCCGTATTTAACGTGAATGCAGCCGTCTCTAAAGCATAACCTCAAAACAATAGCGGTAAATCAGTAAGAGACATCATAGATCGCACCATATCTAATAAAGTGCGGTTACGATGTTCGGACACACCATTACGCTGTGGTGTTCCGGGTCGCGTGAGTTGCGAAACTATTCCGCATTGTTTCAAATGAAGACCAAACTCGTAACTCAAATGTTCTCCTCCACGATCAGATCGTAGAAACTTTATTTTCTTGTTAAGTTGATTTTCCACTTCACTCTGAAATTCTTTGAACTTCTCAAATGTTTCAGACTTATGTTTCATCAAGTAGATATACCCATATCTGCTCAAATCATCTGTGAAGGTTAAAAAATAACGATACCCACCGCGAGCCTCAACACTCATCGGACCGCATACATCAATATGTATAATTTCCAATAAGTCTGTTGCTCGCTCCATAGTTCCAGAAAACGGAGTCTTAGTCATCTTGCCCATGAGGCACGGTTTGCAAGCATCAAGTGATTCCAAAAGCCCATCAGCATGGAGTTTCTTCATGTACTTTACACCAATATGACCTAAACGGCAGTGCCACAAACAAGTTGCACTATCATTATTAAAGTTATATCTTTTGGCTTCAATACTATCAATATGTGTGTCACTACTATCAAGATCCAATAAAAATAGACCATTCATCAAGGGTGCATGACCATAAAAGATATTACTCATATAAATAGAACAACCATTATTCTCTGATTTAAATGAATAACCATTTCGCATCAAACAAGATCTAGATACTATGTTCATGCTTAACGCTGGCACCAAATAACTATTATTCAGGTCTAAATGTAATCCCGAAGGTAGATGTAGAGGTAGCATGCCGACGACGATCACATCGACTTTGGAACCATTTCCCACGCGCATCGTCACCTCGTCCTTAGCCAATCTTCGCTTAATCCGTAGTCCCTGTTTCGAGATGCAAATATGAGCAACAGAACCAGTATCAAATACCCAGGCACAACTGCGAGCATTAGTAAGGTACACATCAATAACATGTATATCAAATATACCTTTCACTTTGCCATCCTTCTTATCCGCCAAATACTTGGGGCAGTTCCGCTTCTAGTGACCAGTCCCTTTGCAGTAGAAGTACTCAGTCTCAGGCTTAGATCCAGACTTGGGCTTCTTCACTTGAGCAACAACTTGCTTGCCATTGTTCTTGAAGTTCCCCTTCTTCCCTTTGGCCTTTTTCTTGAAATTAGTGGTCTTGTTGACCATCAACACTTGATGCTCCTTCTTGATTTCTACCTCCGCAGCTTTTAGCATTGCGAAGAGCTCCGGAATTGCCTTATCCATCCCTTGCATATTATAGTTCATCACGAAGCTTTTGTAGCTTGGTGGCAGTGATTGAAGAACTCTGTCAATGACACTATCAAATGGAAGATTAACTCCCAGTTGACTCAAGTGATTGTGGTACCCAGACATTTTGAGTATATGTTCACTGACAGAACTATTCTCCTCCATTTTGCAGCTGTAGAACTTATTGGAGACTTCATATCTCTCAATCCTGGCATTTTCTTAAAATATTAACTTCAACTCCTGGAACATCTCATATGCTGCATGACGTTCAAAACATCGTTGAAGTCTCGATTCTAAGCCGTAAAGCATGGCACACTGAACTATCGAGTAGTCATCAGCTTTGCTCTGCGAGGCGTTCATAACGTCCGGCGTTGCTCCTGCAGCGGGTCTTGCACCTAGCGGTGCTTCTAGAACGTAATTCTTCTGTGCAGCAATGAGGATAATCCTCAAGTTATGGACCCAATCCGTGTAGTTTCTACCATCATCTTTCAACTTAGCTTTCTCTAGGAACGCATTAAAATTCAAAGGAACTGTAGCACATGCCATTGGTCTACAATAACATAGATATGCAAAATACTGTCAGGTACTAATATTTCATGATAAATTAAAGTTCAATTAATCATATTACTTAAGAACTCCCACTTAGATAGGCATCACTCTAATCATCTAACTGATCACGTGATCCAAATCAACTAAACCATGTCCGGTCATCACGTGAGATGGAGTAGTCTTCAATGGTGAACATCGCTATGTTGATCATATCTACTATATGATTCACGCTCGACCTTTCGGTCTCAGTGTTCCGAGGCCATATCTGCATATGCTAGGCTCGTCAAGTTAAACCCGAGTATTCTGCGTGTGCAAAACTGGCTTGCACCCGTTGTATGTGAACGTAGAGCTTATCACACCCGATCATCACGTGGTGTCTCGGCACGACGAACTGTCGCAATGGTGCATACTCAGGGAGAACACTTATACCTTGAAATTTAGTGAGAGATCATCTTATAATGCTACCGCCGAACTAAGCAACATAAGATGCATAAAGGATAAACATCACATGCAATCAATATAAGTGATATGATATGGCCATCATCATCTTGTGCCTTTGATCTCCATCTCCAAAGCACCGTCATGATCACCATCGTGACCAGCTTGACACCTTGATCTCCATCAAAGCATCGTTGTCGTCTTGCCAACTATTGCTTCTACGACTATCGCTACCGCTTAGTATAAAGTAAAGCAATTACATGGCGATTGCATTTCATGCAATAAAGCGACAACTATAAGGCTCCTTCCAATTGCCAATAACTTTTACAAAACATGATCATCTCATACAACAATTTATATATCATCACGTCTTGACCATATCACATCACAACATGCCCTGCAAAAACAAGTTAGACGTCCACTACTTTGTTGTTGCAAGTTTTACGTGGCTGCTACGGGCTTAGCAAGAACCGTTCTTACCTACGCAACAAAACCACAATGATTTTTCGTCAAGTGTGCTATTTTAACCTTCAACAAGGACCGGGCATAGTCACACTCGATTCAGCTGAAGTTGGAGAAACAGACACCCACTAGCCACCTGTGTGCGAAGCACGGCGGTAGAACCAGTCTCATGAACGCGGTCATGTAATGTCGGTCTGGGCCGCTTCATCCAACAATACCGCTGAATCAAAGTATGACATGCTGGTAAGCAGTATGACTATTATCGCCCACAACTCTTTGTGTTCTACTCATGCATATTGTTGGGGAACGTAGTAATTTCAAAATTTTCCTACGCACACGCAAGATCATGGTGATGTATAGCAACGAGAGGGAAGAGTGTCATCCACGTACCCTCGTAGACCGTAAGCGGAAGCATTATGACAACGTGGCTGATGTAGCCATACGTCTTCACGATCGACCGATATCCCAGTACCGAACGTACGGCACCTCCGCGATCTGCACACGTTCAGCTCGGTGATGTCCCACGAACTGACGATCCAGTAGAGCTTCGAGGGAGAGTTCCGTTAGCAGGACGGCGTGATGATGGTGATGATGAAGCTACCGACGCAGGGCTTCTCCTAAGCACCGCTACGATATGACCGAGGTGGATTATGGTGGAGGGGGCACCGCACACTGCTAAGAGATCAATGATCAACTTGTGTGTCTATGGGGTGCCCCCCTCCCCGTATATAAAGGAGTGGAGGAGGGGGAGGAAGTCGGCCTCCTAGGCACGCCACAAGGGGAGCCCTACTCCCACCAGGAGTAGGACTCCAACCCTTCCAAGAGTAGGAGTAGGAGGGAAGGAAGGAGGAGAGAGGAGAAGGAAAAAGGGGGGCGCCGCCCCCTTCCTTGTCCAATTTGGACTAGAGGGGGAGGGGGCGCGTGGCCTGCCCTGGCCGCCCCTCCTCTCCTCCACTAAGGCCCATGAGGCCCATTACACTCCCCGGGGGGTTCCGGTAACCCCCCGGCACTCCGCTATTTGTCCAAACTCACTCGGAACACTTCCGAAGTCCAAACATAGTCATCCAATATATCGATATTTATGTCTCGACCATTTCGAGACTCCTCGCCATGTCCGTGATCATATCCGGGACTCCGAACTACCTTCGGTACATCAAAACACATAAACTCATAATATCGATCGTCACCGAACGTTAAGCATGCGGACCCTATGGGTTCGAGAACTATGTAGACATGACTGAGACACGTCTCCGGTCAATAACCAATAGCGGAACCTGGATGCTCATATTGGTTCCCACATATTCTACGAAGATCTTTATCGGTCAAACCGCATAACAACATACGTTGTTCCCTTTGTCATCGGTATGTTACTTGCCCGAGATTCGATTGTCGGTATCTCAATACCTAGTTCAATCTCGTTATCGACAAGTCTCTTTACTCGTTCTGTAATGCATCATACCGCAACTAACTCATTAGTCACATTGCTTGCAAGGCTTATAGTGATGTGCATTACCGAGAGGGCCCAGAGATAGCTTTCCACAACCGGAGTGACAAATCCTAATCTCGATCTATGCCAACTCAACAAACACCATCGGAGACACCTGTAGAGCACATTTATAATCACCCAGTTATGTTGTGACGTTTGGTAGCACACAAAGTGTTCCTCCGGTACTCGGGAGTTGCATAATCTCATAGTCATAGGAACATGTATAAGTCATGAAGAAAGAAATAGCAATATACTAAACGATCAAGTGCTAAGCTAACATAATGGGTCAAGTCAATCACATCATTCTCTAATGATGTGATCCCGTTAATCAAATGACAACTCATGTCTATGGCTAGGAAACATAACCATCTTTGAATCAATGAGCTAGTCAAGTAGATGCATACTAGTGACACTTTGTTTGTCTATGTATTCACACATGCACTAAGTTTCCGTTTAATACAATTCTAGCATGAATAATAAACATTTATCATGATACAAGGAAATATAAATAAAAACTTTATTACTGCCTCTAGGGCATATTTCCTTCAGTCTCCCACTTGCACTAGAGTCAATAATCTAGTTCACATCTCCATGTGATTTAACACCAATAGTTCACATCACCATGTGACTAACACCCATAGTTCACATCTCTATGTGATCAACACCCAAAGGGTTTACTAGAGTCAATAATCTAGTTCACATCGCCATGTGATTAATACCCAAAGAGTACTAAGGTGTGATCTTGTTTTGCTTGCGAGAGAAGTTTAGTCTACGGGTCTGCAACATTCAGATCCGTATGTATTTTGCAAATTTCTATGTCTATAATACTCTGCACGGTGCTACTCTAGCTAATTGCTCCCACTTTCAATATGTACCTAGATCGAGACTTATAGTCATCCAGATCGGTGTCAAAGCTTGCATCGACGCAACTCTTTACGACGAACTCTTTGTCACCTCCATAACCGAGAAACATATCCTTATTCTACTAAGGATAATTTTGACCGCTGTCCAATGATCCACTCCTGGATCACTATTGTACCCTCTTGCCAAACTCATGGTGAGGTACACAATAGGTCTGGTACATAGCATAGCATACTTTATAGAACCTATGGCTGAGGCATAGGGAATGACTTTCATTCTCTCTCCATCTTCTGCCGTAGTCGGGCTTTGAGTCTTACTCAAATTCACACCTTGCAACACAGGCAAGAACTCCTTCTTTGACTATTCTATTTTGATCTACTTCAAAAACTTATCAAGGTATGTACTAATTGAAAAAACGTATCAAGCGTCTTGATCTATCTCTATAGATCTTGATGCTCAATATGTAAGCAACTTCACCGAGATATTTCTTTGAAAACCTCCTTTCAAACACTCCTTTATGCTTTCCAGAAAATTCTACATCATTTTCGATCGATAATATGTCATTCACATATACTTATCAGAAAGGTTGTAGTGCTCCCACTCACTTTCTTGTAAATACAGGCTTCACCGCAAGTCTGTATAAAACTATATGCTTTGATCAACTTATCAAAGCGTATATTCCAACTCCAAGATGCTTGCACCTCTCCATAGATGGATCGCTGACATTTTGTTAGTACCTTTAGGATTGACAGAACCTTCTGGTTGCATCATATACAACTTTTCTTTAATAAATCCATTCAGGAATGCAGTTTTGGCATCCATTTGCCAGATTTCATAAAATGTGGCAATTTGCTAACATGATTCAGACAGACTTAAGCATCGCTACGAGTGAGAAAATCTCATCGTAGTCAACACCTTGAACTTTGTCAAAAACTCTTTTCGACAAGTCTAGCTTTGTAGATAGGAAAACTACTACCAGCGTCCGTCTTCCTCTTGAAGATCCATTTATTTTCTATGGTTTGCCGATCATCGGGCAAGTCAACCAAAGTCCATACTTTGTTCTCATACATGGATCCCATCTCATATTTCATGGCCTCAAGCCATTTCGTGGAATCTGGGCCCATCATCGCTTCCTCATAGTTCGTAGGTTCATCATGATCAAGTAACATGAACTCTAGAATAGGATTACCGTACCACTCTGGTGCGGAACGTACTCTGGTTGATCTACGAGGTTCGGTAGTAACTTGATCTGAAGCTTCATGATCATGATCATTAACTTCTTCACTAATTGGTGTAAGCATCACTTGAACTGATATCAGTGAAGAAATACTTTCCAATTCAGGAGAAGGTACAATTACCTCATCAAGTTCTACCTTCCTCCCACTCACTTCTTTTGAGATAAACTCCTTCTCCAGAAAGGATCCATTCTTAGAAACAAAGATCTTGCCTTCGGATATGTGATAGAAGGTGTACCCAACAGTCTCTTTTGGGTATCCTATGAAGAAATATTTCTCTGATTTGGGTTCGAGCTTATCAGGTTGAAACTATTTCACGGAGGAAACTTTTGCAAGCCTCAACGAGGTGGACCTACGGCTCAACCTGGAGAAGTGCGTGTTTGGAGTCCCCTCGGGCAAGCTCCTGGGTTTCCTCGTGTCCCATAGGGGGGTCGAGGCCAACCCGGAGAAGGTCAAGGCGGTCGAGGACATGAGCCTGCCAAGGACCCTCAGAGAAATGCAGAAGCTCACTGGGCGTGTAACTGCGCTAGGGCGCTTCATCTCCAAGCTGGGGGAACGAGCGCTGCCTTTCTTCAAGATGATGAAGAAGAAGGTCCCTTTCGAATGGACTGAAAAGGCCGATAAGGCATTCCAAGACCTCAAGAGGTACCTTACCAGCCCACCAGTGATGGTAGCTCCACGCCCTCGGGAGCCCATTGTGCTCTACCTTGCGGCCACCCCATACTCCGCTAGCGCCGCCCTGGTGGCCGTCAGGGAGGAGCGCCAGACCAAGGCCGCAGCGACCGCCCAGGCAGAAGTGAGGCAAAGCCAAGAGGGACTCGCAAAGACCGCAACCACGTCCGAAAGGGAACAGCCGCAGTAGGAGAACACGCCTGAAGCAGGAAAGACCACTCCGAGCAACCAAGCGCTGGGGGCTCTGCCATCCCAGGAGACGCCTCAGCCTCTGGGGGACGCAGGCTGCCCCGGCACCCTCAACCTCGTCGAGCACCCCTTCTACTTCGTCAGCACGGTGCTACGGGATGCAAGGGCGCGGTACCCCATGCCACAAAAACTCCTCCTAGCGCTATTAGTGGCCTCACACAAGCTACGGCGCTACTTCCAAGGCCATCGTATCAAAGTCGTCTCAGCGTATCCCTTGGAAAGGGTACTCAAGAGCCCCAACTCAGCGGGAAGGGTCGCTGAATGGAACATTGAACTACATGCATTTCAGCTGGAATTCAGTACGACCAGAGTAATCAAGGGGGCCGCACTGGTGGATTTCATGGCAGAGTGGACAGGAGCACCGGGTTTCGAGGCAGGCGAGGACCGATCACTTTCCCCGAGAAGTGAAGCGCCGTACGGCTGGGTCATGTACTTCGACGGGGCATTCTCTCGACATGGCACGGGAGATGGCACAGTGCTCATATCCCCAACTCAGGACAAGCTCTACTACGCCGTACAACTCTGCTTCCAGCACAGAGAAAAAGTCTCCAACAACATAGCAGAGTATGAAGGCCTGATAGCAGGCTTGAAAGCTGCGATTGCCCTAGGGGTAAAGCGCCTCGTTATCAAGGGCGATTCGCAGCTCCTCGTCAACTTCTCCAACAAGGTATACGAGCCAAAGGACGAGCACATGGAAGCCTACCACGCCGAGGTTCGCAAGATGGAGTAACAGTTCTAGGGGCTGGAGCTGCAGCATGTGCCTCGCGACACCAATCAGGAGGCGGATGACATTGCCAAGAGGGCATCTAGGCGGCTGCCTTAGGAGCCTGGCGTCTTCGAGGAGCGGCTCTTCGGCGGTGCCGTTACTATCGAGCACGACGCAACCAAGGGAGGAGCTCCCTCAGCCACCTGCCTTGGGAGCTCCGATCTGCGGCCCGACCTCAGGGGCACGCTTGCTCCTGGCGTTGGAGCCTCAGGAAGGGTGTTGGATCCCGGAGCTCAAGGACTACCTGATGCAAGGGACTCTACCGGAGAGCGAGGAGGAGGCGAAGCGTGTGGCGTGGCAAGCCGCAGCTTATTGCATCAGGAATGGAGAGCTCTATAGGAAGCAACCAAATGACATGTCCCTCCGCTGCATCTCCCGAGAGAAAGGGAAGGAGCTACTGGCGGACATACAGGGCGGAGACTGCAGGCACCACTCGTCATCACAGACCCTCGTCGGCAAGGCGTTCCACAGCGGATTCTACTCGCCGACAGTGCTCAACGACGCCGTCGAGCTGGTGAAGGCTTGTGAGGCTTGCCAGTTTCACACTAAGCAGATTCATGAGCCTGCGGGGGGTCTTCAGACTATACCCCTCTCCTGGCCGTTCGCAGTTTGGGGCCTGGACATTCTGGGCCTGTTCCCGCGGGCGCCAGGGGGCTACCGTTACCTCTACGTCGTTGTGGACAAGTTCACCAAGTGGGTTGAGGTGGAAGCCGTCTGCACAATCCCGGCAGGCTCTGCGGTCAAGTTCATCAAGGGCCTCGTGAGCCGATTTGGGGTGCCCAACCGCATCATCGCTGACAATGGTTCGCAGTTCACCAATAATCTCTTCAAAACATACTGTGCTAACCTTGGGACGCAGATATGGTACGCCTCAGTAGCACACCCCCGGAGCAACGGCCAGGCCGAGCGAGCCAACGCGGAGGTCCTAAGGGGTCTTAAAGCCAGGACCTTCGAGAAGAAACCGGGCGCTCGCCATGGCATGCCTCGCATAAGCAACCGGGCGCTCGCCACCGTGTAGGGAGCCGCCTCCGCAACCATGGGGAGCCACCGCGGGGACCGAGGGATGCTTGCGAGGGCGGCCCCGGCCGCGCTTGGTCGGGCGGGAGTCAAATCCTGCCTGGCGGGTCTTCCCTTTCTCCGCGGCCGAGAATCTCTTCGGGGCCATGGGAACAGCAAGCGGCCAAGAAGAAGGAGAGGAGCAGTAGGAAGGGATGGATTGGAGCGGCTCACGCAGTTCCGTACTTAAAAGCTGGGGAAGGCCAACCACCGGCCCTCACGATTGCAGGTAATTATGACCCATTTCTCTGCATGCAGGGACTTGTCAAGTCAAGCAATTGCCGAGGCGTCGTGGGAAGTGCAGTCGCCCACGTCCAATCAAATGCCACGCGGCGCCCAAGCCCGCAGGCTTTTGGGGCCCGCGGCGCTTCGCGCTTGCCCTTTCGCTTCCCTGCTAAGCCAAGCCCGCGCGCGCCTTGGGCCCGGGGGCTGCTGTCGGCGTTCTGGGAACGGGGGTCCCCAGACTTGCCCGCCTGTGGCCTGCGGCGTGGCTCAAGTGGGGGCCCAGCACGGCCCATCTTCATCATCTCAAGCTCAAGACCCTCGCGAGAGGCCAAGCCTCACGGGGCGGACGACAAGAGGCTCCCTCAAGAGCAGCCTCATCGGGCGGGCTCGCGAGGAGGCGGAGAGATCAAGGAAAGGGTACCTCGCGAGGAGCCCGTGACGCAAGCCATGACGAACGAGACCAGACAGGTGCCAGGCGGGCGCCGGCCTGCGCAGAGTCCTTGTTTCCCCTTCGGTGCAAAGGGGGCAAGCACATGCCAATGCATCAGGCAAAGGTTACCATTCCGGTGCAACGAGACCAGGACCAGCAGAGCGGCAGGACGGAGGTCACCGTGGAGCCCAAGACGGCGTCATCACTGGTGCTTTTGGCAGCCGAAGACCACCTTTGGTCAGGATAACTTGTATTAGATGTTCCCCTTCAAAATGGCCAATTGTTGTGGCCCTTCTTGCTCATTATTTGGGGAGAGGCCCAGGGCCTCTATAAATATAGCTAGCCACCATAGAGTAGAGGCATCCGACCAGGACCAGAGAGAGAGGCGATTGAACTCACCCAAACAGTTAATCGTCCAGCTCAAGAACACCCCTCGCGAGGCTGTTCTTCCATTATACCGTTCATCATCAGCCCCTGAGGCAATCCACCACACCACACACTAGAGTAGGGTATTACACCACAACGGTGGCCCGAACCAGTATAAATCTCGTGTCCCTTGTGTTGTTCATCGTTTCCTGCTTAGATCACCCGAGGGGATCAGGCGTAGATCGGTAGGGGAGAGATCTCGACGCGCACCCCAGTGTTCGAACCTTAAGGGTCTGCCGGAACCCAAAATCCGACATCTGCAGAACTCCATAGTTGATGAAGAGGAGCATACTTAGGATCTCCAAACTTCATCCGCAGCATAAAGGGCTTCCCAGCCGCGATATCCCCGGCTTGATGCAGCTCCTCCTTCATCTCTCTGATTGTAAAGCGGGCGTCCTTGGCCGCCACCGTGTCCTTCTCCAGGTTCGTCATCTTCGCTCGGTTTTTATTTTCAAGAAGCTCATAACGGTCGGCGGCATCCTTCAATTCCACAGCCATCTTGGCTATCTCATCCTTGCTTCGGCAATGCGCAGCTTGTTCGGCTCTCAGCTCTTCGACCGCCTTTAGAGCGGCCGCATCACTTTTCCTGGCTTGTTCCTTGGCTCGGGCAAGTTCCGCCCGAAGGGTCTCCATGGCGGCAGCCCCGTCTGCAGTCACAACATATTAAAGATACTAGCATCATGCTCCCCTTACTATGTGTTGATCACCGGAGAAATCACATACCCTGTGCCTCGTCGAGCCGTTTGTTCACAAGCACGATGTTGGCATCCACCGCATCCAGTTGCCGCTTTAGCTCGGCAAACTCACTAGTCCGGCTAGCCACCGGACCTTCCGCCACATGCATATGAAGGCGGCCTGATTATTACTCGGGACTATGATCCTCTGTTTGCCACCGTTCTCGACAGCAACCAGAGTCTCAGGGGCTACTATCTGCATAGGGCACACCTAACGTGTGCGCTATCATCGAAAACCATACACTATTTCACGTACCTCAAAGCCTTTCAGCAGACTCATAAAAGCTTCATGCAACCCGCTTTCGGCAGATTAAATCCTCTCAAACACCATACCCATTAGCGTACGATGCGCTTCTGAGATAGCCGCTTGCTCCAGAAGATCCTTCAGTGCATCTGATCGCACACCAGACGGTTCCGGACTCTTTCTGTTGCTCTCTTTAGGAGCCGAATACTAAGGACTTCGGGCGGCCGAAGGATTACCCTCCGGCCTTGGCGGATCAGGAGAAGCCCTCCGTGACGACACTTCAGGGTCGCCCGCCTCATGAGGCGAGGTGGCATGGGGAGGTGTTTCGCTGTCCATCATCTCCGGAAGAAGATCCCCCGAAGACAAACTCTGTCGAGAAGGGCTACGATCCGAACTACAAGATAAATGCTTCGGTTATTGTCTTCAGAAGTGAAGTAGGATAGTTTTACTAGTAAGTACCTTTTGTTTACTTATAGATCGGTAGAGGGCTGATCCCCTTGCGGGCACTCTGTGTCAAGGGTACCCTACGAGGCAGGACCCTCTGGCGAAGATTTCTTACCCCGTTTGGAAACCATTGTTTCCGGGTCTTCAGAGGTGGTCCTCTTCCTTCCTTGGGGAGAGGGAATTTCATATTCTTCTCCTCGGTTATCCTCCTTCGCGGAGGTGCTAACTCCCCCGGTTTGGATGCATAGTGAGTGAGGCCTGCTTTCAGCCTCTTTATTCCCCCTTTATCTTCCCCTGAGGGCACTTGATAAGGCGCAAGCTCGAGCATCCTAGCCAGTACAGGATCCGGTGAGACCTCGGGAAGGGGAGCCGGACACCTGATCATCTTCGCCTTTGTTACCCAGTCCTGGTCAAAGAGTGACTTTTCAGAATGATGTTGTGATAAATAAGACAACGTGTTCGGCCATGGGATTACTTACTTGGGTATCTGGACGATTGCAGCTCAGACCCGCATCCTCGGTGATGTCTGGACACCTTATTTGTGGCCCGAAGAACAATTTGTACATCTCTTTGAGCGTCATGCCGAGGAAGTGCTGAATAGCTCGCGGTCCTTCCGGGTTGAACTCCCACATACGGAGGGATCGACGTTTGCAAGGCGGGACTCGATGAACTAGCATGACTTGCATTACCGTGGCCAGGCTGACATCTCTCTCGAGGAGATCTTGGATGCGACTCTGCAATATCGGCACATCATTTACTAGCCCCCGGTCCAGCCCCTTGTTGATCCATGACGTCAGTTGTGGCGGGGGGCCCAAGCAAAAGGTAGGGGCGGCCACCCACTTGGTTCCTCGGGGAGCTGTGATATAAAACCACTCCCGTTGCCATAAACTGGACACCTCCGGGAAGGAACCCTCTAGCCATGGAACATCAGCCCTTTTTCTTATTACATCACCTCTCCACTCTGCGTGTCGCCTCTCAATCATCTTCGGCTTCACATTGAAAGTCTTGAGCCATAGGACGAAGTGCGGGGTAATGCGGAGGAAGGCCTCACACACGACGATGAACGACGAGATGTGAAGGATGGAATCTGGGGCCAGGTCATGGAAATCTAGCCCGTAATAGAACATGATCCCCCTAACAGAGGGATCTAGAGCGAGGCCTAGCCCTTGGAGGAAGTGAGAGATGAACATGACGCTCTCGCCAGGATCGGGAGTGGGAATGACCTGCCCTCGAGCAGGCAACCTGCGCGAGATCTCGTCGGTCAAATACCTGGCCTCTCTTAGCTTCTTGATGTCTTCCTCTGTGACAGAGGAAGGCATCCACCGACCTTGAAGGTTGGATCCGGACATGGTTGGAGGTCCGAAGCGCCTGACCTGAGCCTTGGGTGTTGGAACTTGAGGCGGGGGAAGGATTCGATTGAGTATGAGAGGGAAAAAAGGACAGGCCTTGGCCTCTTTATAAAGAGGGTGAAAATCAAGCGTCCTCCTCGTGGCCATTTGGGACTTGCCTAAAATCGAGGAGTCATACCAACGGGCACGATTGGGTTACCCACATCTGTATTGATGAGAATCCCATAATAAGGGGGACACGATCTCTGCTTCGACAAGACGTGCCAATAAAACCACCTCGCGAAACGTGCGATGGCAGGCTGATTGAGGAAAACGGTTCGAGTAATGATCAGGCCGTGGTGTGATGTCACGTTATGGAAGGTCGTCAGCAGATTAGATTTATGGAAATATTATTCTCTCTACGGTGGTATGTGCACTACAAAAAAAGACACATCCGTGACATTTTGGGCCGAACGAATTTTTTTCTGTCATACATATGACACTTCTATGACGATAATTGTGACAAAACCCGGTATCATCATAGATGTGGTGGGCTCCTACTTCTATGAAAAAAATAATGACAGAAAATGGGCTTTTCATCCTGGGCGGGCCGGAGACGCCACTGCATGACATTCTTTGGGCCGTCCATGACGGAAAAAACCGTGGTAGAAGCGAGGGGAGGAAAATTTCGGGGAGTTCCTGGTTACGGTGGGAGGTCAGGGGCCGAGCGATGCGCGTTTCTCTCATACACGTACGTGCGTGTGTGCGAGGCGTTGGCTCTAACTAAACCCGACCGAGGCGTTGGGCTCTAACTGAACCCGAGCGATTGCACTGCAGGCTACGCGTTACTCGACCCGAGCGATCGATCGATGGCTGTTAACTGAACCCGATCGAGCGATTCCTTCGCTACTGCTGCTAACTGAAGTCGATCGATGGGATGAACAGTGAGCGTTGCGGGGGGGGGGGGGGGGGTTTGGATGAACAGTGAGCGGTGGCGTTGCCTCTGGATGAACAGGACCCCGTGGTGTGGTAGAGGGCTGGATGAACAATAAACGGTGGAGGGGTGGATGAACAGGACCCCGTGGTGTGGAGGGCCGGATGAACAGTAGATGGTGGAGGGGTGCCCGTGGAGGAGTGGTTGAACAGGACCCGTGGTGTGGAGGGCTGGATGAACAGTAGACGGTGGAGGGGTGCCCGTGGAGGGGTGGTTGAATAGGACCCCGTGGTGTGGAGGGCTGGATGAACAGTAGACGGTGGAGGGGTGGTTGAACAGTAGCCGGTGGAGTAGCGCGCGGTGGAGGCTGGATGAACAGGAGCCCGTGGATGAACAGTCGCAGGTCGAGGCTGGAGGAGGTCGACGGTGGATGAACAGTAGCTCGTGGAGGCTGGAGGGGGTCGACGGTGGAGATGAACAGTATCCCGTGGAGTCCTGTACGCCACACCCCTCCCGATGAACAGGACCCCCGTTTCGACCGTAGCGCTACAACACAAGTCCGTTTCCTCCGTTTTGCGGTACGACACACCCCTCCCGATCAACAGGACCCCCGTTTCGACCGTAGGAGGTCCGTTTCCTCCGTTTTGCAGTACGCCAGACCCCTCCCGATGAACAGGATCCCGTTTCGAATGTGGCCGGTCGAACACAAGGCCGTTTCCTCCGTTCTACAGTACGCCAGGCCTTGTTTCCATCGCCTGTTCCGTCCAAGCCCTCCTGATGAATGCGACGCATTCCGTTGCCTCCCCATGAACACGACGCATTCTGTTGCCTCCCCATGAACACAACAACGACGCTGTTTCTCCGTTCCGACCCAGCCATGTCAACGAGCCCTCGCTGTACGTAAGCGCGAGTAGGCGTTCGAGACCCCGCCCGTATGTACACATACGTGGCCATATTTTCTTTCTTGCACCCTGGCCACCTGTAATACGACACGTGCGCGCCTCTACATCCACCAGTATATATGTACCTACACGTTCGCGACCAGAATGACAACGCTACGTACACTTCGACCAGGTGGGTCCCGACTGTCAGGCACTTCCTTGCGTGCAAAGATGTAGCTGGTGGGTCCTAGCAGTCAGGGGCAAACGTTTTTTCGTGAAATACTATGGCCCGTCCGGTGGGTCCCCGCTGTTAGGTGGAGGAATAATTATTTTGCACGTAATAAGGAGGCACTTCCTTGCTGCGGCCGTGGACCCAGCTGTCAGCCTCTCCACGTATAGTCCACGTCCGATGGAAGCCGTTCCTTGACCATGTTGACCACGCCGCGCCGAGAGAACCAGGGCGGTGGACGACGGCGAGGCCTAGGAAAGGGACGACGCGGAGCCTGGGAAGACGCGGCAGTGGATGCCCACGCGTAGAGGAGTACGAGGGCACTGGTTCGCTGTGGTGTGAGGCTGCCATCGCCGCAGAGTAACAGGGGGTGTGGGTGAGTAGAGGGATGGCTTGGCCAGTGGTGGGAGTAGTAGGGGGCGGTGAGGCCTCCGCCGCATCGCAGCCGGCCACGGGAGGCAGGAGCACGAGGCACGACCGGCGCTGGTTTGGGCGGCTGGAGCAAGAAGACCAGAGGTTGAAGAAGCACTACGGCCGTTGGATGGACATCGTACGGTCACTGGAGCTAGAATCATGCATATTGACTAAGTTGACAAAGCCCTCCATCCCCGTCAATTTAGTAGTCCCACAAGTCAGCCTGCCACTATACTAGGTCCCAACTAACAGGGGAATATTCATTTTTTTGTGCGTAATAAGGAGGCACTTCCTAGCGTGCGAAGATATAGCTGGTGAAGGAAATATGCCCTAGAGGCAATAATAAAGTTATTATTTATTTCCTTATATCTTGATAAATGTTTATTATTCATGCTAGAATTGTATTAACTGGAAACATAATACATGTGTGAATACATAGACAAACAGAGTGTCACTAGTATGCCTCTACTTGACTAGCTCATTAATCAAAGATGGTTATGTCTCCTAACCATGAACAAAGAGTTGTTATTTGATTAACGAGATCACATCATTAGTTGAATGATCTGATTGACATGACCCATTCCATTAGCATAGCACCCGATCGTTTAGTATGTTGCTATTGCTTTTATCCATGACTTATACATGTTCCTTTAACTATAAGATCGGACGGGCGGAATTCATTAGATCTGATACTTCACCCGGTTTGCTGTTCGGAGGCCGAACGACCTCCGGATTCCGAGATCCGCAGTCCTGTATGTTTTCCGGTTTGCCTGGTTCCAAGCCCAGGTCTTGGGTTGTATCCTCCCCTCCGTGGATATCCGGCATGGAGGGTTCCGGAATTCGGACGTAACTGGTCCTTTAGATTGATGAAGGGTCACCGCATTGTGTTTCCACCACAGCAACATGATGGGTGGCTTGGGGAGAGTTGATTTCCCTTAGGTCGGGTTTAGGCCCAACCTGGTCGTAGTTTGTAGCGACCCCCAAGGCGGCGATGCGATCCAGGAGCTCGTTTATGGAGGAGAGCTCCACCGGATCTAGCTGCTCGGCCAATGCCGAGCTGACGCGGAGATTGTTTTCGATGACCCGAGAGGTCACCCAGCCGGAGGTGTTGGCCGATAGCCAAAGCTCCCTCAGTGACGGCGCCGTCTTTAAAGACAGGAAAAGGCATCCTTCCTGATCGCGACGGCACAGAGGAACTCTCAATGAAAGCACCAATGTCGGTGTCAAAATCGGCGGATCTCGGGTAGGGGGTCCTGATCTGTGTGTCAAGGTCGGATGGTAACAGGAGACAAGGGACACTTTATTTTACGCAGGTTCGGGCCCTCTCGATGGAGGTAAAACCCTAATCCTGCTAGATTAATATTGATGATATGGGTAGTACAAGAGTAGATCTACCACGAGATCAAGGAGGCTAAACCCTAGAAGCTAGCCTATGGGTATGATGTGTTCGTCCTACGGACTACGACCCTCCGGTTTATATAGGCACCGGATAGGGTTAGGGTTACACAGAGTCGGTTACATTGGTAGGAGATCTTGAATATCCGCACGCCTAGCTTGCCTTCCACGCCAAGGAAAGAACCTTCCGGACACGGGACGAAGTCTTCAATCTTGTATCTTCATAGTCCTGGAGTCCGGCTGAAGATATAGTTCGGCTATCCGAACACCCCCTAATCCAGGACTCCATCACAAGGCATGCATGATTTGAGGAATTATGGTTGGGCATGCATGTAGAAAAGGGAGGAGAGTAATTTGCATGCGAGGGATTAAAGGAAGGGAGGCCAGTGGCTAGGCATTCAAAGGAGGCAAGATTACACGGGATCCAGATACTAGTCCCAAAATCAGTTCCTCTTTTTGCGGACATGCCTTAGTACGAGAGATTGACAAGTTAGGCCCTGTAATAATGGATGGAGGGAGTATTAGTACTAGTGTAGAGGGCGGCGCTGCACGGGAGTCTCACCTCTCACCCCGCTCGTGGCGCGACAGTAAAGCCGTCATATCACAAAACCCAACCACTCCCAGTAATAAGTGGCCTGGTAAAATAAACGGACAAGCAACCATCACATCCCTCCGTATTTTTTGCATTTCATCTCTCTGCATTTACTTTCTCCGGTTCATCTCGCACACTCGATCCCTAGCTACTACTCCTAGGGCCAGTTCTTTTGGCGGCATCCCCAGCTTTTCCCACAAGACTAGTCACAGTGGAGAGTAACAATAAGGCGCCTCACTCATTTATTTGGGCTTCTAAACTACTATTCTGTCCTGGTTTATTCCTCACCATTGTAATTTGTGCTAAATTGTGACCAAAGATTTAACTGGTTTATTCCTCACCATTGTAATTTGTGCTAAATTTTGACCAAAAATTTGACACAGATTACAATGGGGACCAATAAACCAGGACGAAGGTAGTAGTTATGGGATTACTAATCTAGAAGCCTAAAAGAACTGGCCCCTGGTACTCCTACTAGTAGTACTACTCAAGTTGGAATTCCAATTGCACGGGACAACCTGTTAGGCAAAAAATTCGATACAGGGTGTAGGAAGCGGTTTGAGAATTTGCATGCCTTTCCAACCAGTGAGATGCTCCGTACAAAGTACGACAGAGAAATAACCACAGAGATGGAAGGAAAAAGTAAACAATCAAACGATCATTTTTGCATTTGTTTTGCATTGAATCGTTTCACAAGCTTGACTAGTGTTGTTTTTCCACTTTTACAAAAACCGCATCGTAATGTTATAACGTGCATTTGCACGTACATAAGTAATAGTAGTACTCCCTCCGTCTAGGTGTATAAGTCTTCCCTCCTTCTTGGTCACGGTGCACAACCGAAGATGACTTATTGACCTGGACGGAGGGAGTAGCACAGTCTGCAAGCATGTATCGAGAGAGACGTGTAGTGCAATAGTATATAGTAAAGTTTGTGCTATATGCACGTACTTGCAAAATGCGTACGAATACACAAGGTTTCCAAACTTTCCCTTTTACATACTTAATTAAGGACGCTAAAAATTCCTGAACGTTCGGGATTTATCATTTGCGTCCCAAAATTAATGAGATCGCCTTATGAAACAAAAATTATACTCCTCCTAAAAGCCATGACGCTCGCAGGAGCGCTTGCGGCGCGCCATGAGTGGCCTGGTGCGCGGCCGTTTCCAAGCGCGCCGACACAACGCCTCTTCCTCAGCCTCTCAACTCGCGAGGTGCTCATTGGCGGCTTGCCGGCGGGCGAGCGCGATCTCACCGGTGTGGCGATCCGGCGCCAACAGGTACTCCTCCTTGCTGGAAGCATGCACCCGGTCCACGTACCACCAAGCGTAGATGAGGCGCTTGGGCCCGACTGCACTCAGGGCGTCGGCACGGGCGTCCTCCGCCACCCTCACGGCCCTCGCACGAGCCTTCTGCCAAAGAGCCAACTGCTTGACTCTCTCGGACACGACATAGGCCTCCCAGGCAGCTTGTTCCGCGGTGCGCTTCTCTTCCTCGGCCTTCTTCTCTGCCTCTATTTTGGTGCGCTCTGTTGGAGGCAAAGCTTCCCACAAGGTGACATCCATTTCTTTCCAAAGCTCCTCAAGGCTGGGGGGGCTCGACGGGCGGCGCGGCGTTCTCCTCGTAGCGGGGAGCCGAAGCATCCTCCAGCGCGCGTGCTGGCGAGATTGGGAACGCCGACGCGTCCACCTCAACGCGTCGCGGCGAGGAGTGGAACGCCGATGCGTCCTCCTCGACTAGTGGCGGCGAGGAACGGAACGGCGATGCGTCGCGTCGCGGCGAGGAGTGGAACGCTGACGCGTCCTCCTCGACTAGTGGCGGCGAGGAACGGAACGACGACTCGTGACCATCCGAGCGGTGCAGCGAGGGGCTCCTAGGGCTTGGGAGGGGCGATGCCATGGTGGTCGACGTGATAGGGAGGGGGAGGAGATAGCGATGAACGTGAACATGAGGGGGAGGAGATAGCGATGTCGTGGGAGGCGCAATATTTATAGCGAGCAATGGCACACCTACATAAGATATGGACTGAGCTGCACTGACTTAACTGCAGGTCCGGTTGCGTCACTGACATGTGGTCCAGACCCCGGTTGGGCCCATATGTCAGTGACCGAAAGCACCTAAAGTTAAGTAACAACTACGTGGGCATATTTGTTGGAGTAAATTACGGGGGAGCGAAGGGGTGGAAATATTGCTGGTCACAATGGATTGGACGAGCGTGGGGGGAGGAGAGTCATGCATGCAGATTTTTTCACACGGGGTGGAGTGGTGGGACCGCCGGAGGGAGAAGAAGAGTTTGGGAAGCATATTGTTTCCACACATGGAGAGGAAAAGATTTGGAGACGAACGGGCTTCCTGCAGGTATGGGGAATGGTGCATAATAAGTCATCTTGCATGTCGGGCTAGGTATAGTCTCAAGTCATTAAAAACAAACACGCCCGACACATGTTCGTATTTCACGGTGTACTAGATTATTGCATGCGATGATTAAGGCTGGCCATAATGGTGGTATCTTAGCTGGTATCATGCACACGGGAATAGCAAACATGCTGATGTGGCAAAGAATTAAAGAAGAAAGGGGGGTTAGAGTAACTAGTGTTCATGCATGCATTGGCAAACACATTTTTTGTGGAGAATGACAGCACTAGTTGAGTACTTTTGCAGACTTCAAAAACTATTCCACAATGTGTCAACATTCACAATGTCAAATCAATATTTTTACACTCATTATAAAACGTAGTTCTTATACTCATTATAATCAGTACTCCCTCCGTCTAGGTGAGCAAGTCATCTTAGATTGTGCACTGTGACCAAGGAGGAGGGGAAAACCAGAGATCTTAATGTTTATTTGCTAATTAATAGCATTGCATACAATGAACTAACCACTGCATGTCGTGTTTGGTAGTCCCAAGTCATTAAAAGCATGCGCACCCACATCTCCTCTTGGTTGATATGTCAAGAAACAAGAAACGAGGTAGAAGTTAATGCACCACACCTAAGTGTTTTGGGAGTATTGTAGATATTGATATTTTTAGTATAAATTTGGTCGTGGGATTTCATTGATGCCTGTCAAAGCGTTGACAGGTCTGCTATGTGTGACCTGAAGATGAAAGCGTTGAGCATGTCGAACAACAATCTTCAATTGTCAAAGATTAGCCGTTCGGCCAATAACGTGGCACACTTAATCGCTAAGTATAGCTTTGACAATAGATTAGATGGTATTCTTGTAAATAACGTACCGCCCTGTGTTGTGAATATTGTATCGAATGAGTGTACTGGTGTGGCTGGTCAATTAATATAAGGTGGTGTTCAAAAAAAGTATAAATTTGGTCAAACACTTTGCAAACAGTTGACGGGAGTAAAAAGGACCAGAGGGAGTATCATGCATGCGGAGTAGGCAAAAAAATTGCTTGTCTAAAAAAAGGCAAAAAAATTGCTCATTTATAGCCGATCGAAGTCTCAAAGGGCGCGACCGTGCGAGGGAGGCGAAGATCGTGGGAGGCGCGACGTTTGACGGAATTAAGTGAAGTTACATCCACGCGCCGACATGGCGTGCGAACAGGCAGAAGCTATACCGTCAGGCCTACGATATGGGTCTAGTAGACATGACATCTAGTGGGTCCCGCATAGTTCTCGAGAACTCTTTGGGGGCTTGCAGCCGTTTATCCACCGGGCAAGCCAGCAACCCCATGCCGTTCGCACGCCCTACTCGTCCCCGTCTTCTACCTTACAACAGTTCGTTCCCAGTCGTCCCGTAGTTCGCCCCTAGTTTTTTTTGCGGGGTACAACAGTTCAACTTCTCCTAACCCTCCTCCAAAATCCATGGCCTCCCAAATCTCCATGGTCGCCGCTGAGTACCAGGTTAGAGCCATCACCGGCGATCAGTTCATTGTCATCTACGCACGTGGATCCGAGACGGTGAAAGCATGGCTTGCTGGCTTCCTACGCATGTTCAACAGTTCAACAGATGAGTGGGTCGCTAGGCTAGATGTTGAATACACCATAGTCCTGGGACGAGAGAAGATCTAAAGGACGAAGAGAGGAAGAAGCCCGCCATGATCCAGGTTTGCGTACATAACGTTTGCTTGGTCTACCACATATGCCATGCCGACGTTGAGTGCCAGGATTTTAAGAAATTCCTCAAGGACAAAAGAGTGAAATTCGTTACTGTAGGCTTTAAGAACGACAGTGACATCCTGCGTCGGATAGGTCTTGTTGTAGGCCAGCCCTTCGATCTCCAGAAGGCAAGCCTGGTGTCCTCCTCTCAACCTTCAATGCTGACCCTGGCAGCAGCCATGATTGATCCTTCGTACACTAAACTGAAGAAACCTCATCACGAGTTTCATCATGCATGGGAGTCGAAGACATTAGATGAAGATCACATCCTGTACGCAACAATGGATGCCTACCTTTGTTTAAATATCTACAAGGGTTGGATGAAGAAGCATAGTCCAGTGTCCGATTCAAGCAAAGAAGCGTCGGCGAAGAGGAAGAGGAAGAGGGACGAGGACGAAGTCGAGGACGTGGACTCGGACTCCAAGTAGGTGGCAGTGCCGTCGCTCATGCTGGTTCTACTGCAGTGTCAAGCGGACTAGTTGCTTATTAGTTTATTTTCAAGGGTGTGTTGTGCTGAGGCCCCAGCAGGACTATGTTTATGTTCTGTCTCGTTATTTGAACTCTTTAGTATGTACAGTAGTACTAGTATTATGTCTTACTACTGTTCTTCTTGCAGTTGGTACTACTGCTCGTATCTTCGTGCTCCTACTGTACTTAATACGTTCGTACTAGTAGTATAATTTGGGTCAGTCGATTTGTGAAAGAAGTTCGACGGAGCGAAGGAAGAAGACGGCAGAAGAGGTGGAAGAAGCCCTTCTAGCCATCCATATTGCATCAAATGGCTCACATGAGTCGACTGACCCAAATTGCTCCTTCGGATTGCAGGATCCACGTGGCATTCAAGGTCTTGAAGGTAGATTCCGCGTCTGCACCAGGTTTGCGGGCTCGATGCACGCGTGACCGGCTTCCGCCGCGACAGCCACCATGCGCGCCTCCTCCGCGCGGGCGGAGGTGACAATGACACGCTAGTTCCTCCCCGCCGGCGTGCTGGAGGGCGCGCTCGTCCTCCTCTTTGTACGCTGCGTGCATAGACGCGACTCCACTAGCTACTTGCGTGCTTGGCAGTGCGGCGGCTTCGCGAGGAGGGACTGCAGATGACGTGAGTGGGCAAGCCTTCGGCTTCATGGCACAGGGATGGCGGCGACACGGCAGTGATGGGCGAGAAATTGTTGGCCAAAGCAGGCGGGCGCCGACATGCGCAACGGCGGCGGCGGCATATTGATGAGTGCGTGTGTGGGAGCTTACTTTAGTTTTATATATAAGGTTGGTCAAACTTAAAAGAAAACCGTACTAGTACACGTAAACATTAGACTTAGGCAGCGCTTTTATTAGTTAGTACCACAACCACCATACGGAATCATGTGCAAGCGCGTGAACCGCGGCCGCCGGCCGATCGAACGGTGCGTCACCGTGTCGCGCTCGAAGGACATCCACCGAACCTTTTTGTGTGTGTGAAAACAATCCTCGAACATTACTCAACTTTTTTTCCTTTGAAAGTTCTTGACGCTGCAATATTTCCATATATTTGAATTTAGCTCCAGCTCGTGTTTATTTGGATTTGCACGTTTTAGGTGCGCCCTAGTTTTTTTAATACTAATTTTGTGTGTGTGACTGAGAGAGAACGTGTGTATGTGTCCATATGTGTGTTGTGGCGGAAGGGCAATGTGGATACGGTGTGCATGTGATACAGACATAGAGAGGTGTGAATGTGCAAATGATCATGCATGAGTGAGACATAGACAGATGCCGATACGTTGTGTATACATGAGAGAACGGTCTTGTAGTTTACTTGTGTGTGTGTGAGAGAGAGAGAGAGAGGGAGAGAGAGAGAGATAGATAGAGGAGCATCCTTAACACAACAATCATCTCTCTCGATTCGTCCGTCCCTCGGACGGTCGCGTGCAACACATGCATCAACGCGCACATTTTGACACCCTCACCCGGCCCCTGTCCACCTCAAGGCCCGCACAATCTCTTCGTGAATACCCATTTCTCTCCTTAGGTTTGTTTTCTCTCAATATCTGACACACACACACACATGCACACACAGAGACACACGCAGCACAACACACACACACACTCCCCCAAGCACACAATTCATCCCCATCCAAGATTATACGGCGACCACTCTCGCTTGTGCTTCTTTGCACCAAAACATGCACAACACCTCAATATTCAAAGAGGGCAACGAGTAGAACGAAGACGGCGACCACACCGCGCTAGAGAATGAGGGGTCATTTTGAAGCAGGGTGATGTGACGACGGCTGACTGACTCCTCCCCCCACCCTCTCTCTCTTGCACAAAATTACCAATCCCTCTCTCCCCCGCACAAAATTGTCAATCCCTCAACCCACAAGATCCCTCCCCTCTCGTCCATGTTTTTCCTGCTCTCTCATCAAACATGTTGTCTCTTCTCCTTCCACGTATACAGAATCCAGATGCACACACATCTCATGCATATTACATGTATGCATCTTTCTCACAGACCTAACTCCTTCCTCTCTCTTTCTCTCTCTCTCTCTCTCTCTCTCTCTCTCTGTCTCGTTAGGTTTGTCTCCTACTCTCTCATCCACATACATACAATCTTTCCCGCCCTATTTCTTCCATCTTCAAAAGCTCTCTCTGCACGTTTCATTCACACATTGGGATATGTCAAAATGTTGCTTCTATAATGGCTGATGTAGAGTTATGGTTGTTCTTGTTGCATCCTACAAAGTAATAACTATGAAATGCATTTAGATTCTCATTTGACTGGGATTATGTGAGTTTGAGCATGTTGTGAAGTACTATAGACCTTGTATACATCTTGGGATTCGACAATGATTGTAACTATTGAATTGTATAGACCATTACATTCGAATCAATAGCCTAATATATTTATTTCACAATTTCAACAAATGATTAGTTCACTACAAACTAAGAAAACAAATGTGTACTCCCTTCGTTTTTATTTAAGTCCGCGTATTAGCATTGGTCAAAGTCAAGTTTTGTAAACTCTCAGAAAGCTTATAACAAAAAATATTAACATATACAATAACAAATAAATACCATTAGATTCATTATTGAATGTACTTTCACATCATACATATTTGTTATGGTAAATGTTTATATTTTTCTATAAACTTGGTCAAACTTTAGGAAGTTTGACTTCGGTCAAACCTAATATGTAGAGTTTACTACTACTACTCGCTAGTTGCTTAGCCGAATCACTCAACACGCCACACGGGGAGTCCAGTGTCACAAAATTTTAAGGTCGGCGGGAAAATCTCCCGCGACCCTGATTCGAGCAGTGGAAAGTTACCATCATAGCCTTCGGAACTTGCCTACGGATGACGCTTGGTAGGGGGCTCTTTTCGTAACTTCAGGTTCACCCTAACCAGCCAACCCCACCCCGGCACCCAGAGTAGTACACCTGAATACTCCCCAATTTCTATCCCCACCGCAAAATAGACTTCTCCACGACACCGCAGCCTTCGTGCTCCTCCCCTTTACATCGGCGCACTCGTCCACCGCAACGCATCTGCCTCATCGGCGACCTCGTACGCCGCACTGGAGCCGGTCCACCATCGTCGTCGTAGACGGAGCCTGTTACCCGGCATCATCTTCCACGGTCTCGGATCTGCTTCCTGGAAGCCGACACCAAGCGCAGAAGTACCGCCGTCGTGGACAATGAATTGACTCCCGTTGCCGACCATGACTCACAGAGGCCGCCACGACCATCGTTCTCCTCCTCGATTGGTAATGTGTGTATTGAATCACTTAGCAGTACATGTGCAGTTCCAATTTTGTTCATACCTACCCTTCAAATTTCCTGGGTGCTATTGTTCCCGTAAAAGTAATTGGTTATAGACTCCATTGTCCAATAGAATATCAGCTTGTAATTGTGCGTCGCTCCTGTATCGCATTGTGCTTGGGTAGGTTTTTCATCTGCAGCCAGTAGTGTGGCAAATGATGGAAAGGTTTTTAGAACTAGCAAAATGCCCATGCATTGCATGCATTAAGATGCATTTGTATGAGTAGTTTATCTTGTTGGAGATGCTCTAACATGGCAGACAAGTGCTTTAATGTTGCCCATAAGATGCGCGAGTATTACTAGTAGTATATTTTTCTTGCCATGTTGAGATTTTAAAACCACGAGTGAGCACTTGCAGAGGAGCAACGAAGACCAAACGCGGTATATTTGGGACATCTTCAAGGAGCGTGGCAAGTTAAAGAGGACTGCACCGAACCTGTAAAACGAGCTTTGGTAAGTAACACCCTTTCAATTACTTTCGTGTAGCCTCGTGTTCTTCGATGTGTATATGTTGTAGTTTCTGTTTCTCTTAAGCGTGGTGTTCTTCGATGTGTAATAAGAAGAGTCTTAATCGTCTTAATGCTTTCGTTTTTGGCTTGATGTAGGAAGTGGGTGTTCTCACCTTGTAGTCTGTTTTTATTTATTTTTTCCTGTTGAATTCACTTCTCCGAGTTCTGTTTATCTAGCTTCTACTAAATGGATCTAGGTTGCTTTGAGTATTGATCTAAAAAAGAAGTAACTTCATGTCAGGATGCAGTTCCTGCGAGGAGGGAAGTATGGTCAACCTCGAGATCATGTTTCCAAAATGAGGCTGGATTACACACAAGGTGCCAGTTCCCTAATGATGTTGGATTAGACACAAGGTGCAAATTCCCAGATGATGCTAGATTACACACAAGCCAGGTGGAGTCGTCAGCTGTTCGTGTCCTCGTGGCATTCGTAAAGGCTGAAAGAAAGCGTGCAGCAGCCCTTGAGAATGTAGCTGAGTTCCTAAAGAAGCGAAAAGAGCAATCAGATGCTCTCTTCACCCAAGCCAAAGAAGAGATGGAAGAAGCCAGAAATAAGCTAGCAGTGGCAGAGCAGGCTAGGCGTCTCCTACTATCTAAAACTGTTGTCAATACAAAATTTCCTTCATAATAGCTAGGTTCAAATGTTTATCCAGTCAGCATGCCTGTTGTGATGTCCGTGCATCTACTGATGTGGCACAAAATGTTTTTTCGGGTCATGTAATAACATCAATTACTTTCCAAACAATAACAAACGAAGCATTGGACATGGTATAGTTCATGCGCAAGCCCGACATTCCAAGTTCAACTTCCACATCAAACTCATGTTCACAGATATCTGCACATTCATACATAATGTCCACAACCATGATTCACTTCAAAGCCAAAAAAATGTGAGGAGAGTTATAAATAAACAAAATCCTCTACTAGTTCCTGCTACCAGTGCGAGCATAACAACTCAAGACAATGCGTAAATTAATTATATTTTAGTCATTTTCTGTGTTCTAAAATGCCTGCCGGCTCACAGAAGGACGTGTTGCCGGCACACCCACGGATTCAATGAAGGCAGGCAGGGCAGTCTTAAGCTGGTTGCACACGGCGAGGAGGCGTGCTCAGCCGGGCCTATAGCGAGTGCGGCCCTCTTGGTCGGCGCACCGGCTCAATGCCTGCGCTATGAGAGGTCACTTCCGTGTCAGAGCAATCACTCCCTCCAGTCCTTTTTTGTTTGGGTATAACAAAATCTCGTTTTCCATTCACATTGACAAGTAAAGTTCATGGACAAACTTTGACCCAAAGTACGATGGGGACTAGTAAACCAGAATGGAGGTAGTAATTTTTTTTAATCGAAGAAGGGTTTCCCCTTCCGATTTTCATTAAAGAAAACCAACATCTAAATCTAAACCATAGTATTTGCCCTAGAACTACCAGGTTCAACATCTCGCAACATAAACCCATACAACCTCCATCGCAAAAAAAAACCATACAACCATATGCCAAGGAGGTACGTAGTACTAGGAATTCCATTTTTGCTCCATACCAATCGTTCTAAAAACTACTTACTTATAACGCGCCATTGAAAATCGGAACTCTTAACCCCGCTAAAAAAAACAATATTTTAAACATGGCTACTCGATCTGTGGCAACTGGCGAGCCACCGCGCTCCAAGTCGTTCACCTGTGGTCCCGACAATAAGCTCCTACGGATCAAATTATCACGCGAGCTGACTATTCCTACAAAGGTTCTCCACCACGTACCCGGTACCCGCGAATGCAGCAATCGTGCCCCTAGGGTTTTAGGGTTTATTTGTTAACATCGCCTTTACGTAACACTCATGTGTGCGAGACAGCGAGAGGCTGACTGCGTGCGTGCGCCTCTTCTCTTCGTATATGTACTCCATCCTTTGTCTGGTGTCCAAAAAATTATAATAACTACTAGCAATGTGCCAATGCGTTGCCACACGATCAAAGTAGATTAATACAATGGCGGAGCTAGATGCAGATTACGCCTGGGGCTGTGCTATGTTGAGTGATAAACTTCAGTGATTTTCTATGCTTTACATGAAGAAATTACAAAGGAAGTTATTTCTAGGCCTGGGGCTATAGCCCTAGCTGCCCCAGGCCTGTCTCCGCCACTGGATTAATACATATTCACCGATTTGGTAGAAAAAAGTCTATCTTTGAAATACGTATATCACTAAAAATATGTTATGTTTCACTCAAAATATATTTCTTTGGCGGTTTTGATGAGATAAGGGAGGAATGTTGTTGGTTTCAAGATTCGAGAAGTGGTATATGTCTAATTTCTACTCTTACTAGCAAGATGCCCGTGCGTTGCATGGAACATCAAGATCTTGTGGGAGAAAAGGATGAACGAGGGAAGGCCTTATCTGCAAATGTGTGCGGGTAAATTGCCATATTTTCCTTCCTATCCATCAGATATAAATCAGACGACCTACATTGCAGGATGGCAGGCCCACCATCATCACCAACTCTATTTTTTATCCCTACTCTTATAATAAGCATTGTCGGTGATGATCGTGTGCCTGCCATCCTGCAATATAGGCCGTCCGATCTATATCTGACGGATAGGAAGGAAACTATGGCAATTTTGCAAAAAGATACCCACATCCCTCTCCACATTTGCAAATAAGGCCTTCCCTCGTTCATCCTTTTCCCCCACAATATAAACTACTCATACAAATGCATCTTGATGTTCCGTGCAACGCATGGGCATCTTGCTAGTTGTTGCGAAAAGCCCATGTGTGTGTGAGAGAGAGGGCGAGTGGAGGAGGATGGAGTGCATGTGTGACAAAGACACAAGGAGTGTGTGTGCGATAGGTATCAGCTTAAAATGAGGCGATAGTGTGTGTGTGCACGATCGAGAGGGCGTGTCTCAAGAAGGGAAGAAAAATCTACATATATACAAGGAGCGGGAGAGAGACATGTATGCGATGGTGGAAGCACGAGTGTGCGGGTGTATAAACCTATCTAGAGGCTAGCTAGTCGATAAATGTTTGTGAGAGAAATACGAGTCGGGGTGCGAAAGCGAGAGTTTTGTGTGTGTGTGAGAGAGACGGTAGTCGGGAAGGGGAGTGCAAGCAGGAGTTGTGTGTGTGTGTCTGTGAGAGAGAGAGAGGAGACGGTAGTCGGGGTTGTCTGATCGGTAAACAAATTAATAATGTAAGTCTGGGATGGAGACGAAAAGGAGACCGCACAAATGTTGTGTCTACAGGAGAGATAGAGAGGGTAATTTTAGTGGTATGAGTCATATGTAGAGACATATAGGGTGTGTGAGAGAATCCCATAGAGAGAAAGACAAAGTCAAAGATGAGTGGAGACTGTGTATTTGGCGGTGAAAAAGAAAGCTTAGGTACCGAGTGATACGAGAGAACAGTAGAGACGTGAGAGATAATGAAAACCGTGTAATGTATAATGATAGGGAGAGTGTGACACTTCTCAAGGGAGACATCGAGAGACCATGTTTGTGAGGATAGGAGCAACATGAAGTGAGCGTGCGGGTGAGCTGGAGAAAAGAGAGTGATAGCTACCTGAAGGAGCATGCATGCGAGAGAGATGGGCGTGAAAGGATTGAACAAAAAAGGGATTCAAATATTTGAATTCGAGATGATGATACATGTAATCCATACTCGAACCAAAATTGATCTATCAAACATGCATACTCATATGAATTCAAGCACATCTATGTTATTTAATATGTAGATATTACTGATCCATACATTTTAGTAGAACATAATTTGGTTAAATTTTTTCGAATTCAACCTTAAGATTTCGAGATCGTTGTATTTGTAAATCATATTATACATATAAAGGAGAAGAAGTCTTTGTTGTGCTTTTGAAAGTATATATATAAAAAATGATGTATATAGAATGTAACTCCAATTGAAAATGGATCCCGCCCGAAAAAAATAGAATACAAACGGGATTCGAATTGAGTTGGCACGATAAACGTGCACTCTGCAGAATTTGAACGAAGCAGGGAAAGTCGCAGTAACCGCCCTAAACCAAAATCTGCGAGATGGAAATCACTACTACCTATTCTTGCCACGCAAAGCCTATATGCTGGATTTCTATAGGTTTCGATAGGGGTAGGTTTGTAATTTCACCCAAACGTGACGTAACCGCCTCTCACCCGGATTCATACACGGTGGGCGCCAAAACACAGTGTGTCCTCGGCTGAAATCGACTCCCTCGCCGATTCATATTCATACACGGTGGGCGCCAAAAACAAACTCTCGTCGGCAAATATTCGGTGTATGCGAGATTGCCGTCCTATCCCCAACCGACTAGTGTTGCTGTGATGTAGTAGAAATTTGAAACGAGGGCTAAGTTTGTAAATTTCCTCGCATTTGAGACAAGCGCGCCCTGAATACATGGTTCCCCCCTTCCTCTCTACCTCCCTTTTCCCCATTCGTACTCCGTGGGCGCCAAAACACCCTCTCCACCCCACCCTCCTCCGTCCGCCGCCGTCCGCCACCCCATCCACCGCCGTCCTCCTCCACCATGTCGGAGCTGATACCCCGCCGCCGCCGTCCATTACAAGAGATCGACCTCTCTCATCCACAGCTTCGGACCGGGATCCTTGCATCCCGTCCTCTCGCTTCATCCCCACCGTCGTCCACCTTGCCGGCGCCGCTCCTACGACTGTCTCGTCCGCCGCGCCCCGCCGCCATCGTCTACCCTCCTAGATCTGCTTCCATGCCGCCCACAGCCATCGCTACCGCAGCACCGTCAAATTCTCAGCAGATGCGTACGCGGCGCCGCACCAGAGGCGGTACTCTTTCGTATCTGCTCAACTTATTTATCGCAGCAAGAAAATAGATCGCCACTGCTTTACTCTGATTTCTTGTCTTGGTTGCGAAGTTTCCTTTGTCCGGTTTGCACCTTCAGATCCGCCATGGCATGATCAACACCATACTCGCAATGCTTATGGTTTTCCCCTTTTATATTCCACACTAGTTAAATCACAGTAGACTAAATTTCAAAATTGGGTCAGTCGATTTTTCAGAGCTCGCCGGAGTTCGCCGGTGCGATCGAAGGGGCTCGGGTGGGGATGGTGGTTGTAGGGCGGTGGTGGGGCCTCGTCGAACGAAGAAAACTTGACGCGGGTGGGGGCGGGGGTGGGGGTGGCGGAGGAACACAGGTGGTGGGGCCGGTGGTTCGGCCGGCGGCCCGTGTGGTGTTCTCTATGGGAAGCACAGTATGTTCCATGTCAGGAAGGGGAGCAGGGACATCTGCAGTCAGCAGCTGATAGAGCTGGCCTGTACGTGATCGATAGGCTTTCAATTACTAGCGGCAATACAACACCGTAATTTCCAGCCAGTTCCACTTTCCCGATTTATATATCCTGGTTATGGTGTACCCCTGTTATGTACACTATGATCTGCCTAGTTGCTGTGTGCTCTTTTTATCATGGTTTGGCAATAAACTCTCTATACAGTATATTATGAACCTATCATCTGCCAGCTATCCTTACTTCTGGAGCCTATTTTTTGTGTACTTGTGCCAGATTATATAAATGCACGCACCATATTACAACACACATGAGCTCTCTCATCAGAATCCAGTGATAGCACACAAGTGTTTACAGGGGCGCCCCTATATTAGAATATCATCTGCATTACAAAGATAATCTCACAACTATTTATGTTTTCATGGTTCTCGGATATTATACGCAATTACAGTGAATATCAGAATCCGCGCATCAGAAGAATATTGTGGAACACTGCAATGACTTACAAAATTGGCAGCAAGGCATTGGGTGCCATTCTGGAAGCAATGAAACGCGTACGGTCCCCACCTGTTGATTCTTGTTCAGAATATCATCCTAATGACTATTCTAATCCCGAGGAGTCAAAGGCAGATGGCCTGTCCTGTTCACACATCAAGGTGCCTGTTCTAATTTGGCAAGGTTTTATTGATTGCGCGTATCTTGCATATGTTGTCATGCATTTCTTCTACTTTGTTGCACCGCCATCTGCTTAGTTTACTCATCATATATGTCGAGATGCCATGCCCATCCATTATAAATACATATTCCATCTGTCATCATACCATGTTTTTCCACTCAAATGATGTTCTTGTGCATCAGACATCAAAAAGGAAGAGGGTGATTGCTGAACCTGAAGGAGCACCAGCAAAGTCCTTGAAAAACATGGTGGTGCCGGAGAAATCAGACAGCACCCCACTTATATTGGATGTACAACCAGTGACACAAAACGTAGGACCGACTCCAGCAGACTGTACCCATACTTTACTGGCCACACCACTAGCCCCACCACACAGAACCTGCACTCCAGCAAAAGGTATACCGATTTCATTTGCCATAGCACCAGCTGTACCACAGAAAAATCTCACTCCAGCAAAAAGTACAGCAAGTCCACCGGCCGAAGACCTATCCCAACTGCAGAGACGGCCAATTCCTGCAGATTGGAACCCCATTCCATTTATTCCCAGTTTAAAAGACAATGCTTTCAATGTTGTTAGGGACTACGTGCATATATTCCCATCATGGGAAGATTATTGTGAAGACAAACACAATTTTCACATCTTCCTGTCCAACTTACGTGTAAGTGCTATTATTCATGGTTATTATTTTCTTGTTTTCTGCTAATTGAACATATCAATGATTTACATTACATTGTTGTCATGACGAGCAAATCTTGCTTGTGCTTTTCAAGGAAGCATTGCCGCAGTATCGGTGTTACCTGAGGAAATCACACTCTAATGGCAAATCTATATACGAATTTCCGGTGAAGTCTCCTGTGCTAAATTTAGAAGACATTGAATGGAAAAACCTTGTTATGCACTGGTCTCGTTCCCAGGATGAGGTACTGTCTATGAAATCACATGACAATTTGAACTTCTACTTTTTTGCATGTGCCTTACGAATCTTTTTTGCGGGAAATCTGCTCGAAGAAGAATTCCGGTTTGACAAGAACGACAGGATATCGCAAATATGATGCCCGCTGCTTTGCTCTTGTTAGTACCTGTTGTCCTGTATCACTGTACTTGCATACATACCTGGTTCATTATGTGACAGCAGTATGCATGATAGCTTGCTTATCAATTGTTCGCTCCAAATTATCTAATCTGTATGAATGGTTACATTAGTGTAGGATATATCCAATGCCAATGTTTTTTTAGCTCTGCATTGTTCTTGTAAGTACATGCTGTCCTTTATCAGTGTACTTATAATGACAGGTAGTTGTTCATGTACCATCACTCTACAGCTTATTTTCCTTTGCCCTCCATTTTCTACACATCAGATCTATATTTACTCTTACCATAAGGTTGGTACTGAAGAAGTTTAGCTGTGCATTGCTCTTGGCTGTACCTTTTGCCTGTATCGCTGCACTTACATTTATAGCTACTTGGTTATGTAGCATCACTCTTCATCTTATCTTAAATATTCTCCATTTTTTCGTATATTATCACATCTATATTTACTCTTAACAAAATGTAGAATAAAGGCAATGCTTTTGAAGAAGATTCTGTGGTAAACTTCTTGAATTGCCCCCCCCCCCATCAGCATGGACATGGCCTTTATAGAGCTTGTCTTAACCAATAATGTAAGTTTGTCCATCTCAAGCCTTCAAACTTTGTTGTATATATTTGGTTAGGCATGACTGCAACAGCTGTTTATTTTGGTGTTTGCACCAAATTTCTTGTTTAAAGTTTATTATATGTAGTTCATAAACAAAAGTTCGTCCTTTCTCAATTTAAGTTTTCAGTTGTACAACCAAGTTCCTTCTTCATACCATGTAAATTAAACTATACAGAGCAAGTGATCTTGTTTTGCACTGCATGTATGCTTCTGTTCTTCATCTGTAATCCAGTGGTGTGGTGAACCTACCCACTACAGCACAATGTCATATTCTGCAATGTCTTAACTATGAACAATGTCATATCATTCTACTATTATTTAAACCGTCTCTTTATTTGCTAATCTGAAATGGTATAAATTGACTGCACACTAACTATTGATACTTATGAGTTCTTGATCTGTAATCCAGTGGTGTCATGAAGCTGCCAACTCCTTCACAATGTCATTTCCTGCCATGTCTTGACCTGAACAATACCATATTGTGTTAATGCCTATTTAAACTGTGTCACTTTAGAAATGTGATGAATTGTCAGCACTGATACTTTTATGTGCAAAACCTGTCATCTGTCTGCTTGTTTATCTTTCAGAGTGAGGAAGATATAAGTGTTGAACAAGCGTAGTCTCATCATCTTGCTCAGCTGCTTGCGCTGCAGCTCCCTAGCAGGGCTAACCTTTCTTGAACTCTATTGAAGTGCTATTGGTTTTGTATATTATTTTGTCGGCGTGTTTATTTGCACTGGTGGTGATCTTTGATGCCCAGTGTATGTAATCTGTTGTCTGCTTGTGCTTTATTATCATAGTGGTGAACTTTGATGCCCAGTGGATGTAATATGCCGTAATTTCTTTATTGTATAGTATAGGTTTTTTCTTATTCACGATGCTGCAGTTATTTTACTGTATATATATCCTATCTTCATAGTAAACCGGCCAAACCGTAAAATTACGGTACATAATCTGGCCGTCATGCAATCACGATGTAGGTTGGGCCTGAAACATGCCGATCAGCTCATGGGCCGGCAGCAGCCCGAAATGAACCCCGGCCCATGATTGTGCGAATCAAATCACGGGCTTTTAACAGGCCGAAAAATTGTCTCGATCCTTGTTTGGCCCAATCAGATATCGGCTACGAGCAGGCCGGATGCAAACCGGGCCGTAGTTAGGCCCAACTATATGACGGGCTTTTAACAGGCTGAAATTAATATGGGGCCGAAATGTTAAACGGGTCCTTAACAGGCCAAAACTAATATCAGGCCGAATACTAAGTGGGCCTTTAGCAAGTGGGCCCAAAAGCTTAGTGTCCAGTTGACGGGCCAAATCTGATATGGGCCATAATTAGGCCCAAAACCTCTTAAAGGGCCGGACCTGATCTGGGCCGTAATTTGGCCCAGAACATGGTAGGCTTTTAACGGGCCGGATCTCATATGGGCCACTATTAAGCCCGGAGCATGGCAGGCCATTAATAGACCGGATCAAATATGGGCCGCCATTTGGCCCAAAACATGGCAGCCAGTTAATGGGCCGGCCTACTAGGGTCCTCAAAACTTGTGGGCCTACAGCTGGGCCGACCCATTAATGTCGGTGAAATCTCATGGGCCTTTAGCTAGGCCGGCCCATTATGATCCGCAAAAAATTTGTGGGCCTTTACCTGGGCCGGCCTATTATGGCACACAAAAATCTTGTGGGCCTTTACTTGGGCCGGCCCATTAAGGCCCGTGAAATCTTGTGGGCCTTTAGCTGGGCCAGCCCATTATGGTCCGCAAAATCTCGTGGGCCTTTAGCTGCGCCGACCCATTATGGTCCGCAAAATCTTGTGGGCCTTTAGTTGGGCCGGCCCATTTAAACTTGTTGGGCCATGCCACGTGTCCACGTATCATAGGCGCCTTCTGTCCAGTGAGTGGATGGCATCTGTCCCGATGATGAGCCGACACGTGTTTCCTCTAGCCAATGATGATTTTACACGTGGAAAATCCCCATTGGTCGGGGCTATTAACGAGTTATCGGATCCAAAACCCGACCCAATAGCTTAACGGTGTTCCGTTACGGTGGATGCCACGTGTTGGTCACCCTTGACGAAAGCACTTCTGTGACGCGCGATTTATCGTCATGAAAGTGGATACTTCCGTGATGATAATTTTGGTAATGTCATGGAACACTTCTACGACAGCACAGGTATGACTATCTTGATTCTGTCATAAATTTGTCATGGATGTACATGCATGACAAAAAAAGCGACCTACTGTGACAAATACGTATCATCATGGAAGTGTATTTTTTTGTAGTGATGGAACTTATTTTGCAGAGCCGGACACTATCCTTGTGTTCAAAGTCTTCTATGGAGTATTCGGAGGAAGAACCCGCCTTGCAATGCGGAAGACAAATCTGCACGCCGGACTCATCATCATTGAAGCCTTGTTCAGGGGCTACTGAGGGAGTCCTGGATTAGGGGGTCTCTGGACAGCCGGACTGTTGGACTATGAAGATACAAGATTCAAGACTTCGTCCCGTGTCCGGATGGGACTCTCCTTGGCGTGGAAGGCAAGCTTGGCAATACGGACATGTAGATCTCCTTCCTTGTAACCGACTCTGTGTTACCCTAGCCCCCTCCGGTGTCTATATAAACCGGAGGGTTTAGTCCGTAGGACAACAACGATCATACCATAGGCTAGCTTCTAGGGTTTAGCCTCTATGATCTCGTGGTAGATCAACTCTTGTAATACTCATATCATCAAGATCAATCAAGCAGGAAGTAGGGTATTACCTCCATCGAGAGGGCCCGAACCTGGGTAAACATCGTGTCCCCCGCCTCCTGTTACCATCCGCCTTAGACGCACAGTTCGGGACCCCCTACCCGAGATCCGCCGACTTTGACACCGACACATACCTTCGCCGTTCGTCGTTTTATAAGACAAACTAACGAGGAAAAATACTATACTTGGTCTGTGGTCATTTTCATGAAAAAACCCTAGCTGGCACGATCAAGGTCAAATGAGCACCATTAATTTAAAAAAATCAAAAAAAATAAAAATAAAACCTGCGCACAATGTTGTCTTATGTGACATGTTACCAACCAAAAATCACAAACTTGGTCTATGGTCATTTTCATGAGAAAACCTTCACACATATGAGCTATCATGTACATGATTTCATAGAGTTCAAGGAGAGGAGGTGGTGTTACCTTCTATTTTTGAAAAATTTAAAAAAATAAAAAAAATCACTAAAGTTTTATTTTAAAGTGAATAAGAAGGATCTGAAGTTAGTTTTCCATTTACATATTTTAAAACATGTTTTTAATAGTTTTTATATTAAAGCATATGTTTTTAAAAGAAAATGTAAAAATATGAAGATTAATTCAAAAAATAGTGAGACTTTGAATCTACACTATGGAAAGTGAATGTGTGTTAACAAAAAAACATTTGGCTCATTTAGAGTAGGTTCAAAAAAACTTGATTACCGCTGTTTACCCTAGCCTGGGAGCTCATTTGGAGCACATTTTCTCAAATTCAAATTTATTTGACCTCCTATAAATCACTTCAAATTTTGCACACATGATCTCCTACACAAACATAGATAGTTTGCCAAGGTTTTACTTGTTTTTGCATTTTCTTGAATTTGTACTGTCCAGGTTTGCCAAGGTTTACATGATCTCATTTGGAGCATGCATTTGATTTCCTACACAACATGTGTGATCATTGTAGCACCTAAGATCATAGTTCACATCTTCTAAACATAACTAACCATAGATTCAGGACAGACAAATATAGATAGCAACCAGATTACTAGCATAACCAACAAGAGATTCAGTTCAACAAACCATAACCAACGAGATTCTTTTCAACAAACCAAAAGTAACCCAACAGTTCAACAAACCAAACCAAAAGTAACATAGCATCACATCATCGATCACATCATGCCGGAGTCAGGGCCTTCGCGAGGGCGGCATGCTGCCCCCTGATCATGTAGTCCTCCCCGCGAATCGCCACATCCTCAGCATGAGACAGAAGGTGATCGAAGCGGCCAACCCTTGGCTTTGGCTTGGTGGTGCAGTAGGAGCAGTGCCACTTCTTGAACTTGCGGTTGTAGAAGGAAGCAACTCCCTTGGCGTTGATCTTCTCCACCTCCTTGGCTGTGAAGGATGCGACGTTGCCCTTGTACACATCATCTCCAGAATCATACTGCACACATGAATGAATTGTGTAACAGCCGTGTGTTACTTAAGGATAATTAAAATGCATCGATTGTCATTTAGAATTAAATTTTGCTTAACTATCATTTTTCTAATAACTCAGGCATGCTAGTATTTATAAATAATTTTGGAGATAAATAACTTAAGACTAATAGGTGCATCCCAATCATTAGTAGATTTTCTTTGTACTAGAAGATGGTGGACTATTGTATTTGCTTGAGCAATCCACGTGCACTTACATGCATGCATCAATGCATGGCATGCACCACATCCATGGTCTGTACTCGACGCACTTCATGCATCCATCTAGTCATCGTTGCCATAATGCATGTACGTAGCCTGCCGACTAGCTCAGTAAGGTTAGCTGCATTTTCTTCTCACAGGCCAGCTAGCTCTTGGATTACACTGTACCACCGTCTAGGGCAGTAGATATTTTTGCATGCAGTGATGAGAAGGCTTGTTGCATGGCTACGTGTCTTTTCCTTGGGAGATAAAATGTACGTGTCATTCACTCTGGTTAGAAACATATGCATGCATGAGCTAGTAGGTGCATCGAACCAGCCATTAGGTGAAGCAAAGAGGCACTAGCTTATCCTTTGGAGAAAGCAGGAGTTACGGCGGCAGCTGGACCACGATTAATGCGTTCACAAGGAGCTACTCACTTTTTACCAGTATATAAGGCGACCAGGTGCTGTAGCGTAGGGCCATCGACACACTAGTCAGAGTCGACTGCTGAAAGAAGAAGTTGGAGCTCTCCCTGGTGTTGCTCCTAGCGACCGTGTGGTAAACGGGTACTGCTGTCAGGCAAGTAGCAGTTCCTCTGTTCATATTTCATTGTTGTGCTTGGTCCTGCGACTTGCACACTGTTACACTGATCTAGAGATATACTACTGCTAGTATTTCTTTTGCTAGCCATTTTACCGTGATATATGAGTTCTTCTGCAACTGTCCTCTGTTCGTTGGCCACGGTACTGTTGAAGAGAAATATGTTCCGGTAAGCAAGTAATCGTCATGGCTATTTGGGCTTACGCGGAGACGTGAGGATTACTACATAAGCTTCATCATACCACGGACCTCCTTATTTCCATATTCACATATTGTCTATATTGGTGTCACGACCGCAAACATATTGTACCGGTCAGGGTTCAGGTATGGGACTGTCTGAGTTCTCCGCTGGGGGTGACACTTGTTCCGAACAGGGTATTGGTGATGGATCCTTGGGAACGACCCATACTAGTAAGTCAAGTTGTCGTGCCTCAGGGGATCAAAGGGCTCTGCTCTTCTGGAACCTACGTGGTTCTGGTCGAGGCTATCGATGTCGGAGTACCCCTCTTAAGAGTGTAAAACTGTGAATATTCACCCCTGTGAGTCCTGGGTAGGGAACCTTGCTGGTCACGTGTGATACCAATATTTTCCCTATACACCGCCATAAATATTTCTAGTATTTCCGTTGAACTCTGTTTGATATTATCTTTTAATTCATCCTTTACTTTACTTTACTTTTGTAACGCCCTCGATGCGGCTATATCTCCCACGTGTCGAGGCACGACTTAGAGGCATAACCGCATTGAAAGCAATGTCGCAAGTGAGGTAATCTTCACACAACCCATGTAATACATAAAGGGAAAGAGATACATAGTTGGCTTACAGTCGCCACTCCACACAATACATAAATAAACATCCATCATACAAATTACACTCAAGGTCCGGCTACGGTACCAAAATGAAAGAAGACTACCCCAAATGCTACATAGGTCCCCGGATCACCCCAACTGGGCTCCACTACTGATCATCTGGAAAAGAAACATAGTAACGGCCACGTTCCTCGTCGAACTCCCAAGTGAGATCGGACGCGTCATCTGCACTGGCATCATTGGTACCTGCAACTGTTGTGATAATATCTGTGAGTCACGGGGACTCAGCAATCTCACACCCGCGAGATCAAGACTATTTAAGCTTATAGGTAGGAAAGGGTAGTGAGGTGGAGCTGCAGCAAGCGACTAGCATATATGATGGCTGCAACGCAAAAGAGAGCGAGAAGAGAAGGCAAGGCACGGTCGTGAAACTAGAAGTGATCAAGAAGTGATCCTGAAACAACCTACGTCAGACATTACTCCAACACCGTGTTCACTTCCCGGACCCCGCCGAGAAGAGACCATCACGGTTACACACGCGGTTGATGTGTTTTAGTTAAGGTCAACTTCGGGTTTTCTACAACCGGACATCAACAAATTCCCATCTACCTCATAACCGCGGGCATGGCTTTCGAAAGATAATACCCTGCAGGGGTGTCCCAACTTAGCCCATGATAAGCTCTCACGGTCAACGAAGGATATTCCTTCTACCGGGAAGACCCGATCAATCTCGGAATCCCGGACTACAAGACATTTCGACAGCAATAAAACAAGTCCAGCAAAGCCGCCCGGTTGTGCCGACAAATCTTGATTGGAGCTGCACATATCTCGGTCTCAGGGCACATCCGGATGAACACTCCGTACAACTAAAACCAAGCCTCAAGTTTCCTTGAGGGGGCGCTGCAAAGGGCTCTAGTTCGGACCAGCAACCGAAGGAGAACTGGCCGGGGGGGGGGGGGTTAAAATAAAGATGACCCTTGAGTCTGCAGAACCCAAGGGAAAAAGGCTTAGGTGGCAAATGGTAAAACCAATGTTGGGCCTTGCTAGAGGAGTCTTATTCAAAGTGAACTGTCAAGGGGGTCCCATAAATCACCCAACCGTGTAAGGAACGCAAAAAATCCAGGAACATAACACCGGTATGACGGAAACTAGGGTGACAAGAGTGGAACAAAACACCAGGCAAAAGGCCGAGCCTTCCACCCTTTACCAAGTATATAGATGCATTAATTAAATAAGAGGTATTGTGATATCCCACCAAGTTAACATGTTCCAACAAGGAACAAACATCATCTTCACCTGCAACTAGCAACGCTATAAGAGGGGCTGAGCAAAGCGGTAACATAGCCAATCAACGATTTGCTAGGACATGGATGGTTAGGGGCTGACATGGCAATATGGGTGGCATGATCTAGCAAGTGGTAGGTATCGCAGCATAGGCATAGCAAAAGAGCGAGCATCTAGCAAGCAAAGATAGAAGTGATTTCGAGGGTATGGTCATCTTGCCTGCAAGGTTCTCAGAGTTGTCGAAAGCTTGGTCCTCGAAAGCGTTCTCAACAGGTTCCTCGTTCATGTACTCGTCTCCTGGCTCTACCCAAAGCAAGAACACAAGCAAAGGGGACAAATATCAATCATGATGCAATGCGCAAGCAACATGATGCAAAACATGGCATGATATGCGAGATGTGATATGCAATGCCTATGCATGCTCCGGAAGGACAAGGATGAACAAGGCATAATCTTGGCAAACCAAGTATGCCGCTGGATAGGTGAGGTGATTTCGGTTGAAATCGATATAAAGATTACCGGAAACGGATGCCCGGTTTGCAAATGGCAAGCAATACAAGAATGACGAGAAACTGCCATTAACAGCATGATGCTACATAGCGAGCAACAAGAAATTAAGCTACTGCACCCAAACATATCAACAAAGCATATGAAAGTAATCTACTCAAGATGCTTGACAAAAGATGAACACTGAGCTATGGCTAAATCACATCACAACAGGTTCAAACAAGCATGGTAAAAGTGCAAAAGATAACAGGTTCACAGACTTGGTGAAAATATCAACATAGCAGAAACTAACATCAGGATGACATGCTTAGAGCAATGAAACAACATGCTACAGGATCAGGACATAGCAAAGCAAGGCATGGAATGAATCTACTCAAAGCACTTGACAAAAGTCCCTTACTGACCATGAGCCAAAAATGATCAGAAAATATGATTACACCCATGTCAATTAAGCAAGTTTCGTTACAGGTTTCAGACTTAGCAGAAAACTGGACATGTCAAAATCAGATAACGAGTAGGCATGTTTACGAGCTCGATGCACTCACTACAAAGCATTGCACGATAAACTAAGCATACATACATCAAGAAGAAATGGCATAGTAACTATACATGGCCAGAACAACATCATAGCATGCAAGGATCAACTACACCAAGCTTGGCAAAATCGAATAACATGTAAACAATCTGCCAGCAACATTTTGAAGCAAAAGCAGTGCTCGATTGACTCAAGCTATTGCACTCCATAAATACAAACAAAGGCACGGATGGATAGAGCAAATCCTCATTTTCAAAACACCCTTACTGATCATGCTCAAATTATTCATAGATCTCTCGGAAACAACATGAATACATGGCATGAAAATAACAGCAGTCAGGGACTTGGTGAAATTACTAAGTCTCTGAAATCAGCAACATCAAGTGCCCTAGTTTGCATGCTTGTGCTAGTGACCACAAAGGACACAAAAATACATGGCATAATTCTCTGGAAAGGTAACATGGCATATTACAAAACTCATGTAGGACTCAAATTCATAGGAGGTACACATCAATCATGGCAAAAATAACAAAAGTGCATATTCAGATAAGATCCAGCAACTAACATCACATAGCCCTCTTCTAGCAGCATTTCTGGCATCAAAATGACCCCAAATGAAAATGATGAAATGGAGTGAAATGATGCACTCTTCGGGGCGAACAAATTGACATATTATACGCGCGAAACGGAGCTATGGACGCAAAGTTACGACACGATGAATATGTGATGATAAAATGAAACTTGAGGGGCTTGGAGAAAAGAGGGGGAGCAAGAAGTCAACCCTCGGCCGCGGAAACCGAGGTCCGCCGCGGATCGGGGCGGCTCTCGCCGGATCTGACGAGGAGGACGCCGGAGAAGGGCGGGGGGCGGCGCCGGTGGCCGGATCCGGCGGGTGCGGGCGACGGCGACGTCGCGGGAGGCGCGGGGCGGCGCGGGGCGACGCGGTCGCCGGCGCGGGCGGCGGGGACAGGCGCGGGCGGCGCGGGGCTGCGGCGGCCGGCGGCGCGGGCGGCGGGCGGACGCGGCGGCGCGGGCGGCGGGGCCGGCCGCGGGGCGCGGAGGCGGGGCGCGGCCTGGGTGGCGACGGGGAGGGCCGGCCACGGGCCTGGGCGGGCCGGTGGCGGCTGGCGGCGGGGGCGCCCACGTGGCGGCCCCTGACTGGTTCGGCGGCGGTGGGCGGACGTGTCCGGCCGTCGTGGACACTCCCGGCGGCGGCGGAGGGGAAAAACTAGGGTTAGGGGTGGTTTTTGACCCGGGATTGAAATGGGGGGGGGGTCTATATATAGGCATAGAGGGGGCTAGGAAGCTCCAAATGGAGGGCGGTTTTCGGCCACGCGATCGTGATCCAACGGCGGTGGACATGGGAGTGTCTTAGATGGGTTATTGGGCTGTTTTGAAGGGGTGTTGGGCTGCAACACACACGAGGCCTTCGCGGTTACCCGGTTAACCGTTGGAGTATCAAACGAACTCCAATTGACCCGAAACTTGACACGCGGTCTACCGGTGCTATACCAGGGCCGCATGGCAAACCTCGGTCCAATCCGAGAAAGTTTAATACCCGCTCACGAAGAAATGTAAAAGGGGACGCCGGGGAACATAGGAGCGCCGGATTGCAAAACGGACAACGGGGAAAATGCTCGGATTTATGATACGAACAAGTATGCGAATGCGATGCACATGATGACATGATAAGAAATGCATGACACGAACAAAATACAAAAAGAAGGGAAACCCAACCACGGAGGAAATATCATAACACATAGCCGAAAATGGCAAGAGTTGGATTACAAATATGGCAAGTTACATCCGGGGCGTTACAACTTTTCACCGCTAAATCTTTCCATTGCTGTCGTATCATTTCCTTGAAATTGAATTACACCATTGTGATATCCATAACACTTTCTCCTTTTGTACCCTTGAATAAATGCTACTTGCTGGGTATGAATCATCATACTCACCCTTGCTTAATTTCTACTTTTTACAGCCCAAAGCGGTAAAGATCCTGAGCATGGCTTTGAGCAGTAGGCGTAGCACGCGTCGGGAGGGAATAAATCAAAGTATTTTAGGAGTTTATTTTCAGAAAGAGCTTTGTATCTCCAGAAATAAGAATACATGCTACATATGTGTATTATTGTGAAATGTTTTAGTTTAGCCCTCACATGTTTATAAGCTTTTGTTTATAAACGCGTGGCGGTTGTTACGTCCGAGTCTTACATTATAGATTATAGATTCATATACACCATGTCAAAGGAACTAAATGAACAAGGGATATGCTTACCTCATATTCAGAATCGTCACTAAACGCCTCCTCGTATGGGTCGTAGTCGGCCAGCTTCCTCTTTCTCCCCCCAACCATCATCCTCCTGAATATACAATTACATCCATCACTAGTAGCCAATTGAAAACTTAGATATGCACACATGACACATTGATCATAGGGCTAATATACTCCCAATATCAGAAATGTTTTAGAAGTGGGTTTTTTTTTATTTCTGTGCCCCTAGCTCTATGCATTCAAAAACCACATCCATCACTAGTATATCAATGTATTATATTTGTACACACATTGATCAAAAACCCCAATATGACATTCGAATAACACATTGATCATTGGTCATGCACACACACTGAAGAACAGAGCTAATATAACTACATATTGTAGAAACATTTATATACTTATGAATCAAATAACTTCTTAATCAATGGATTCCATTTGGGCATATGACATTCAAAATCCCAATCTGAGTAGCATTCAAAAACAAATCTAACAGGGACCCAATCTAAGGCAATGAATCTGAGTAGCATTAAAAACCCCAATCTATGAGCACTAAAAACAAATCTAATAAGCATCATAGCATTAAAAAACCCAATCTGTTCACAACATCTAGCATTTTTGCAACGAATTTATCCGAATCTAAAAACCCCAATCATTGCAGCACCTAAAATCATAGTTCACAACATCTAGCTAGCATTTTTTCAACGAATTTATCCAACAAACCCTAGTCCAAAAACCCCCATCCCCCTACCCATACAAAAAACCTCGGCCCATCCATCAAATTGTAACGCCCGGATAATCTTGCTACAGTAATCCCACGCTAATCGTGCCATGACACCTCGTTTACTGTAGCTATCCTCGGAAAATTCGAACCGTTCAAAATTCAAATTCAAATTAATGACAACAATAAAAGTTTTCAAAAAATTGAAACAAAAATGTTCGGTGGTCGCCAAATATTACAAAGGTAATTTTGGTGCAGCAAACACCAATTTATAAAATGGCTAAATGGATTAAATGATTTAAGCAGAAAAGGACAATAAATAAAAGAAAGAAATTACAGAAAAACAAAAAAAGGAGAAAGGCCCCCTGTACAATCGGGCCAGACGGCCCAGCTCACCAGCCAGGCCAGCCCACCTGGCCCAGCCAGCCAGCCCGCTACCTCCCCTCCATAACCCCCACCAGGGGGGAAACCCTAAACCACCCATTCCCCCCCACGACGCGCCCCCTTTCCCCCGATCCAGATCGGATCGGGCCCGACGCCGACACCCGGAGCTCGCCGACCGCGCCGCCAGGAGCCCTTCCCTGCCGGCCTTCTTCCTCCACCTCGTCGGACTGCCTCCACCCCGTCGCTCGTCCCCGTCGGCCTCCCCGAGCCTCACCACGCCCGCTGCCCAGACCCTACCCCCCCGCCGTGAGCTTCCTCCCTTTCCCCCTTTCTGTCGTCGGCGCCGTTCTCCCGCCGCACCCAGCGCGTGCTTGTACGCGCTCCCGCGCGCCCGTGGTCCGCACTCACCTCGCCTATAGCGCTCCCACCGCGCCAGATGTTGCTACCGCTCCGCCCCTGACCCCCTCGTGGCCTCGCCGTGCGCGCGGTGCGCCGCACGCCCGTCGCCTTGCTGTGCCGCCCGCACCGACGCCTCGCCCGCTCCTGTTCGACCGCTCCTCTACTTTCCCTGTTGCTACTGCCGCATGCTCCACGCACGCAAGCCCGCGGGCTCATCTGCTCGACGTGGCCAACCGCGCCACCGCTGCTTGCCTCCGCCCTGCTGCCGCCCGCGTCGAAGCCGCGCCCGTGCCTCCAGCATTCATGCGCGCGCGCCCGTGTTTGGCCCCGCCCCGCCTCTTGCTGCGGCCTGCTGCTGTTGCGCCCGACCCTCGCCCCACGACCATCGCTCCTCGGCGTCGCCCGCCGTATCCCCGCCTGCGCCCATGGCCGCACCGCGCCTGACCTTGGTCTCCTGCGGCCACGCGCTGGCCGCGCCCCACCCTTCACCACTGGCCCGAGGTCACCGGGCTCCCCCTGCTCCGGCACCCCTGCCGTGGCCGGCTACCAGCGCCTGCAGCGCCCAATCGGGCTGGGCGCTACCCGCGGCGACTCCACCCGCTAGCGCCCCGCCCCGCTAGGCCTCTGTGCCACAGACAAACGGGGCCCAGCCCCTGGAACGTTTATAAAAAAAATATAATAATTAAAATATTAATTAATTAATTAATTAAAGAAGTAATTAAGTTAATTAATCATAATTTGATTAACCTAATTAACTATTAGTTTAATCAAAACAGTAATTAGTTAGTTAAACCCTAATTAACCTAATCAGGGAATGACAGGTGGGTCCCACTGGACCCACATGTCAGTTTGACCCAGTCAACTCTGTTGACTGCTGACGTCAGCATGACATCATGCTGATGTCATAAATCTAATTTCGAATTAATTAATTAATTAAATTCTAGAAATTAATAAAATCTTTAGAAAATCATATCTTTTAAACCGTAACCCGGATTAAAATATTTTCAACATGGAAGTTGCTCAGAACGACGAGACAAACCCGGATACGCAACCCGTTCGTCCGCCACACATTCCTAACATATCAAACTCGCATCTTTTCCCCCTCCGGCTCCTCTGCCCGAAAACACGAAACCCCGGGGATACCTCCCCGGATGTTTCCCCCCCTTCACCGGTATCACCTCATACCGCGTTAGGGCACCTCTAACGCCATTACTTGTCATGTCATGCATCATTATGCATCTGCTTGCTTAAATATTTATTGTTTCTCCCCCCTCTTCTCTCGATAGACGCCGAGACCGACGCTACTGCTGCCCCGTTCGACTACGGAGTTGACGATCCCTCTCTCTTGCCAGAGCAACCAGGCAAGCCGCCCCCTTGATCACCAGATATCGCCTACTCTCCTCTATACTGCTTGCATTAGAGTAATGTAGCATGTTACTGCTTTCGTTATTCCTATCCTGATGCATATCCTGTCTTTGATACTACTATTAATACCTTTACCTGCAATCCTACTTGCTTAGTTTAGGATGCTAGTGTTGCATCAGTGGCCCTACATTCTTCTCCGTCTGCTGTGCTATACTATCGGGCCGTGATCACTCGGGAGGTGATCACGAGTATATACTATATACATGATACATGTGGATACCAAAGACGGGTCGGCTCGTAGGAGTACCCGCGAGTGGTGCTTTGAGGCGGAGCGACAGGGCAGGTTACGACTACCTGGGTGAGAGGTGGGCCTGGCCCTGTCGGCGTTCGCGGATACTTAACACGCTTAACGAGATCTGGGTATTTGATCTGAGTCTGGCTACTGGCCTATACGCACTAACCAACTACGCGGGAAAGATATGGGCACTCGGCGTCGTGGTATCAGCCGAACCCTTCGTGACGTGAGCGACTGAGTGGCGCGCGCCGCATTGGATCGTAAGCTCGCACTTGTATTAAGGGGGCTAGATCTACTTCCCGCCGCGTACGCAACATGCAGGTGTGCTCAGGGCGATGGGCCCAGACACCTGCGCGCATAGGTTTAGACCGGCGTGCTGACCGCTCTGTTGTGCCTAGGTGGGGCTGCGACGTGTTGATCTTCCGAGGCCGGGCATGACCCAGGAAAGTGTGTCCGGCCAAATGGGATCAAGGGTGTTGGGTTATGTGGTGCACCCCTGCAGGGAAGTTAATCTTTTCGAATAGCCGTGTCCCTCAGTAAAAGGACGACCCGGAGTTGTACCTTGACCTTATCACAACTAGAACCGGATACTTAATAAAACACACCCTTCCAAGTGCCAGATACAACCCGGTGATCGCTCTCTAACAGGGCATCGAGGAGGGGATTGCCGGGTAGGATTATGCTATGCGATGCTACTTGGAGGACTTCAGTCTACTCTCTTCTATATGCTGCAAGACGGAGGCTGCCAGAAGCGTAGTCTTCGACAGGATTAGCTATCCCCCTCTTATTCTGGTATTCTGAAGTTCAGTCCACTGATATGGCCCTTTACACATATACCCATGCATATGTAGTGTAGCTCCTTGCTTGCGAGTACTTTGGATGAGTACTCACGGTTGCATTGTTTCCCCTTTTCCCCATACCTCTATCCGATTGCTGCGACCAGACGTTGGAGCCCAGGATCCAGACGCCACCGTCGACGACGACTCCTACTACTCTGGAGGTGCCTACTACTACGTGCAGCCCGCTGACGACGACCAGGAGTAGTTAGGAGGATCCTAGGCAGGAGGCATGCGCCTCGTTCGATCTGTATCCCAGTTTGTGCTAGCCTTCTTAAGGCAAACTTGTTTAACTTATGTCTGTACTCAGATATTGTTGCTTCCGCTGACTCGTCTATGATCGAGAACTTGTATTCGAGCCCTCGAGGCCCCTGGCTTGTATTATGATGCTTGTATGACTTACTTTATTTGTAGAGTTGTGTTGTGATATCTTCCCGTGAGTCCCTGATCTTGATCATACACATTTGCGTGCATGATTAGTGTACGATTGAATCGGGGGCGTCACAAGTTGGTATCAGAGCCGACTGCCTGTAGGAATCCCCCTTCCGCACTCATTTGCCGAAGTCGAGTCTAGACATTGAAAAAACTTTTATTAACTTGGCTGTGTGCCTTACGGGCCCAGGTCGCCATCGGGTGGTACTAGGATCTTTTACTCCTCGACCTTTACTCTGGGACTCTGAACTCTCTTTTACTCGGGTAAACGAATTTACTAACTGTGACAATAGCATCCCGTGACGACATTCACCCCAAAGTTGGATAAAAGCCATAGTTATTCCTTAGTATAGTGTTTTGCACAATTTCCACACTGTCATTTGACTCCTTTGAAACATCTTTGTTTTCAGATGGAACCCACGAGGCAGGTCGTGCGCCACACGGCGGCCATTGGCGCCTCGGGATCATCGGCCGTGCTAGCTGAGATGATGACCTATCTGGGTTATCGCTGGCACCCCGAGTACACCGTCACCGAGGAGGACCAGGACTTTAACCAGGAGCAGTACCGTGCCACCGTCCACCTCTACTCTCGAGAGTATGACTCCACTACTGTGCTGCACACCGCTTATGGTGTTGGAGTGACCATCGATATGGCAGTTCACGATGCTGCCTATGCTGCTCTGACGCGCCTTCGTAGGGAGTACCGGGAGTTGGACACCTCCCCCTTCAGGCACATTGCTATCGCGTCTGATTTTGGGGCGGAGGGTTACTACACTGCTGCCTACTCCACTTTCACCCGCGAGCCCTTCTACCATCAGAACCTCGTTTTGCATGCTAATGGGCTGGATCGAGATAACCGAGCTCTTCGCCACGAGTTGTACACCACTCGTCAGCACCTCTACCGTGCTTTGACGACGTTGCACCCCTTCGTCGGATTTGGGGAGCTGTCGCGTTCGGCTATCTACCCAGCCAGGACCGTGATGCCCCAGGGTGTCGGTTGGCCAGAGGTGGGAGGCTACTCTCCCGCACTTGGTCCACTTCTGCCGCCTGAGCGTCGGGTTCAGCACCAGAGCACCCGCGGACCCCAGGTTGCCGACGTGGTGTACCCGTTGCCACACTACCAGCTTTCAGGCTACACCTACCTCCGCAGTGTCGCGTGGGACTGATGTAGGCTTGTTTAGCAGTATTAGATGCATTCGCCGCGAGCCTGCGTGCCGCCTATGATGTCTTAGTCTATGTACAGAACTCTGTGTACCGAACCCTATGCATGATCTCTTTTGTAATATGTGCCGACTATTATGTGGTATCTATCATGCTGCTTTCATTATGCATGTTTCATCTTGAATGATTCTTGTCTTTGCAAATTTTTCTCAACGCTGAACTACCCCTGTTATATATTAGCAGGATGGTTAGACCAGGTGGTCGTGGTCGTGGTGGCAAATTCCCACCACCGCCTGAATACATGGATGGTATGATCCAACAGCTTGAGATGAATCGCCAGTTCATGGAGAACATGATGGCTCAGTTTCCTCGCCCCAATATGAACCAGCAGCCAAACACAGTAACTCTGCAGGATTTCATCTGCCTCAACCCAACAGTGTACCGCAGCTCAACTCAGCCTCTGGACACTGATGACTGGCTCCGTGACATCACCTATGAGATGGAGTCTGCTGATGTAGCCCCTGCCAGCTATGTCACGTTTGCTTCCTTCTTCCTGAAGGGACCCGCAGCTCAATGGTGGGACAGCCACAGGCGTACTCTGCCAGTTGGAACAATCATCACCTGGCCAGACTTCCAAGCTGCTTTCCGTGCCCGCTTCATTCCTCAGGGAGTCATGGACCGAAAGAAGCGTGAGTTCTGCAACCTCATCCAAGGCAACAAAACTGTTGAAGCTTATCAGCGGGAGTTTCTAGACTTGTCCCGCTATGCTGAAGAGGACATTGCAACTGATGCACGCAGACAGGAGAAGTTCCGTGACGGCCTTCAAGCTGACATCAAGCTCGCAGTTCTAGTGCACGACTTTGCTGATTTCGCCACCTTGGTGAACAAGGCCATCAATGTCGAAACTAGTCTGCAGGAATACCAGAGCTATCACAGGCGCAGCCGTGACACGGGCTCATCTTCGGGCCCGTCCTCGCAGAAGCGCAGGATATGGATTCCCAACAGCATGTACCAGCCGAATGCACCTGCCCCAAGGCAGTCCTATGCTGCACCTCGTTTGCCTACTGCTCCTGCTAGGCAGCCAAGACTTCCAGCTCCACCACCCCAAGCTCCTATTCCCACTCCCAATAATGGCCTGTGCTACAAGTGTGCCAACCAGGTCACCGTGCTAGGGATTGCCATCAGAATCAACTGGCCCTTCCTGCAGCTGGCCGTGGAAACAACCAGAACCGCAACAACAATGCCAAGTCTTATGGTCGTGTTCATGCCAACCACGTTGATCTGAACAAAGCTCAAGACCAGCCTGCTACTGGGATGGGTACACTCCTCGTAAATTTAGTACCTGCATCTGTTTTATTCGATACAGGAGCATCGCATTCATTCATGTCAGAAGATTTTGCATACAAGCACGACGTTAAATGTGAGGAGATGAACACTTCGGTAGTGGTAAAAACCCCCGTGGGACAATGTCAAACCTCCATGGTTGGTGTCGATGTCCCCGTGGAAATCGAAGGGCTGGAATTCTATGCCATGCCCATTATCCTGAAGACGTCTAACATCGACCTCATTCTGGGGATGGATTGGTTGAAAGAGCATACTGCTTCTATAGTTTGCGCCACTAACACCGTCCATCTGCTACATCCTTTAGATGAAATTGTTACATACCATGCTCTCCTGGTGCAAAATGCCGAGGCAAGGCTTTATGCCTTGAATGCATTGAACTATGCACCACTCGAGGGTATTGAAAACATCCCCGTCGTGCGTGACTTCCTCGACGTCTTTCCTGAAGAACTTCCAGGGATTCCCCCTGCTAGAGCTGTCGAATTCGTCATTGACTTGAAACCAGGCACCACTCCTATTGCCAAGCGACCCTACAAGATGCCTCCACATGAACTCCTTGGGCTTAAGGAGGAAATCGACAAATCTCTTCAAAATGGTTTCATTTGTCCAAGTTGCTCTCCTTGGGGAGCAACTTCTCTCTTTGTCAAGAAGAAGGATGGGACAAACCGACTGGTCCAAGACTACCGTCCTATTAACCAAGCTACCATTTAGAACAAGTATCCTCTTCCTCGGATCAACGATCTGTATGATCAACTGGCTGGTTCATCAGTGTTCTCTAAACTCGACTTGAGGTTGGGTTACCACCAGATCCGTGTTCGTGAAGAGGATATGCCAAAGACCGCCTTTGTGACTCGTTATGGTTCATACGAGTACATTGGCATGTCCTTCGGCTTAACCAATGCCCCAGCCACCATCTCTCGCCTCATGAACTATATATTCATGGATTACCTCGCCAAGTTCGTCATGGTTTATCTGGATGATATCCTGGTATTTTCCAAGAATGAAGAAGAACATGCTGAACATCTTCGACTTGTGCTGGAAAAACTACGAGAGCATCAGCTGTATGCCAAGTTCTCTAAATGTGAATTCTGGCTTCCTGAAGTAACCTATCTTGTACATGTCATCTCTAAGGATGGTATTGCCGTTAACCCTGAATGAGTTCAGGCTATTCTCGATTGGACTCCTCCGAAGAATGTCAAGCAAGTCAAAAGTTTCCTCGGTCTCGCCAGCTATTGCCGTCGATTCGTCGAGAACTTCTGCAAGATTGTCAGGCCTCTGACTAACCTGTTGCATAAGGGCGTCAAGTTCCAATGGACAGACAAATGTCAGGAAAGCTTCCAGGCACTTAAGGACAAGTTGACTTCTGCCCCAGTGCTAGCTCCACCTGATACAAAGAAGGACTTCGTCATTTACTGCGACGCTTCCCGTCAAGGATTAGGGTGTGTCCTAATGCAAGAGCGCAGAGTGATTGCCTATGCCTCTCGTCAATTGCGCCCTCACGAAGAGAACTACCCAGTTCACGACCTCGAGCTTGCTGCTGTCATTCATGCACTGAAGCAGTGGCGACATTACCTTCTCGGTAATTGTTGCGAGATCTTCACCGACCATCAAAGTTTGAAGTATCTGTTTACTCAGCCAGACCTGAACCTCCGTCAGCAGAGGTGGATGGAGACTGTAGCAGACTTTGACTTGGGTATTTCCTGTACACCAGGCAAGGCTAATGTAATGGCAGATGCATTGAGCCGCAAGTCTTACTGCAACCACCTTCAGGTTCACAAAGTTCAGTCCTCGCTTGTTGAAGAATTCAGAAAGCTCAACCTCCATATTGTTCCTCCGGGTGCACTCGCTCCCCCTCCTAAGGAGTTTCGCAAGATGAACCTCCATGTTGTTCCCAAAGGTTCTCTCAATACGCTGGTTGCTAGGCCAGATCTTGTGGACACCATCAAATGGATACAGAAATGTGACGATGAAGTGGAGAGGATTAAACGTTATCTCGCACAAGGAAAGCCCTCATTCTTCACCGTTGATGACGCTGGCACCTTGTTCTTCAAAGGTCACTGTCGGTGTCAAAACCGGCGGATCTCGGGTAGGGGGTCCCGAACTGTGCGTCAAGGTCGGATGGTAATAGGAGACGAGGGACAGTTTATTTTACCCAGGTTCGGGCCCTCTCGGTGGAGGTAAAACCCTACTCCTGCTAGATTAATATTGATGATATGGGTAGTACAAGAGTGGATCTACCACGAGATCAAGGAGGCTAAACCCTAGAAGCTAACCTATGGTATGATTGTGTATGATGATGGTTGTCCTACGGACTACAACCCTCCGGTTTATATAGACACCGGATAGGGTTAGGGTTACACAGAGTCAGTTACAATGGTAGGAGATCTCGAATATCCGCACGCCTAGCTTGCCTTCCACGCCAAGAAAAGATCCTTCCGGACACGGGACGAAGTCTTCAATCTTGTATCTTCATAGTCCTGGAGTCCGGCTGAAGGTATAGTTCGGCTATCCGAACACCCCCTAATCCAGGACTCCCTCAGTAGCCCCTGAACCAGGCTTCAATGACGGCGAGTCCGGCGCGCAGATTGTCTTCGACATTGCAAGGCGGGTTCCTCCGCCAAGTTCTTCAAGAAGATTATAAACACCAAAAAATAGTGTCCGGCTCTGCAAAATAAGTTTCCACATATTGCCATATAGAGAATAATATTAACACAAATCAAATCTGCTGACGTATCCCGCAGTGCGTCATAACACTGCGACCAAGCCTTCTATATAAATTGCTTTCATTGTTCCACCTCAGCTCGTTTAGCGAGGCGGTTTCCTTGGCACGTCTTGTCAAAGCAGAGATCATGTGCCCCTTTTAACAGGATTCTCATTAATACGGACGTGGGTGACCCAAACACGCCATTTACCACGGCGTTTGGGAGGCAAGTGAGTTTTATTAGGTAGGTGGGGACGCCTAACCGTACCTGCTTATATAAAGGGATAAGGATTCACCTTTTTAACCTACGCCTTCTTCCTCCTTTGCCAATCCATCTCTCGCGAACTCAAGCTCCAGCGCCCAAGTCCGCTCTTCCTCCCTCAACCTTCTCCAACAATGTCCGGAGCAGGAGGCAAGTGGATGGTCTCCTCCGTTACGCAGGCTCAAGTAAAAAGGTTAAGGAAAGCCGGATACTTGTACAAGGACATCCCGCATCGACTTCCTGATAAGGGGCAGCTTCTCCCTACCCCAAGGCCCCATGAGAGGGTAGTTTTTCTTCCCCACTTCCTCCGCGGACTGGGCTTTCCACTTCACCCATTTGTCCGGGGGCTCATGTTCTACTACGGCCTGGATTTCCACGATCTGGCCCCGAACTTTGTTCTCAACATCTCGGCGTTTATCGTCGTGTGTGAGGCCTTTCTCCGCGTCCGCCCCCACTTCGGCCTCTGGCTCAAGACCTTCAACGTCAAGCCCAAGGTGGTGTCCGGCACCCAGGCGGAGTGCGGAGGCGCTATGGTTGGCAAGATAACCAACGTCCTCTGGTTCGATGGCTCCTTCGTGGAGTCCCTAAAGGGGTGGCAGGCCGGGTGGTTTTACATCACCGAGCCCCGTGATCCGAAATGGGTCGCGGCCCCCGAGTTCAGATCCGGACCACCCACGCGGCTCATGTCCTGGAAAGAGACAGGCTTGTCGTGGGGCAACGAGGAAGAAGTGACCGGGTTGCAAACGTGCATCCAGTCCCTGGTGAAAAGGCCAATCCGGCTTGTCAATATAGTCCAGGTCATGCTCGTTCGCCTGATCCTCCCGTGCCAAGAACGGGATTTTACTTTGTGGGAATTCGACCCGGCGCAGCACCAAACCCTCAGTAGGCTCTTCGACACGACGTATGAAGACGTCTGGAAGGTGCTGACCAAAGGCGCCGAGTCCCCCACATCCGCCTCCGAGGATCGCGGATACAGCTCGCAGCGTAACGCTAGCGAGGTAAGCTATCTATACCTTTGACAGGTTCGTTAAGCTCTTCTTCATAGATTAACTCTACTAGTAGAATGCCCGTGCGTTGCCACGGGCTTCTCATATAAAGATAATGCATGCTAAATTTCACAGGTAGAGATAATATGACACGGTCACAATTGCATAATAATTGAACTCCACTTCACTTGTAATGTAAAACTGATCACAAGATAGCAAATTGACAATGTGTACATATAAACTGATGATCCAACTAAAAATCTATTACAAATTATTGAGGCCTACTTGATGCGCTTAAGAAATAATATGTCATATATAAATAATATGTCATCTGACAAACCTATTAAAAAAAGATGTTGCATTTCTTTCGGAGCAAACAACCAACTATAATGTTGATATATAAATAATATTTCATCTGAAATTTCTTAAATCATTTTTAAAAAATTATATTTTTTGAGAACTTTTAATTTATTTATATAGGGTAAGGAAATTTGTCCGGCAAAAGATAAAAACATGGAAGCGGTCCAACATAAATCAAGTATATTCGGTTTCTTCTCTCAAGATTTTGATTTTTTTGTGATACTCTAAACATGTCTAATAGGTATAAAAAATACATACTTTCATATTATTTCTCTTCTGAGACCAAAGACCAAACGTCATTGATGCAATCCAAGGCCCAAATCGGCTATCCAACATGGTCCAACCAGCACCCAAGCTAACCTCCCCCCCCCAAAATGCAGCATCAGTATCCCTCACACTCGCTCTCTCCACTCCGGCACAATTCCTAGATCTCGGCGGATTCACCACTCCATTCCCCCCCGCTCTCGCCCCCACAGTCGACGACCTCATCTCCCACCTCCGCCCCCTCTCATCCCGTCCCCTCCACTCATCCGACGACAATCGGATGTGGGCACAACCGGATCCCTCGTCTCCCACCGCCGCCCCCTCCCATCCCCTTCCCTCCACTCATCCAACGGCGGCCAACACCCCCGATGTCCTCATTGACGGCGTCGCCGACCTCATCGTCGGCCTCGCCATCGCCGCGCTAAGGAAGATCCCGCAGGGCGACCACTACGTGTGCGTCGGCTTGTCGAAGGCCAAGAGGGACAACACACTCACCACGCAGGTTGGTTTTGGCGACCAACATCACACAAAGGTCACCACCGCCGTCATCGATGGACAATTATCTTCCACCTCGACGGACGAGCTCGCACGCCAGGAGAGGAGTCGGGGTCATGTGTTTCTTCCACGCTCATCGCCCCTGTCGCCACGCCATGGATGGACCTCCCTCTGCTCCTACCCACGGCAGGGACAGAGCTCGCTCCCCTCCTCAAGCTCATCTCTTCACCCCTCTCATCATCTGGCTTGCTGCACCGCTAGCCCTCACGTTCTCTCCCATCCCCTTCCCTCCCTCCTTTTCCTCCCAGATTCTCTTGTCATGTAGTTGATCTCTTTGTAATTCTTCTTCCCTCTTCTAGTATATTAGCATGCAAACCCTTCTGATCAATATATTTACTTCTTTCAAAATAAATATGTAATCTTATAAGAGTTCTCTATATGAAATTTCTGGTCAATATATTTACATCTTTCAAAATAAATATATAAAATGGGTATTGTTGAATTTCCAGAAAAATACCTTCAGAGTTCAGAAATACTATTATCTTTTTCCCTTTTGTATTTTACTTCAACATGCCACATAACTATTCATTTTTATTTTTCAGCCTTCTATATGTTGGCATTGATGGATGAATAAAGCCCAACAAATGTTTGTTACTTTTTTTCAGTTGGCAATAAGACTATAGAGACCACCAAGAGTACCACCAGCATGTAAACACCACGCTGCAAAACTTTCTTCCAAAGCTATCTCTGCATCAGGAACATCCATCGCATCTTTGTCAGACAGAAGCTGAGGAAACAACTAAGCCAGAATTAGAAGAACTTAATTGAATATGTGGCAAGGCATGGATTACTGGGAACGGCAGAAAAGGTAATATGATCAAAAAAATACATGAAACACACCTTTATTGTTGTAGAAACACTGATCCCAGTCTTATATTTTATTCACAACACTGCACTTTCCTTCTTGCAAATTTCTCAAACAAATGAAAGATATCTGCATATAAGTCGCATTAGTGCATTCTTGACAGATATTCTGTAGAGGCAATTTGCCTATTAAATAGGCTGGCAGGTCTAGAATCTGCACCCAAGGGCGTATGTTGGACAAATAAGCAGGCTACATGTTCTTAAGACTGAAAAGGGCATGCACATTAGAGGTAATTAAACTTTGTTACATTTTGATGAAAAAGAACACGAGGAATGCATCCATGTAGTACTTGGATTCCATGGCGCTCATGGATGGATACTTGACATCTGACTCATATTCAATAGTACACCACCATCCAAAACGTGTGAAAATATCTTAACTTGATACTCAATTTGTCATTCATGCATGAGAACAGAAAAATGGATGTTGCTAGTGTTGTCTCATCTTCTTCTCCACGGCGGCGCTCCTTCTCCACCACGTGCTCTTCCTACCCCATCCCACCCTCCATGCTCGGACCATAGCAGTGACGTCCTTCTCGTTCGTCCCGGCACGGTGTCACCGCTACCCCTCCTCCACCCACGCCATGACGTCCCAGCCACTCCACTTACTCGGCGATGCGGCCGCCTGGCTCCAATCCTCACCGCACGCAGCACCATGACGCCGTCAACCCTGTGTCTCCTCACACATGGCTTCGGCTTGACTCTGGGTTCCTATTCTCCACATTGATCCGCCCATGCCCATGGATCCGGCGTGGAAACCACACCATAGCCTGGGTGGCATCGTGACAAAGGAAGGGAGATGAGGAGAGCAGCGCAATTACGATCGCCGTAAGCAGTAACCTGAACAGTGCCAGCTACAAGAGCATGCTGCAATCTGTCCATGCGAACACCGCCGTCGTGAGGATAAGGCACAACACCGCCAACCACAACATCAGTAAGAGCACATCCAGCCGCCCAGCCTCACCTCTTTCCTACTTCCTCTACCCCACTGTAGCCACCTCCGCCACCTGCTCCGTTACGCAGCGGCGAGGCATCATAGTTCCCGCCGGCCCAACAGCCAATTGACGGCAACAGAGTGTTATGACTCTTGAGATCGATCGTAGTCCAGAACTCCAGATCGATCACATGCCCTTCGAACTCGTCGGCTCCATGGTGGATTGGTAATAGGTTTAGGTCTAGAGCGCGCATGACTCCATGGGGAAGATGAAGAGAGGCAAGAGCGTAGAGAGAGAGAGGGAGCACTCCACCGAGGGTAATTTCTGGAGGAAGAGATTGATTAGATGGGATCGTAAGCAGATAACTGGCTCCTGTAATTGCATGATTGCTTGGTATGGTGAAAAAAGGTAACAAAAAACAGATACGGCAAGGGATCTCGATACGGTAAAAAATCAGTGGGTGGCTCATATGATTTGATTGGCGTCGTATATGGAAGGGAAGGATGGAAGGATTGGTGTTTTATATGGAAGGGTTGATTTGGTTTTTCTGGGCATGAACTAAAACCGGTCTTGGTTTTCGGAGGGAGAAAAAAATCTATGGGAGGGAGATCGCCTAGGGGGAGGGGGATATCGATGGAAGAGTGGAACGAACGAAACGAACAAACGACTTACGAACTGAGACATTAGGAGTAGAGATGCGGGATCTAAACTCCCTTTACCTTTGACAGGCTTGGCAGGAGGTATCCGGACCAATTAACTATCCGGCTCCTCTGCCCGAAGACCCGGCCCCAGCTCTCTTGGTGAAGCTGATGGCTCCGGCACCTTACGTGGTACCGGAGAGGAAGGCCAAGAAGAAGAAAACCACCGGGACTCGAAAAAGTTCCCACAACATGGTGGTGTTGGACTCGTCATCTGACGAGTCCGCAACGCCCTCTTCTCATGAAAACGAGGAGGAGGAACAAGGAAGCTTTCCCCCCCAGTGAGGGGAGCAAAGAAGAAGAAGGCCGCCCCAACCGGGGAGGCCGAGGGGTCGAGGAAAAGGAAAACCCCTCCGCCGGACTACTCCCACGACGTCGAAGAGGGCGGTGAGGAGTGGCTGGACCGAACCAAGCGTCCGGCGACATCGTAAGTGTTTACATACCAGAGTGACTCATGATATTCTTTTAATGCGTGGCTTTCCCTAATATCAAACGTAATTTATGCAGCCCGCCCCGGGCCGGACTCGACGATTCGTCGAGCGGCTCCCTGGATTCGTCGGACGTGAACTCTGTTCCGCCCGCGGTCTCCTCCTGCAGGGCAGACGACGCTGAAGTGGCACCCCGCCAAGCTTCGGGGCAGGAGGAGCTGGTCCTGGAGGAGCCACAAGGAAATCCTCCGGACCCCAGGAGTAAAGGGAATGAAACCCCCCAGGTCTCCAAGTCCGGCATTGTGCCGAACACCGCACCGGACTCGACAGTCCCGGCCCGCGGTGGGCGAACTCCTTCCAAGAGGAGTAAGCCGTCTGAGCCGGTGGCCTCCGTCCAACCGGAGGCGCCGGACAATCTGCTGGAGGTGCTTAAGGGCGCCGCCATCGATGAGGAGCACCGTACTGTTATGAGTACGGTGATCCAGAGGATTCAGTCCGCCAAGAGCGGACTGAATGAAGCTTGCGCTAGCCTTCTAACAGGCTTCGAGGTAAGTAAAAATATGTCAAATTATTTACCGCATAGACAGTAGCCCCTGATGCTCTGTTCGGTGTTCGGAAAGAAAAGCCGGATAGAGGATCTAGTAATTTTCGCAGGAGTCTAACAAAAAAGGTCAAATATGCATATGCAGGCTTCACTTCTGTCCACCGCCGCACTGACTGCGCAGGTGGATGTCCTTAAAAAGGACCTCGGGCGGACCGAGCAAGAGCTCGGCCTTGCCAAACGGCAGCTCGAGGAGAAGGAAGGTAAGAAATACCTAAAAAAGAAAAAAAAGAAAAAAAGCTGCCTATAGAGAGGCTTGATTGCAGAAAGAAATAACAGGATTGTACTGCTTATTGTAGGGGCCGCAACCGAGGTGGCAACCCTGAAGCAGGCACTGGCAGAGGCCGAAAAGAAAACGGCCGAGGAGCGCGCCGAGCGAGAAAGGCTTGGGGTTCAGGTCGACGAGGTGCAGCAAGAGCTGCAAGCTCTCATGACAAAACATGAGGGTTTGGAGCTTGAGACAAAAACGCAAGCATCCGAGCTCGCGTCGGCCGTCGAGACCGCCAAGAGTGCCAAGGCCGAAGCCCAAAAGGCCCTCCAAGAGTTGGAGGAGGTGAAAAAGATAGCAACGGGTAAGGCATTCTCAATGCAAAGTAGGAATATAAAAGTAAACTACCTATTACTTACCCTAATGCGGAGTTCTCCAGGGGCGTTCGCCAATCTTCCCCGCACCGTATCCGATGCCGCCGCGTTCTAACGAGCTGAAGAGGGCACCTCGACGGAGAGTGTGTTCTGGTCTCAGTATTCTGAGGCCGGACACCCTGTGCCCTTAAGCGATCAGCTGAAACAGCTGGTCGAGCTCCACAAGGCGGCCGAACAGGCCATGAAGGGCTTACTAGTTCGGCTGTGGCCTGGAGAGGCCCTGCCTGGGAGCTATTTCGGGCTGGTGCGGTGGCTGGTGGAGGCCTGTCCATGGCTTGAGGTCATCAAGCGCTCCGTCTGCATTGAAGGTGCCCGGAGGGCCCTTGCCCGTGTAAGGGTACACTGGGGTAAGCTGGACGGAGAGAAGCTGGTGAAGGACGGGCCGCCGCAGGGGAAGGAGCATCGCAAGCCCGAGAACTACTACAAGGAAGTTCTTGCCAGAGCCCGCCTTGTCGCGGATGAATGTACTAAAGATGTAATATTTGAGTGAACTCGCTCGTTTGTATCCTGTGCGCTGAAAACTTGTTCATATGCGCAAAGCAATGCTTATTTAATTTAAAATATTATTTTCTGTGCGGCCATTTATCAAAAATTTGAGAGATGGCCAGTCATCGGCTTCTGCCCCCATGCCACTAGTGCTGGGGTGTTCGGGATAAACCTGAGGGATCTTGTTCCCATACTTGGGTACTTCGGGGGAGGCGCTCAGCACAACGAACCAGGCAATCAGACTATAATGCTTGAACACTCTCACTTAGCCATAGAACGTTATAATTTTAAATTTCGGCGAAGCCCTAGTTTGGAAGGCCGAATTCGGGGCGCTATCCACGCCTTTGGCCGGACATAGCCAGCTCCTCGCTCAAGGCGGCATAAGCCTTTAAGGACTCGAAAAACCTCTCGAACAGCGACCGGTCTCACGCCTTATCATGACAGTCTGTTTTAGCTTTCTCCACTGAGGTGCTCAACCCACCTGATTTGGGGCAAAATCGCAGTGGTTCTCCTAGTGCTACCTTAGCCGATAAAGCGGAACGTAAGGCACCAAAACATAGGAGCCGGGCAAACCCAACATGTGACCAAAATCATGACTCGGAGCCGATGCATATAGTGCTATAAGTTCGGGGTGCTGCACTTGTGAAACTGTACAGACTTCTCACACCAGATAAAAGGGTAATGAAGCCCCTGGCGTGGTTTGCCGTACCATGGTGTACGGGTGCTACCATGTTATGTAATATATATATATATATATATATATATATATATATATATATATATATATATATATATATATATTCAAAAGAGGATAATGCAAAAAAATAGACAAAAAGCTATGCATTGTTTTATAAAGAGGCTATCTATCAAAGCAGGACGATACAAGTATTGCGATGAGCAAAAAAGATATTAGACTATTTACCATGTCCCGACCAGGCACAGGCCGCGGAATTTAGAAACAGATATATCGCTCGAAATAGAGACCACCTGAGAGTTCCGGAATGCGGCATAGCTTTGTCTGCTTTCCTGGATCTTGCATCGTCTGTGCGACAACACTGCCGAACAGGTTATCCAGAGTATGGAGTCATGAAAGTAAAAAAAAGTAAAAAAGAAAAATCCGGCAGCCCCTAGTACGTTTGACGCCGTGTTGTAGGCATGCCGTTAATGTGCCCCTCCCCCTGTGCCCATGGAATTTTAAGGGCGTAATTGTGTACTCGAGGTACTTGCTCCGCTATGTTGCGATGGCTGGGGTCGGGGCCGTATTGCTACGCTTGCTCTGATCGTGCCAGGTGGTCTTGTTGCAGGTTACTCCGGGCGCGCTTTGCATTGTCCGGTTTTTTAACGGCCGGACTGGAGAGTTGCCTTGAAAGGCTGCTTTGTACTTCCGCTGCGAGGGCCGCCGTATGCTCCTCCGTACGGATGGAGCATTCTGTGTTTCCGCTGACCGTAATTACTCCTCGAGGGCCTGGCATCTTGAGCTTGAGATATGCGTAGTGCGGGGCCGCATTGAATTTAGAGAATGCGGTTCGTCCGAGCAGGGCGTGACAGACACCGCGGAACGACACTATATCGAAGATTAACTCTTCGCTTCGGAAGTTATCCGGAGATCCGAAGACCACATCAAGTGTTATCGAGCCTGTACAATTGGCCTCTACACCTGGTATGACGCCTTTAAAGGTCATCCTTGTGGGCTTGATCCTTGATGGATCTATGCCCATTTTCCGCACTGTATCCTGATAAAGCAGGTTCAGGCTACTGCCGTCGTCCATGAGGACTCTTGTGAGATGAAATCCGTCCATGATTGGGTCGAGGACTAGTGCGGCAAAACCGCCGTGACGGATGCTAGTGGGGTGCTCCCTTCGATCGAAAGTGATCGGGCAGGAGGACCATGGGTTGAACTTTGGGGCGACTGGCTCTATCGCGTATACGTCCCGTAGCGCACGCTTCCTCTCCCGCTTGGGAATGTGGGTCGCGTATATCATGTTCACCGTTCGCACTTGTGGGGGAAACCCTTTCTGTCCATTGTTGTTCGGCGGCCTGGGCTCCTCCTCGTCGTCGCTGTTCAGCCCCTTATCCTTGTGTTCGGCTCTTAACTTGCCTGCCTGCTTGAACAACCAACAATCCCTATTGGTGTGATTGGCTGGCCTTTCAGGGGTGCCATGAATCTGGCACGAGCAGTCGAGTATCCGGTCCAAACTGGACGGGCCCTGGGTATTCTTTTTAAATGGATTTTTCCGCTGACCGGATTTATAGCCTCTGAATCCGGCATTAACTTTCGTATCCTCATTGTTGTCGTTGCTAACGCGGCGCTTTTGATTATTTCGACGTGACCTGCCACTTTTGTCCTTGGTATCCGAATTACCGGGCTTCTTCGATAAGTTGTTGCTACGAGCTAGCCAGCTATCTTCGCCCGCGAAAAAGCGGGTCATGAGTGTCGTGAGGGCTGCCATGGTTTTTGGCTTTTCCTGTCCCAGGTCCCGGGCAAGCCACTCGTCACGGATGTTATGTTTGAAGGCTGTTAGGGCCTCTGCGTCCGGACAATCGACTATCTGATTTTTCTTTGTTAGGAACCGTGTCCAGAATTGCCTGGCCGATTCTTCTGGCTGCTGAATTATGTGGCTTAGGTCGTCGGCATCCGGTGGCCGCACATAGGTCCCCTGGAAGTTGTCGAGGAATGCGGCTTCCCGGTCCTCCCAAGAACCGATTGAGTCCGCTGGTAGGCTGTTAAGCCAGTGCCGGGCTGGTCCTTTAAGCTTAAGGGGTAGATATTTGATGGCGTGCAGATCATCGCCACATGCCATGTGGATGTGAAGGAGATAATCCTCAATCCATACTGCCGGATCTGTCGTACCATCGTACGACTCGATATTGATGGGTTTAAAACCCTCTGAGATTTTATGATCCATTACTTCGTCTGTGAAGCATAGTGGGTGTGCGGCGCCCCTGTACTGGGCTATGTCACGATGCAGCTCGGAAGAGCTGTGCCTGCTGTGTTCGGCCCGGCCGGATTTATTATGTCTGGAGTGAAGATCATCACGTGTCGTCGGGCGTCCGCGCGATCCATAGATCGATCTTATTTGCTTTGCTTTATCCTCGAGTACGTCTCGCAGGTCTGCCTCGTTTTCCCGTGCCTTATTTAAACGGCACCGGGGCATGGCTTGCTTAAGGGTTCGACAGGCCCTCTGTCGCGGCCACGGGGTGGCCGGTCTGCCATGTGATATGCTTCCCCCTCTGATTGGGGTAGCGGCCTACGCTTAGGATAATTTTCAGAGGGGCGCCCGAGTTCATACTCTTCGGCCGCAAGGACTTCAGTCCATCTATCAGCTAGCAAATCTTGATCAGCTCTAAGTTGTTGCTGCTTTTTCTTTAGGTTGTTGGCCGTGGCTAGAAGCTTGGGTTGAAAACGCTCTTGTTCGGCGGGGTCTGATGGTACGACGAATTCGTCGTCGTCGAGGCTTGCCTCGTCTTCGGAGGGAGGCATGTAGTTATCATCCTCAGCCTATTGCTCTGCCGCTCTCTCCCGAGGGCTGGCTTTTCCATCTTCCTGCACCGAATCTTGCTGGTTCTGGTGTTCTTCGGTGCTGTCCGGGGTAGTATTATCTCCCGTGCCGGAATCACCGTTTCAGCTGTGGCGGGATTTAGAGCGGCGCCGTTGGCGCCGGCGTTTTGGCAGTTTTTTCGAGTTGTCGTCTTCCGCTGTTCCATCGCCATCCGCATCCTTTGGAGCATCCACCATATATATGTCATATGACGAGGTGGCGGTCCAGCGCCCTACAGGTGCTGGTTCTTGTTCGTCTCCTCCTTCGTCGTCCATACCGTCGAAGTCTTCGGAGTCGAAGTCAAGCATGTCGGTTAAATCATCGATAGTGGCTATTAAGTGGGTGGTGGGTGGGCTTTGAATTTCTTCGTCGTCCGAATCCCAACCTCGCAGACCATAGTCCGGCCTGGGCTCTCTTGATAAAGAGAGGGACTTGAGAGAATTCAGGATATCACCGAAAGGTGAGCACTGAAAGATGTCCGCGGCGGTGAACTCCATTACGGGCGCCCAATCAGATTCGATCGGCTGGGGCACGGAAGGCTCGGAGTTTGGAGAAGCGTCCGGCTCCTTGGAGTCCTGGGCCGCACGGAGTACGGCGCTGGCGTTCGGCTCGATCGCCTTTGAGATCGCAGCCCCCGAGGTGACGTCCAACCGTTCATCCTCAGAGAACGCAGCGGGCTCCGAGTCAAGGATCGGGGCCGGAGCGTGTGCGGCCTCCAGGGTACTATTCGGAGGCAGAGCTATATCATGCCCCTCGAAATAGTGCGGCGCGCTTGGCTGTGGCTCGAACCCGTCGAAGATCAAGTCTCCGCGGATATCAGCCGTGTAGTTTAAGCTTCCAAACCTGACTTGATGGCCAGGGGCGTAGCTTTCGATCTGCTCCAGATGACCAAGCGAATTGGCCCGCAGAGCGAAGCCGCCGAAGACGAAGATTTGTCCGGGGAGGAAAGTCTCACCCTGGACCTCATCGTTGTTGATGATCAAAGGAGCCATCGGGCCTAAAAGCGACGACACAGAGGAACTCTCAATGAAAGCACCAATGTCGGTGTCAAACCCGGCGGATCTCGGGTAGGGGGTCCCGAACTATGCGTCAAGGTCAGATGGTAACAGGAGACGAGGGACACTTTATTTTACCCAGGTTCGGGCCCTCTCGGTGGAGGTAAAACCCTACTCCTGCTAGATTAATATTGATGATATGGGTAGTACAAGAGTGGATCTACCACGAGATCAAGGAGGCTAAACCCTAGAAGCTAGCCTATGGTATGATTGTGTATGATGATGGTTGCCCTACGGACTACAACCCTCCGGTTTATATAGACACCGGATAGGGTTAGGGTTACATAGATTTGGTTACAATGGTAGGAGATCTCGGATATCCGCACGCCTAGCTTGCCTTCCACACCAAGAAAAGATCGTTCCGGACACGGGACGAAGTCTTCAATCTTGTATATTCATAGTCCTGGAGTCCGTCTGAAGGTATAGTTCGGCTATCCGAACACCCCCTAATCCAGGACTACCTCAGTCGCCTAGTGGTTCCGAGTAAGAGGGAAAACCTGGATATGTCTCAGAAGGTTATGAAAGAGGCTCATGATACACCCCTATGTATCCATCCTGGTAGTACAAAGATGTATCAGGACATTCGTCAAAGATTCTGGTGGTCTAATATGAAGCAAGACATTGCTCGCTATGTTGCCGAGTGTGACGTTTGCCGTCGTATCAAAGCAGAACATCAAAGGCCTGCTGGAACACTGCAACCTATCTCTATTCCTGAATGGAAATGGGACCATGTTGAAATGGACTTCGTCACGGGTTTTCCCAAATCGCAGAAAGGTAATGATGCTATTCTTGTCATCATTGACCGGCTTTCTAAAGTTGCACATTTTCTGGCGGTCAAGGAAATTATCACTGCTAGTCAGCTTGCAACTCTCTATATGTCCAGAATTGTTTCACTACACGGTATTCCACTGGTTATCAGTTCGGACCGTGGCAGCTTATTCACTTCAAGATTCTGGGCAAGTTTCCAAGAAGCTATGGGGACTCACTTATCTTTCAGTACTGCGTTTCATCCGCAGTCACAAGGGCAAGTTGAACGTGTCAACCAAGTTCTCGAAGACATGCTTCGAGCTTGTGTTATTTCCTTCGGCAAGAAATGGGAGGAATCTCTCCCGTATGTTGAGTTCTCTTATAATAATAGCTATCAAGCTAGTCTGAAGATGGCCCCCTTCGAAGGGTTATATGGGCGAAAGTGCCGAAACCCTCTGAACTGGTCAGAAACTGGGGAACGTCCACTCTTTGGTCCGGATATTATCCAACATGCCGAAGAACAAGTCCGCATTATTCGTGAGAATCTCAAGACCGCTCAGTCACGCCAAAAGAGTAATTATGACCGCCATCATAAAGACATGGTCTATCAACCTGGCGAAAAGGCTTATCTTCGAGTTACACCAATGAAGGGTGCACACCGCTTCGGGATCAAAGGAAAGCTAGCTCCCCGCTACATTGGTCCTTTCACTATTCTCGAGAGGCGTGGAAAAGTGGCATATCAACTAGAGCTTCCACCGAACCTTTCTCAGGTTCACGATGTGTTCCACGTGTCACAACTCCGTCGCTGCTTCAAGGACCCAATCCGAGCAGTGCATCATGAAGTGCTCGAATTGCAACGGGACCTCTCCTATAAAGAGCATCCGGTCCGCATTCTTGACCAAGCTGAACGCCGCACTCGTCAGAAGGCGATCAAGTTCCTCAAGGTCCAGTGGTCGAATCACTCTGAAGACGAAGCCACCTGGGAACGCGAGGATCGCCTGCGTGATGAATACCCCGCACTGTTTTCTTCTACCTCCTAAATCTCGGGACGATATTTCTTGTAGTGGAGGAGATTTGTAACGCCCGGATAATCTTGCTACAGTAATCCCACGCTAATCGTGCCATGACACCTCGTTTACTGTAGCTATCCTCGGAAAATTCGAACCGTTCAAAATTCAAATTCAAATTAATGACAACAACAAAAGTTTTCAAAAAATTGAAACAAAAATGTTCGGTGGTCGCCAAATATTACAAAGGTAATTTTGGTGCAGCAAACACCAATTTATAAAATGGCTAAATGGATTAAATGATTTAAGCAGAAAAGGAAAATAAATAAAAGAAAGAAATTACAGAAAAACAAAAAAAAGGAGAAAGGCCCCCTGGACAACCGGGCCAGACGGCCCAGCTCACCGGCCAGGCCAGCCCACCTGGCCCAGCCGGCCGGCCCGCTACCTCCCCTCCATAACCCCCACCAGGGGGCAAACCCTAATCCACCCATCCCCCCCACGACGCGCCCCCTTTCCCCCCCGATCCAGATCGGATCGGGCCCGACGCCGGCGCCCGGAGCTCGCCGACCGCGCCGCCAGGAGCCCTTCCCCGACGGCCTGCTTCCTCCACCTCGCCGGACTGCCTCCACCCCGTCGCTCGTCCCCGTCGGCCTCCCCGAGCCTCACCACGCCCGCTGCCCAGACCCTACCCCCCCCCCCCCCCGCCGTGAGCTTCCTCCCTTTCCCCCTTTCTGTCGCCGGCGCCGTCCTCCCGCCGCGCCCAGCGCGTGCTTGTACGCGCTCCCGCGCGCCCGCGGTCCGCGCTCACCTCGCCTATCGCGCTCCCACCGCGCCCGCTGTTGCTACCGCTCCGCCCCTGACCCCTCGTGGCCTCGCCGTGCGCGCGGCGCGCCGCACGCCCGTCGTCGTGCTGTGCCGCCCGCACCGACGCCGCGCCCGCTCCCGCTCGGCCGCTCCTCTACTTCCCCTGTTGCTACTGCCGCATGCTCCATGCACGCACGCCCGCGGGCTCATCTGCTTGACGTGGCCAGCCGCGCCACCGCTGCTTGCCTCCGTCCTGCCGCCGCCCGCGTCGAAGCCGCGCCCGTGCCTCCAGCATTCATGCGCGCGCGCCCGTGTCTGGCCCCGCCCCGCCTCTCGCTGCGGCCTGCTGCTGTTGCGCCCGACCCTCGCCCCACGACCATCGCTCCTCGGCGTCGCCCGCCGTGTCCCCGCCTGCGCCCATGGCCGCGCCGCGCCTGACCTTGGCCTCCTGCGGCCACGCGCTGGCCCCGCCCCACCCTTCACCGCTGGCCCGAGGACACCGGCCTCCCCCTGCTCCGGCGCCCCTGCCGTGGCCAGCGACCAGCGCCTGCAGCGCCCAATCGGGCTGGGCGCTAGCGCCCGATGCCCGCGCCGACTCCACCCGCTAGCGCCCCGCCCCGCTAGGCCTCTGTGCCACAGACAAACGGGGCCTAGCCCCTGGAACGTTTATAAAAAAATAATAAATATAATAATTAAAATATTAATTAATTAATTAAAGAATTAATTAAGTTAATTAATCATAATTAGATTAACCTAATTAACTGTTAGTTTAATCAAAACAGTAATTAGTTAGTTAAACCCTAATTAACCTAATCAGGGAATGACAGGTGGGTCCCACTGGACCCACATGTTAGTTTGACCCAGTCAACTCTGTTGACTGCTGACGTCAGCATGACATCATGCTGATGTCATAAATCTAATTTCGAATTAATTAATTAATTAAATTCCAGAAATTAATAAAATCTTTAGAAAATCATATCTTTTAAACCGTAACCCGGATTAAAATATTTTCAACATGGAAGTTGCTCAGAACGACGAGACGAACCCGGATACGCAGCCCATTCGTCCGCCACACATTCCTAACATATCAAACTCGCAACTTTTCCCCCTCCGGCTTCTCTGCCCGAAAACACGGAACCCAGGGGATACCTCCCCGGATGTTTCCCCCCCTTCACCGGTATCACCTCATACCGCGTTAGGGCACCTCTAACGCCGTTACTTGTCATGTCATGCATCATTATGCATCTGCTTGCTTAAATATTTATTGTTTCTCCCCCCTCTTCTCTCGATAGACGCCGAGACCGACGCTGTTGCTGCCCCGTTCGACTACGGAGTTGACGATCCCTCTCTCTTGCCAGAGCAACCAGGCAAGCCCCCCCCTTGATCACCCGATATCGCCTACTCTCCTCTATACTGCTTGCATTAGAGTAATGTAGCATGTTACTGCTTTCGTTATTCCTATCCTGATGCATAGCCTGTCTTTGATACTACTGTTGATACCTTTACCTGCAATCCTACTTGCTTAGTTTAGGATGCTAGTGTTCCATCAATGGCCCTACATTCTTGTCCGTCTGCTGTGCTATACTATCGGGCCGTGATCACTCGGGAGGTGATCACGGGTATATACTATATACATGATACATGTGGATACCAAAGACGGGTCGGCTCGTAGGAGTACCCGCGAGTGGTGCTTTGAGGCGGAGCGACAGGGCAGGTTACGACTACCTGGGTGAGAGGTGGGCCTGGCCCTGTCGGCGTTCCCGGATACTTAACACGCTTAACGAGATCTGGGTATTTGATCTGAGTCTGGCTATTGGCCTATACGCACTAACCAACTACGCGGGAAAGATATGGGCACTCGGCGTCGTGGTATCAGCCGAAGCCTTCGTGACATCAGCGACTGAGTGGCGCATGCCGCATTGGATCGTAAGCTCGCACTTGTATTAAGGGGGCTAAATCTGCTTCCGGCCGCGTACACAACATGCAGGTGTGCTCAGGGCGATGGGCCCAGACCCCTACGCGCATAGGATTAGACCGGCATGCTGATCGCTCTGTTGTGCCTAGGTGGGGCTGCGACGTGTTGATCTTCCGAGGCCGGGCATGACCCAGGAAAGTGTGTCCGGCCAAATGGGATCAAGCGTGTTGGGTTATGTGGTGCACCCCTGCAGGGAAGTTAATCTATTCGAATTGCCGTGTCCCTCAGTAAAAGGACGACCCGGAGTTGTACCTTGACCTTATGACAACTAGAACCGGATACTTAATAAAACACACCCTTCCAAGTGCCAGATACAACCCGGTGATCGCTCTCTAACAGGGCATCGAGGAGGGGATTGCCGGGTAGGATTATGCTATGCGATGCTACTTGGAGGACTTCAGTCTACTCTCTTCTATATGCTGCAAGACGGAGGCTGCCAGAAGCGTAGTCTTTGACAGAATTAGCTATCCCCCTCTTATTCTGGCATTCTACAGTTCAGTCCACTGATATAGCCCTTTACACATATACCCATGCATATGTAGTGTAGCTCCTTGCTTGCGAGTACTTTGGATGAGTACTCACGGTTGCATTGTTTCCCCTTTTCCCCATACCTCTATCCGATTGCTACGACCAGACGTTGGAGCCCAGGATCCAGACGCCACCGTCGATGACGACTTGTACTACTGTGGAGGTGCCTACTACTACGTGCAGCCCGCTGACGACGACCAGGAGTAGTTAGGAGGATCCCAGGCAGGAGGCCTACGCCTCGTTCGATCTGTATCCCAGTTTGTGCTAGCCTTCTTAAGGCAAACTTGTTTAACTTATGTCTATACTCAGATATTGTTGCTTTCGCTGACTCGTCTGTGATCGAGCGCTTGTATTCGAGCCCTCGAGGCCCCTGGCTTGTATTATGATGCTTGTATGACTTATTTTATTTGTAGAGTTGTGTTGTGATATCTTCCCGTGAGTCCCTGATCTTGATCGTACACATTTGCGTGCATGATTAGTGTACGATTGAATCGGGGGCGTCACACAAATCAACTACTCTAACCATCTGAACTAGTGTATGAATCACAATCTAACCAATGCAACTAGGGAGCAACTAACTCTACAAGCTAAGCAAGTGCAAATACCTGCTCCTCCACGGCAGGTGGTGCAACGGGGGCATTGGGATGGACTGAGCCGCTCGACGCCGTCACCTTCTGCAGCGATGAGGCGGAGCCCGCCACATCCGCAGCGGTTGCGAGTTTCCTTGCACTGTCGTGGATACCGCCGACATCCGCGGGCACCGTGCCCTGACCCTGCAGCTCCACCACATCTTCGGTCGCTGCGCCAACGTCGCCACAAGCGTCGGCCATCTGACAGATGGAGGCAATGAAGGTGAGGAAGAGGATGTGGTGGGGGAGAGCGAGATGGTGCGGTGGAGGCAGTGGAGGAGAGCGAGACACCGGTGGGGAGAGGAAGATGATGCGGCAGCGAGGGGATTTGGGGGAAAATAGTAGGGGCGATGGAGGTGGTTGCCCTCTTTATATGATGGGATGTTTCTGGCATGTCCATGTACACGTGCTACCCCACGACCGTTGTCTTGCATGCGCCCATGTATACGCGGCCCCACTCGTCAGCTAACGGTCAAAGGCATTGACCCGATGGCAACGTTCGTTATAACCTATTTTGACGGTTTCGGGCAAGGGAGTGGGGAAAAGTGAGAAAAAGTTAATAGAGTGGGGATGGATGACTAGAGCTAAGGAACCAGGGGCACAGAAATAAAAATCCCTTTATCAAATGACAACTCATGTCTATGGTTAGAAAACTTAACCATCTTTGATTAACGGGCTAGTCAAGTAGAGGCATACTAGTGGCACTCTGTTTGTCTATGTATTCACACATGTACTACGTTTCCGGTTAATACAATTCTAGCATGAATAATAAACATTTATCGTGATATAAGGAAATATAAATAACAACTTTATAATTGCCTCTTGGGCATATTTCCACCAGTAAATTCTAACCATAACATTAAGCTTATGTGTCCCATCGGTCCCTTACGGAATAGCGCATAAAGTGGGTTTAAGTTTCTGTCACAATCGCAACCCATCATCTAATAGCTACTCCATAATGCATTCCCTTAGGCCCAAATATGGTGAAGTGTCATGTAGTTGACGTTCACATGACACCACTAAGAGAATCACAACATACATACTATCAAAATATCAAACAGATATCAAATTCACATGATTACTTGCAACATGATTTCTCCCGTGACCTCAAGAACAAAAGTAACTACTCACAAATGATAAACATGTTCATGATCAGAGGAGTATTAAATAGCATAACGGATCTGAACATATAGTCTTCCACCAAATAAACTATATAGTAATCAACTACAAGACGTAATCAACACTACTAGTAACCCACAAGCACCAATCTATAGTTCCGGTAACAAAATTGAATACAAGAGATGAACTAGGGTTTGAGATGAGATGGTGCTATTGAAGATGTTTTTTTGATTGATAAAAGAGAGCTCTCTCTCTCCGATTTCCATTAAGAGAAATCACCATGTCTTACAGAGAAGATAAAATAAACAGGAAAGAAACTACAACATATCCCTACATGGTGCTAAACTATTGAGGGGGGAGGAAAGCCATCCCTCCCCCCCCCCATTTGGTCACCAAAGTGCACCCACAGGGATCTAAGGCCTGGGCTTAAATAGATTCCACCACCCGGCTTAAAGCAAGTCTTAAAAAGCTGAAATAAGTTCAAAGAGGCAACACAGATAGCCCCCTCTAAACACAGATGTCCATCATCATACATTTATTACTGCCCCAGGAGTAAAAGGTCGAAGAGTAGGCTGAAAATAGAGAAGGCATGTCGATGCAGCTTGTTGAAGCATCTGTTTTTTGCAGCACCAGAGAGTGATCCCCGAAGAGTTTGATGCTAGTCACCCCAGGATTCTCCCAGGATTCAGGCACCATCCATGAGTTGCTTAAAACACTTCCCCAGCCACCTCACCGACTTGTTTCACTCCTGCCTCCATCATCTCACTTGTTGCGGGGTTTGTCTGCAAAACATTCCAATCATGCAAATTCTTAAGAAGCAGATTAACACGTACACAGGGGTCAAGCACCCTGTTATTATCAAATATAACACTATTTCTCAATTTCCAAATAGTCCAGCATATCGCTGAGATTCCTATCGTAACCAAGCCCCTTTCATCATTTCCAAAGGTCTTTACCCAGGTTCCCCCCATGTTGTTGAAGATGTTGATGGAGATTCCCCTCCCCAATATGGGAGAGTTGTTGGTGATGATGATGACGATGATTTCCCCCTCCGGGAGGGAAGTTCCCATGGCGGAATCGCTCCGCCGGAGGGAAAAAGTGCTCCTGCCCAAGTTCCACCTCGAGATGGCGACGCTTCGTCCCAAAAGGCTTCTCCTTATTTCTTCTAGGTAAAAACGACTTATATACCAGAAGATGGGCACCAGAGGTGGGCCGAGGAGGGCACAACCCACCAAGGCGCACATGGGCTCCCTAGCACACCCAGGTGGGTTGTGCCCACCTAGTGGGCCCCTCTGGTAGTTATTTGCACCAATATTTCTTATATATTCCATAAAAAATCTCCATGAAGTTTCATCTTGTTTGGAGTTGTGCAGAATAGGTTGCCTGAAGTAGCTTTTTCAGGTCCAAATTTCCAGCTGCCGGAATTCTCCCTCTTGGTGTGTACCTTGCAAATTATGAGAGAAAAGGCATTAGAATTACTGCAAAAAGCATTATTATGGACAAAAGCACTATAAATAACAGTAAGAAAACATGATGCAAAATGGCCGTATCAACTCCCCCAAGCTTAGACCTCGCTTGTCCTCAAGCGAAAACCGAAATCGAAAAACATGTCCACATGCTTTGAGAGAGAGGTGTTGATAAAAAACAAAATACGGACATAGAAGCATCATGTTGATTATTATAACATCAACAAATTTATACATAAGACTTTTATTATAGAACTTGCACCATATACTTCCTAATAATAAGTAACAGTTCATCACACGATCGAAGTATAAAGCAAAAACTCTACTAGAAACCAACAAACTATGTTCTCAGTCAACTTTGCAACTACAATTCATCATCTTTTCAAGAAGGGTCGTGTGTCGGAGCCTTTAGGCAAGTCCACATACTCAACCATCATATAGTCTTCTATGATTGCCAACACTCACCGCGTACACATGAGCAAAACATTTCAACCGGACACATAGAAAGATAGGGGCTTATAGTTTCACCTCCCAACATACTCACCTCAAGGGTGATGTCACCAATAATAACTCATGCTATCTATATTCAACTGGACATATGTGCCTAGATCTTTCCTCACCACATGATGCTTGCCAAAAGAGAAAAATAAAAAGGAATAGAAGAAAAACTTTGACTCTTTGTGTAAAAGTAAAAGATAGGACCTTCGCAGAGGGAAGTAGAGGTTGCCATGCGCTTATTTGTTTGCATGCTCAATCCCTTAGTGCAAGGGAACGTCACATTGTATTGCCCCTTAAGATGACAACCTTTATTATGCAGTATGTCGCTTTTACTCTTTGTCATGCAAGTTCGTACAATGCTCAATTTTCTCTTACACTAAATGATCTCACATATTTAGAAGCAATTTGTATTGCCTTCTTGCACCGATGACAACTTGAAAAAGATTTGGGTTTAAGGGTTTTTGGATGCACAAGTAGTATCTCTAATTGGTGCGGAATTTTTGGCTAGAAAAGATAGGGGCAAACACCACATGTTGAAGGATCTATGACAATATGACTTCTATGTGAATATAAACAAACATAAACCATTAAGTCGTCTTCCTTGTCCAGCGTCAACAATTTTGGCACATAATATTTTGATGAGGGCTCACAATCACAAAAGATTTCTAGGATAGTATATTTATATGTGAATCCTCTCTTCCCTTATTAATTCTTTCGTGAGTTGCATCATTGACTAATGCTATGTTTGTCAATCTCTAATAAAATTTCCTAATTATACTTTTCCTTATGTGGTGCCGTCACCTACCATAGGATTAGTATATGATCTATTTATTTATTTCCTTTCTTTTATTTATTTCCTTTCTCTTTTTATTTCTTTCTTATTTCTTTTCTTTATTTGCAACATAAAAACAAAGAAAGCAAAAACTCAAACTAAACTTTATTATATAACTTGCACACGATTACAATGATAGATCACTAAGCAAACTCTCAAAGAAGAAAGGATCGAACTAATTTTTATTTCATCTAAAGCAAAAAGATTGAACTAAGATAAGTAAAAGCAAAAAGATAGTGGGATGATACGATACCAGGGCACCTCCCCCAAGCTTGGCGGGAGCCAAGGGGAGTGCCCATACCCGATACTTAGTTCGCCTTTGGTGGTGAAGAAGCTGGTGGTGGTGAAGAAGCGATCCTATCCTTAAGGATCAAGAGGTTCTCCAACTGACAGATGACGCTCCGGAGATAGGTGATATGCTCTTGATGCAGAATATTTTCACGAGTGAGATGCTTATTTTGTATACGACCTATTTCAATGACGCGAAAAGCTTCAATCTCAGCAGGAGTAAGATGAGTAAGGTAGGGCTTAAGGATATCTTCTTCCTCCTCCTCGGCCAGCAGTGCTTGTGCTGCCATCGGGGATGGATCTACGGTAGCTCCCTTGCCCTTTTCTCCCTTGACGGCGTCCGTAGGCTCTTCCCTCTTTGTCTCGATCTTCATCAGCCAAGCATCTTCTTCCATGTTGTTGGAGGAGCATGAAGACATGATGCCTGGCTTGATAAATCTGACCGGACAGCAAGAAAAGAGAACAGAGGACTTCTCCGTGATACGGTGATTAACAGGTTCAGGAAGTATATATAGATTTTTTATCTTGGGGGACAAGTACACGTAAGAAAAATGGAGTACGGAAGGTGTCCCAGGTGGGCACAACCCACCTGGGCACGCCAGGCATGCCTCGCGTGCCCTGGTGTCTTGTGCCCACCAGGGGACGCTTCCTGGTAGTTTCTTTATTTCCAAAATTCTAAAATATTCCAAGATTGATAAAAAATATTTTTGCATATTTTTCGGAGTCCGTTTAATTACCGTATCACGTACCTCCTTATTTTCATGATTCTGGAGTGCTCCGGAAGGACTCTTTTATGTGTTCTTCTGGTGTCAAAGTTTGGATAATATTACTTTCAACATTAACAGGTGTACCTGAGATATAATGCTTTATTCGTTGTCCATTGACAACCTTTGGGTTAGTACCTTTGGAATTATTTATTTTGATGGCTCCAGACTGGTAAACCTCCTCGATGACATATGGGCCTTCCCATTTTGAGAGGAGCTTTCCTGCAAAGAATCTAAAACGAGAGTTGTACAAAAGAACATATTCTCCGACTTTAAACTCACGCTTTTGTATTCTTTTGTCATGCCATCTTTTAACTTTCTCTTTGAATAATTTTGCATTTTCATATGCTTGGGTTCTCCATTCATCTAATGAGCTTATATCAAATAACCTCTTTTCACCAGCAAGTTTGAAATCATAGTTGAGCTCTTTAACTGCCCAATATGCTTTATGTTCTAACTCAAGAGGCAAATGACAAGCTTTTCCAGAAACCATTTTATAAGGAGACATACCCATAGGATTTTTATATGTTGTTCTATAAGCCCAAAGTGCATCATCTAATTTCTTAGACCAATTCTTCCTAGACCTATTGAAAGTCTTTTGCAAAATTAATTTTATTTCTCTATTGCTAAGTTCAACTTGACCACTAGACTGAGGATGATAAGGTGATGCAATTCTATGGTTGACTTCGTACTTAGCAAGCATTTTACGGAAAGCACCATGAATAAAGTGTGAACCACCATCAGTCATTAAATATCTAGGGACTCCAAACCTTAAGAAAATAACTTCCTTAAGTATTTTAATAGAGGTGTTGTGATCAGCGCTACTGGTTGGAATAGCTTCTACCCATTTAGTAACATAATCAACAGCAAACAAAATATGTGTATACCCATTAGAGGAAGGAAAAGGTCCCATGTAATCAAATCCCCAAACATCAAATGGTTCAACAGCAAGTGAATAATTCATAGGCATTTCTTTACACTTACCGATATTACCTATCCTTTGACATTCATCACAAGATGAGACGTACTTACGGGCATCCTTGAAGAGAGTAGGCCAATAAAATCTAGACTGCAATACCTTATGAGCAGTTCTATCTTTAGCATGATGCCCTCCATAAGCCTCGGAGTGACATTTCTGTAGGATTTGTCCCTGTTCATGCTCAGGTACACAACGTCTAATAATACCATCTACTCCTTTTTATAAAGATGTGGGTCATCCCAAAAGTAATGTCTTAAATCATAGAAGAATTTTTTTCTTTTGTTGGTAACTAAAGCTAGGTGGTAAATATTTAGCAACCATGTAATTAGCATAGTCAGCATACCAAGGAGTACTATTAGCAACATTTATTGTAGCTAACTGCTCATCAAGAAAACTATCATCAATAGGTAGTGGGTCATCAAGCACATTTTCAAGCCTAGACAAGTTATTAGCTATGGGGTTCTCAGCTCCTTATCTAAATCAAATTCTTGCAACAAGAGAACCCAATGAATAAGTCTAGGTTTAGCATCTTTCTTTTCCAGAAGATATTTAATAGCAGCATGGTCTGTGTGAACAGTTAATTTGGAATCAACAATATAAGGTCTAAATTTATCACAAGCAAATACAACTGCTAAAAATTCTTTTTCAGTAGTAGAATAATTTCTTTGAGCATTGTCTAGAGTTTTACTGGCATAATGAATAACATTCAATTTCATATCAACTCTTTGTCCTAGAACAGCACCAACAACATATTCACTAGCATCACACATAATTTCGAAAGGCAAGTTCCAATCAGGTGGTTGAACAATAGGTGCAAAAATTAAGGCTTTCTTGAGTGTTTCAAAGGCTTCTAAACAATCATCATAAAAAACAAAAGGAATATCCTTTTGCAAAAGATTAGTAAGAGGCCTAGAAATATTAGAAAAGTCTTTGATAAATCTCCTATACAAACCAGCATGACCTAGGAAAGTACGAATAACTCTGATGTCCTTGGGACATAGCATTTTCTCAATGGCATCAACCTTAGCAAGGTCCACTTCAATACCTCTTTCAGAAATTTTAAGACCCAAGACAATGCCTTCATTAACCATAAAGTGGCACTTCTCCCAATTCAAGACAAGATTTGTTTGTTCACATCTCTGCAAAACTCGATCAAGATTGCTTAAACAATCATAAAAAGACTTCCCATAAACAGAAAAGTCATCCATGATAAGCTCAATAATCTTTTCACAAAAGTAAGAGAATATAACAGTCATACATCTTTGAAAGGTACCAGGTGCATTACATAAACCAAAAGACATACGTCTATAAGCATAGGTTCCAAAAGGACAACTAAAAGTGGTCTTTTCTTGATCAGGTTGAGAAACAGGTATTTGTGAGAAGCCAGAATATCCATCAAGGAAGCAAAAGTGTGTATTCTTAGATAATATTTCAAGCATTTGATCAATAAAAGGCAAAGGGTAATGATATTTTCTAGTTTATTTATTTAATTTTCTGAAATCAATTACCATTCTATAGCTTGTAACCATTCTTTGTGGAATAGGTTCATTCTTATCATTACGAACAACAGTAATACCTCCTTTCTTAGGGACACAATGGACAAGACTTACCCATCTACTATCAGCTATAGGATAGATTATAGCTGCTTCCAGAAGTTTTAGTATTTCCGTTCTTACCACCTCTTTCATCTTCGAATTTAACCGACATTGGTGATCAACAACGGGTTTAGCATCAGGTTCCATATTAATTTTGTGCTGACATAGAGTGGGACTAATGCCCTTTAAATCATCAAGAGTATATCCAATAGCAGCTCAGTGCTTCCTTAGAACTTTCAATAATCTTTCTTCTTCATGTTCTGAAAGGCTAGCACTCATAATAACATGATATATTTTCTTTTCATCAAGATAAGCATATTTCAAAGTGTCTGGCAATTGTTTTAATTCAAACACAGGATCACCTTTAGGTGGAGGAGGACCTCCAAGAGTTTTAATAGGAAAATTGTGTTTAAGTAGAGGATGTTGTTCAAAGAAAATCTTATCTATTTCATTTCTTTCATGCATATGTAAATCATTTTCATGGTCTAGCAAATAATGCTCTAAAGTATCAGTGGGTGGCACAGCAATAGAAGCAAGAACAATTAATTCATCTTACTAGGCAATTCTTTTACATGAAGATTTATACTAAACTTGGAAATTTTAAACTCATGAGACTCATCACCAAAGCTAACACCGATAGTTTGTTTCTTACAATCTATCTTAGCATTAACTGGATTCAAGAAAGGTATACCAAAGATAATGGGACAGAAGACATCTTGTGGGGAACCAAGAACAGGAAAATCAGTAGGGTATTTTATTTTCCCACACAAGACTTCAACATCTCTAACAATCCCAATTGGTGATATAGTGTCTCTGTTAGCAAGTTTAATAGTAACATCTATGTCTTCTAACTCAGTGATATGTCTCCAACGTATCTATAATTTTTTATTGTTCCATGCTATTATATTATCTATTTTGGATGTTTAATGGGCTTTAATATGCTCTATTATATTATTTTTGGGACTAACCTATTAACCGGAGGCCCAGTGCTAGTTGCTGTTTTTTTTTTCCTATTTCAGTGTTTTATAGAAAAGGAATACCAAACAGAATCCAAACGGAACGAAACCTTCACGAGGATCTTTTTTGGAACAAACGCAATCCATGAGACTTGGAGTGGAAGTCAAGGAAGCAACGAGGTGGCCACGAGGTAGGAGGGCATGCCCAGGGGGATAGGCGTGCCCCCACCCTCGTGGGCCCCTTATAGCTCCACCGACCTCCTTCTTTCGCCTATATATACTCTTATACCCTGAAAACATCCAGGGGAGCCACGAAACCACTTTTCCACCGCCGCAACTTTCTGTACCCATGAGATCCCATCTTGGGGCCTTTTCCGGAGCTCCGCCGGAGGGGGAATCGATCATGGAGGGCTTCTACATCCACACCATAGCCTCTCCGATGATGTGTGAGCAGTTTACCACAGACCTTTAGGTCCATAGTTATTAGCTAGATGGCTTATTCTCTCTCTTTGGATCTCAATACAAAGTTCACCTCGATGTTCTTGGAGATCCATTCGATGTAATACTTTTTGCGGTGTGTTTGCCGAGATCCGATGAATTGTGGGTTTATGATCAAGATTATCTATGAAAAATATTTGATTCTTCTCTGAATTCTTATATGCATGATTTGATATCTTTGCAAGTCTCTTCGAATTATCAGTTTAGTTTGGCCTACTAGATTGATCTTTCTTGCAATGGGAGAAGTGCTTAGCTTTGGGTTCAATCCTGCGGTGTCCTTTCCCAGTGATAGTAGGGGAAGCAAGGCACGTATTGTATTGTTGGCATCTAGGATAAAAAGATGGGGTTTATATCATATTGCTTGAGTTTATCCCTCTACATCATGTCATCTTGCCTAATGCATTACTCTATTCTTATGAACTTAATATTCTAGGTGCATGCTGGATAGCGGTCGATGTGTGGAGTAATAGTAGTAGATGCAGAATTGTTTCGGTCTACTTGACACGGACGTGATGCCTATGTTCATGATCATGCCTAGATATTCTCATAACTATGGGCTTTTCTATCAATTGCTCGGCAGTAATTTGTTCACCCACCGTAATATATGCTATCATGAGAGAAGCCACTAGTGAAACCTATGGCCCCCGGGCCTACTTTACATCATATTAGTTTCTCGTCAACTAGCTATTTCTGTCACCGTTTATTTTGCAATCTTTATTTTCCAATCTATACAACAAAAAATAACAAAAATATTTATCTTATTATCTTTATCAGATCTCACTTTTACAGGCGGCCGTGAAGGGATTGACAACCCCTTTATCCCATTGGTTGCAAGGTTCTTGATTGTTTGTGCAGGTACTAGGCGACTTCTGTGTGATATCCTACTGGATTGATACCTTGGTTCTCAAAAACTGAGGGAAATACTTATGCTACTTTGCTGCATCACCCTTTCCTCTTCAAGGGAAAACCAACGCATGCTCAAAAGGTAGCACTCAGCAGGTGCTATGTCTTTCATAATTTCTTAATATAAAGTGTAAGGAATAGCACTCACACTAGCACCCATGTCACATAAACCATGATATATAACAATGATCTCCTATTTTAGCTGAGATAACAGGCATGCCCACAACAGGTCTATGTTTATCTTTTTTATCAGGTTTAGCAATTCTATCAGCTTCTTCACAGAAGTAAATAACATGCCCATCTATATCTTCTTCTAAGAGATCTTTAACCATAGCAATGCTAGATTCTACTTTAATGTGTTCATCAGGTTTAGGTGTTTTAATATAGCTTTTGCTAACCACAGTTGAAACTTTAGCATGTTCCTTTATCCTAACAGGAAAAGGTGGTTTCTCAATATAAGCAGAAGGGACAACTGGATCAACATTATAAAGTATAGTTTCTTCTTTAACCGGTACCGGTTCTTTAATTTGTTCTTTAACAGGTGGGTGATATTTAAACCACTTCTCTTGAGGGAGTTCAACATGAGTAGCAAATGATTCACAAAAGGAGGCTACTATCTCAGAGTCAAGTCCATACTTAGTGCTAAACTTTTGAAAGCATCGGTATCCATAAAAGATTTAACACAATCATACTTAAGCTTAATACCTAACTCTTTACCTTCGTCGAGTTCCCAATCTTTAGAGTTGCGTTTAATTCTTTCCAAAAGATCCCACCGGAATTCAATATTCTTCTTCATAAAAGAACTAGCACAAGAAGTATCAAGCATGGTTTGATCATTACGAGAAAGTCGAGCATAAAAATTCTGGATAATAATTTCTCTTGAAAGCTCATGATTGGGGCATGAATATAACATTGACTTAAGACTCCCCCAAGCTAGAGCGATACTTTCTCCTTCATGAGGCCAAAATATATATATATAATTCCGATCTCGATGAACTAGATGCATATGATAATTTTTTTGGTGGAACTCCAATTTCAAACGATTCCAATTCCATGATCCAATATCATCGCATAGCACATACCATGCCAATGATTTTCCCTTCAAAGATAAAGGTAAAACCTTTTTCATCACCTCAACTCCGGGTAAACCTGCAAGCTTAAACAATCCACAAATTTGTTCAACATATATCAAGTGCATATCAGGATGTTCTGTTCCATCTCCTGCATAAGGATTAGCTAGCAGTTGTTCTACCATACCCGAAGGAATATCATAATCAATATTTTTAGTAGGTGCAGTAGGTTGAGGGGTAGCTAATTGTGGTTCCGGACAAGGCGAAGATACCCCAAACAAACCCCTCAAAGGATTGTTTTCCATAGTAACAAGTGACAATAAATTTCAGCACACTATATAAATGTTTCCTTACCAAATTCCACTTACCAAAGGCGCTTCACTCCCCGACAACGGCGCCAGAAAATAGCCTTGATGACCCACAAGTATAGGGGATCAATTTTAGCTCTTTTCGATAAGTAAGAGTGTCGAACCCAACGGGGAGCATAAGGAAATGACAAGTAGTTTTCAGTAAGGTAATGTCTGCAAGTGCTGAAAATAAGTAGTGGAGTAGTTTGATAGAAAGATAATTTGTAACGAGCAAGTAACAATAGTAGCAATAAGCATGCAGCAAGGTATCCCAATCATTTTGAGGAAAAGGACAGGCCAAAACAGTCTCTTATGATAAGCAAAGCGTTCTTGAGGGTACACGGGAATTTCATCTAGTCACTTTCATCATGTTGGTTTGATTTGTGTTCGCTACTTTGATAATTTGATATGTGGGTGGACCAGTGCTTAGGTGATGTTCTTACTTGAACAAACCTCCTACTTATGATTAACCCTCCCGCAAGCATCCGCAACTACGAGAAAAGTATTAAGAATAAATTCTAACCATAGCATTAAAATTATGGGTCCAATCGGTCCCTAAGAAATAACGCATAAACTGGGGTTTAAGCTTCTTTCACTCGCAACCCATCATCTAATTGCTACTCCACAATGCATTCCCTTAGGCCCAAATATGGTGAAGTGTCATGTAGTCGACGTTCACATGACACCACTAAGGGAATCACAACATACATACTATCAAAATATCGAACACATATCAAATTCACATGATTACATGCAACACGATTTCTCCCGTGACCTCAAGAACAAAAGTAACTACTCACAAATGATAAACATGTTCATGATCAAAGGAGTATTAAATAGCATAATGGATCTGAACATATAGTCTTCCACCAAATAAACCATATATATAGTAATCAACTACAAGATGTAATCAACACTACTAGTAACCCACAAGCACCAATCTATAGTTTCGGCAACAGGATTAAATACAAGAGATGAACTAGGGTTTGAGATGATATGGTGTTGTTGAAGATGTTGATGGAGAATGCCCTCCCCAAGATGGGAGAGTTGTTGGTGATTATGATGACAATGATTTCCCCCTCCGGGAGGGAAGTTCCATCGGCAGAATCGCTCCGCTGGAGGGCAAAAGTACTCCTGGCCAAGTTCCACTTGATACGGTGGTGCTCCGTCCTGAAAGCCTTATCCTTATTTTTTCTAGGTAAAAATGACTTATATACCAGAAGATGGGCACCGGAGGTGGCCCGAGGAGGGCACAACCCACCAGGGCCCGCCTGGGCTCCCTGGCATGCCCAGGTGGGTTGTGCCCACCTGGTGGGCCCCCTTTAGTAGTTATTTGCTCCAATATTTCTTATATATTCCATAAAAAATCTACGTGAAGTTTCAGCTTGTTTGGAGTTGTGCAGAATAGGTAGCCTGATGTAGCTTTTTCAGGTCGAGATTTCCATCTGCCGGAATTCTCCCTCTTGGTGTGTACCTTGCAAATTATGAGAGAAAAGGCATTAGAATTACTCCAAAAGCCATTATTATGGACAAAAACATTATAAATAACAGGAAGAAAACATGATGCAAAATGGACATATCACTCGTTAATCAAAAGATGGTTAAGTTTCCTAACCATAGTCATGAGTTGTCATTTGATGAACGGGGTCACATCATTAGGAGAATGATGTGATGGACAAGACCCATCCGTTAGCTTAGCATGTTGATTGTTCAGTTTTATTGCTTTTGCTTTCTTCATGTTAAATACATGTTCCTTCGACTATGAGATTATGCAACTCCTGGATACCGGAGGAATACCTTGTGTGCTATCAAACGTCACAACATAACTGGGTGATTATAAAGATGCTCTACAGGTATCTCTGAAGGTGTTTGTTGGGTTGGCATAAATCGAGATTAGGATTTGTCATTCTGAGTATCGGAGAGGTATCTTTGGGCCCTCTCAGTAATGCACATCATAATAAGCCTTGCAAGCAATGTCACTAATGAGTTAGTTGCGGGATGATGTATTACGGAATGAGTAAACAGACTTTCCGGTAATGAGATTGAACTAGAGATAGAGATTTGTAAAGTACATACGGACCTGAATGTGGCGGATCCGTTGACTAAACCTCTCCCTAGAGCAAAACATGATCAACACCAAAATTCCATGGGTGTGCGATTCATCACAATGTAACTAGACTATTGTCTCTAGTGCAAGTGGGAGACTGTTGGAAATATGCCCTAGAGGCAATAATAAATGGATTATTATATTTCCTTGTTCATGATAATTGTCTATTGTTCATGCTATAATTGTATTGTTCGGAAATCATAATACATGTGTGAATACATAGACCACAATGTGTCCCTAGTAAGCCTCTAGTTGACTAGCTCGTTGATCAATAGATAGTCATGGTTTCCTGACTATGGACATGGGGATGTCATTGATAACGGAGAATGATGTGATGGACAAGACCCAAACCTAAGCATAGCATAAAGATCGTGTAGTTCGTTTGCTAGAGCTTCTCTGAATGTCAAGTATCATTCCTTAGACCATGAGGTTATGCAACTCCCGGATACCGTAGAAGTGCTTTGGGTGTATCAAACGTCACAACGTAACTGAGTGACTATAAAGGTGCACTACAGGCATCTCCGAAAGTATCTGTTGGGTTGGCATGAATCGAGACTGGGATTTGTCACTCCGTGTGATGGAGAGGTATCTCTGGGCCCACTCGGTAAGACATCATCGTAATGAGCTCAATGTGATCAAGGTGTTCTTCACGGGATGATGTATTACGGGAACGAGTAAAGAGACTTGCCGGTAACGAGATTGAACAAGGTATCGGTATACCGATGATCGAATCTCGGGCAAGTATTGTACCAATGGACAAAGGGAATTGAGTACGGGATTGATTAAGTCCTCGACATCGTGGTTCATCCGATGAGATCATCGAGGAGCATGTGGGAGCCAACATGGGTATCCAGATCCCGCTGTTGGTTATTGACCGGATATCGTCTCGGTCATGTCTGCATGTCTCCCGAACCCGTAGGGTCTACACACTTAAGGTTCGGTGACGCTAGGGTTGTTAAAGATATTAGAATGCAGCAAACCGAAGGTTGTTCGGAGTCCCGGATGAGATCCCGGACGTCACGAGAGGTTCCGGATTGGTCTGGAGGTGAAGAATTATATATAGGAAGTGTCGTTTCGGCCATCGGGAAGGATTTGGGGGTCACCGGTATTGTACCGGGACCACCAGATGGGTCCCGGGGGTCCACCGGGTGGGGCCACCCATCCCGGAGGGCCCCGTGGGCTGAAGTGTGGAGGGAACCAGCCCATAGTGGGCTGGTGCGCCCCCCCCATGGGCCTCCCCCCTGCGCCTAGGGTTGGAAACCCTAGGGCAGGGGGCGCCCCACTTGCCTTGGGGGGCAAGGCACCCCCCTTGGCCGCCGCCCCCTCCTGGAGATGGATCTCCAGGGCGGCGCCACCCCTAGGGGGCCTATATAAAGGGGGGAGAGGGAGGGCAGCCGCACCCCTGCTGCATTGGCGCCTCCCTCTCCCTGTTACACCTCTCCCTCTCTCCACAGAAGCTCGGCGAAGCCCTGCTGGAACTCTGCTGCATCCACCACCACGCCGTCGTGCTGCTGGATCTTCATCAACCTCTCCTTCCCCCTTGCTGGATCAAGAAGGAGGAGACGTCGATCGTCCTGTACGTGTGTTGAACGCGGAGGTGCCGTCCTTTCGGCGCTGGTCATCGGTGATTCGGATCACTGCGAGTACGACTCCATCATCCACGTTCTCCTTGAACGCTTCCGTTGCGATCTACAAGTGGTATGTAGATGCTCTCCTATCCCCTCGTTGCTAGAATACTCCATGGATAGATCTTGGTGATGCGTAGGAAAATTTTAATTTCTGCTACGATCCCCAACAGTGGCATCATGAGCTAGGTCTATGCGTAGTTTCTATGCACGAGTAGAACACAAAGTAGTTGTGGGCGTCGAATTGTCAATTCTTCTTGCCGTTACTAGTCCTATCTTGGTTCAGCGGTATTGTGGGATGAAGCGGCCCGGACCAACCTTACACGTACGCTTACGTGAGACCGGTTCCACCGACTGACATGCACTAGTTGCATAAGGTGGCTGGCGGGTGTCTGTCTCTCCCACTTTAGTTGGATCGGATTCGATGAACAGGGTCCTTATGAAGGGTAAATAGAGATTGACAATTCACGTTGTGGTTTTAACGTAGGTAAGAAACGTTCTTGCTAGCAACCTATAACAGCCACGTAAAAACTTGCAACAACAATTAGAGGACGTCTAACTTGTTTTTGCAGCAAGTGCTTTGTGATGTGATATGGCCAGAAGTTGTGATGAATCATGTGATGTATGAGATGATCTTGTTATTGTAATAGGAATCACGACTTGCATGTCGATGAGTATGACAACCGGCAGGAGCCATAGGAGTTGTCTTTATTTATTTATGACCTGCGTGTCAACTTAAATCGTCATGTAATTGCTTTACTTTATTGCTAAAGCGTTAGCCATAGTAGTAGAAGTAATAGTTGACGTGACAACTTCACGAAGACACGATGATGGAGATCATGATGATGGAGATCATGGTGTCATGCCGGTGACGACAATGAACATGGCGCCCCGAAGGTGGAGATCAAAGGAGCGAAATGATGTTGGCCATATCATGTCACTATTTGATTGCATGTGATGTTTATCATGTTTTACATCTTATTTGCTTAGAACGACAGTAGCATAAATAAGATGATCCCTCATTAAAATATCAAAAATGTGTTCTCCCTAACTGTGCACCGTTGCTAAGGTTCGTCGTTCCGAAGCACCACGTGATGATCGGGTGTGATAGGTCCTTACGTTCGCATACTACGGGTGTAAGCCAGATTTACACACGCAATACACTTAGGTTGGATTGACGAGCCTAGCATGTACAGACATGGCCTCGGAACACGGAGGACCGAAAGGTCGAACATGAGTCGTATAGAAGATACGATCAACATGGAGATGTTCACCGATGATGACTAGTCCATCTCACGTGATGATCGGACACGGCTTAGTTGACTCGGATCATGTATCACTTAGATGACTAGAGGGATGTCAAATCTGAGTGGGAGTTCATTCATTAATTTGATTAAATGAACTTAATTATCATGAACTTAGTCTAAATCTTTACAATATGTCTTGTAGATCAAATGGCCCACGCTAATGTCACCCTCAAATTCAACGCGTTCCTAGAGAAAACCAAGCTGAAAGATGATGGCAGCAACTATGCGGACTGGGTCCGGAACCTGAGGATCATCCTCATAGCTGCCAAGAAAGATTATGTCCTAGAAGCACCGCTAGGTGATGCACCATTCCCAGCAAACCAGGACGTTATGAACGCCCATCAGTCTCGTGCTGATGATTACTCCCTCGTTCAGTGCGGCATGCTTTACAGCTTAGAACCGGGGCTCCAAAAGCGTTTTGAGCAACACGGAGCATATGAGATGTTCGAGGAGCTGAAATTGATTTTCCAAGCTCATGCCCGGGTCGAGAGATATGATGTCTCCGACAAGTTCTTTAGCTGTAAGATGGAGGAGAATAGCTCTGTCAGTGAACACATACTCAAGATGTCTGGGTTACACCACCACTTGACTCAGCTGGAAGTTAATCTCCCGGATGAGGCGGTCATTGACAGAATCCTTCAGTCGCTCCCACCTAGCTACAAGAGCTTCGTGATGAACTACAATATGCAGGGGATGGAAAAGACCATTCCCGAGTTGTATTCAATGCTGAAATCTGCAGAGGTGGAGATTAAAAGGAACATCAAGTGTTGATGGTGAATAAAACCACTAAGTTCAAGAAAGGCAAGGGTAAGAAGAACTTCAAGAAGGACGGCAAGGAGGTTGCCGCGCCTGGTAAATCAGTTGCCAGGAAGAAGTCAAAGAATGGACCCAAACCTGAAACTGAGTGCTTTTATTGCAAGGGAACTGGTCACTGGAAGCGGAATTGCCCCAAGTACTTAGCAGATAAGAAGGCCGGCAACACTAAAGGTATATGTGATATACATGTAATTGATGTGTACCTTACCAGTGCTCGTAGTAGCTCCTGGGTATTTGATACCGGTGCCGTTGCTCATATTTGTAACTCAAAACAGGAGCTGCGGAATAAACGGAGACTGGCGAAGGACGAGGTGACGATGCGCGTCGGGAATGGTTCCAGGGTCGATGTGATCGCCGTCGGCATGCTACCTCTACATTTACCTACGGGATTAGTTTTGAACCCCAATAATTGTTATTTAGTACTAAGTTTGAGCATGAACATTGTATCTGGATCTCGTTTAATGCGAAATGGCTACTCATTTAAATCCGAGAATAATGGTTGTTCTATTTATATGAGTGATATGTTTTATGGTCATGCTCCGATGGTCAATGGTTTATTCTTAATGAATCTCATACGTGATGTTACACATATTCATAGTGTGAATACCAAAACATGTAAAGTTAATAACGATAGTCCCACATACTTGTGGCACTGCCGCCTTGGTCACATTGGTGTCAAGCGCATGAAGAAGCTCCATGCTGATGGACTTTTAGAGTCTCTCGATTATGAATCATTTGACACGTGCGAACCATGCCTCATGGGCAAAATGACCAACACTCCATTCTTAGGGACAATGGAGCGAGCAACCAACTTGTTGGAAATCATACATACAGATGTGTGTGGTCCAATGAGCGTTGAGGCTCGCGGAGGCTATCGTTATGTTCTCACTCTCACTGATGATTTGAGTAGGTATGGGTATGTCTACTTAATGAAATACAAGTCTGAGACCTTTGAAAAGTTCAAGGAGTTTCAGAGTGAGGTTGAGAATCAACGTGACAGAAAAATAAAGTTCTTACGATCAGATCGTGGGGGAGAATATTTAAATCACGAATTTGGCACACACTTAAGAAAATGTGGAATCGTTTCACAACTCACGCCGCCTGGAACACCTCAGCGTAACGGTGTGTCCGAACGTCGTAATCGCACTCTATTGGATATGGTGCGGTCTATGATGTCTCTTACAGATCTACCGCTATCATTTTGGGGATACGCTCTAGAGACAGCCGCATTCACTTTAAATAGGGCTCCGTCAAAATCCGTTGAGACGACACCGTATGAATTATGGTTTGGGAAGAAACCTAAGCTGTCGTTTCTAAAAGTTTGGGGTTGCGATGTTTATGTCAAGAAACTTCAACCTGAAAAACTCGAACCCAAATCGGAAAAATGCGTCTTCATAGGATACCCCAAGGAAACAGTTGGGTATACCTTCTACCTCAGATCCGAAGGCAAGGTCTTTGTTGCCAAGAACGGGTCCTTTCTAGAGAAAGAGTTTCTCGCGAAAGAAGTAAGTGGGAGGAAAGTAGAGCTTGATGAAGTGCTACCTCTTGAAAATCAGAGTAGCGCAGCTCAGGAAAATGTTCCTGTGGTGCCTGCACCGATTAGAGAGGAGGTTAATGATGATGATCAAGATACTTCTGATCGAGCTCCTACTGAACTTCGTAGGTCCACAAGGACGCGTTCCGCACCAGAGTGGTACGGCAACCCTGTCCTGGAAATCATGTTGTTGGACAACGGTGAACCTTCGAACTATGAAGAAGCGATGGCGGGCCCAGATTCCGACAAATGGCTAGAAGCCATGAAATCCGAGATAGAATCCATGTATGAAAACAAAGTATGGACTTTGAATGACTTGCCCAATGACCGGCGAGCCATAGAAAATAAATGGATCTTTAAGAAGAAGACAGACGCGGATGGTAATGTGACCATCTATAAAGCTCGACTTGTCGCTAAGGGTTATCGGCAAGTTCAAGGGGTTGACTACGATGAGACTTTCTCTCCCGTAGCGAAGCTGAAGTCCGTCCGAATCATGTTAGCAATTGCCGCATACTATGATTATGAGATATGGCAAATGGACGTCAAAACGGCATTCCTTAACGGCTTCCTTAAGGAAGAATTGTATATGATGCAGCCGGAAGGTTTTGTCGATCCTAAGAATGCTAACAAAGTATGCAAGCTCCAGCGCTCTATCTATGGGCTGGTGCAAGCATCTCGGAGTTGGAACATTCGCTTTGATGAGATGATCAAAGCGTTTGGGTTTATGCAGACTTATGGAGAAGCCTGCATTTACAAGAAAGTGAGTGGGAGCTCCGTAGCATTTCTCATATTATATGTGGATGACATACTATTGATGGGAAATGATATAGAATTCTTGGAAAGCATAAAGGCCTATTTGAACAAGTGTTTTTCAATGAAGGACCTTGGAGAAGCTGCTTATATATTAGGCATCAAGATCTATAGGGATAGATCAAGACGCCTCATCGGTCTTTCACAAAGTACGTACCTTGACAAGATTTTGAAGAAGTTCAAAATGGATCAGTCCAATAAGGGGTTCTTGCCTGTATTGCAAGGTGTGCGATTGAGCACGGCTCAATGCCCGACCACGGCAAAAGATATAGAAGAGATGAGTGTCATCCCCTATGCCTCAGCTATAGGGTCTATTATGTATGCCATGCTGTGTACCAGACCCGATGTAAACCTTGCCGTAAGTTTGGTAGGTAGGTACCAAAGTAATCCCGGCAAGGAACACTGGACAGCGGTCAAAAACATCCTGAAGTACCTGAAAAGGACTAAGGATATGTTTCTCGTTTATGGAGGTGCCGAAGAGCTCGTCGTAAAGGGTTACGTCGACGCTAGCTTCGACACAGATCTGGATGACTCCATGTCACAAACCGGATACGTGTATATTTTGAATGGAGGGGCAGTAAGCTGGTGTAGTTGCAAGCAAAGCGTCGTGGCGGGATCTACATGTGAAGCAGAGTATATGGCAGCCTCGGAGGCAGCACAAGAAGCAGTCTGGGTGAAGGAGTTCATCACCGATCTAGGAGTCATACCCAATGCGTCGGACCCGATGACTCTCTTCTGTGACAACACTGGAGCAATTGCCCTTGCGAAGGAGCCCAGGTTTCACAGGAAGACCAGGCATATCAAGCGTCGCTTCAACTCCATTCGTGAAAGTGTTCAAAATGGAGACATAGAGATTTGTAAAGTACATACGGACCTGAATGTGGCGGATCCGTTGACTAAACCTCTCCCTAGAGCAAAACATGATCAACACCAAAATTCCATGGGTGTGCGATTCATCACAATGTAACTAGACTATTGTCTCTAGTGCAAGTGGGAGACTGTTGGAAATATGCCCTAGAGGCAATAATAAATGGATTATTATATTTCCTTGTTCATGATAATTGTCTATTGTTCATGCTATAATTGTATTGTTCAGAAATCATAATACATGTGTGAATACATAGACCACAATGTGTCCCTAGTAAGCCTCTAGTTGACTAGCTCGTTGATCAATAAATAGTCATGGTTTCCTGACTATGGACATGGGGATGTCATTGATAACGGGATCACATCATTAGGAGAATGATGTGATGGACAAGACCCAAACCTAAGCATAGCATAAAGATCGTGTAGTTCGTTTGCTAGAGCTTCTCTGAATGTCAAGTATTATTCCTTAGACCATGAGGTTATGCAACTCCCGGATACCGTAGAAGTGCTTTGGGTGTATCAAACATCACAACGTAACTGGGTGACTATAAAGGTGCACTACAGGCATCTCCGAAAGTATCTGTTGGGTTGGCATGAATCGAGACTGGGATTTGTCACTCCGTGTGACGGAGAGGTATCTCTGGGCCCACTCGGTAAGACATCATCGTAATGAGCTCAATGTGATCAAGGTGTTGTTCACGGGATGATGTATTACGGGAACGAGTAAAGAGACTTGCCGGTAACGAGATTGAACAAGGTATCGGTATACCGACGATCGAATCTCGGGCAAGTATCGTACCAATGGACAAAGGGAATTGAGTACGGGATTGATTAAGTCCTCGACATCGTGGTTCATCCGATGAGATCATCGAGGAGCATGTGGGAGCCAACATGGGTATCCAGATCCCACTGTTGGTTATTGACCGTAGATCGTCTCAGTCATGTCTGCATGTCTCCCGAACCCGTAGGGTCTACACACTTAAGGTTCGGTGACGCTAGGGTTGTTAAAGATATTAGTATGCAGCAAACCGAAGGTTGTTCGGAGTCCCGGATGAGATCCCGGACGTCACGAGAGGTTCCGGATTGGTCTGGAGGTGAAGAATTATATATAGGAAGTGTCATTTCGGCCATCGGGAAGGATTTGCGGGTCACTGGCATTGTACCGGGACCACCAGATGGGTCCCGGGGGTCCACCGGTTGGGGCCACCCATCCCGGAGGGCCCCGTGGGCTGAAGTGGGGAGGGAACCAGCCCATAGTGGGCTGGTGCGCCCCCCCCCATGGGCCTCCCCCTGCGCCTAGGGTTGGAAACCCTAGGGCAGGGGGCGCCCCACTTGCCTTGGGGGGCAAGGCACCCCCCTTGGCCGCCGCCCCCTCCTGGAGATGGATCTCCAGGGCGGCGCCCCCCCTAGGGGGCCTATATAAAGGGGGGAGAGGAAGGGAAGCCGCACCCCTGCTGCATTGGCGCCTCCCTCTCCCCGTAACACCTCTCCCTCTCTCCACGGAAGCTCGGCGAAGCCCTGCTGGAACTCTGCTGCATCCACCACCACGCCGTCGTGCTGCTGGATCTTCATCAACCTCTCCTTCCCCCTTGCTGGATCAAGAAGGAGGAGACGTCGATCGTCCCGTACATGTGTTGAACGCGGAGGTGCCGTCCTTTCGGCGCTGGTCATCGGTGATTCGGATCACGGCGAGTACGACTCCATCATCCACGTTCTCCTTGAACGCTTCCGTTGCGATCTACAAGTGGTATGTAGATGCTCTCCTATCCCCTCATTGCTAGAATACTCCATGGATAGATCTTGGTGATGCGTAGGAAAATTTTAATTTCTGCTACGATCCCCAACAGTTCGGTGCTTGACCGGTCAGAACAAGAAGAAAGTTTGACTACATCTACCGTGTTGTTAAATGCTTATGCTTTCGGTCTAAAACGGAACATGGACACAACCTCCCCTTCTAGTTGCTATGCATCTCCTAGATAGATCTTGCGTGAGCGTAGATTTTTTTTTAAATTGCATGCTACGTTCCCTGATACGTCTCCAACGCATCTATAATTTTTGATTGTTCCATGCTATTATATTATCCATCTAGGATGTTTTATATGCATTGATATGCTATTTTATATGATTTTTGGGACTAACCTATTAACTTAGAGCCTAGTGCCAGTTTCTGTTTTTTCCTTGTTTTTGAGTATCGCAGAAAAGGAAAACCAAACGGAGTCCAATTGACCTGAAATTTGACAGAGATTATTTTTGGACCAGAAGAAGCCCACGGAGCATCGGAGATGGACCAAAAGTGTCCCGGGCTGCCCACGAGGGTGGGGGCGCGCCCACCCCCTGGGCGCGCACCCTGCCTCATGGACAGCCAGGAGACCCCCCCTGACTTATTCCGACTCCAACACCTCTTATATAACCCAAAACTTCCAGAAAGAAACCTAGATCAGGAGTTCCGCCGCCGCAAGCCTCTGTAGCCACCAAAAACCAATCGAGACCCTGTTCTGGCACCCTGCCGGAGGGGGGATCCCTTAGTGGTGGCCATCTTCATCATTCTGGCGCTCTCCATGACGAGGAGGGAGTAGTTCACCCTCGGGGCAGAGAATATGTACAGTAGCTATGTGTTTGATCTCTCTCTCTCTCTCTCGTGTTCTTGATTCGGCACGATCTTGATGTATCGCGAGCTTTGCTATTGTAGTTGGATCTTATGTTGTTTCTCCCCCTCTACTCTCTTGTAATGGATTGAGTTTTCTCTTTGAATTTATCTTATCGGATTGAGTCTTTAGGGATTTGAGAACACTTGATGTATGTCTTGCATGTGCTTATCTGTGGTGACAATGGGATATTCACGTGATCTACTTGATGTATGTTTTGGTGATCAACTTGCGGGTTCAGTGACCTTGTGAACTTATGCATAGGGGTTGGCACACGTTTTCGTCTTGATTCTCCGGTAGAAACTTTGAGGCACTCTTTGAAGTTCTTTGTGTTGGTTGAATAGATGAATCGGAGATTGTGTGATGCATATCGTATAATCATACCCATGGATACTTGTGGTGACATTGGATTATCTAGGTGACATTAGGGTTTTGGTTGACTTGTGCATTAAGGTGTTATTCTAGTACGAACTCTATGATAGATCTAACGGAAAGAATAGCTTCGTGTTATTTTACTATGGACTCTTGAATAGATCGATCAGAAAGGATAACTTTGAGGTGGTTTCATACCCTACAATAATCTCTTCGTTTGTTCTCCGCTATTAGTGACTTTGAAGTGACTCTTTGTTGCATGTTGAGGGATAGTTATATGATCCAATTATGTTATTATTGTTGAGAGAACTTGCACTAGTGAAAGTATGAACCTTAGGCCTTGTTTCAACGCATTGCAATACCGTTTGTGCTCACTTTTATCAATAGTTACCTTGCTGTTTTTATCATCCATGTTGCACTTGTATCACCATCTCTTCGCAGAACTAGTGCACCTATATAATTTACCATTGTATTGGGTGTGTTGGGGACACAAGAGACTCTTTGTTTTTTGGTTGCAGGGTTGTTTGAGAGACACCATCTTCATCCTACGCCTCCCACGGATTGATAAACCTTAGGTCATCCACTTGAGGGAAATTTGCTACTGTGCTACAAACCTCTGCACTTGGAGGCCCAACAACGTCTACCAGAAGAAGGTTGCATAGTAGACATCAAGCAGTTCTTGGCGCCGTTGCCGGGGAGGTGAGTGCTTGAAGGTATATCTTTAGATCTTGCAATCGAATCTTTTTGTTTCTTGTTTTATCACTAGTTTAGTTTATACAAGAAAACAATAAAAATGGAATTGAGGGTGCCTCATATGCTTCATCTTTTTAATGTCTTTCATGAAAATAAGAATTCCGATAATTGTGCCTAAGTGTTAGAAGAAGAATGCATTAGAATGTTTGGCACTAAATATTTGAATGATGAGCATGATTGCAATGTTGTTAGTATGAATTCCTTGAATATCCATAGTAATAATGATGATTGAACTAGTCATGATGAAAATGTCTCTTATAAGCATGTCAACTTTTGTGGAATACATAGAGCTTGCAAGAACACACCAAATAGGGAAGATAGATTTTGCAAGAGGCATAAGTATTTAGAAACTAAATGGTTGCAAGAAAGGCTAGATGATTGTGCTGAAAGATTCAATATTTATCGCCATCCTTGTGAACTTTGCAATGAACATGGTCATTTAAAGCTCCAATGCTATTTCTTTCATGATCAAATCGTGTCCAAAAATTGTGATAGCTTGATTACCCTTGAGCATCATAAAGAGCTTAGTCTTCTTTTGGGGTATGAAGAAATGGAACGTATAGCTAAGGGTATTCCAAATTTTAATCTTGATAGATTTCTTGATTTTGATCTAGAAGAAATTTTTATGTATTGTGCGGTGAACTGCATTGAAAATCCTTATATTGCCAATTACATAAAGACAAGAAAATAAATAGAAGATGAAGAGAACACTAATGAAAGGGAAGACACTTCCCAATATTCTCCTATTATTTCTTATGATGAATCAGGTAACGAGGAGGAGCCTTCTATTCAACCAATCTCATTAATAAGGAGCTCCAAAAAGAGGATTAAACCCACACATAATGTGAAGAAGAAAAAAAGACGGAGAAGCAAAGGTAGAGAGGTATCCCTCCCAAATGATGTTGCTCCTATTACTCATTGTGATGTTGATAATTGCTATAGTATTGGTGCTATCCATACTATTAATGATGAGAGTGATTATGCTTATGATATGAAAAGGCCCAAGCTTGGGGATGCTATGTTTGATGAGAATGACATGTTTGAGAATATATTTGCTGCAATTAATGTTTGTCCCAAGCTTGGGGATGCTATGTTTAATGAAGATGATATTTTTAGCCTCCCAAGTTTTGATATGCAAATTTGTTATGATGATAACATGCCTCCTACTTATGATGATTATATTGATAAAAGTGGATTTGGAGAGGTCATGACTTTATTTAGTAATGATTCCACTATCTTGGAAGAGGTTTGAATCGATTATGATGAGAACAAAGTTGCTACTTATGATGATTATTATGATGACACTTATGCTATAAAAAGTAGTGATGATTATATTTATAAAACTCGTCATGATTATGATTACCCTTTTTCTGAACATTACTCTTTTAATATGGAAACAATTTATAGTATTCGAGTTTCTTATGATACTCCCACTATTCCGAATGAGAAGAATTTTGCTTGTGTGGAGAGTAGTAAATTTTCTATGCTTGTAGATCATGAAAAGAATGCTTTATGTGATGGTTATATTGTTGAATTCATTCATGATTCTACTGAAAATTATTATGAGGGAGGAACATATGCTTGTAGGAATTGCAATAATATCAAGTTTCCTCTCTATGTGCTTAAAGTTTTGAAGTTATGCTTGTTTTGCCTTCCTATGCTAGTTGATTATTGTTCCCATAAGTTGTTTGCTCACAAAATCCCTATGCATAGTAAGTGGGTTAGACTTAAATGTGCTATTCATATTCTTCATGATGCTCTTTTTATGTTTCAATTCTTATCTTTTATGTGAGCATCATTGAAATCATCATGCCTAGCTAGGGGCGTTAAACGTTAGCGTCTGTTGGGAGGCAACCCAATTTTATTTCTGTTCTTTGCTTTTTTTCATATTTAGTGATAAATATTTCATCTAGCCTCTGGTTATATGTGGTTTTATGTTTCAATTAGTGTTTGTGCCAAGTAGAACCTTTGGGAAGACTTGGGTGAAGTCTTTATGATCTTGCTGTAAAAAACAGAAACTTTAGCGCTCACGAGATGTGCTGCCATTTTTTACTGGAGAGTGATTTTAGGTTGATTATTTTTGAAGATTATTAATAGACAAATTCCTCAGGTTGACCAATTTATTTTAGAATTTTTGGAGTTCCATAAGTACACGTTTGGTACAGATTACTACAGACTGTTCTGTTTTTAACAGATTCTGTTTTCTATGTGTTGTTTGCTTATTTTGATGAATCTGTGAGTAGTATCGGAGGGTATGAACCACAGAGAAGTTGTAATAAAGTAGATATTACACCAATATGAATTTAGAATGAGTTCACAACAGTACCTAAGTGGTGATTTATTTTCTTATACTAACGGAGCTTACGAGTTTTCTGTTAAGTTTTGTGTTGTGAAGTTTTCAAGTTTTGGGTAAAGATTCGATGGACTATGGAATAAGGAGTGGCAAGATCCTAAGCTTGGGGCTGCCCAAGGCACCCCAAGGTAATATTCAAGGACAACCAAGAGCCTAAGCTTGGGGATGCCCCGGATGGCATCCCCTCTTTCGTCTTCGTTCATCGGTAACTTTACTTGGAGCTATATTTTTATTCGCCACATGATATGTGTTTTGCTTGGAGCGTCATTTTATTTTATTTTATTTTGCTTGCTGTTTAAATAAAATACCTAAATCTGAAATTCTTAAATTTTAGAGAGTCTTCACATAGTTACATAATTATTCGACTACTCATTGATCTTCGCTTATATCTTTTGGAGTAGTTTGTCGTTTGCTCTAGTGCTTCACTTATATCTTTTAGAGCACGACGGTAGTTTTATTTTGAAGAAATAAATGAACTCTCATGCTTCACCTATATTATTTTGAGAGTCTTTAGAACAGCATGGTAATTTGCTTTGGTTATGAATTTAGTCGTAATATGATGGGCATCCAAGAGGGATATAACAAAAACTTTCATATAAAGTGCATCGAGTACTATGAGAAGTTTGATTCCTTATGATTGCTTTGAGATATGAAGATGGTGATATTAGAGTCATGCTAGTTGAGTAGTTGTGAATTTGAGAGATACTTGTGTTAAAGTTTGTGATTCCCGTAGCATGCACGTATGGTGAACCGTTATGTGATGAAGTCGGAGCATGATTTATTTATTGATTGTCTTCCTTATGAGTGGCGGTCGGGGACGAGCGATGGTCTTTTCCTACCAATCTATCCCCCTAGGAGCATGCGCGTAGTACTTTGTTTCGATAACTAATAGATTTTTGCAATAAGTATGTGAGTTCTTTATGACTAATGTTGAGTCCATGGATTATACGCGCTCTCACCCTTCCACCATTGCTAGCCTCTAATACCGCGCAACTTTCGCCGGTACCATACACCCACCATATACCTTCCTCAAAACAGCCACCATACCTACCTATTATGGCATTTCCATAGCCATTCTGAGATATATTGTCATGCAACTTTCCACCGTTCCGTTTATCATGACACACTCCATCATTGTCATGTTGCTTTGCATGATCATGTAGTTGTGTAACATCCCAAATTTTCAATTTGGAATGTTATACATTAGATCATCATGCATATCATATTTTCTTGCATTTTGATTGATCCTACAAATTTCATGCAACTCAAGGACCCTCGGAGAGAGTTGGAGATTTCGTTGTTTTCATATTTGAGTTTTTCTCAAATTTTGAAAAGAGGATCATTTGATTTATTTACTCTATCTTCAATTATTTTTCCCAATATCAAAAATATGAGAGGGAATAAGATGACTTTCCCAAAATTTTAGGAAAAATAAAGATTTAATAAATAAATCAAATTTTGGATTTTTCGGAGTTTATTTGTATTTTATTTGAATTAGGGAAAATGCGTGTTTTCAGAAATTGCATTTAGGCCTTGAGTAAAAGTTCATTTTGTTCGACTCATTTTTAGGAGTCGAGGAAAATTTATTTCATAAATTTTGGAGCTCGTTTAGATTTTATTTTATTTATTTTTCTGCGCGCGTATTTATAAAATAAAAAAATGCGAGCGCCGAGTCCGATTCGGACTCCGTTTTCTTGCCCCCTCCCCCAAGTCTACTCCTCCCCCGCTCTTTAAATACCCCACACCCCCCCCCTCTTCCCCACACCGCCGCCGCAGCCGCCAGCCCCGCCGCCCGCGCCGCGCCCGCGCCCCCGAGCCGCCGCCGCCGTCACCAGCGCCCGCTGCCGCCAGCGCCCGCCGCCGCCGCCGCCGCCCGCGCCGCGCCACTGCCCCGCCGCCCCGCCGGAGCCGCCGCCCCTCGCCGAGGTAGACTCCGCACCACCCGCCCCTCGCCCGGTTCGGTTTTCTAATAAAACCGTTCCGGTTTATTTTTTGATGTTTCGGTTTTTTTTCGAAACCCTAGATCGGTTTTTTTTTCGGTTTTGTTAATTAGCGAGCGTTCACCAGACCGTTCGTCTTAACGAACGCGATCACCGGTTATTCTTGGTTAACGAACGTCCGTTCATTTAACCGTTCGTCATTTTTCTTTTTCTTTTTCGTCGGATTATTCCGCGATTTTCGGATCGCGATTTCAGATCCGATCTTCGTTCTAGTTTATCTTCTCGCTCGTTTATCGGAATCAGGTGATTCAAGCGCCTGGAGTTTCATTTCGAAACCACCGTTCCCACTAATCAACTTAAACAAGATTTTGCTACTGTAAAATTTGACCTAGTTTCAAATTGCTAGAACCGAGTTGTTTTTTTTTCGCCGTTTGTTTTCCGTTGCTTTGTTCGATTCGATTCTTTTGCAACCGGAGTTCTTAAGTTGAACTATCTGGTTCGATTTTCCGTTCGAGTTTTACCTATGCATTAGATGAGTACTTATTGTATGCTTGTTGTTTGTCTGCGATAGATCACCTGAAGTGCGCCGCCTGTTATTTCGAAGCTCTAGGTTTCACGGATCCTCAGCAAGGCATGTAACACTTTGATCATACCTTCTCATTGCCCAGTTTTTATTGCATTAGCTCAATCCTCAAACATTGCATGATTAGGGTCTAATTAAACTGTGGGATGGGAAGTAGTTGAGGTAGTACCTATTACCTGTTTTACTTATGAAACCTTTGGGAGTTACTTCTACGTTTGCATATTATGCCATGCTATGCTAGTAGACGTGGATTGGGTGAGTGATATCCATGACAGATGTGAGTATTGTTAATTAATGGTTTATTTAAGGTGGCAACTTAAACACACATGTGGGTGGATTGAGGCACCTGGTTTCTATCAGGACTTGCCTGTTTTTCTTTGGACCGCCACCCAGGCTCAAAGGGATCATAAGATCATTCATGTTAGTAACTTCCTTGTGCAGCCGCAAGCCATTATGGGCTCTGGCATAGCTGACTAAGTCGTGCGAACTCTTACAGCGGTAGACTAGCAGATGTAGGGGATGTAGGTTGGTACGGTCTATCACAACGTAAGGTGTGAGCGCTTCTGAAAGACTATGTCTCGGTCATCCGTTTCTCAAACACCCTGTAGTGCGAGAAACCAAACGGAGGCGATTGAGTCTTGTGGGGAAAAGTGCGCAAACCTCTGCAGAGTGTACAAACTAATCATGATTAGCCGTGTCCCCGGTTATGGACATCTTGAGTATCTAGTACTTGAATATCATGTGAATCTCATCATGTTACTCTAATTAATATTTTTGGGTTTTAATTGTTCACTTAATTGGGATCGGAATGCTGTCAACCATTCTCGATGTTTCAACCACCATGATAGATAAATAAATTTATTCCTTTGCAGTAGGGAAAAATTGGCTTTACGGAAAAGTGTAACCATAGAGCTTTTCCACCAGCCATATATGCATGTAGTATAGGCTTATCTCATTACTCTCTATGTGTTACATTGCCAGCATATTCCATGTGTTGACCCGTTTTCGGCTGCAATTTTCATGTTGCAGACTTTTCAGACGACGAGTAAGGTGCTTTTAGGTCGTGGTTCTATACTCAGTGATGCCGTTGGAGTTAATGGACTCACTTATCTTCCAAGCCTTCCGCTGTTATCATTATTAGATGGCCTTAAGCCATATTTATTGTAATAAGTTCTCTTTGAGACACCGATGTAATAAGTGTGTGATTGCTACTCTGTTATTAATCCTTCGAAGTACTGTGTGGTGTCAGCATTACTGATCCAGGGATGACACCGGAGCACAAAGAATTGACTATCTGAGGTCGGGTCGCTACAGAGATGGTATCAGAGCACACGCTGACTGTAGGACACGACCACTAGGTTAAAGCCATAGATCACTATTCTCCTCTCATTTTCTAACTCCTCATCTTTTCTACTCTTTTAGGATGACGGACGCAAAGATCAAGTACGCGCAACCGGATGAAGGCACACCTTTTGGATTCCACTTGAAGGAAGTCACCAAGTACCTGAACATTGGACTACCAAGCTTCATCGGGACCTTCAACGCCACTCTGCCTGAAGAGGAGCGCTGGAAGATTCAAGATCGCGTTCCGGGAAGGACATTCGCGCCAATCACGAAGCCCATAGATAGTGTTCTCAGTGCACCAACCTGGAGTCTGGGAAAGAGCATGGCAGCTCATATCACTATGGGTTGCATTGGAGAAGTTTATCAAGAAGACCTCAAGGACACTATCTACTAGATTTGTGGACGCCGAGATGAACAATGGGAGATAGTCAGCACCAAGAAGGATAGATCCATTGCAACTTTCATCCAGGAGTTAAACCAGCACATTCCACGCCAAGAGAACCAGATGTGCAATGACATGATAGAGTTGAAGAACGCGAAGGCAAGGACCATCGAGCTAGAAGGAGAACTAAAGGGTACACGCAAGGACTACATGGACGAGATCGTAGCTCTAGCAAGGCACAATGGCGATCTTAAGCAGAAGATTGAAGAACTCAAGGGGAAATTAGCATCCAAGAAGGAAGACAAGTACGTCGCATGTCCGGACAACTACATCATCATCGACGACACCGATTCGGATCCAAGTGAACCCGACTTTGAAGACGAAGCTAGAGCAGACATCATGGAGTCTTCCACCGATTCAAACTTCTAGATGACCACCAAATATTAATAGCATTTCCCCCATGTATACATTATAGTTGGAGCACTTTTGTGATAGTTCTAGACCGTTTGTAAGCCCTTGTTTGAATTGAATGAAGTGATTTGTGTGCATTGTCGCATGTGCATTTGGGTAGTGTTTTCTCTTTAGACCTCACTCTATTCTTAATTCTCATCTTTTCTAAACCCTCAGATGCCTCCGAGACATGACAACGGATTCCCACCGGAGCTCACCCAGTTGATCCAGCAACAGAACCAATTGATGCAGTTGTTAGTCCAGAATCAGCAGAACAACAACAACAACAACAACAACAACAACAACAACAACAACAACAACAACAACAACAACCACCCTCCGCCGCCGCCACCAGTTGATCACCTAGCCCGTTTCCTTAGGCTAAATCCGCCGGTGTTTTCCAGTAGCACCGAGCCGATAGTAGCAGACGATTGGCTCTGCAAGATAGGAAGGGAGTTGACCACTGCAGGATGCACAGATGTTGAGAAAGTGAAGTTTGCCGCACATCAGCTTGACGGACCCGCGATAGCATGGTGGGAGAATTTCACAGCCACTTACCCAGTTGACACTGTCACATGGGATCAGTTTGAGCAAGCTTTCCGCACTGCCCATGTTTCAGCAGGAGCTATGGCCATGAAGAAGCGTGAGTTTCACAACTTACGCCAAGGAGGAAGGACAGTTGGCCAGTACGTTGACGACTTCAGCAAGTTAGCACGTTATGCCCCAGATGACGTTGCTACGGATGCAGCTAAGCAGGAGAAGTTTCTAGAAGGACTGAATGATGAGCTAAGCATGCAGTTGATGGTAGCAAGTTTCAACAACTACCAGGAGTTGGTAGATCGTGCCATCATGATTGAAGGGAAGCACCAGCAGATTGAGAACCGCAAGAGGAAGTATGGACAGGGGAAGTATAACTCTGGAGCCCAGCAGAAGCCCTGTTTTACTCCTAAACCGGGAGTTCAGTTTCAGCATACCCATGGAGGACGTAGTTCGCACAACCATAATGGCCACAAGAATGGTAATGGGAATGGAGGAAGCAATGGCCAGAACCGTACCACCCCATCAACCCCAGCCAAGAGAGATCTGAGTCAAGTCACCTGTTTCAAGTGTTCCAAGACCGGACATTATGCCAATGAATGTCCTGAAGGCCAGAACGGCAATGGAAGCTCTGGGAAGAAGCCAAACCCTTTCAACAGGGGACAGGTGAACCACGTTAGCGTGGAGGAGGTTGAAGCTCAACCTGATGCAGTAATCGGTAAGTTTTTGGTTAAGACATTTACTGCGCTTGTTCTTTTTGATACTGGTGCATCGCATTCATACATATCAAGGGGATTTGTGGATAAATATAACCTGCCAACCCAAGCCCTTAGGTCACCCATGTTAGTAACCTCGCCTAGAGCAGAGTACATGGCTAGCCGATGGTGTGATCGGTTACCATTAAGGATTGGTAACTATGTGTTTCCCTCAGACCTAATAGTATTGGAATCTCAAGGATTGGATGTGATATTAGGCATGGATTGGTTGTCAAAGTATGAAGGGAACATTGAATGTGCCAGTAAGACAATTTTGCTTACAACGCCCGAAGGAAGAAGAATCAAGTATGTATCTCGACATGCGCCCAACAGGACACAATTGAATTCCTTATCAGGAGTTGTACAGGAGGAAGTACCAGTGGTAAAGGATTTTCCTGACGTATTTCCAGAAGAGTTGCCAGGCATGCCACTGGAGAGAGACATTGAGTTTTTGATTGAACTTTTGCCAGGCACTGGGCCAATATCAAAGAGACCGTATAGGATGCCCGCACAAGATTTGGTGGAAATTAAGAAGCAGATTAAGGAGTTATTGGAAAAAGGTTACATTCGCCCAAGTTCTTCACCTTGGGGATCACCCGTACTTCTAGTAGAGAAGAAGGATGGATCATTAAGGATGGTTGTTGATTACCGTGGATTGAATGCAGTAACCATCAAGAACAAGTACCCACTGCCAATGATAAATGATCTGTTTTATCGTTTGCAAGGAGCTAAAGTGTTTTCCAAGATCGATTTGCGATCAGGGTACCATCAGTTGAAGATTCGAGAGCAGGACATACCCAAGACAGCTTTTACCACGAGATACGGATTGTATGAGTATACCGTTATGTCATTTGGACTGACTAACGCACCTGCCTATTTCATGAACCTGATGAACAAAGTATTTATGGAATTTTTGGATAAGTTCGTCGTAGTGTTCATTGATGACATTCTGATTTTCTCGAAGAATGAAGAAGAGCATAAGGAACATTTGCGTTTGGTTTTGGAGAAACTAAGGGAACATCAGTTATATGCCAAATTCAGCAAATGTGAGTTTTGGTTGAAGGAAGTTGGATTTCTTGGACATGTTATATCTGGAGAAGGGATAGCAGTTGACCCCACCAAGGTGGAGACCGTAACCGAATGGGAAGCACCAACGACAGTTGGAGAGATCCAGAGTTTTCTTGGACTCGCAGGATACTACCGGAGATTCATTGAGAATTTCTCAAAGTTTGCAAAGCCTATGACTGAATTGTTAAAGAAGGATACCAAGTTCATTTGGACTGAGGAATGTGAGTCCAGTTTTCACGAGTTGAAGAAATGATTGGTTTCCTCACCAGTGTTGATTCTGCCAGATCAGACCAAGGATTATGAGGTGTATTGCGACGCTTCACGTCGAGGACTTGGAGCAGTGCTTATGCAGGAAGGAAGAGTTGTTTCGTATGCCTCACGACAACTAAAACCTCATGAACTAAATTACGCTACGCATGATTTAGAGTTAGCAGCCGTAGTGCATGCATTGAAGACATGGAGACATTTCCTCATTGGAAATCATTGTGAAGTATACACGGATCACAAGAGTTTGAAGTATATTTTCACGCAGAAGGAGTTGAACCTCAGACAAAGGAGATGTTTGGAGCTCATCAAGGATTACGATATGAGATTGCATTACCATCTAGGAAAGGCTAATGTTGTAGCTGACGCATTGAGCCGTAAGAGCCATGTCAATACATTGATGACGGAAGAAATACCAAAAGAGTTAGCCAAGGATCTTCGTGAGCTATGTTTGGAAATAGTTCCGAGAGGCTATGTAGCAGCATTGGAAATTCAATCTACCTTGATGGATAAAATTAGAGAAGCTCAGAAAACTGACAAGGAGATTGCAGATATAAAGAAAAAAATGAGTGAAGGAAAAGCAAAGGCATTTCGTGAGGATGAGCACGATACCCTATGGTTTGAGGACCGTGTTTATGTGCCCAGTGACCCGGAGATCAGGAAGTTGATTCTGCAAGAGGCACATGATTCGCCCTATTCGATTCACCCAGGTAATACCAAGATGTATTTGGATTTGAAGGAATCATTTTGGTGGACCGGAATGAAGAAGGATATTGCAGCATATGTAGCAGTTTGTGATGTATGTCAAAGAGTGAAGGCAGAACATCAGAAGACAGTCGGATTGTTACAACCATTGCCGATACCCGAATGGAAGTGGGATAAGATAGGCATGGATTTTATCATAGGACACCCAGGACGAAGGCAGGCTATGACTCGATATGGGTAGTAGTTGATCGTTTGACGAAGGTAGCACATTTCATTCCAGTTAAGACCACTTACACCAGTGCTAAGTTGGCAAAGATATACATGACCAGGATCATTTGTTTGCATGGAGTTCCGAGGAGTATCATATCAGATAGAGGAACCCAATTTACCTCAAAGTTTTGGAATCAGTTGCATGAAACTTTAGGAACCAGACTAGAATTTAGCACAGCTTTTCACCCACAGACAGATGGACAGACTGAGAGAGTCAATCAGATTTTGGAAGATATGCTGAGAGCTTGTGCACTAGATTATGGATCTAGTTGGGACGATAACTTGCCGTATGCGGAGTTTTCTTATAACAACAGTTACCAAAGCAGTTTGAAGATGGCACCTTTCGAAGCTTTGTACGGAAGGAGGTGCAGGACACCGTTGTCATGGGACGAAGTTGGAGACCGTCAGTTCTTTGGACCCGATCTGATTAAGGAGTCTGAACGGAAAGTTAAGTTGATTCGCGATAAGCTCAAGGTAGCCCAATCCAGGCAGAAGAGCTACGCAGATTCTAAACGCAAGGAGACATTTTACAAAACCGGAGACAGGGTGTATCTTCGAGTATCCCCACTTCGAGGAGTTAAGCGCTTTGGAGTCAAGGGAAAGTTAGCACCGCGTTTCGTTGGACCATATAAGATTTTGCAACGTATGGGAGAAGTTGCTTATAAGTTGGAATTACCAGAAGGACTGTCAGGAGTTCATGATGTATTCCACGTTTCTTAGTTGAAGAAATGTCACGCCGAAATGGCAGAGGTACTGCTAAGAGATACAGTACCGCTTGAAGCGATTCAGTTGAAGGATGACTTAACATATGAAGAGAAGCCAGTTAAGATTCTCGAGTATGCCAGCAGAGTTACCCGCAGCAAGGTTATCAAGTTTTGCAAATTTCAGTGGAACCACCACTCAACGGATGAAGCCACCTGGGAGAGAGAAGAAGATTTGCTCAAGGACCACCCTCACCTATTTTCTAGCCAACCCGAATCTCGAGGACGAGATTCATCTTAACGGGGGTAGGTTTGTAACATCCCAAATTTTCAATTTGGAATGTTATACATTAGATCATCATGCATATCATATTTTCTTGCATTTTGGTCGATCCTAGAAATTTCACGCAACTCAAGGACCCTCAGAGAGAGTTGGAGATTTAGTTGTTTTCATATTTGAGTTTTTCTCAAATTTTGAAAAGAGGATCATTTCATTTATTTATTCTATCTTCAATTATTTTTCCCAATATCAAAAATATGAGAGGGAATAAGATGACTTTCCCAAAATTTTAGGAAAAATAAAGATTTAATAAATAAATCAAATTTTTAATTTTTCGGAGTTTATTTGTATTTTATTTGAATTAGGGAAAATGCGTGTTTTCAGAAATTGCATTTAGGCCCCGAGTAAAAGTTCATTTTGTTCGACTCATTTTTAGGAGTCGGGGAAAATTTATTTCATAAATTTTGGAGCTCGTTTAGATTTTATTTTATTTATTTTTCTGTGCGCGTATTTATATAAAAAAATGCGAGTGCCCGACTGGGCCAAAGGGCCCAGCCGAGCCAGCCCAGCCCCGCCTCCCTCCCGCGCGCGCGCGCCCGCGCAGCCGCGTCGCCGCCCGCCGCCCCCGCCGTTGTCGAGTCCGATTCGGACTCCGTTTTCTTGCCCCCTCCCCCAAGTCTACTCCTCCCCCCTCTTTAAATACCCCACACCCCCACTCTTCCCCACTCCGCCGCCGCAGCCGCCAGCCCCGCCGCCCCCGCCGCGCCCGCGCCCCCGAGCCGCCGCCGCCGTCGCCAGCGCCCGCCGCCGCCGCCGCCCGCGCCGCGCCACTGCCCCGCCGCCGCGCCGGAGCTGCCGCCCCTCGCCGAGGTAGCCGCCGCGCCACCCGCCCCTCGCCCGGTTCGGTTTTATAATAAAACCGTTCCGGTTTATTTTTTGATGTTTCGGGTTTTTTTTCGAAACCCTAGATCGGTTTTTTTTCGGTTTTGTTAATTAGCGAGCGTTCACGGGACCGTTCGTCTTAACGAACGCGATCACCGGTTATTCTCGGTTGACGAACGTCCGTTTGTTTAACCGTTCGTCGTTTTTCTTTTTCTTTTTCGTCGGATTATTCCGTGATTTTCGGATCGCGATTTCAGATCCGATCTTTGTTCTAGTTTATTTTCTTGCTCGTTTATCGGAATCAGGTGATTCAAGCGCCTGGAGTTTCATTTCGAAACCGCCGTTCCGACTAATCAACTTAAACAAGATTTTGCTACTGTAAAATTTGACCTAGTTTCAAATTGCTAGAACCGAGTTGGTTTTTTTCTGCCGTTTGTTTTCCGTTGCTTTGTTCGATTCGATTCTTTTGCAACCGGAGTTCTTAAGTTGAACTATCTGGTTCGATTTTCCGTTCGAGTTTTACCTGTGCATTAGATGAGTACTTATTGTATGCTTGTTGTTTGTCTGCGATAGATCACCCGAAGTGCGCCGCCTGTTATTTCGAAGCTCTAGGTTTCACGGATCCTCAGCAAGGCAAGTAACACTTTGATCATACCTTCTCATTGCCCAGTTTTTATTGCATTAGCTCAATCCTCAAACATTGCATGATTAGGATCTAATTAAACTGTGGGATGGGAAGTAGTTGAGGTAGTACCTATTACCTGTTTTACTTATGAAACCTTTGGGAGTTACTTCTACGTTTGCTTATTATGCCATGCTATGCTAGTAGACGTGGATTGGGTGAGTGATATCCATGACAGATGTGAGTATTTTTAATTAATGGTTTATTTAAGGTGGCAACTTAAACACACATGTGGGTGGATTGAGGCACCTGGTTTCTATCAGGACTTGCCTGTTTTTCTTTGGACCGCCACCCAGGCTCAAAGGGATCATAAGATCATTCATGCTAGTAACTTTCGTGTGCAGCCGCAAGCCATTATGGGCTCTGGCATAGCTGACTAAGTGGTGCGAACTCTTACAGTGGTAGACTAGCAGATGTAGGGGATGTAGGTTGGTACGGTCTATCACAACGTAAGGTGTGAGCGCTTCTGAAAGACTATGTCTCGGTCATCCGTTTCTCAAACACCCTGTAGTGCGAGAAACCAAACGGAGGCGATCGAGTCTTGTGGGAAAAGTGTGCAAACCTCTGCAGAGTGTACAAACTAATCATGATTAGCCGTGTCCCCGGTTATGGACATCTTGAGTATCTAGTACTTGAATATCATGTGAATCTCATCATGTTACTCTAATTAATATTGTTGGGTTTTAATTGTTCACTTAATTGGGATCGGAATGCTGTCAACCATTCTCGATGTTTCAACCACCAGGATAGTTAAATAAATTTATTCCTTTGCAGTAGGGAAAAATTGGCTTTACGCAAAATTGTAACCATAGAGCTTTTCCACCAGCCATATATGCATGTAGTATAGGCTTATCATTCATTACTCTCTATGTGTTACATTGCCAGCATATACCATGTGTTGACCCGTTTTCGGGTTGCAACTTTCATGTTGCAGACTTTTCAGACGACGAGTAAGGTGCTTTTAGGTCGTGGTTCTATACTCAGTGATGCCGTTGGAGTTGATGGACTCACTTATCTTCCAAGCCTTCCGCTGTTATCATTATTAGATGGCCTTAAGCCATATTTATTGTAATAAGTTCTCTTTGAGACACCGATGTAACAAGTGTGTGATTGCTACTCTGTTATAAATCCTTCGAAGTACTGTGTGGTGTCAGCATTACTGATCTAGGGATGACACCGGAGCACAGAGACTTGACCATCTGAGGTCGGGTCGCTACAAGTTGACATCGTATTTGTGGCAAAGCCACCTTCATAATTCTTTCATACATGTCACTCTTGATTCATTGCACATCCCGGTACACCGCCGGAAGCATACATATAGAGTCGTATTTTATTCTAAGTATCGAGTTGTAATTCTTGAGTTGTAAGTAAATAAAAGTATGATGATCATCATTATTAGAGCATTGTCCCAGTGAGGAAAGGATGATGTAGACTATGATACCCCCACAAGTCGGGATGAGACTCCGAACAAAAAATAAAAAAATAGAAAAAAGAGGCCATAAAAAAAGAGAAGGCCCAAAAAAAGGAAAAAAGAAAAAAATGAGAGAAAAAGAGAGAAGGGGCAATGCTACTATCCTTTTACCACACTTGTGCTTCAAAGTAGCACCATGATCTTCATGATAGAGAGTCTCCTATGTTGTCACTTTCATATACTAGTGGGAATCTTTCATTATAAAACTTGGCTTGTATACTCCAATGATGGGCTTCCTCAAAATGCCCTAGGTCTTCGTGAGCAAGAGAGTTGGATGCACACCCACTTAGTTTCTTTTTGAGCTTTCATACACTTATAGCTCTAGTGCATCTGTTGCATGGCAATCCCTACTCACTCACATTGATATCTATTGATGGGCAACTTCATAGCCCGTTGATACGCCTAGTTGATGTAAGACTATCTTCTCCCTTTTTGTCTTCTCCACAACCACCATTCTATTCCACCTATAGTGCTATGTCCATGGCTCACGCTCATGTATTGCGTGAAGATTGAAAAAAAATTAGAACATCAAAAGTATGAAACAATTACTTGGCTTGTCATCGGGCTTGTCCATGATTTAAATATTTTGTGTGATGAAGATAGAGCATAGCCAGACTATATGATTTTGTAGGGATAACTTTCTTTGGCCATGTTATTTTGCTTGAAGTATTATTGTTTTCATGTCAATATCGAACTTTTGTCTTGAATCTTATGGATCTGAATATTCTTGCCACAATAAAGAAGATTACATTAATAAATATGCTAGGTAGCACTCCACATCAAAAATTCTGTTTTTATCATTTACCTACTCGAGGACGAGCAGGAATTAAGCTTGGGGATGCTTGATACGTCTCCAACGTATCTATAATTTTTTTATTGTTCCATGCTATTATGTTATCCATCTAGGATGTTTTATATGCATTTATATGCTATTTTATATGATTCTTGGACTAACCTATTAACCTAGAGCCCAGTGCCAGTTTCTGTTTTTTCCTTGTTTTTGAGTATCGCAGAAAAGGAAAACCAAACGGAGTCCAATTGACCTGAAATTTCACCGAGATTACTTTTGGACCAGAAGAAGCCCACGGAGCATCGGAGATGGACCAGAAGAGTCCCGGGCTGCCCACGAGGGTGGGGGCGCGCCCACCCCCTGGGCGCGCCCCCCTGCCTTGTGGACAGCCCGGAGACCCCCCCTGACTTGTTCCTGACTCCAACACCTCTTATATAACCCAAAATTCCAGAAAGAAACCTAGATAGGGAGTTCCGCCGCCGCAAGCCTCTGTAGCCACCAAAAACCAATTGGGACCCTGTTCCGGCACCCTGCCGGAGGGGGGATCCCTCACCGGTGGCCATCTTCATCATCCCAGCGCTCTCCATGACGAGGAGGGAGTAGTTCACCCTCGGGGCTGAGGGTATGTACCAGTAGCTATGTGTTTGATCTCTCTCTCTCTCGTGTTCTTGATTCGGCACGATCTTGATGTATCGCGAGCTTTGCTGTTATAGTTGGATCTTATGATGTTTCTCCCCCTCTACTCTCTTGTAATGGATTGAGTTTTCCCTTTGAAGTTATCTTATCTGATTGAGTCTTTAGGGATTTGAGAACACTTGATGTATGTCTTGCATGTGCTTATCTGTGGTGACAATGGGATATTCACGTGATCTACTAGATGTATGTTTTGGTGATCAACTTGCGGGTTTAGTGACCTTGTGAACTTATGCATAGGTGTTGGCACACGTTTTCGTCTTGATTCTCCAGTAGAAACTTTGGGCACTCTTTGAAGTTCTTTGTGTTGGTTGAATAGATGAATCTGATATTGTGTGATGCATATCGTATAATCATACCCATGGATACTTGTGGTGACATTGGAGTATCTAGGTGAGATTAGGGTTTTGGTTGATTCGTGTCTTAAGGTGTTATTCTAGTACGAACTCTATGATAGATCGAACGGAAAGAATAGGTTCGTGTTATTTTACTACGGACTCTTGAATAGATCGATCAGAAAGGATAACTTTGAGGTGGTTTCATACCCTACAATAATCTCTTCGTTTGTTCTCCGCTATTAGTGACTTTGGAGTGACTCTTTGTTGCATGTTGAGGGATATTTATATGATCCAATTATGTTATTATTGTTGAGAGAACTTGCACTAGTAAAAGTATGAACCTTAGGCCTTGTTTCAACGCATTGCAATACCATTTGTGCTCACTTTTATCAATAGTTACCTTGCTGTTTTTATATTTTCATATTACAAAAACCTATATCTACCATATTGCACTTGTATCACCATCTCTTTGCCGAACTAGTGCACCTATACAATTTACCATTGTATTGGGTGTGTTGAGGACACAAGAGACTCTTTGTTATTTGGTTGCAGGGTTGTTTGAGAGAGGCCATCTTCATCCTACACCTCCCACGGATTGATAAACCTTAGGTCATCCACTTGAGGGAAATTTGCTACTGTGCTACAAACCTCTGCACTTGAAGGCCCAACAACGTCTACAAGAAGAAGGTTGCGTAGTAGACATCATTTCCCAACAAAACTGTACTAAAATTTAGCTAGTGACAACCATTGTGCCCTCTGGACAGGACAATCATGAGTAAAACATCGCCAATAGCCAACCAACCATTGAATTTTTATTTCAATAGGGCCATATGTGTGAGGGTGATGAGAGGAACTCATGTGAAAATTAGTGCTAGTAAGGTCTACCATTTCTCGCCAAAACCGGCTAGTAAAGATGAGATCCCGATCAGTAACGACCGACTTCGGCATGCCATGAAATTTGTGTTGGGAAACATAGTAGAAAAAATCACCCTACGAACAACCAAGAACACTATGAAGATGTTGAAAGGATCGATATGGTTGAATAAAAGGGGGGAGGGGTGAATAGGCAACTACCAATTTTTAGCCTTTCTTAACAAAATAGGTAAAGCAACAAATAAGTTGTCTACATGTGTAACTAGGTGAGCAATCTATATGATGCAAGCAGCAGCAGCAACAACAACAACAACAACAACAACAACAACAACACAAGCAAGCAAAGGATACAACACAAATATAGGTTGCACAAAGTAAGAAGTAACCAGAAGTGGAGCAGGTGGAGACGAGGATGTGTTACCGAAGTTTCTTCCCTTTGAGGGGAACTGCGTCTCCATTGCGACAGCTGCTTCGAGGAAGTTGCGATGGCATGGTCCGATGGTCGCGGCGTTGACACGACAACATGCTTCAAACAATCGTGGTGTAGCTTGGCCCGCTGTGACGATGTCGCGATGTCATGCTTCGACCGTAGCGATCCTACAAGGCATTGCTGAAGCAGCCACATCGATGACACAACGACATGCTTCGAACGCCCGCACGCTGCTTCGACGACCCTCGACGATGGCGCAACGACATGCTTCGTTGCCCGTGTTTTGCTTCGATGGCCTAGGCAATGCTGCTTCAGCATCTCGGCTGCTTCAAGGATGTTGTGATGTCATTGCTTCGACGAGCGTGACGTTGGCACAACAACATGCTTCGAACACTCATGTTGTGCTCCGGCGACTGTGACGATGCTGCGATGGCATGCTTCGACCGTGGTGATGCTACAATGCATGTTGAAACAGGCACAACGCTAGCACGATGACATGCTTTGAACGCCCATGCGATGCTTCGATGACCCTCGACGATAGCGCAACGACATGCTTTTGTTACTCGTGTTGTGCTTCGACGGCCGAGGCGATGCTGCATCATCATCCCTACTGCTTTGAATTCAATGATGTTGCGACGGCAATGCTCCGATGACTGGGGCGTTGGCAGAACAACATGTTTCGAAACCTCGAGGTGTACTTCGACGACCGCGGTGATGCTACAGGGCATGTTGAAGCTACGACGGCGATGGCACGATGACATGCTTCAAACGCTCGTGTTGTGCTTTGAATGATGTGATGATGTTGTGACGACATATGCTTCGACGGCCACCACAATGTTGTGACGGCATATGCTTCGATGACCATGGTGATGTTGTGCCGTCGTGCTTCGAAAAATCATGGTTATGCTGCGACATCGTGCTTCGACAACCATGACGATGCTACGACGGAGGCCCGATTGCATCAATGTTGCGGTAATAGCGGCTGCATCGCCCCTCTTATTGCAACGGGCCAGCGGCGATGCTGTTGGACGGAGTATGCGTCAAGCGGCCGTCCGCCCCGGTTCCTAGCTACAGTGATCGTGAGCTTCAGCCGTTCCCGACAGGAAGAAAGACGAGAGAAACACGTCTGCTGCTTAGCCCATTAATGATGTTGTGACTGTTATGATACTAATGGATAAGGCAGTTTGACTGGACAAGAATATGGTTGAGAATCGAGTGGCTACCCACAATAAAAGTAACATAGATGATAATATCACACATATCTAGGTAAAATAGATGATATGTCATGTAATTAATGAATAAAAAAAGGCATGTGGTAACATAGCTACTCCCTCCGTCCTTTGAAGAGTGTACTTCCAACTTTGTTGGAAAGTCAAACATTTTTATGTTTAACCGTATTTATACAATAATACACCAACATTTATGCCATCAAATTAGTAGCATTAGATTCATGATAAAATATATTTTCATCATATACCTATTTGATTTCACAAACAATGATGTACTTTTGCACAAACTCGGTCAAACTTTGAGATAGTTTGACCCTCCAACAAAGTTGGAAGCACACTCTTTGAAGGACGGAGGGAGTAGTTACTAATAATATGAGTAACATCACACATACCAAGACAAGATGAGTCTACAACTTAATAAATGAAATGTTGCATGATACCACACATATGTTATTCTCCACTATAAATATAGTAACATAGACTAGTAACATATGCATGGTAAGCGGATTTGTAGCACCCGGGTGCTCCACACGCCTATGCGAACATTAAATTCAAAAAAAGACTGAGAAATTTGAAAAAAAATCCAGGTTTTTGGGATATCAAACCTGGGTTCCCGATCTATTCCCGTGTGAAATTTCATGAAAAAATATCAGGAAACGTATTCGTGGAAAAAAAAAGAAGAAAATTTTCTATACATAGAAATAAACTGTTTGAATGGATTTTTGTTCGGACAATATTTCTTTCGTCACGGATATATTTCTTAATATTTTTCACGAAATTTCACACGGGAGTAGATTGAGAACCCAGGTTTGATATCCCCAAATTTTAGATTTTTTGAATTTTTTACATTTAATATTCATATAGGGGTGTGGAGCATTCAGGAGCTCCTGTGTATTTTCTCATATGCATGTTACTAGTCTAAGTTACTCCTCACCATGGCTAGTCTAAAACACGTACATGCGAGTCACACGAACACGCGATAAGCCACACTGTCGCCGCTCAACCCGACTGATTTTACCAAGAAATCAGTCGGTTGAATTTAAACATTTTCCTTATACATAGAAAAACGCTTAGGGTCAACTGGCTGAGAAGGGACTTCACGTCTGCCGCTTCCTCCACGCAACACGTGTCCCTATGGGCCTTACACACGTCTCTATCGGATTTCTTGAAACAGGGCCCAGCCGCATCGTCTTCCACGACTCCCACTCTCCAGATTGAGACGCTCCTCTCTCTCTCGCGCGCATCTCTCCCCAGATCGAGACGTTCCTCTCTCTCTCTCTCTCTCTCTCTCTCTCTCTCTCTCTCTCTCTCTCTCTCTCTCTCTCTCTCTCTCGCGCGCGCGCATGTCTCCTCCCCAGACCGAACAAGGCACTGGCAGCCGGCCGCCGCCACGCGCGTCCGTCCTCACCACCGGCTCGAGCCGGCAACCGTCGTTCGCCGGCGAGGTTGGCATCCGCCACTATCCTTCATTTGCTACTCCTTTTCTCCGACGGGAACAACGGGAGCGGCGACGCTACTGTGTTGTTGCAATTGGCGGTGACAAGCTCGACGCAGACAACGGCGGCGGTGTTTTTACATGTTATTTTCCAGTTGCAAAAATTTCTGCAACATCTTCTATGTTGCAAAAGTTCTTCCACAACATTTTCGTTGTTGCACAAAAAGCAAAGACAGGAAAAATAATTCTGCAACAAGAGCTACGTTGCAAAACAAATCGCGCAACACGGCCTATGTTGCAAAAAAAATCCTGCAACATTATGTCTGTTGCAAATGTTCCTCCAACAAGATCTTTGTTGGAGAGTCTAGGAAGACGTTCAACTGCAAAGATTGTGTAGATCCAACGGCTTGCAAGGTGGCGGATCTTTTAAAAAGATCTTTACTTATGTCGTGATTTACAGGAGTAGTAGTTTAGCTGGCAACTATAAAGTGTCCGAGCGCAACAAGAGCGGGGAGGCGATCTAGGTTTTGACCGCCGCTGGCGGCGGCGGCGGCTGACTGCCCGGCCTCTGCCCATGCGGGGGGCCATGAGCCCCTCTTGGCTGTGAACTTGATGCCCTAATGAGAGTAGGAGAAGAGTTGGCTTTATCCTGGTCGTTGTTTCTGCAGTCAGTACCTGGCGGCTTTGAAGGATCCATTGCCGCACAGTTTCTCGTCCCGGCGTGCGTCCTGTGAAGCCGGTTGTCTGTCCCGGCGCAACTCCATTGCTCTGCAAGGTGTTGTGATCGGTTTTTGTCCCTCCGTATCGTTCAGATTACGGCAGGTTTTTTGGAGGTTGGTCGTCTGAACCAATCTTGTTCCAGAGTCTCCATGAGTGAGGCTGACCGGATGCAATGAGGATACTTAGTTGGAATTGCCGTGGCCTGCAACAGGCTGCAGCGGTGAGGGCTTTGCTACATGTCCGGAAGTGTAGAAGCCCTAACGTGATGTTTTTTATGGAAACGCATCTAGATGAATATCCAGCTGAATGTCTTCGTCCAAGGTTGAAGATGGATCACAAGTATGTTGTCCGGAGTAATGGCCGGAGTGGTGGTTTACTTCTGCTTTGGAAGAAAGAGGTCACAGTGTCACTTAGAGATAAGACTAATAATTTCACTGATATCTTTGTGGGAAGTGGATCTGAGAATTTCTGGAGATTTACGGGGCTGTATGGGGAGCACAAACGGGCAGATAAACACTTGACCTGGCAAAGATTAAGGGAGCTTAAGTCTGTGTGTGATATGCCATGGATGGTAGTGGGTGATCTTAATGACATAATGTACTCTTTTGAGAAGGAAGGTGGTAATCCTCGGCCAGCCCACTTCATGGCTGCTTTCAGAGATGCACTTGAGGATTGTAATCTATCTGATCTTGGTTATTTTGGCGATAAATACACATGGCATCGTGGACAGATCCGGGAAAGATTGGACCGAGCTGTCTCCAATGATGCATGGAATAACATGTTCCCTACGGCGAGAGTTGAGCGTATGAAATTTCATAAATCTGACCATCGCCCTTTACTGCTGAACCTCGAGGAAGAAGCGGCACATGAGCACTCGGGGCCGGCAGTATTACGTTTTGAAGCCCGATGGCTGAAAGAAGCAAACTTTAGGCCGGTAGTTGAGGAAGCTTGGGAAGGCCTAGGCCTGGAGGTTCAGCATGAGGACCTGGCGGGAAAGCTAGCAAGAGTACATAAGGCGCTTCATCACTGGGACAAAACTGTGCTTAGGAATTCTTCAAAAAAACTGAAAAGAGTACAGCGCGAACTTGAAGCAGTCAGCAGAGATGTTTTGTCGCCTGAAAATGTGACGCGACAAAAAGAATTGGCCGAAGAGCTAGAAAATTATTAGAGCAGGAGGAGATGTATTGGGCTCAGCGAAGCAGGATATATTGGTTGAAATATGGCGATCGGAACACATCATATTTTCATAACTTCGCTACAGCTCGCAGATTAAAGAACCGTATTAAAAAACTTAGAGACGACCAAGGTGTGTGGCGTGAGGGTACTGCTTATCTTAACCCTCTAATCTCTGATTACTTTGCGGGCTTATTTGCTACTGAAATTGATGAGCCAGATCCAGTGCTGTTAGACAAAGTGGTGCCACGTGTAACTCAGGCCATTAATGATGAACTCATGAAACCTTATACAGCCGAGGAGGTGAAGAAAGCTTTGTTCTCCATTGGAGATATGAAGGCACCAGGTACGGATGGGCTTCATGCAATATTTTTTAAAAAGTGTTGGCATATTTTTGGTGATGTCCTCACTGCGGAGGTACTAAAGGCGATTAAGGACAAGGTAATCCCTGAAGGTTGGAATGACACGGTAATTATATTAATTCCAAAAGTTGATGAACCTGTTCAGATTACTTAGTATAGACCCATTAGCCTCTGCAATGTCCTCTACAAAGTTATTTCAAAGATGATAGCTTTCAGATTAAAATCACACCTTGATGATATCATCTCTCCGGTACATAGTGCGTTTGTACCTGGTAGGCTTATTACTGGTAATATTTTGTTGGCCTATGAAAGTATACATGCAATAAAGAACAGGAAGAAGGGGAAGGTTGGATATTGTGCAGTCAAGCTTGATATGCATAGGGCATATGACAGAGTGGAATGGAATTTTCTTGAGAAAATGATGTTACAGTTGGGGTTCCATAGAGATATTGTGGATCTATTAATGGCATGTGTTAAATCAGTAAAATATAAAGTAAGATTTAATGATCAAGAGACCGAAGGCTTTACCCCTAGCAGAGGGCTCAGGCAAGGGGATCCCTTGTCACCCTATTTGTTTCTGATTTGTGCAGAAGGTTTGTCTAGTGCTTTGGCTCAAAAGGAGGAGGTTCGTGCATTGAAGGTGTTCGGGTGTGCGGAAATGCACCATCAGTTTCTCATTTATTATTTGCTGATGATTCCCTTATCCTTATGAAAGCAGATATGATTAATGCAACCTCATTGAGACACGTGTTGGATGAATATTGTGCAAGCTCAGGCCAATTGGTGAGTGCAGGGAAGAGTAGTATTTTCTTTAGCCCTAATGTGGAAGTGGATGTGAGAGCACAGATATGTACAGAGCTAAATATTATGACTGAGGCCATCTCAGGTAGATATTTGGGACTACCCTCCATGGTAGGACTAGATAAGAGTGATAGTTTTGAGTATTTGGTTGAAAGAATCATTGACAAGCTAAAAGGATGGAAAGAGAAAATTTTATCTATGGGGGGGAAGGAGATCCTACTCAAAGCAATTATTCAATCCATTCCAGTTTTTTCTATGGTTGTGTTCAAAATCCCAAAGCAAGTGTGCAAGGAGATTACTGATGCGATGTCTGCTTTTTGGTGGGGAGATAAAGAAGAGCACAAGAGGATGCACTTGTTTGCATGGTGGAGGATGTGTCTCCCAAAATATAAAGGAGGCATGGGATTCAGCGATTTACATGCTTTCAATCTTGCTATGCTTGCTAAGCAAAGTTGGCGGCTACTAACACACCCTGATACTTTGTGTGCATAGGTTCTTAGAGCAAAGTATTATCCAGATGAAAATTTGCTTATGGCAGGCCCAAAGAAGGGCTCATCTTTTACATGGCAGAGCATTGTGGCGGGTCTTCAAACCTTCAAGAGAGGGCATATCTGGCGAGTGGGGACGGGTGCCAAAATAAATATTTCGACGGATCACTGGATCCCACAAAGTCCTACAAGGAAGGTTATCACGCCAAGGGGTAATATCTTGTTGACCACTGTTGATGAACTTATTGATCCAGGAACAGGATGGTGGGATGAAACCTTGGTTCGGCCTATATTCTTTGGTGTTGATGCTCAACGGATTTTGAAGATCCCATTATCTACTCATTTACTGGATGATTTTGTGGCGTGGAATGTCACAAAAAAAATTTGTTTCTCGGTTCGATCAGCATACTATGTCGAGTGGGAGCACCAATTCGGACCAAGAATGAGAAAGGACCCAGCTGAGACATCAGCAAACAACCCTGTTTGGGAGACTCTTTGAAAACTACAATTTCCAAGCAAGATAAAGATTTTTGTCTGCCGAGCACTACATGGAATCATACCTGGGGTGGGAGTATTGCGAAGTAGACATATCAAAGTCTCACCTTCATGTCCTATATGTCACCAAGGACCAGAGGGTATTCGTCATTTGGCTTTCACTTGTGTTCGTGCACGTCAGGTTTGGAAGTCCTTGGGTTTGGATGAGATAATAGATGCAGCTATTCGCACTGATCGCTCGGGCTCAGTGGTAATGGAGTTACTCAGAAATCCGGTGAAAAAATCTCCTGTCTTGGGACAACTGGGGCTCCAGGAAACGGTTGCCGTTGGCGCATGGTACATCTGGTGGGAACGCCGTGAAGCTGTAAAGGGGGTGAATGTCAAGCCTGCAACAAGTTCCTCGTTTGCTATCCAAGCTATAACTTCAAATCACGCGACACGTCCAGCTGCGGTAACTTCTGAAGCTCGATGGCAACGTCCAGCTCCTGGGTCGTACAAACTGAATGTGGACGCGTCCTTCTTCGAGGACGGGAGTGGGGCTGCAGCTGCTGTTCTTCGTAATTGCCGTGGAGAAGCGATTGACGGGGTCTCAGAGCTTATAGATAACACTCTTAGTGCACAATCAGCTGAAGCAATTGCTCTTCGCTTGGGGCTACGGCTGGTTTATGCAGTGGGGTGCAAGAATGTTGAAGTAGAATCAGACTGTGAAGAACTGGTACATGCATTTAATGGAGAGGCAGAAATTTGGAGCCCCTACTTAGCTACCCTTGCTGATTGTTTTCATCTGGCCCATGACATCCCGAATATTTCTTTTGCTCATTGTCCGAGAAAAGCAAACAGAGTTGCACACTTCCTAGCTAGGCGATGTTATGATTCCAAAATATGTGAAGAGTGGTTAGATGAGATGCCTTCTTTCTTATTACCTCATGTAATCTTTGATGTAACACTTTTCCCAAATTGAATAAAATGCCACAAGGCTTTTCCCTCAAAAAAAATACAGGAGTAGTAGTTTTTTTTATATAAAAAAAACCTAACTAACTGACGCACTTTTTGAGGAAGCAATCCATATCACACCATTCCACCACGCGCTGATCCCTAGCGGCTCCGTTAATTATGACCATGCGGCCGGGTTCCTTCGCAGGATGTCAAAGCGCAAAGGCGCCGCCTTGGCCCGCGCCCGCCAGCGCCGCCGGCCGGAACGGGCAACCGGCGGCCGGGCGTCTCTCCCCACGGATATACTCGGCCTCGTCACCGACCTGATCCTCGACTACGTGGCCTTCCGCGCCGTCACTAGTGATTTCTCCATGCATGTTTGCATGCATGCATCCGTCACTCCGCTCCGGCGAGCAGTCCGCCACCGATCGACTTGGAGAAGACGAGAGTCTGGGGCCGGAAACGGAAGCCAACGCCCATTGTTTCGCCTCGTGGGCGTCGCGCGGAGATCTCGAGAGCTAGCGAAGCGAGAGAGGAGGAAAAGATGCAGCCTTTTTGCTCCTAGTGCAAGCAATTGACTTGACGGGAACAAAAACGATGGCGGCCGGAGAGGAGGAAAGAGACGAGGGGAGAGGGGTGGACTGAGCAAGGACGGCGATGTTGCATGGGGATCGCCGGAGTTGGCGCCGGAGCCGGAATTGGGGAAGAAGGCTCCCTCAGGAGGGGGACGTTGGGCATGGCATGACAGGTTGCGCCGGCCGGAGTCGGAGGGAGGCGATGGACGGTTCCCTTGGTTGCGTGTGCAATGTTGGATGGAAAGCGAGAGCGAGCGTGCAAAGCATGTCCGGTGACGGCAGCAACGGTGTGCGGCAAATGAAAGCATGGGCGGTGCCGGAATCGGGCCGGGGAAGAAGCTCGTGCGCGATCTCTTGTTGTGTGATGAAGAGGAGAAAAAGGCATCCTTTTTGCCGGATCGGATCGGAGGTCGTCCGCGCCTCCTCCTCCTCGGTGTGACCCAACCAACTGCTAGTGATTTCTCCATGCATGCATGCATTCATCACTCCGGCGAGCAGTCCGCCACTGACCTGACCGACTTGGAGAAGACGAGAGTTTTGGGCCGGAAGTAGAAGACTAAAAACTGAGTTTTTTTTGTGGGAGCTCGTCGGTGGACTGCAGCACGATGGGAGGAGGTCGTCGGCGGGCGCGCGGTCGGCCGGTTGCTCCTGGGCCTCGATCGCCTCCAGGAGGAGGACATTGGTTCCTGAGCGGCGGCCGAAATCGCGAGGCGGAGCATGGGCACGCGGTCGCGAAGGGAGGCGATGGACGGTGCGTGTGCGACGTTAGATGGAAAGGGAGAGCTCGCGTACGTGCAAAGCATGGCCGCCGGTGACGGCAACTGTTTGAGAGGAAGAGATCGAACACACTTGTATTCAGAGGGTTCGGCTGAACTTATACAGAGGGGGCGAGCCTGCGATCACCATCGTGGCAAGGCCATGACGAGGAGTGGAGGTCGTGCGTGTTGACAGGGAAAACTACACGCACGCACACACGCACTCGTACAATACACAGCAGTATTCTAACAGCAACGGCGCGCGGCAAATTAAAGCATGGGCGAGGTGACCTGAGAGAAGCAAAGAGAAGGAGGTGCGTGGGTGTTGGAGTGGTTCATGTGGAGCCGCGGGATTGGAGCGTGCAAAAAACAATGGCGATGGCGGTGACAAAGGATCGCGAGAGCCGGAATCGGGGAAGAAGCAAGCTCGTCGTCCGCGATGTGATGTTGTTGTGTGATGAAGAGGAGGAAAAAAAATACGAGACCAGCCAGAACTAGCCCTTGGCAGCATATTTTTATAGGAGAAATTCTCTAGGCGCCCCCTCGGCCGAGCCAGGGCTCGAACCAGGACGGGCAGCCTGCGAGAGCGCAGGGCTAACCAACGGGCCGACGTGAAAAAGGCATCTTTTTGACGAATCAGAGGTCGTCCGCGAGGAAGACGGTGGCGAGGCTCCCACTCCGGATCCCACTTGGCCGGATTGATTTGAAAGAGGAGAGAGAGAGAAAAGAAAACAAAAGAAAACCAGCATATATACGTATACGTACGTGCACACAATTCCTCGCCACGCACGCATGCACACGTTCCTTCCTTCATTCCTTGATTCATTCAGGAGAGCCGTTCCGACGCGGAGGAAGGAAGGAATGATTTGTGCATGCAAACTAACTAATCGGACGCGCGAATCAACCTGTGGTTGAGTTGGTTAGGTGGACAATGGTATCCTCAACCCTTCAGGGTTCAAATCCTGGTGCTCGCATTATTCCTGGATTTATTTCAGGATTTCCGGCGATGCGAGATGATATGTCGGCTCAGTCTCTCGGAGTGCGTTCTTAGGGGTGAGTGTATGCGCGTGTATATGAGTGCTTGTGTATGTACTGATGCTCAAAAAAAAAATCGGACGCACTTTTTTTTTATATGGAGGAAGCAATCCATCATCACACCATTTGGTCCCACCATGCGCTGATCCCTAGCAGCTCCGTTAATTGCGACCGTGCGGCCGGGGGAAGCGGATCTTCTAACATCGTGAAGGGATGTCACGTAAGTTACAGTAACCGTGAGATCCCTTCTTCACATCCATATGGTTAAGCCTAAAATAATTATAATTAAATTGCAAACTACAAATCTACTATATACATTTACAAAAATTACATACAAACAAAATTATGGTGCAATAAATTTTTTTTGGTTTTTTTATACATGCTACAGTAAATCCGCATGGTGATTGCTATAGTATTCACTGTAGCTCGTGACATCTCTTTTTCATTTTACATACACATGTCACTGTAGCTTGGTGACATTCCTTCAGGATGTTAGAGGATCCACTTGCGGGGCCGGGTTCCTTCCTTCGAAGGATGTCAAAGCGCAAAGGCGCCGCCTTGGCCCGCGACCGCCAGCGCCGCCGACCGGAACGGGCAACCGGCGGCTGGGCGTCTCTCCCCACGGACATACTCGGCCTCGTCACCCACCTGATCCTCGACGCCGCGGACTACGTCGCCTTCCGCGCCGTCTGCTCCGGCTCGCGGGCCAGCACGCCCACGCCGCGCGAGCGCGACCCGGTCCTGCGCGACCCCCGCCTCTGGCCCCGGGACTGGTGGCGCTCTGCGACGGCGACGCGGTCCGCCCAGAGGACGCGGGGGAGGTCGCCCTGCTCCACACGCGCACGGGCAGGCGCGTCCGCGTCCGCCTGCCGGGGCTATGGGGCTACCGGATCGTCGGCTTCAGCGACGGCCTCCTCGTCCTCCTGCGCAAGAGCACCACCGCCATCCGCGTGCTCCACCCCTTGACGCTCGTCGCCGTCGACTTCCCGTCCCTCGCAGCCGTGTACCACGTGGAGGTCGATGACATGGGCTCTCTCCGGGACATGGAGAGGCCGCCGTATGCAGCAGCAGCAGGGAGCCGTCAACGAGCTCGAGCGCGGTCGTGGTCCGGTTCCCCTACGCAAATGTCGTGGTCGCCGCCGAGGCCAGCAAGGACCATTGGGAGGTCCTCCACCGCCGCCACGGGAAGCTCTCTATCCGGAACACCTTGCTCTTCCAAGGGAGGCTCTACGCCACCACTTTCCACCCGCCGTCACCGGAGATTGTGCAGCTGTACCCTCCCGTACCAACACTCGATAACATGGTCGCCACGGTGCCGGGTGCCATGCGCTTCTCGCGCTACGGTGACACCCTCCACCTTGTGAGTTAATTGCAGGGAACTACCACACTTCGGCACGTCGTAACGAATCAGTACCATTAGTCTTTTTTTTTTGCCATGCAGTTCCAACTCTAAGCCTAAGTGTTGCAAAACGATCTAACAGCCATATAAGCGCGTATTGACCACGTATCTGACCGGTGGGACCCGTGTGTCAGGGACTGACGTGGCATACTCTTTTACAAAAACAACCTTTATTTTTTATTTAATCACGCGTATATCCTCTATTTTTTCAAAAAAAGCTCTTGCCACAAGAACCTTCTTTTTCAAGAATAACGCCACGCGCGCGCGTCCCGCCGCCTGGATTCGAACCCGCAACGTGTGGTTAGAAGAGAACGCTCCTTCTAAACTGCACGCGTAAGCTTAGTTATACCTTGTGCCATTTGTTTTTTTTTACAAAGTAGAAAATCGCGCGACCGCCGAATCGATCCCGCCGAGTCGTTCGCCTCTGCCACACGCCATCCTATGCGTCAACTAGTGGCTGGCTCAACTAGTACATGTATACTATGCAAAAAAAAAACTAGTACGTGTATACGTCTTTAAACTCCGAGCCATTCCGGTTTTTATGCGATACTAAAAAGTATTATATGTCCATCACGTCGTACAATTAAAAAAATGTTCGCCGCATCGTTTAATATGTATATTGAACATTTTCTAATTTACAATGATCTTATTTAAATATACGATATCATATTATAAAACTTAATGGTGTATATATTGAACATTTTATAATATATGATGTCTATATATATGTGTGTGTATGATTTTTATCAATATACACACACTACATTCGGTCTGAAGAATAAACCTGCTAGTCTCTGCATTATTTTTGGGTTGAGTTCGAAAAAATTAAAATTACTCTGAAAGGTAAATAAAATGTTTGTGCATTTAAAATAATGTTCAGAACATTTTTGAGAAAAGTTGAACGTGTATTTAAATTATAGTATTCTATAAAATGTTCAGCATGCATTATAAAATTTATTATGATTACACAATAATTTTTAGTACATGTTATCAAATTTTTTAGTAACTGTGCATTAAAAAATACATGTTATCACATACTTTTTTTAAATGTGTTGGCCTCACTAGGCCACGGTTGGGCCATGCTGCAGCCCATGCAACGCTGGCTCGTTTAGCTCGAGAAGAAAGGGGATTCAGGGACGTGGGACACGGGCGGCGGCGTTTGAATCCAGCGACGGTTCCGGCCACCGCGCCGCCGCGCCTTTGCGCCTCCGCACCGCCCGACCGCGCAGCCGCGCCTCCGCACCGCCGCGTCTCCGCATCGCCGCACCACCCGACCGCGCCCCTCGTCGCCTAACACGAGCCGCTGCTCCCGCGAGCCAGCCGCTTCTCTGCTGCACCGGCGAGCCAGCCGCCGCTCTGCTGCTCCGGCGAGCCAGCGCCTGGGCACCGGCGAGCCAGCGACGGGGCTCCGGCGAGGGGAGGCCGGCGAGGTCAAGGCGGCGGGGCTTTGAGCGATTAATTTTACAACAAAGGTGTTTTCTGCAAAAAAACATGCCAGGTTTGGCTCCTGACACACGGGTCCCAGCGGTCAGATACACCGTCAATACACGTTTATACGTGGGTTAGACCGTTTTGCAACACTTAGGCTTAGAGTTGATACTGGATGGCAAAAAAATGACTAATGGTACTGATTCGTTACGACGTGCCAAAGTGTGGTAGTTCCCTGCAATTAACTCCCACCTTGTGGAGTCCGCCGGATGGATGCTGCTCGTGGTCCGGCATGTCATCGTCCGGGCAAGCACAACCAATCGTCAGCTGCTGACCTTTGCGATCTACTCGGTGGACTTCGACGATGAAGACAACAATGGCGGCCGCCTGACGCTGACGCCGGTGAGCGGCCTCGGCGACCGCGCGCTGTTTCTCGGCAACGGCGGGTGCCTGTCCGTCTCGGCCAGCGACCTCCCTTCGCTGAGCAGCAACTCCGTCTACTTCTCCACGCCATTCTACCCTCTTCAAGTGCGCTCGGTGGCGGCCGACGACCCCGGCCGCTGGAGTTGGCCCGAGGAGTTGGCGACGGAACGCCAGATACACGACAGGAAGGAGAGGATCCGGCCCTCGGTGTGCCCCTTCACTATTGCTGATCATCTCCTCACCTTCTGCCACCCTCGTGAGTGGACCAAAGGGCTACATGTTCCACGAGTACCATGTCATACCTGAATCTTTCAAGGAACTCAGGAAGGATTCCCAGATCGGAGGGAGGGCATGCTCGGGGTGATTCCCAGATCGCCGCCGCAAGGCATCTCTTCCTGGCCGCCGCCGTCGATCCGAGACTGAGCCCAGATGGAGCTCGTGCTGAAACGCCCCCAGGCTCTCCACCGGCGAGCAGTAGCAACCCCGGAGACCGGAGCAGCTGAGCTTCGCCGCCTCCGATGCCATTCAGTTCACCGGAGAGGCAGGGCGTGGGCCGAAGGGCGACTGCCAGGAGGGCCCTGCAGGTCAGCGAGCTCGTGGCGGACCCCGCCTACCCCGACCCCATTACTTTTGCGAGGAAAGTGGTTGCGCCTCCTCAAAAGGCGCCTCCCCCCAGATCTGCTTCATGGTCCGGGACGGGGGCACCCTAGGGTTCGTCTAGTCCAGAGCATATCCAATTTGGTCTGGGTCCGGAGAGATAAATTCATTTCAGGAGACTTCTCTGCTGCCGATTGCCACCCGGTTGGAGATTCGGATCGCTAGATTGCCCCGAAACACTTCTCCTTCTCCAGGGATTTCTGGGCAAAAAATCCGGCAAGATCCCTTTCGCCTCAATTGTTAAGATGGCCGGAGGTGGACGCGATGGCAACAATTGGGGAGGAAGATATGGCTCAGGGAGGGGCCGAAATGGTCGCCCTCCAACTCCCACGCCGTCTGGGCAGGAGGGGGCCGCTCCTACGCTGATGGTGCCGCCAGTGCCCCAAGTTGCCCCGCCGCCGCAGATGTCGATCTACGCCAAGCCTCCCTTGTTTCCAGCAGGCTCAGCCCAAGCTATGATGCCAGGGGGACAGCTGTATGGATACCAGGGAGGATGGAATCCACAAGCGCAGCAGATGCAGCAGATCCCGCAGTGGGCAAACCAGTAGCAGTTCCCCTTCCAATATTTGCCTCCTCCGCAGGTTTTTCCTCAACAATTCGGCCCTCCGATGCAGCATGTTCAGTTTGGGGGGAGTGGTTCGTCTGCTGGAGGAAGCGCTCAGATTAGTCAGTCGGATTCTAGCAAAAGTAAGAAAAAGAAGAGCCAGAAGAGTAAGCAGACAGTTGCTACTGCCAATAGCGACGATTCCTCCTTCAATGTGGACCCTAAGTTCATCGAGGCGATCTGTTACAACTGCGGGCTCCCAGGACACTTTGTGGGTATGTGTCTGATTCCCAAAGTCTGTTTCATTTGCAAGACTCCTGGCCATCACATGGACTCTTGCCCCACTTGGTACAAGCCATACCCTGCTATGTATTGGGGAAGTGCCAACAATGGCTTGGGCTTTTTTCATATTGAAACTGGTGACAAGGAGGATTGTGAGTGGCTAAACTTTGGAAATGTTGGTTTGGTGTTAATAGAAAAAGGGGAGATCTCTGAGAAGGAGCTGGGGTTGTGTTTCTCGGATATGTGGAAAACCAACTGGCCCTGGCAGATTAGAAAGTATGATGAGAAAAAATTTATTGTCAGGTTCCCTCCTAACAAGAAGATAAAAGATCTGGTGGAGTACCCTTCCATCAACCTGAAAAAAGAAGGAGTCACAATCTCTTTTAGTGATTGGAATGGAGAAATGCCAGCTTACGACATCTTAGAGGAGACTTGGATAGTGATAGAAGGTCTACCTCCAAAATGGATCTCTTGGCACATCATATCTCAGATATCTACTATACTGGGAGTTCTTGTTAATGTTGATTGGCACACCATCTTCAGGAGCTTCTATGAGAAGGTTAGGATTCAGGTGGCTGTTAGAGACCCTGCAGGATGGTGGAAATTCACCATGAGCTTTATCTGCTGCAATTTTCTGTGGAATCTGAGGCTGATAGTGGTCAGGGGTCAGATATTCCTCCAGGACCTGATGATAACAACCCCTCTCAGAACAAGCACACTGAAGATGAGTTTGATTCCAGTGGTGATGATTTACTTGGAGAAGATATGGATACTGGGAACAACAATACCAACAGTAACACTGGTAAAAGCAAGCAGCAGAACACTGGGTCTGGATCTGGTGCTACCAAGAACATGCAAAAGTGATCCACCCCTGCTCCTAGAACTAATGAAGTAAATGCAGGCCCTTCCATCTGTCTGGGTGCTCCTATGACCAAAAGCTACCTTGAGATAGTGAAGAAAAGAAGCAATGACAGCATAGGGTCCCCCCTCTTTGGCAAGTTTGAAGATGCTGCTGCTCCTAAGCACACCAATACTCTGCAAAAGTGGGGCCCTATGGTGGCCTCCAGAATCAGCACCAAAAACAAGAAGGATGATAGGCCTGCCCTTCAAAAAGCTCATGAATTGAAACAAATCAAAAACCTGGAAAAACCTACTATGAAAAAAGGTACTCTTAACTCTTTTGCTTGCTTAGATAATGATTTTCTTATTAAAACTGCAGAGTGCTCAGGTATTAACCTGGGTGATAGCAGTGATAATATTAAGGAGAACATCTGCACTATTAAGAAGATTGAGTTAGATAGACTTGCTAAATTCAACTCTGGTAATCCTGAAGTTTTTCTCCCTGCTAGTATAGACATTACTGGAGAGGAGTTTGGTTTTTCTGATGATAATCTAGGGAATAATTCTGGGTCAGAGGAAGGGGCGCATATGAATGTATCCTCTACTTCAGACTCCCCCTGGGTTGAAGTCAAAAGAAAATCTGGCTCCTGTAGGGGGAGAAGAAGAAAAATTGATTTTATAGTTAAATGATAGGTAGTTTTTGGAACATCAGAGGGTTGAATGGACCCATTAAAATTGACAAACTTAAAGAGCTCATTAGAGCCAATAGCCTTGATTTTGCTTGCATTTCTGAGGCTAAGAAAGAAGAATTTACTCTTCTTCAGATTGAATCCTTTGACCCTAGGTCTACTTTTCAATGGAAATGGCTCCCAGCAAATAACACTGCGGGAGGGATCTTGGTTGGGTGCAAGGTGGATATGTTTGAAGTGATTCAGTGTGATTTACTCAATTTCAGCATATCTTGTTTGGTCAAAAACAAACAAGATAACTCCATTTGGAGGCTGGTTGCAGTATATGGCACTGCTTATGAGCAGTTCAAGATGAATTTCATAAATGAACTTCACTCCTTATTTTCTATCGTCAGGGCCAACTCTAGTTGGAGGTGACTTCAATTTAATTAGAGAAGCCAGTGATAAAAATACTGGTGTTATTAATCAACACTGGGCTGATCTGTTTAACGACTGGATCAATAGTTTTGGCCTGCTAGAGCTTAAAATCAATGGGAGGAAATTCACTTGGGGTAATAACCAGGACAATTTAGTGCTGGCTACCTTAGATAGAGTGTTCATGACCACTGACTGGGCTTCTGCTTTCCCTGGTGTGAACCTCAAAGCACTACCTAGGTTGGGTAGTGATCATACTCCTCTGATTATTAATACTTGTGTTCTACACATCCCCAGAGACAAGCAATTCAGATTTGAGAAGTGGTGCTTAGAAGTAGATGGTTTTAGAGATGTTGTGAATAAAGCTTGGACTGCCAAATGCCCTTATAATAAGGCCATAGATGTCTGGCAGTTCAAGATTAGAAACTCCAGGAAAGCCATTAAAGGTTGGGTGGCCAATTATGAGGCTGAGCAAAATAGGAACAAGCAAACCTTGGTGGCTGAATACAATTTTCTAGATATTTTTTCTGAATCCAACCCTCCTTCCCCTAATACTAACAGGAGAATGAAAAAAAATTGTAGGGGACCTGGAAGATATCTGGAGAAAGGAAGAAATTAAGGCCAGACAGAGATCCAGGGAGAGAGATATTCTGGAAGGGGACTTGAATGCTGGATACTTCAAAGCTGTAGCTAATCAGAAAAGAAGGAGGAAGCAGATCATGGAGCTGGAAGGTAATGAAGGTATTGTAACTGATCCTGAAGATATTATGAATATTGCTGTGAACTTCTACAAAACTCTTTTTGGCTACCAAGATAAAATCAACATCAACCTGAAAAATGATTTTTGGGAAGATGGAGAGAGGGTGACTGATGCACATAATTGCATTTTGGATACCCCTGTAACGCCCTCGATGCGGCTATATCTCCCACGTGTCGAGGCACGACTTAGAGGCATAACCGCATTGAAAGCAATGTCGCATTTTGGATACCCCCTTCTCAGAAAAGGAGATAAAGGATGTTGTCTTTGGCTCATATGCTGAAGGAGCTCCTGGGCCAGATGGCTTTCCTTTTTTATTTTATCAACAATTTGGGACCTTGTTAAAGGTGATCTATTTGCTTTATTTGAGGATTGGAAGAAAGGTGAGCTAGACCTATATAGACTCAATTTCTCTTTACTTACTCTAGTACCTAAAGAGGTTGATGCCACTAAGATGGAGAAATTTAGGCCTCTTGCTATGATTAATTGTAGTTTCAAGATCTTTGCCAAGTGTGCCACGAATAAATTTGGCCCCATTTGCAAAGATTTAATTTTTGTGAATCAGACAACCTTTATAAAAGGCAGGTATATAGCTGAGAGCATTATTGCAGCCCATGAAATTATTCATTCTGTTCACTCTAGCAAGCAGACTGGTTTTGTGTTTAAACTAGACTATGAAAAAGCTTACGACATGATTAACAGAGAGTTCCTGATAGACATGATGTATAAGAGAGGTTTTAGTACTAACTGGATGAGGAAAGTTAAATCTCTCTTATACAAAGGTTCTATGGGGGTCACTATCAATAATAAGAATAGTGATTTTTTTATTGCGGGCAAAGGTGTGAGGCAAGGGGACCCCTATTCCCCTTTGCTTTTCAACCTAGTAGCTGATGTTTTTACAAAAAATCTTATTAAAGCCTCCAGAAACAATATCCTGGAAGGCCTCTTCCCTAGTTCCAATCCTGTTGGCATCATTAGTATGTAATATGCGAATGACACCTTACTTTTCCTCAGCAATAATAAATCCCATGCGAGAAACCTTAAATGGCTACTTTCCTGCTTTGAACATCTATCTGGCATGCGGATTAATTTTCATAAATGTGACCTGGTTCCCATTAATATTAATGAGGATGATGCCAATATCTTTGCACAAATACTTGGTTGCAAATTGAGTGAGTTCCCTATTAAATATTTAGGTGCCCCTCTTCATCACAGGAAGCTTAAGAAAAGTGAGCTTCAACCTACTGTTGATAAGATTATCAAGAGAGGGGCTGGATGGAGGGGGAGACTTCTGTCTTCGGGCAAAAGACTCACTTTAGTGAAAACTTGCCTATCCACTATTCCTAGTTATCTCATGGGGATTATCAAATTCCCAAAATGGGCCATCAATCTGATAAATTCTCAACTAGCTCACTGCTTTTGGGACGACTATGAGGGTCATTTTAAATATCATCTTGCTGCCTGGGGTAATGTAACCTTACAGAAGCAGCATGGGGGTCTGGGTATTCCTAATATTGCTGATATGAATTTATGTCTTTTAGCCTCTTGGATTAGGATATTTCCTGGATGAGGGCAAAATTTGGAAACAAATTATTGATGCCAAGTATAAGACTCACAGCCCCAATATTTTTACTTGCCTTGAAAATGGTGCCTCCCCATTTTGGAAAGGGATACTACGGGCTGCTAAAGCTGCTAATGTAGGATATTCCTGGATAGTGGGGAATGGCAAGAGTATTAGATTTTGGGAAGATCAGTGGCTGGGTCTTACTACCCTAGCTACCCAGTATTGGGAGTTGTACTCTATTGCCAACGACCAAAATGTTTCTGTTAGTGAGGTCTGGGATGGCACCAATCTAAAAATTACTTTTAGAAGGTGTTTCACCCATAAGCTACTAGCAGAGTGGGACGATTTGTTCAGCCGCGTGGCTAATGTAAAATTAAATGACATTGAAGACACCGTTCGCTGGAATCTTGAAGCCAAAGGTGTCTTTACTGTCAAATCTTTTTACAACTTTATCAATTTTAGGGGGATTGATCCGGGCAACCTTACAATTATTTGGAAAATTAACATTCCCTTTAGGATCTAGATCTTCCTCTAGCTCGTGGGCAAGAACAAACTTTTAACGAGAGACAATCTGCAAAAAAGACAACATGTAGATGACGCTACCTGCCTTTTTTGTGGAGAATCTGAATCTATTGATCATCTATTTTTTGGCTGCGTTGTTGCGATAGAGCTATGGAGAGGGATTTTTGATATATCAAAAAAACAAGTTGGTATGTCCATTGAGAACATGCTAGCTTGGTGGTTTAAGCACAAAAATCTCTCAGCGGACTGCATGTTACATTCTGCTGTCCTTTGGGCTCTGTGGAATCATCGCAATGACATCTGTTTCAAACATGTTCCCTGGCTTGGGATGCAGGTATTGCGGAGGAAAGCTGCTGCTATTCTAAGCAGTTGGATGGTCCGATGCTCAGGCGTTGCAAAAGAAAGAGGGGAGTACTTGGTGAGAAAGATGGAGCAGGAAGCGCGTGTACCCCCCCTCCTGATGTGGCCAGACCCAGGCTAGGACTCCTGAAGTGCTCGGAGTTGCTGTTCGATTGCGGCAATGCATGAGATCGGGGCGAGCGCTTTTGCACTTTTCTCCCTCTTCCTTAGAGATGTTAGTTCTTTTATGTTTTGCTGGAGGCTAGAACTTCTATCTTGCTGGGGCAGCGTGTGTTGCTGAATATCCTCCCCGCGTGCTTGTAACAGGATGTCTGAATGCTGTGGTTTCATTCTGGTAATACAAAATGGAGCCGGGGCCGAAAGCCCTTTTTCTCAAAAAAAAAAGAACTCAGGAAGAAGATCAGGGCAAAAGACTCGCAGTTGCGGGTTCCACTCGTCCCGACCAATGCAGAGGGCTCAAATTAAGATGCAAAACTGGTCTTCCAAAATCAAGTAAGCACTCAGTAATTGAAGGATGAGTCATGGAAATCTTTTTTACCGACCGGTTGTGGTCTTTTTACTCTCAGTCTAGTAGATGCTGGTGAACTACTTTTGTTCTTTTTAGTAAAAAAAATATGGATGTGTGCATCGGTTGATGCAGAGAGACCGGGGATACCCCCTTTTCAAACAAAGAAAATCACATCAATGGAGTAAGCTTGTACCTTGAAACGATATACAAATATCAAAGGCTACAAATTTCAGAATGCAATTTGAGATTGCTTAAACGCTAACTAATTTTGCCTGTCATGTTCACATCCCACATTTTAATTGGATTTGGGATAGTACTTGCCAACAAAAACTTAAGTTTTTCTTTCGATACATGATCCACTAGGCGCTACAAATCAAATCTCCTTCACTGCAAGAGTTTTGTCATTCATGTACACTTCACTGAGCCTCAAGTCCAGTTCATGTCGGTACGTACACTCCTGTTCCTAGTTCTCATGATTACTGTACATAGATGTTCTTAGTTCAGGAACTAGTACCTGTATATTACTTCAATAAATCATAAATTAGCCAGCTAAAGACGCTCTTGATTTTGGCACCCTTCCTGAGTTAAACCAGCTGGCAACTGTGCACCTTTATACATCTACTAGGCACCTAGCTAGCTGCTCTTAGACAGAAGTTTGAGGCTTGCTGTGCTTTTCAAAAGCAAAAGTTAGGCATTAGTAAGAAGAAGAAAGTTGTGCTTCTAGAATCTGAAGAAGATTGAAGTACTCCCTCCGTAAAGAAATATAAGAGCGTTAAAACGCTCTTATATTTCTTTATGGAAGGAGTATGTCGTAAAGTAGCGTAGGCACAAGGAAGTATTAATTCAATGCTGCCCAAGCATAAGGGAGTAACTGTATAGTGCCCACAATTTCTGAATGTCAAAATACTAGAGACAGAACACACGTAAATTCAGTAGTCTGTTTCATGCTCGTAACTTTTCATGGGAAAATGCTGGGCAAAACGAAAAATTTACTGCTCTCTAGAGTACAAAGCTTTTTCTAAAGGTGCTATAATGCTCTATTTTGTTTGAAAACTTACGTGTGTGTAGAAACCTTGAAAACTATGAGGTTTTCTTTTTTCATTTGAAACTGAAACCACGTAAAGAATTATACTAGAACAGAGAGAATACTAACACCGAAGATGTCTTGTCGCATAGAGTACGAGCCTATCCACGCCACTGCTGAATCGTCAAACTAATCGTGTAACACTGCGTCACCATCTAGGATCTCTGCAATCTGGAATGTCGGCAGCCATGCCGCATCAGACACACAGTGTAAACCCAGTTGCCATGATATCTGTCCCGGAGTGACTGCATCTATCTATCTTATCTTACAACACTAACAGCAGTCCCAACCTCAAATCTGGCACACAAAAATATACTCCAGAAGTACAGTACTCATCTATATGGACATGATTGAGTAATGCGACTCAAGAATCCTCTGCCTCTTGCTCTGGAACTGGAACGTACTGCCGCCGCTACCACCACAAACCAGCTCTGGTGAAGCAACCTTGGCCAGAGCCAACCTCACAGCCTCCTTCAGAGACGTGAGTCCAGCTGCTGCACTGCCTCCCTCGTCCTCATCCTTGCAGAGTGTGAAGACATGCTGCACCCTTCCTCCTAGGGAGGTCACCTCCGCTCTCACCGTCCTCAGCCTTAGGCCATGGAGCGTCCGGATGAGCCCGGCGACGAGGTCTGGCCGGTCGTCGCAGCTGACGGAGGCCTTCATGTACAGGCTGGAGTCATCGTCACCGGTGCAGAACTCGACGGAGACCTCGTCTGCCTCCAGCGGGACTGCCGGCGTTAGCTGTGCGGCCTCGCTGGCTCTCCTCTTGAGGTGCCTCACTTGGTCCACCACCCTGGCTAGCAAGGCGGCCTTGTCCATCTGCACAAGGGAAGACAAGAGACATTTTTCTGACAAGTCACATAATAGCAGTGTACTGTGGTGCTGTACTTTGTCTTACTATCATAGATAGAATTGCAGGGTGAAAAGTCTGATGGAATGTGAACACTTGTGCGAGTTTTCAGTGTTCTTCTTCATAAAGCTCATGCCTGATGCTGACATAAAGGTCGATAAGAATTGTCTGAACTTCTTAATGCAAAGTTAGTTTCTACCAGAAAAGCTGATGAGCTAACGACAATAATTATGTGCCGCAGAGCTTTGGTTTGTTAATGCCTCACAGCACTGAAATGGTGAAATGGCTAAGATATTGATGGCGCAAACCTGCTTGGTATCAGGGATCATCCTCCTGAGCGCAGTGAGATGAGCGTTGATCCTCACCCGACGCCGGCGCTCGGCCTCGCTGTGGACCTTCAGGGCCCTTGCCTCCGTCGCGGTCCTCCCCGACCCCGTCGTCGACGAGGACGTCGTCCACAGCTCCGGTGGCCTAGCCGGTGGCGCCGAGCTGGCCTGCCGGTGCAGCAGGACCCGGCCTCCGTGCACGGTAGGATCAGAGTTATCGTAGAGGTCATTCCCTCCTTGGGGAGATTGGCATGGAGCTGCCATCAAGCCAAGCATCTTTACAGCCTCTGGACACTGCAGGAACAAGAGTGTGAGCTTATGGTGATGAAGCAGAAGGAGGAGAAGAAATGGAAGCGGGAGTGAGGCGAGTCGAGTGGATAGGAGGCTCACAATAATTAGTGCGGCGTCGTCTTGTCACCTCGTTCTCTTCATACTCCCTCCGTTCCCTTATATAGTGCGCCTTGTTTGTGGCGTTTATACCAAGACATGTGCTGGCACTTTTATCTGGACTGGAAATACCCCTTGCTTTTGTCAGACTGTCACACATGTGGGTGCATGCAGCTTCGCTGCTGTGTTCCAGTCGTCCAGCGGAGGGGTATCTTTGGTCCAAAGCTGTTTTTGCGCACTACATTCCGGAATTTGATCCAAAACCTTACACGCACTATAATATGGAACTGAGGGAGTATATAGGATAGATCGGTAGGAGGCAGATGATGATGATGATGAGCTTGTGTGTGAGAGATGACCTGACCGCCCTACATACGCATCTCTTTTCTCACATGTGGTTAGTACCCCAGGACGCAGCTTCGGTGCCTGAAAGGCACATGCCTTTGGGTCACTGACATGTGGGCCAGCCACATATTGGACCCACATGTCATAGACAGAAAGGTAGGTGCCTTAAGGCACCGAAGCATCGTCCAGTACCCCACTATGGGGATAATATTCTAGGGGAAATCTCGCTGTTTGGATTGGCATGGATTCGGCCAATGGGAGAGGTGGCGTGTATGAGTGTGCCATGAGTCGGATATATACATGTGGAAAGAATCATGCCATGCCACACCCTTCCCTTATGAATGTAAGTATTGATTACACTGTAGTGTAGTATCTACGCACAGCAGCCTATAAAGCATGATGGGATGGTTCTCACTTTCCATGAAATTTCAGCGAAAACTTGGCAAGTTTTAGTTATTTCAGTAGGTGCCAAATCAGTCGACAATAGATTTTGCTTGTGAACTTGGAGTGCCCACACGCACAGCTGACCGAGAGTGTTCTGTTTGAATGAAAACTTGATGAAACGATCATGGGAACCGGCCACCTCAGTTGCGATTGCACTTTGATATTTCTTTTTTATAGAGAAAAAGCCATGAGATTACAATTTGCCAAAGTGATCAGAGAGATTGCACTTTTATTACTTTGCAAAAACCATTTTGCAGCTCTTCTTTTGGACAACCGTTTGTTTCCACTTTATGTTGGTGCATAACTAGTTTACTGCTCATCCAACATTGATAATTGATCAACTGCAATTAAAATTAGGTACGGGTCTTGTTTAGGGAGTGGTGTCTGGTCATATAATATAGTACTATGAATTTTAATCACCATTCGTGTTAGCGTCCCACTTGCTAATCAATCAACAGAACAAGTTACAGAGTTTGAGGTAGCTAATTCGGATGTAGGGGGAGCATGATAGGGATCGAAGAAGAGAGACGGAGGTGGGAGAGAAGAGCCTGCCGCCGGATTCAGCCTCCTCCCTATAGCTACATATGGGAGCTCCTATTCAGCGACTTATGCGTTGAATAAGAAGGAACACGTACCTCCGCATTGAATAGGAATGAACGCGCACCTCCCGTTAAAAAAATGCAAATTTTGAAAATAAAAATGCTTTAGATATCATAAAATGTTTGTGAATTCCAAATAAAATCAAGGATTCAAAAAATGTTCGTGATTTTGAGAAAAAATAGATATTAAAAAAGTTCATGATTTTGAAAAAAAAATATGATTTCGAAAATATGTTTGAATATTCTGAAAATGTTCATGAATTTTAAAACTGTTCAAAATGTTTAGAAACTTCAAAAATTTTCTAAATTAAAAACAAATTGTCAGCTCAAAAATATTCATGAATTTCAAAAATTGTTTGTCGATTCAAAAATGTTCACGAGTTTCAAAAAAATGTATGAGAACTTGTAAAAAATGTTCATGATCTCAAAAAATGTTTGTGAATTTCATAAATGTTCATGATTTCAATAAAATGTTCGCAAATACAAAAAAAATCACGATTTAAGAAATGTTCGCAAAATGAAAAGGAAAATAATAAATAAAAATTAAAAATTAAAAAACGAGTATGAAAAAGGAAAGGAAAAAAAGAAAATGAAAAGAAAAGTAGAAAAAAAGAAAAAGGAAGACAAATAATATAGAAGATAGAAAAAATAGAAGGGAAAAAAAAGAAAAAATGGTTCAGGGAAGGCTCTAGAACGTTCCTAATACAGGAATAGGGAGTCTGCCATACAATCCTCCTTGGGTCGACCCAATATGTAATGTAGTGAACGCAGGCATATGCGTTTGGTCTCTATCCAAAGACCTACACTCCAAATCATGACTAGTTAGCCGCACTGGGGTGTTGCACGTCTAGCCCAAGGGCAACCCCAACTATGAGTGAGGGTTAGGACAGGTCCCTAACATCCCTCCCTCATTGAAACCCAACCTGGCCCCAAGCCAACGCCACTGAGAACCATTTAGATCCCATTGCACTCGATGTTTCTAGACTTGGTCGGAGTCGCGGTGGTACCAAGGACGGGGTAGACTTCAAGAAGGTAGTAGTAATCATGGCTGAAGGAGCCACCAGTGAAGTGGTCGACATCAATATAGTCTTAGTCGAAGCGGAGGTCATACTTCACTCAAAGAAGGCGGCAACAATTGTGACATCCCTCCCTCCTTTAAAATAACCCTTATTGTAGCAGGTAGAGGACGTAATACTACTCTTGGATGGTGATCCCCTTGTTGATTATCATTGTCGGTGTCAAAACTAGCAGATCTCGGGTAGGGGTACCGAACTGTGCGTCTAAGGTCGATGGTATCAGGAGACAGGGGACACGATGTTTACCCAGGTCCGGACCCTCTCTATGGAGGTAATACCCTACTTCCTGCTTGATTGATCTTGATGAATATGGGTATTACAAGAGTTGATCTACCGCGAGATCGTAATGGCTAAACTCTAGAAGCCTAGCCTGTATGACTAAGGTAATGAATATCTCTCCTTTCCGGACTAAGTCCTCCGGTTTATATAGACACTCGGGATATCTAGGGTTACACAAGGTCGGTTACAGAGAAAGGAATCGACATATCCGGTCGCCAAGCTTGCCTTCCACGCCAAGGAGAGTCCCATCCGGACACGGGTGCATTCTTCGGTCTTCGTATCTTCACAGCCCATCAGTCCGGCCCGTGGCTAACAGGTCGGACGCCTGAGGACCCCTTAGTCCAGGACTCCCTCAGTAGCCCCCGAACCAGGCTTTAATGACGAGGTGTTCGGCGCTCAGATTGTCTTCGGCATTGCAAGACGTGTTCCCCCTCCGACGCTTCCAAGTAATGTATTCGGCTTTTAATTCAATGCCACAGCCTTCGGCTTCTATGCTTCTATGTCTTCAACTTCCACGTGTCGGGCAAATGCGGATGGTCAGGGTCTTTTTGCAAAGAACACCCTAGCCATGCAAGAAAGAGCGTCTATTTAAAGAGATTGGATCTCAGATCCATTCGGCACCACGCGGAAAAAATCCTCAGAGACTGCCAGGAGAGACCACTCCAACATGGCCAACATTCCCAGCTCCTCTTCCCGTTCCAACCTAGAGAGAGGCGAGTGGGAGAGGTGCTCAGTATCCCACAGCCAATTGGATAAGCTGCAAACGTAGGGATTTCTCCCTCCTGCAGATCTGGTCCCTGTTCAAGCAGGATTGGCCTCCTTCAACGGCAAAACCCAAGTGGAGGATTTCCCCAATCCGTCTGCGGGAGAACGAGTGTGCTTCATCCCCTATTTGCTGAGGGGCGTGGGATTCCCCATTCACCCATTCCTCCGAGGGCTTTGATACGTCTCCAACGTATCTATAATTTTTTATTGTTCCATGCTATATTATATTCTGTTTTGGATATTTAGTGGGCTTTATTATACACTTTTATATTATTATTGAGACTAACCTATTAACCGGAGGCCCAGCCCAAATTGTTGTTTTTTTCCTATTTCAGTGTTTCGAAGGAAAAGGATATCAAACGGAGTCCAAACGGAATGAAACCTTCGGGAACGTGATTTTTGGAACAAACGTGGTCCAGAGGACTTGGAGTCTACGTAAAGCAATCAACGAGGAGAGCACGAGGCAGGGGGCGCGCCCACCTCCCCCAGGCGCGCCCTCCACCCTCGTGGGCCCCTCGTTGCTCCACCGACGTACTTCTTCCTCCTATATATACCCATGTACCCTGGAAACATCAGATATGGAGCCAAAACCCTATTTCCACCGCGGCAACCTTCTGTACCCGTGAGATCTCATCTTGGGGCCTTTTTGAAGGAAATATGCCCTAGAGGCAATAATAAAGTTATTATTTATTTCCTTATATCATGATAAATGTTTATTATTCATGCTAGAATTGTATTAAATGGAAACATAATACTTGTGTGAATACATAGATGAACAGAGTGTCACTAGTATGCCTCTACTTGACTAGCTCGTTGATCAAAGATGGTTATGTTTCCTAAACATAGACATGTGTTGTCATTTGATTAACGGGATCACATCATTAGGAGAATGATGTGATTGACATGACCCATTCCATTAGCTTAGCACCCGATCGTTTAGTATGTTGCTATTGCTTTCTTCATGACTTATACATGTTCCTATGACTATGAGATTATGCAACTCCCGTTTGCCGAAGGAACACTTTGTGTGCTACCAAACGTCCCAACGTAACTGGGTGATTATAAAGGAGCTCTACAGGTGTCTCCGAAGGTAAATGTTGGGTTGGCGTATTTCGAGATTAGGATTTGTCACTCCGATTGTCGAAGAGGTATCTCTGGGCCTTCTCGGTAATGCACATCACATAAGCCTTGCAAGCATTGCAACTAATGAGTTAGTTGTGAGATGATGTATTACGGAACGAGTAAAGAGACTTGCCGGTAACGAGATTGAACTAGGTATTAAGATACCGACGATCGAATCTCGGGCAAGTAACATACCGATGACAAAGGGAACAACGTATGTTGTTAGGCGGTCTAACCGATAAAGATCTTCGTAGAATATGTAGGAGCCAATATGAGCATCCAGGTTCCGCTATTGGTTATTGACCGGAGACGTGTCTCGGTCATGTCTACATTGTTCTCGAACCCTTAGGGTCCGCACGCTTAACGTTACGATGATAGTTTCATTATGAGTTTATATGTTTTGATGTATCGAAGGTTGTTCGGAGTCCCGGATGTGATCACGGACATGACGACGAGTCTCGAAATGGTCGAGAAATAAAGATTGATATATTGGACGACTATATTCGGACACCGGAAATGTTCTAGGTGATTTCGGAGAAAACCGGAGTGCCGGAGGGTTACTGGAACTCCCCGTGAGAAGTAATGGGCCTTATGGGCCTTAGTGGAGGGAGAGAGGGGCAGCCAGGGTGGGCCGCGCGCCCCTCCCCCTCTGGTCTGAATTGGACTAGGAGAGGGGGGCGGCGCCCCCCTTTCCTTCTCCCTCTCCCCCTTCCTTTCCCCCTCCTAGTAGGATTAGGAAAGAGGGGAGTCCTACTCCTACTAGGAGGAGGACTCCTCCTCCTGGCGCGCCTAGCAAGGGCCGGCCGGTCTCCCCCTTGCTCCTTTATATACGGGGGCAGGGGGCACCCTAGAGACACAACAATTGATCATTGATCTTTTAGCCGTGTGCGGTTCCCCCCTCCACCATAATCCTCGATAATATTGTAGCAGTGCTTAGGCAAAGCCCTGCGACGGTAGAACATCAAGATCGTTACCACGCCGTCGTGCTGACGAAACTCTTCCCCGACATTCTACAGGATCGGAGTCCGGGGATCGTCATCGAGCTGAACGTGTGCTAGAACTCGGAGGTGTCGTAGTTTCGGTGCTTGATCGGTCGGGCCGTGAAGACGCATGACTACATCAACCGCGTTGTTATAACGCTTCCGCTTTGGGTCTACGAGGGTACATGGACAACACTCTCCCCTCCCGTTGCTATGCATCACCATGATCTTGCGTGTGCGTAGGAAATTTTTTGAAATTACTACGTTTCCCAACAGTGGCATCCGAGCCTGGTTTTATGCGTTCATGTTATATGCACGAGTAGAACACAAGTGAGTTGTGGGCGATATAAGTCATACTGCTTACCAGCATGTCATACTTTGGTTCGGTGGTATTGTTGGATGAAGTGGCCCGGACCGACATTACGCGTACGCTTACGCGAGACTGGTTCTACCGACGTGCTTTGCACACAGGTGGCTGGTGGGTGTCAGTTTCTCCAACTTTAGTTGAACCGAGTGTGGCTACGCCCGGTCCTTGCGAAGGTTAAAACAACACCCACTTGACAAACCATCGTTGTGGTTTTGATGGGTAGGTAAGAACGGTTCTTGCTAAGCCCGTAGCAGCCACGTAAAACTTGCAACAACAAAGTAGAGGATGTCTAACTTGTTTTTGCAGGGCATGTTGTGATGTGATATGGTCAAGACATGATGCTAAATTTTATTGTATGAGATGATCATGTTTTGTAACCGAGTTATCGACAACTGGCAGGAGCCATATGGTTGTCGCTTTATTGTATGCAATGCAATCGCCCTTTAATGCTTTACTTTATCACTAAACGGTAGCGATAGTCGTAGAAGCATAAGATTGGCGAGACGACAACGATGCTACGATGGAGATCGAGGTGTCGCATAGGTGACGATGGTGATCATGACGGTGCTTCAGAGATGAAGATCACAAGCACAAGATGATGATGGCCATATCATATCACTTATATTGATTGCATGTGATGTTTATCTTTTATGCATCTTATCTTGCTTTGTTTGACGGTAGCATTATAAGATGATCTCTCACTAAATTTCAAGATAAAAGTGTTCTCCCTGAGTATGCACCGTTGCCAAAGTTCGTCGTGCCCAGACACCACGTGATGATCAGGTGTGATAAGCTCTACGTCCATCTACAACGGGTGCAAGCCAGTTTTGCACACGCAGAATAGTCAGGTTAAACTTGACGAGCCTAGCATATGCAAATATGGCCTCGGAACACTGAGACCGAAAGGTCGAGCGTGAATCATATAGTAGATATGATCAACATAGTGATGTTCACCATTGAAAGCTACTCCATTTCACGTGATGATCGGTTATGGTTTAGTTGATTTGGATCACGTGATAACTTAAAAGATTAGAGAGATGTCTTTCTTAGTGGGAGTTCTTAAGTAATATGATTAATTGAACTTAAATTTATCACGAACTTAGTACCTGATAGTATCTTGCTTGTTTATGTTTGATTGTAGATAGATGGCCCGTGCTGTTGTTCCGCTGAATTTTAATGCATTCCTTGAGAAAGCAAAGTTGAAAGATGATGGTAGCAATTACACGGACTGGGTCCGTAACTTGAGGATTATCCTCATTGCTGCATAGAAGAATTACGTCATGGAAGCACCGCTGGGTGCCAGGCCCGCTGCTGATGCAACTGACGACGTTAAGAGCGTCTGGCGGAGCAAAGCTGATGACTACTCGATAGTTCAATGTGCCATGCTTTACGGCTTAGAACCGGGTCTTCAATGATGTTTTGAACGTCATGGAGCATATGAGATGTTCCAAGAGTTGAAGTTAATATTTCAAGCAAATGCTCGGATTGAGAGATATGAAGTCTCCAATAAGTTCTATAGCTGCAAGATGGAGGAGAACAGTTATGTCAGTGAGCATATACTCAAAATGTCTGGGTATAATAATCACTTGATTCAATTGGGAGTTAATCTTCCGGATGATTGCGTCATGGACAGAATTCTCCAATCATTGCCACCAAGCTACAAGAGCTTCGTGATGAACTATAATATGCAAGGGATGGACAAAACAATTCCTGAGCTCTTCACAATGCTAAAGGCTGCGGAGGTAGAAATCAAGAAGGAGCATCAAGTGTTGATGGTCAACAAGACCACTAGTTTCAAGAAAAAGGGCAAAGGGAAGAAGAAGGGGAACTTCAAAAAGAACAACAAGCAAGTTGTTGCTCAGGAGAAGAAACCCAAATCTGGACCTAAGCCTGAAACTGAGTGCTTCTACTGCAAGCAGACTGGTCACTGGAAGCGGAACTGCCCCAAGTATTTGGCGGATAAGAAGGATGGCAAGGTGAACAAAGGTATATGTGATATACATGTTATTGATGTGTATCTTACTAGAGCTCGCAGTAGCACCTGGGTATTTGATACTGGTTCTGTTGCTAATATTTGCAACTCGAAATAGGGACTATGGATTAAGCGAACACTGGCAAAGGACGAGGTTACGATGCGCGTGGGAAATGGTTCCAAAGTTGATGTGATCGCGGTCGGCATGCTACCTCTACATCTACCTTCGGGATTAGTATTAGACCTAAATAATTGTTATTTGGTGCCAGCGTTGAGCATGAACATTATATCTGGATCTTGTTTGATGCGAGACGGTTATTCATTTAAATTAGAGAATAATGGTTGTTCTATTTATATAGTAATATCTTTTATGGTCATGCACCCTTGAAGAGTGGTCTATTTTTGATGAATCTCGATAGTAGTGATACACATATTCATAATGTTGAAGCCAAAAGGTGCAGAGTTGACAATGATAGTGCAACTTATTTGTGGCACTGCCGTTTAGGTCATATCGGTGTAAAACGCATGAAGAAACTCCATACTAATGGACTTTTGGAACCACTTGATTATGAATCACTTGGTACTTGCGAACCGTGCCTCATGGGCAAGATGACTAAAACGCCGTTCTCCGGTACTATGGAGAGAGCAACAGATTTGTTGGAAATCATACATACAGATGTATGTGGTCCAATGAATGTTGAGGCTCGTGGCGGATATCGTTATTTTCTCACCTTCACAGATGATTTAAGCAGATATGGGTATATCTACTTAATGAAGCATAAGTCTGAAACATTTGAAAAGTTCAAATAATTTCAGAGTGAAATTAAAAATCATCGTAACAAGAAAATAAAGTTTATACGATCTGATCATGGAGGAGAATATTTGAGTTACGAGTTTGGTCTAAATTTGAAACAATGCGGAATAGTTTCACAACTCACGCCACCCGGAACACCACAGCGTAATGGTGTGTCCAAACGTCGTAATCGTACTCTACTAGATATGGTGCGATCTATGATGTCTCTTATAGATTTACCGCTATTGTTTTGGGGTTATGCTTTAGAGACGGCCGCATTCACATTAAATAGGGCACCATCGAAATCCGTTGAGACGACGCCTTATGAACTGTGGTTTGGCAAGAAACCAAAGTTGTCGTTTCTTAAAGTTTGGGGCTGCGATGCTTATGTGAAAAAGCTTCAATCTGATAAGCTCGAACCCAAATCGGAGAAATGTGTCTTCATAGGATACCCAAAGAAAACTGTTGGGTACACCTTCTATCACAGATCCGAAGGGAAACATTCGTTGCTAAGAATGGATCCTTTCTAGAGAAGGAGTTTCTCTCGAAAGAAGTGAGTGGGAGGAAAGTGGAACTTCATGAGGTAACTGTACCTGCTCCCTTATTGGAAAGTAGTACATCACAGAAACCGGTTTCTGTGACACCTACACCAATTAGTGAGGAAGTTAATGATGATGATCATGAAACTTCAGATCAATTACGGTAATCCTGTTCTAGAAGTCATGCTACTAGATCATGGTGAACCTACGAACTATGAAGAAGCGATGGTGAGCCCAGATACCACAAAATGGCTAGAAGCCATGCAATCTGAGATGGGATCCATGTATGAGAACAAAGTGTGGACTTTGGTTGACTTGCCCGATGATCGGCAAGCAATTGAGAATAAATGGATCTTCAAGAAGAAGACTGGCGCTGACGGTAATGTTACTGTCTACAAAGCTCGACTTGTTGCGAAAGGTTTTCGACAGGTTCAAGGGATTGACTACGATGAGACCTTCTCACCCGTAGCGATGCTTAAGTCTGTCCGAATCATGTTAGCAATTGCCGCATTTTATGATTATGAAATTTGGCAGATGGATGTCAAAACTGCATTCCTGAATGGATTTCTAGAAGAAGAGTTGTATATGATGCAACCGGAAGGTTTTGTCGATCCAAAGGGAGCTAACAAAGTGTGCAAGCTCCAGCGATCCATTTATGGACTGGTGCAAGCCTCTCGGAGTTGGAATAAACGCTTTGATAGTGTGATCAAAGCATTTGGTTTTATACAGACTTTTGGAGAAACCTGTATTTACAAGAAAGTGAGTGGGAGCTCTGTAGCATTTCTGATATTATATGTGGATAACATATTACTGATCGGAAATGATATAGAATTTCTGGATAGCATAAAGGGATACTTGAATAAGAGTTTTTCAATGAAAGACCTCGGTGAAGCTGCTTACATATTGGGCATTAAGATCTATAGAGATAGATCAAGATGCTTAATTAGACTTTCACAAAGCACATACCTTGACAAAGTTTTGAAGAAGTTCAAAATGGATCAGGCAAAGAAAGGATTCTTGCCTGTGTTACAAGGTGTGAAGTTGAGTAGGACTCAATGCCCGACCACTGCAGAAGATAGAGAGAAAATGAAAGATGTTCCCTAAGCTTCAGCCATAGGCTCTATCATGTATGCAATGCTGTGTACCAGACCTGATGTGTGCCTTGCTATAAGTCTAGCAGGGAGGTACCAAAGTAATCCAGGAGTGGATCACTGGACAGCGGTCAAGAACATCCTGAAGTACCTAAAAAGGACTAAGGATATGTTTCTCGTATATGGAGGTGACAAAGAGCTCATCGTAAATGGTTACATTAATGCAAGCTTTGACACTGATCCGGACAATTCTAAATCGCAAACCGGATACATGTTTACATTAAACGGTGGAGCTGTCAGTTGGTGCAGTTCTAAACAAAGCATCGTGGCGGGATCTACATGTGAAGCGGAGTACATAGCTGCTTCGGAAGCAGCAAACGAAGGAGTCTGGATGAAGGCATTCATATCCGATCTAGGTGTCATACCTAGTGCATCGGGTCCAATGAAAATCTTTTGTGACAATACTGGTGCAATTGCCTTGGCAAAAGAATCCAGATTTCACAAGAGAACCAAGCACATCAAGAGACGCTTCAATTCCATCCGGGTTCTAGTTCAGGTGGGAGACATAGAGATTTGCAAGATACATACGGATCTGAATGTTGCAGACCCGTTGACTAAGCCTCTTCCATGTGCAAAACATGATCAGCACCAAGGCTCCATGGGTGTTAGAATCATTACTGTATAATCTAGATTATTGACTCTAGTGCAAGTGGGAGACTGAAGGAAATATGCCCTAGAGGCAGTAATAAAGTTATTATTTATTTCCTTATATCATGATAAATGTTTATTATTCCTGCTAGAATTGTATTAAACGGAAACATAACACTTGTGTGAATACATAGACAAACAGAGTGTCACTAGTATGCCTCTACTTGACTAGCTCGTTGATCAAAGATGGTTATGTTTCCTAACCATAGACATGTGTTGTCATTGGATTAACGGGATCACATCATTAGGAGATTGATGTGCTTGGCATGACCCATTCCATTAGCTTAGCACCTGATCGTTTAGTATGTTCTACCGTCGCAGGGCTTCGCCTAAGCACCGCTACAATATTATCGAGGATTATGGTGGAGGGGGCACCGCACACGGCTAAGAGAACGATCACGAAGATCAACTTGTGTGTCTAGAGATGCCCCCTGCCCCCGTATATAAAGGAGCAAGGGGGGGTGCGGCCGGCCCTAGGAGGAGGCGCGCCGAAGGAGTCCTACTCCTACCGGGAGTAGGACTCCCCCCCTTTTCCCTAGTTGGATTAGGACTTGGGGGGGGGGAGGAAGAGAGGGGGAAAGGAAAAGGGGGGGCGCCGCCCCCCTCCTTGGCCAATTCGGACTTGGGGGGAGGGGCGCGCGGCAGCCCCTAGGCCTCCTCTCCTCTTCCTCCACTAGGCCCATTAAGGCCCATTACGTTACCGGGGGGTTCCGATAACCTCTCGGTACTCCGATAAGATGTCGATTTCACTCGGAACACTTCTGATGTCCAAACATAGGCTTCCAATATATCGATCTTTATGTCTCGACCATTTCGAGACTCCTCTTCATGTCCGCATCCGGGACTCCGAACAACCTTCGGTACATCAAAATATATAAACTCATAATGAAAACTGTCATCGTAACGTTAAGCGTGCGGACCCTACGGGTTCGAGAACAATGTAGACATGACCGAGACACGTCTCCGGTCAATAACCAATAGCGGAACCTGGATGCTCATATTGGCTCCTACATATTCTACGAAGATCTTTATTGGTCAGACCGCATAACAACATACGTTGTTCCCTTTGTCATCGGTATGTTACTTGCCCGAGATTCGATCGTCAGTATCTTAATACCTTGTTCAATCTCGTTACCGGCAAGTCTCTTTACTTGTATCGTAATACATCATCTCGCAACTAACTCATTAGTTGCAATGCTTGCAAGGCTTATGTGATGTGCATTACCGAGAGGGCCTAGAGATACCTCTCCGACAATCGGAGTGACAAATCCTAATCTCGAAATACGCCAACCCAACATGTACCTTTGGAGACACCTACAGAGCTCCTTTATAATCACCCAGTTACGTTATGACGTTTGGTAGCACACAAAGTGTTCCTCCGGTAAACGGGAGTTGCATAATCTCATAGTCATAGGGACATGTATAAGTCATGAAGAAAGCAATAGCAACATACTAAACGATCGGGTGCTAAGCTAATGGAATGGGTCATGTCAATCACATCATTCTCCTAATGATGTGATCCCGTTAATCAAATGACAACACATGTCTATGGTTAGGAAACATAACCATCTTTGATTAATGAGCTGGTCAATTAGAGGCATACTACTGACGTTAAGTTTGTCTATGTATTCACACAAGTATTATGTTTCCGGTTAATACAATTCTAGCATGAACAATAAACATTTATCATGATATAAGGAAATAAATAATAACTATATTATTGCCTCTAGGGCATATTTCCTTCAGTCTCCCACTTGCACTAGAGTCAATAATCTAGATTATACAGTAATGATTCTAACACCCATGGAGCCTTGGTGCTGATCATGTTTTGCACATGGAAGAGGCTTAGTCAACGGGTCTGCAACATTCAGATCCGTATGTATCTTGCAAATCTCTATGTCTCCCACCTGAACTAGAACCCGGATGGAATTGAAGCGTCTCTTGATGTGCTTGGTTCTCTTGTGAAATCTGGATTCTTTTGCCAAGGCAATTGCACCAGTATTGTCACAAAAGATTTTCATTGGACCCGATGCACTAGGTATGACACCTAGATCGGATATGAATGCCTTCATCCAGACTCCTTCGTTTGCTGCTTCCGAAGCAGCTATGTACTCCGCTTCACATGTAGATCCCGCCACGATGCTTTGTTTAGAACTGCACCAACTGACAGCTCCACCGTTTAATGTAAACACGTATCCGGTTTCTGTTTTAGAATCGTCCGGATCAGTGTCAAAGCTTGCAGCAACGTAACCATTTACGATGAGCTCTTTGTCACCTCCATATACGAGAAACATATCCTTAGTCCTTTTCAGGTATTTCAGGATGTTCTTGACCGCTGTCCAGTGATCCACTCCTGGATTACTTTGGTACCTCCCTGCTAAACTTATAGCAAGACACACATCAGGTCTGGTACACAGCATTGCATACATGATAGAGCCTATGGCTGAAGCATAGGGAACATCTTTCATTTTCTCTCTATCTTCTGCAGTGGTCGGGCATTGAGTCTTACTCAATTTCATACCTTGTAACATAGGCAAGAATCCTTTCTTTGCTTGATCCATTTTGAACTTCTTCAAAACTTTGTCAAGGTATGTGTTTTGTGAAAGTCCAATTAAGCGTCTTGATCTATATCTATAGATCTTAATGCCCGATATGTAAGCAGCTTCACCGAGGTCTTTCATTGAAAAACTCTTATTCAAGTATCCTTTATGCTATCCAGAAATTCTATATCATTTCCGATTAGTAATATGTCATCTACATATAATATCAGAAATGCTACAGAGCTCCCACTCACTTTCTTGTAAATACAGGCTTCTCCAAAAGTCTGTACAAACCCAAATGCTTTGATTACACTATCAAAGTGTTTATTCCAACTCCGAGAGGCTTGCCCCTGTCCATAAATGGATCGCTGGAGCTTGCACACTTTGTTAGCTCCTTTTGGATCGACAAAACCTTCCGGTTGCATCATATACAACTCTTGTTTCAGAAATCCATTCAGGAATGCAGTTTTGACATCCATCTGCCAAATTTCATAATCATAAAATACGGCAATTGCTAACATGATTCAGACAGACTTAAGCATCGCTACGGGTAAGAAGGTCTCATCATAGTCAATCCCTTGAACTTGTCGAAAACCTTTTGCGACAAGTCGAGCTTTGTAGACAGTAACATTACCGTCAGCATCAGTCTTCTTCTTGAAGATCCATTTATTCTCAATTGCTTGTCGATCATTGGGCAAATCAACCAAAGTCCACACTTTGTTCTCATACATGGATCCCATCTCAAATTTCATGGCTTCAAGCCATTTTGCGGAATCTGGGCTCACCATCGCTTCTTCATAGTTTTTAGGTTCATCATGATCTAGTAGCATGACTTCAAGAACAGGATTACCGTACCACTCTGGTGCGGATCTTACTCTGGTTGATCTACGAGGTTCAGTAGCAACTTGTTCTGAAGTTTCATGACCATCGTCATTAGCTTCCTCACTAATTGGTGTAGGTGTCACAGAAACCAGTTTCTGTGATGTACTACTTTCCAATAAGGGAGTAAGTACAGTTACCTCATCAAGTTCTACTTTCCTCCCACTCACTTCTTTCGAGAGAAACTCCTTCTCTAGAAAGTTTCCGAATTTAGCAACAAAAGTCTTGCCTTCGGATCTGTGATAGAAGGTGTATCCAACAGTTTCCTTTGGATATCCTATGAAGACACATTTCTCCGATTTGGGTTCGAGCTTATCAGGTTGAAGCTTTTTCACATAAGCATCGCAGCCCCAAACTTTAAGAAACGACAACTTTGGTTTCTTGCCAAACCATAGTTCATAAGGCGTCGTCTCAACGGATTTTGATGGTGCCCAATTTAACGTGAATGCGGCCGTCTCTAAATCATAACCCCAAAACGATAGCGGTAAATCAGTAAGAGACATCATAGATCGCACCATATCTAGTAAAGTACGATTACGACGTTCGGACACACCATTACGCTGTGGTGTTCCGGGTGGCGTGAGTTGCGAAACTATTCCGCATTGTTTCAAATGTACACCAAACTCGTAACTCAAATATTCTCCTCCACGATCAGATCGTAGAAACTTTATTTTCTTGTTACGATGATTTTCAACTTCACTCTAAAATTCTTTGAACTTTTCAAAAGTTTCAGACTTATGTTTCATTAAGTAGATATACCCATATCTGCTTAAGTCATCTGTGAAGGTGAGAAAATAATGATATCCACCACGAGCCTCAACATTCATCGGACCACATACATCTGTATGTATGATTTCCAACAAATCTGTTGCTCTCTCCATAGTACCGGAGAACAGTGTTTTTGTCATCTTGCCCATAAGGCACGGTTCGCAAGTACCAAGTGATTCATAATCAAGTGGTTCCAAAAGCCCATCAGTATGGAGTTTCTTCATGCGCTTTACACCGATATGACCCAAACGGCAGTGCCACAAATAAGTTGCACTATCATTATCAACTCCGCATCTTTTGGCTTCAACATTATGAATATGTGTGTCACTACTATCGAGATTTAATAAGAATAGACCGCTCTTTAAGGGTGCATGACCATAAAAGATATTACTCATATAAATAGAACAACCATTATTCTCTAATTTAAATGAATAACTGTCTTGCATCAAACAAGATCCAGATATAATGTTCATGCTCAACGCTAGCACCAAATAACAATTATTTAGGTCTAATACTAATCCCAAAGGTAGATGTAGAGGTAGCGTGCCAACCGCGATCACATCGACTTTGGAACCATTTCCCACGCGCATCGTCACCTCGTCCTTAGCCAATCTTCGCTTAATCCGTAGTCCCTGTTTCGAGTTGTAAATATTAGCAACAGAACCAGTATCAAATACCCAGGTGCTACTGCGAGCATTAGTAAGGTACACATCAATAACATGTATATCACATATACCTTTGTTCACCTTGTCATCCTTCTTATCCGCCAAATACTTGGGGCAGTTCCGCTTCTAGTGACTAGTCTGCTTGCAGTAGAAGCACTCAGTTTCAGACTTAGGTCCAGATTTGGGTTTCTTCTCCTGAGCAGCAACTTGCTTGCTGTTCTTCTTGAAGTTTCCCTTCTTCTTCCCTTTGCCCTTTTTCTTGAAACTAGTGGTCTTTTTGACCATCAACACTTGATGCTCCTTCTTGATTTCTACCTCCGCGGCTTTTAGCATTGCGAAGAGCTCGGGAATTGTCTTATCCATCCCTTGCATATTATAGTTCATCACGAAGCTCTTGTAGCTAGGTGGAAGTGATTGGAGAATTCTGTCAATGACGCAATCATCTGGAAGATTAACTCCCAATTGAATCAAGTGATTATTATACCCAGACATTTTGAGTATATGCTCACTGACAGAACTATTCTCCTCCATCTTGCAGCTATAGAACTTATTGGAGACTTCATATCTCTCAATCCGGGCATTTGCTTGAAATATTAACTTCAACTCCTGGAACATCTCATATGCTCCATGACGTTCAAAACGTCGTTGAAGACCCGATTCTAAGCCGTAAAGCATGGCACATTGAACTATCGAGTAGTCATCAGCTTTGCTCCGCCAGACATTCTTAACGTCGTCAGTTGCATCAGCAGCAGGCCTGGCACCTAGTGGTGCTTCTAGGACGTAACTTTTCTGTGCAGCAATGAGGATAATCCTCAAGTTACGGACCCAGACCGTGTAATTGCTACCATCATCTTTCAACTTTGCTTTCTCAAGGAACGCATTAAAATTCAACGGAACAACAGCACGGGCCATCTATCTACAATCAAACATAAACAAGCAAGATACTATCAGGTACTAAGTTCATGACAAATTTAAGTTCAATTAATCATATTACTAAAGAACTCCCACTTAGATAGACATCCCTCTAATCCTCTAAGTGATCACGTGATCCAAATCAACTAAACCATGTCCGATCATCACGTGAGATGGAGTAGTTTCAATGGTGAAGATCACTATGTTGATCATATCTACTATATGATTCACGCTCGACCTTTCGGTCTCCGTGTTCCGAGGCCATATCTGTTATATGCTAGGCTTGTCAAGTTAAACCTGAGTATTCCGCGTGTGCAACTATTTTGCACTCGTTGTATTTGAACGTAGATCCTATCACACCCGATCATCACGTGGTGTCTTAGCACGAAGAACTTTCGCAACGGTGCATACTCAGGGAGAACACTTTTACTATGATAATATAGTGAGGGATCATCTTATAATGCTACCGTCAATCAAAGAAAGATAAGATGCATAAAAGATAAAGATCACATGCAATCAATATAAGTGATATGATATGGCCATCATCATCTTGTGCTTGTAATCTCCATCTCCGAAGCATCGTCATGATCACCATCGTCACCGGCGCGACACCTTGATCTCCATCGCAGCATCGTTGTCGTCTCGCCAATCTTATGCTTCTACGACTATCGCTACCGCTTAGTGATAAAGTAAAGCATTACAGGGCGATTGCATTGCATACAATAAAGCGACAACCATATGGCTCCTGCCAGTTGCCGATAACTCGGTTACAAAACATGATCATCTCATACAATAAAATTTAGCATCATGTCTTGACCATATCACATCACAACATACCCTGCAAAAACAAGTTAGACGTCCTCTATTTTGTTTGTTGCAAGTTTTACGTGGCTGCTACGGGCTTAAGCAAGAACCAATCTTACCTACGCATCAAAACCACAACGATAGTTTGCCAAGTTGGTGCTGTTTTAACCTTCGCAAGGACCGGGCGTAGCCACACTCGGTTCAACTAAAGTTGGAGAAACTGACACCCACCAGCCACCTGTGTGCAAAGCACGTCGGTAGAACCAGTCTCGCGTAAGCGTACGCGTAATGTCGGTCCGGGCCGCTTCATCCAACAATACCGCCGAACCAAAATATGGCATGCTGGTAAGCAGTATGATATCGCCCACAAATTACTTGTGTTCTACTCATGCATATAACATCAACATATAAAACCTAGGCTCGGATGCCACTGTTGGGGAACGTAGTAATTTCCTAAATTTTCCTATGCACACGCAAGATCATGGTGATGCATAGGAACGAGAGGGGAGAGTGTGGTCCACGTACCCTCGTAGACCGAAAGCGGAAGCGTTATGACAACGCGGTTGATGTAGTCATACGTCTTCATGGCCCGACCGATCAAGCACCGAAACTACGACACCTCCGAGTTCTAGCACACGTTCAGCTCGATGACGATCCCCGGACTCTGATCCAGCAAAGTGTCGGGGATGAGTTCCGTCAGCACGACGGCGTGGTGACGATCTTGATGTTCTACCATCGCAGGGCTTTGCCTAAGCACCGCTACAATATTATCGAGGATTATGGTGGAGGGGGGCACCGCACACGGCTAAGAGAACGATCATGAAGATCAACTTGTGTGTCTAGAGGTGCCCCCCTGCCCCCGTATATAAAGGAGCAAGGGGGGTGCGGCCGGACCTAGGAGGAGGCGCGCCGGAGGAGTCCTACTTCTACCGGGAGTAGGACTCCCCCCTTTTCCCTAGTTGGATTAGGACTTGGGGGGAAGGAAGAGAGGGGGGAAAGGAAAAAGGGGGGGCGCCGCCCCCCTCCTTGTCCAATTCGGACTTGGGGGGGAGGGGCGCGCGGCAACCCCTAGGCCTCCTCTCCTCTTCCTCCACTAGGCCCATTAGGTTACCGGGGGGTTCCGATAACCTCTCGATACTCCGATAAAATGCCGATTTCACTCGGAACACTTCCGATGTCCAAACATAGGCTTCCAATATATCAATATTTATGTCTCGACCATTTCAAGACTCCTCCTCATGTCCCTGATCACATCCGGGACTCCGAACAACCTTCGGTACATCAAAATATATAAACTCATAATGAAACTATCATCGTAACGTTAAGCGTGCGGACCCTACGGGTTCGAGAACAATGTAGACATGACCGAGACACGTCTCCGGTCAATAACCAATAGCGGAACCTGGATGCTCATATTGGCTCCTACATATTCTACGAAGATCTTTATCGGTCAGACCGCATAACAACATACGTTGTTCCCTTTGTCGTCGGTATGTTACTTGCCCGAGATTCGACCGTCAGTATCTTAATACCTAGTTCAATCTCGTTACCGGCAAGTCTCTTCACTCGTTTCGTAATACATCATCTCGCAACTAACTCATTAGTTGCAATGCTTGTAAGGCTTATGTGATGTGCATTACCGAGAGGGCCCAGAGATACATCTCCGACAATCGGAGTGACAAATCCTAATCTCGAAATAGGCCAACCCAACATGTACCTTCGGAGATGTTGGGGAACGTAGTAATTTCAAAAAAATTCCTACGCACACACAAGATCATGGTGATGCATAGCAACGAGACAGGAGAGTGTTGTCTACGTACCCTCGTAGACCGAAGCGGAAGCGTTGACGCAACATAGAGGAAGTAGTCGTACGTCTTCCCGGTCCAACCGATCCAAGCACCGTTACTCCGGCACCTTCGAGTTCTTAGCACACGTTCAGCTCGATGACGCTCCCCGGGCTCCGAACCAGCAAAGCTTCGGGGATGAGTTTCGTCAGCACGACAGCGTGATGACGATGATGATGTTCTACCGACGCAGGGCTTCGCCTAAGCACTGCAACGATATGACCGAGGTGGAATATGGTGGAGGGGGGCACCGCACACGGCTAAGGAACGATCACGAAGATCAACTTGTGTGTCCATGGGGTGCCCCCTGCCCCCGTATATAAAGGAGTGGAGGAGGGGAGGGCCGGCCCTCTCTATGGCGCGCCCTGGGGAGTCCTACTCCCACCGGGAGTAGGATTCCCCCTTTCCTAGTCCAACTAGGAGTTCTTCCATGTATTAGGAGTAGGTGACAAGGAAGGGGAAGAGGGAAGAGAAGGAAGGAGGGGGCGCCGCCCCTCCCCCTAGTCCAATTCAGACTAGTTAATGGGGGGCCGCGCGGCCTGCCTCTCCCTCTCCCCTATTCTTCCCCGTATTCCCGTAACTCCCCGGTACTCCCGAAAATATCCGAATCACTCAGAACATTTCCGATGTCCGAATATAGTCGTCCAATATATCGATCTTTACGTCTCAACCATTTTGAGACTCATCGTAATGTCCCCGGTCTCATCCGGGACTCCGAACTCCTTCGGTACATCAAAACTCATAAACTCATAATATAACTGTCATTGAAACCTTAAGCGTGCGGACCCTACGGTTCGAGAACAATGTAGACATGACCGAGACATGTCTCCGGTCAATAACCAATAGCGGAACCTGGATGCTCATATTGGCTCCTACATATTCTACGAAGATCTTTATCGGTCAGACCGCATAACAACATACGTTGTTCCCTTTGTCATCGGTATGTTACTTGCCCGAGATTCGATCGTCGGTATCTCAATACCTATTTCAATCTCGTTACCGGCAAGTCTCTTTACTCGTTCCGTAATACATCATCTCACAACTAACATATTAGTTGCAATGCTTGCAAGGCTTATGTGATGTGCATTACCGAGAGGGCCCAGAGATACCTCTCCGACTATCGGAGTGACAAATCCTAATCTCGAAATACGCCAACCCAACAAGTACCTTTGGAGACACCTGTAGAGCACCTTTATAATCACCCAGTTACGTTGTGACGTTTGGTAGCACACAAAGTGTTCCTCTGGTAAACGGGGGTTGCATAATCTCATAGTCATAGGAACATGTATAAGTCATGAAGAAAGCAATAGCAACATACTAAACGATCGGGTGCTAAGCTAATGGAATGGGTCATGTCAATCAGATCATTCAACTAATGATGTGACCTCGTTAATCAAATGACAACACATGTCTAGGGTTAGGAAACATAACCATCTTTGATTAACGAGCTAGTCAAGTAGAGGCATACTAGTGACACTCTGTTTGTTTATATATTCACACATGTATTATGTTTTCCGTCTAATACAATTCTAGCATGAATAATAAACATTTATCATGATATATGAGGAAATAAATAATAACTTTGTTATTGCCTCTAGGGCATACTTCCTTCAGTCTCCCACTTGCACTAGAATCAATAATCTAGTTCACATCGCCATGTGATTTAACAGCAATAGTTCACATCACCATGTGATTTAACACCCATAGTTCACATCGATATGTGACCAACACCCAAAGGGTTTACTAGATTCAGTAATCTAGTTCACATTGCTATGTGATTAACACCCAAAGAGTACTAAGGTGTGATCATGCTTGTGAGAGAAGCTTAGTCAACGGGTCTGCCAAAATTCAGATCCGTATGTATTTTGCAAATTTCAATGTCTACAATGCTCTACACGGAGCTACTTTAGCTAATTGCTCCCACTTTCAATATGTATCTAGATTGAGACTTAGAGTCATCTAGATTAGTGTCAAAACTTGCATCGACGTAACCTTTTACGACGAACCCTTTCTGTCACGTCCATAATCGAGAAACATAGCCTTATTTCACTAAGGATAATTTTGACCGATGTCCAGTGATCTACTTCCTAGATCACTATTGTACTCCCTCGCTTAACACAGTGTAGGGTATACAATAGATCTGGTACATAGCATGGCATATTTTATAGAATCTATGACTGAGGCATAGGGAATGACTTTCATTCTCTTTCTATCATCTGCCGTGGTCGGGCTTTGAGTCTTACTCAATTTCACACCTTGTAAGACAGACAAGAACTCTTTCTTTGACTGTTCCATTTTGAACTACTTCAAAATCTTGTCAAGGTATGTACTCATTGAAAAAACTTATCAAGCGTTTTGATCTATCTCTATAGATCTTGATGCTCAATATGTAAGCAGCTTCACCAAGGTCCTCCTTCAAAAAACTCCTTTCAAATACTCCTTTATGCTTTGCAGAATAATTCTACATTTTTCCGATCAACAATATGTCATTTACATATACTTATCAGAAATGTTGTAATGCTCCCACTCACTTTCTTGTAAATACAGGCTTCACCGTAAGTCTGTATAAAACTATATGCTTTGATCAACTTATCAAAGCGTGTATTCCAACTCCGAGATGCTTGCACCAGTCCATAGATGGATCGCTGGAGCTTGCATATTTTGTTAGCATCTTTAGGATTGACAAAACCTTCTGGTTGCATCATATACAACTCTTCTTTAATAAATCCATTAAGGAATGCTGTTTTGTTTATCCATTTGCCAGATTTCATAAAATGCGGCAATTGCTAACATGATTCGGACAGACTTAAGCATAGATACGAGTGAAAAACTCTCATCGTAGTCAACACCTTGAACTTGTCGAAAACCTTTTGCGACAATTCTAGCTTTGTTGATAGTAACACTACTATCAGCGTCCGTCTTCCTCTTGAAGATCCATTTATTTTCTATGGCTTGCCGATCATCGGGCAAATCAAGTCCATACTTTGTTCTCATACATGGATCATATCTCAGATTTCATGGCCTTAAACCATTTCGCGGAATCTGGGCTCATCATCGCTTCCTCATAGTTCGCAAGTTCGTCATGGTCTAGTAACATGACTTCCAGAACAGGATTACCGTACCACTGTGGTGCGGATCTCACTCTGTTTTACCTATGAGATTCGGTAGTAATTTGATCTGAAGCTACATGATCATCATCATTAGCTTCCTCACTAATTGGTGTAGCAGTCACAGGAACAGATTTCTGTGATGAACTACTTTCCAATAAGGGAGAAGCTACAATTACCTTATCAAGTTCTACTTTCGTCCCACTCACTTCTTTCAAGAGAAACTCCTTCTCTAGAAAGTATCCATTCTCAGCAACGAATGTCTTGCCTTCGGATCTGTGATAGAAGGTGTACCTAACTGTCTCCTTTGGGTATCCTATGAAGACACATTTCTCCAATTTGGGTTTGAGCTTATCAGGATGAAACTTTTTCACATAAGCATCACAACCCCAAACTTTAAAAAACGACAAATTTGGTTTCTTGCTAAACCACAGTTCATATAGTGTCGTCTCAACGGATTTAGATGGTGCCCTATTTAACGTGAATGCAGCTGTCTCTAATGCATAACCCCAAAACGATAGTGGTAAATCGGTAAGAAACATCATAGATTGCACTATATCCAATAAAGTACGGTTATGACGTTCGGACACACCATTATGTTGTGGTGTTCCAGGTGGCATGAGTTTGTGAAACTATTCCACATTATTTTAATTGAAGGCCAAACTCGTAACTCAAATATTTTACCTCTGCGATCATATCGTAGAAACTTTTATTTTTGTTACGATGATTCTCCACTTCACTCTGAAATTCTTTGAACTTTTCAAATGTTTCAGACTAGTGTTTCATCAAGTAGATATACCCATATCTGCTCAAATCATCTGTGAAGGTCAGAAAATAATGATACCCGCCGCGAGCCTTAACACTCATCGGATCGCATACATCAGTATGTATTATTTCCAACAAGTCAGTTTCTCGCTCCATTGTTCCGGAGAACGGAGTCTTAGTCATCTTGCCCATAAGGCATGGTACGCAAGCATCAAGTGATTCATAATCAAGTGATTCCAAAGTCCCATCAGCATGGAGTTTCTTCATGCGCTGTACACCAATATGACCGAAACGGCAGTGCCACAAATAAGTTGCACTATCATTATTAACTTTGCATCTTTTGGCTTCAATATTATGAATATGTGTATCACTACGATCGAGATCCAACGAACTATTTTCATTGGGTGTATGACCATCGAAGGTTCTATTCATGTAAGCAGAACAACAATTGTTTTTTTTAACTTAAATGAATAACCGTATTGCAATAAACATGATCAAATCATATTTATGCTCAACGCAAACACCAAATAACACTTATTTAGGTTCAACACTAATCCCGAAAGTATAGTGAGTGTGCGATGATGATCATATCAATCTTGGAACTACTTCCAACACACATCGTCACTTCACCCTTAACTAGTCTCTGTTTATTCTGCAACTCCCGTTTCAAGTTACTAATCATAGCAACTGAACTAGTATCAAATACTTAGGGGTTGCTATAAACACTAGTAAAGTACACATCAATATCATGTATATCAAATATACCTTTGTTTACTTTGCCATCCTTTCTTATCCGCCAAATACTTGGGGCAGTTTTGCTTCCAGTGACCAGTCCCTTTGCAGTAGAAGCACTTAGTCTCAGGCTTAGGTCCAGACTTGGGTTTTTCAATTGAGCAGCAACTTGCTTGCCGTTCTTCTTGAAGTTCCCCTTCTTTCCCTTTGCCCTTTTCTTGAAACTAGTGATCTTGTTAACCATCAACACTTGATGTTTTTCTTGATTTCTACCTTCGTCGATTTTTAGCATCACGAAGAGCTTGGGAATCGTTTCCGTTATCCCTTGCATATTATAGTTCATCATGAAATTCTACTAACTTGGTGATGGTGACTAGAGAATTCTGGTCAATCACTATCTTATCTGGAAGATTAACTCCCACTTGATTCAAGTGATTGTAGTACCCAGACAATCTGAGCACGTGCTCACTAGTTGAGCGATTCTCCTCCATCTTTTTAGCTATAGAACTTGTTTGAGACTTCATATCTCTCAACTCGGGTATTTGCTTGAAATATTAACTTCAACTCCTGGAACATCTCATATGGTCCATGACGTTCAAAACGTCTTTGAAGTCCCAATTCTAAGTTGTTAAGCATGGTGCACTAAACTATCAAGTAGTCATCATATTGAGCTAGCCAAACGTTCATAACGTCTGCATCTGCTCCTGTAATAGGCCTGTCACCTAGCGGTGCATCAAGGACATAATTCTTCTATGCAGCAATGAGGATAAACCTCAGATCACGGATCCAATCTGTATCATTGCTACTAACATTTTTCAACACAATTTTCTCTAGGAACATATCAAAATAAACATATGAAAGCAACAACGCGAGCTATTGATCTACAACATAGATATGCTAATACTATCAGGACTAAGTTCATGATAAATTAAAGTTCAATTAATCATATTACTTAAGAACTCCCACTTAGATAGACATCCCTCTAATCGTCTAAGTGATCACGTGATCCACATCAACTAAACCATGTCCGATCATCACGTGAGATGGAGTAGTTTCAATGGTGAACATCACTATGTTGATCATATCTACTATATGATTCATGCTCGACCTTTCGGTCTTCGTGTTTCGAGGCCATATCTGTATATGCTTGGCTCGTCAAGTATAACCTGAGTATTCCGCGTGTGCAACTGTTTTGCACCGATTGTATTTGAACGTAGAGCCTATCACACCCGATCATCATGTGGTGTCTCAGCACGAAGAACTTTCGCAACGGTGCATACTCAGGGAGAACACTTCTTGATAATTAGTGAGAGATCATCTTAAAATGCTACCGTCAATCAAAGCAAGATAAGATGCATAAAAGATAAACATCACATGCAATCAATATAAGTGATATGATATGGCCATCATCATCTTGTGCTTGTGATCTCCATCTTCGAAGCACTGTCATGATCACCATCGTCACCGGCGCGACACCTTGATCTCCATCGTAGCATCGTTGTAGTCTCGCCAATCTTATGCTTCTACAACTATCGCTACCGCTTAGTGATAAAGTAAAGCATTACAGGGCGATTGCATTGCATACAATAAAGCGACAACCATATGGGTCCTGCCAGTTGCCGATAACTCAATTACAAAACATGATCATCTCGTACAATAAAATTTAGCATCATGCCTTGACCATATCACATCACAACATGCCCTGCAATAACAAGTTAGACGTCCTCTACTGTGTTTGTTGCAAGTTTTACGTGGCTGCTACGGGCTTAAGCAAGAACCAGTCTCACCTACGCATCAAAACCACAACGATAGTTTGTCAAGTTGATGCCGTTTTAACCTTCGCAAGGACCGGGCGTAGCCACACTCGGTTCAACTAAAGTTGGAGAAACTGACACCCGCCAGCCACCTGTGTGCAAAGCACGGCGGTAGAACTAGTCTCGCGTAAGCGTACGCGTAATGTCGGTCCGGGCCGCTTCATCCAACAATACCGCCGAACCAAAGTATGACATGCTGGTAGGCAGTATGACTTATGTCGCCCACAACTCATTTGTGTTCTACTCGTGCATATAACATCAAACCATAAAAACCTAGGCTTGGATGCCACTGTTGGGGAACGTAGTAATTTCAAAAAAAATCCTACGCACACACAAGATCATGGTGATGCATAGCAACGAGACAGGAGAGTGTTGTCTACGTACCCTCGTAGACCGAAGCGGAAGCGTTGACGCAACGTAGATGAAGTAGTCGTACGTCTTCCCGGTCCAACCGATCCAAGCACCGTTACTCCGGCACCTCCGAGTTCTTAGCACACGTTCAGCTCGATGACGCTCCCCGGGCTCCGATCCAGCAAAGCTTCGGGGATGAGTTTCGTCAGCACGACGGCGTGATGACGATGATGATGTTCTACCGACGCAGGGCTTCGCTTAAGCACTGGATCGATATGACCGAGGTGGAATATGGTGGAGGGGGGCACCGCACACGGCTAATGAACGATCACGAAGATCAACTTGTGTGTCCATGGGGTGCCCCCTGCCCCCGTATATAAAGGAGTGGAGGAGGGGAGGGCCGGCCCTCTCTATGGCGCGCCCTGGGGAGTCCTACTCCCACCGGGAGTAGGATTCTCCCTTTCCTAGTCCAACTAGGAGTCCTTCCATGTATTAGGAGTAGGAGACAAGGAAGGGGAAGAGGGAAGAGAAGGAAGGAGGGGGCGCCGCCCCTCCCCCTAGTCCAATTCGGACTAGTTAATGGGGGGGTGCGCGGCCTGCCTCTCCCTCTCCCCTATTCTTCCCCGTATTCCCGTAACTCCCCGGTACTCCCGAAAATACCCGAATCACTCAGAACCTTTCCGATGTCCGAATATAGTCGTCCAATATATCGATCTTTACGTCTCGACCATTTCGAGACTCCTCGTCATGTCCCCGATCTCATCCGGGACTCCGAACTCCTTCGGTACATCAAAACTCATAAACTCATATTATAACTGGCATCGAAACTTTAAGCGTGCGGACCCTGCGGTTCGAGAACAATGTAGACATGACCGAGACATGTCTCCGGTCAATAACCAATAGCGGAACCTGGATGCTCATATTGGCTCCTACATATTCTACGAAGATCTTTATCGGTCAGACCGCATAACAACATACGTTGTTCCCTTTGTCATCGGTATGTTACTTGCCCGAGATTCGATCATCGGTATCTCAATACCTAGTTCAATCTCGTTACCGGCAAGTCTCTTTACTCGTTCCGCAATACATCATCTCACAACTAACATATTAGTTGCAATGCTTGCAAGGCTTATGTGATGTGCATTACCGAGAGGGCCCAGAGATACCTCTCCGACTATCGGAGTGACAAATCCTAATCTCGAAATACGCCAACCCAACAAGTACCTTTGGAGACACCTGTAGAGCACCTTTATAATCACCCAGTTACGTTGTGACGTTTGGTAGCACACAAAGTGTTCCTCCGGTAAACGGGAGTTGCATAATCTCATAGTCATAGGAACATGTATAAGTCATGAAGAAAGCAATAGCGACATACTAAACGATCGGGTGCTAAGCTAATGGAATGGGTCATGTCAATCAGATCATTCAACTAATGATGTGACCTCGTTAATCAAATAACAACTCTTTGTTCATGGTTAGGAAACATAACCATCTTTGATTAACGAGCTAGTCAAGTAGAGGCATACTAGTGACACTCTGTTTGTTTATATATTCACACATGTATTATGTTTCCGGCTAATACAATTCTAGCACGAATAATAAACATTTATCATGATATATGAGGAAATAAAGAATAACTTTATTATTGCCTCTAGGGCATATTTCCTTCAGGAGACACCTGTAGAGCTCCTTTATAATCACCCAGTCACGTTGTGACGTTTCGTAGCACACAAAGTATTCCTCCGGTAAACGGGAGTTGCATAATCTCATAGTCATAGGAACATGTATAAGTCATGAAGAAAGCAATAGCAACATACTGAACGATCGGGTGCTAAGCTAATGGAATGGGTCATGTCAATCACATCATTCTCCTAATGATGTGATCCCGTTAATCAAATGACAACACATGTCTATGGTTAGGAAACATAACCATCTTTGATTAACGAGCTAGTCAAGTAGAGGCATACTAGTGACATTAAGTTTGTCTATTTATTCACACAAGTATTATGTTTCCGGTTAATACAATTCTAGCATGAACAATAAACATTTATCATGATATAAGGAAATAAATAATAACTTTATTATTGCCTCTAGGGCATATTTCCATCAGCTATTGCTTTCTTCATGACTTATACATGTTCCTATGACTATGAGATTATGCAACTCCCGTTTGCTGGAGGAAGACTTTGTGTGCTACCAAACATCACAACATAACTGGGTAATTATAAAGGAGCTCTACAGGTGTCTCCGAAGGTACATGTTGGGTTGGCATATTTCGAGATTAGGATTTGTCACTCCGATTGTCGGAGAGGTATCTCTGGGCCCTCTCGGTAATGCACATCACATAAGCCTTGCAAGCATTGCAACTAATGAGTTAGTTGTGAGATGATGTATTACGGAACGAGTAAAGAGACTTGCCGGTAACGAGATTGAACTAGGTATTAAGATACCGACGATCGAATCTCGGGCAAGTAACATACCGATGACAAAGGGAACAACGTATGTTGTTATGCGGTCTGACAGATAAAGATCTTCGTAGAATATGTAGGAGCCAATATGAGCATCCAGGTTCCGCTATTGGTTTTTGACCGGAGACGTGTCTCGGCCATGTCTACATTGTTCTCGAACCCGTAGGGTCCGCACGCTTAACGTTACGATGACAGTTTCATTATGAGTTTATATGTTTTGATGTTCCGAAGGTTGTTCCGAGTCCCGGATGTGATCACGGACATGACGAGGAGTTTCGAAATGGTCGAGACATAAAGATTGATATATTGGACGACTATATTCTGACACCGGAAATGTTCTGGGTGATTTGGGAGAAAACCGGAGTGCCGGAGGGTTATCGAAACCCCCCGGGAGAAGTAATGGGCCTTATGGGACTTAGTGGAGAGAGAGAGGGGCAGCCAGGGTGGGCCGCACGCCCCCTCCCCCTCTGGTCCGAATTGGACTAGGAGAGGGGGGGCGGCGCCCCCCTTTCCTTCTCCCTCTCCCCCTTCCTTTCCCCCTCCTAGTAGGAGTAGGAAAGAGGGGAGTCCTACTAGTAGTAGGAGTAGGAAAGAGGGGAGTCCTACTCCTACTAGGAGCCTCCTCCTGGCGCGCCTAGCAAGGGCCGGCCGGCCTCCCCCCTTGCTCCTTTATATACGGGGGCAGGGGGCACCCTAGAGACATAACAATTGATCATTGATCTTTTAGCCGTGTGCGGTGCCCCCCTCCACCATAATCCTCGATAATATTGTAGCGGTGCTTAGGCGAAGCCCTGCGACGGTAGAACATCAAGATCGTTACCACGCTATCGTGCTGACGAAACTCTTCCCCGACATTCTGCTGGATCGGTGTCCGGGGATCGTCATCGAGCTGAACATGTGCTAGAACTCGGAGGTGTCGTAGTTTCGGTGCTTGATCGGTCGGGCCGTGAAGACGTACGACTACATCAACCGCGTTGTTATAACGCTTCTTCTTTCGGTCTACGAGGGTACGTGGACAACACTCTCCCCTCTCGTTGCTATGCATCACCATGATCTTGCGTGTGCGTAGGAATTTTTTGAAATTACTACGTTTCCCAACACTTTTCCGGCGCTCCGCCGGAGGGGGCATTGATCACGGAGGGCTTCTACATCAACACCATAGCCTCTCCGATGATGTGTGAGTAGTTTACCTCAGACCTTGGGTCCATAGTTATTAGCTAGATGGCTTCTTCTCTCTCTTTGGATCTCAATACAGAGTTCTCCTCGATCTTCTTGGAGATCTATTCGATGTAATCTTCTTTTGCGGTATGTTTGTCGAGATCCGATGAATTGTGGGTTTATGATCAAGCTTATCTATGAACAATATTTGAATCTCCTCTGAATTCTTTTATGTATGATTGGTTATCTTTGCAAGTCTCTTCGAATTATCAGTTTGGTTTGGCCTACTAGATTGATCTTTCTTGCAATGGGAGAAATGCTTAGCTTTGGGTTCAATCTTGTGGTGTCCTTTCCCAGTGAAAGCAGGGGCAACAAGGCACGTATTGTATTGTTGCCATCAAGGATAAAAAGATGGGGTTTATATCATATTGCATGAGTTTATCCCTCTACATCATGTCATCTTGCTTAAAGCGCTACTCTATTTTTATGAACTTAATACTCTAGATGCATGTTGTATAGCGGTTGATGTGTGGAGTAATAGTAGTAGATGCAGAATCATTTCGGTCTACTTGTCACGGACGTGATACCTATATACATGATCATACCTAGATATTCTCATAACTATGCTCAATTCTATCAATTTCTCGACAGTAATTCGTTTACCCACCGTAATACTTATGCTCTTGAGAGAAGCCACTAGTGAAACCTATGGCCCCGGGGTCTATTTCCCATCATATTAATCTTCCAACACTTAGTTATTTTTATTACCGTTTATTTTACTTTGCATCTTTATTTCTCTTTATCATAAAAATACCAAAAATATTATTTATCATATCTATCAGATCTCAGTCTCGTAAGTGACCGTGAAGGGATTGATAGCCCCTTTATCGCGTTGGTTGCGAGGTTCTTATTTATTTGTGTAGGTGCGTGGGACTCAATCGTGGTCTCCTACTGGATTGACACCTTGGTTCTCAAAAACGGAGGGAAATACTTACGCTACTTTACTGCAGCACCCTTTCCTCTTCAAGGGAAAACCAACGCAGTGCTCAAGAGGTAGCAAAAAGGATTCCTGGCGCCGTTGCCGGGGAGATTTGCGCCAAGTCAAGTCAAAGATTTGAACTCCGTCAACGAGTCATTTCTGGCGCCGTTGCCGGGGAGATTTGTGCCAAGTCAAGTCAAGATTTGAACTCCCGTCAACGAGCCATTTCTGGCGCCGTTGCCGGGAGCCTAAGCACAAGTCAAGACATACCAAGTACCCATCACAAACTCTTATCCCTCGCATTATATGATTTGCCATTTGCCTCTCGTTTTTCTCTCCCCACTTCACCCTTGCCGTTTTATTCGCCCTTTTTTTTGTTCCCTCTCTTTTCCGCTCGCCTTTCTTTCGCCATGTCAAAACCAAAAAGGGTTGGGGATTCTCTCCCGAGTTTTAGTACTATGGACAATCCTTCTATTCTCTCTAAACTCATAAATAATGATGCTAGGGAAAGACCTACTAGAGTTATCAATGAGAGTCTTAATAATTTTGATGAAGATGATTCCGGAATTTTTTGTTATTTACTCGATGAATCTTTGAAAGATGCGTGGGATAGACTATTAAGAATCCGGGCTAACTATGTGCCCCAATACCAAATTCAAATTTACTTAAAGAGCTTTTATATTGCCCTACCTTCTTCGTTTAAGCATGTCTTAGATTCTGTGTAGTGCCAAAAATGTTCTTATATTATGGGACGGAGGGAGTATATTTGAAGAAGGTTTTCTTGAAAGGGACGCCGTAGATACACTTGCTAGTAGATGATAGGAGTACACTGCCAATTAAGTCAAAGCATGGCGTGGAAAAAGTTATGTGGCTGCGGCGCACAAACAAACAAATCTGGCATGGCATGGAGCGAAATTTCAAACCAAATAGCACATCAAGCTATGACTGCATCGCATTAGCACAGCGACGGGATCCTGAGAGGCTGGAACGACGATGAGAGCTGAGCATCGCTCCAGTCAACAGTCAACACAACTACAGTGCACAGTACAGAGCCCATGGCCATGGGAGAAGGCGGCCTCGCTACGTTAGTTGTCAATCATAGTGTGCTAGCCTCGAGTCAGATACCAAGCTCCTACTCTAGCTTCGATACGTACCATGGCCGTGGGTTTCGCTGGCGGCGGCGAGGACCAGAGGCGGTACGGCGGGAGGGTCACCGCGTTCGCGGCGCTCTCCTGCATCACGGCGGCCATGGGCGGCGCCATCTTCGGCTACGACATCGGCACCGCGGGAGGGGTGTCGTCCATGGAACCGTTCCTCAGGGACTTCTTCCCGGACGTGCACCGGCGGATGCAGGCCCGCGCCGGCGTCGGCAACTACTGCAAGTTCGACAGCCAGCTCCTCACGCTCTTCACTCCTCGCTCTACGTCTCGGGGCTCCTCACGGCCGTGCTCGTCGCATCGTGGTTCACGGAGAGGCACGGGCGCCGGCCGTCCATGATCCTCGGCGGCGTCGCCTACCTCGGCGGCGCGGCGGTCAGCGGGGGCGCCGTGAACGTCTACATGGCCATCCTCGGCAGGGCGCTGCTCGGCGTCGGCCTCGGGTTCGCCAATCAGGTCACAGGAAGAAATTTTCTACATATTCGTAATCTACGTGGAAAAATATGCTGACAATTTTGATGGCAGGCAGTGCCACTGTACCTGTCGGAGATGGCGCCGGCGCGATACAGGGGAGCCTTCAGCAACGGCTTCCAGTTCAGCCTCTGTCTCGGGGCTCTCGCCGCCACCGTCGTCAACTATGGCGCCGAGAAGATCAAGGCTGGCTGGGGCTGGAGGCTCTCGCTGGGCCTAGCCGGCGTCCCCGCCGTGCTGCTCGTCGTCGGCGCGAGCTTCCTGCCGGAGACGCCCAACAGCCTCGTCCAGCAAGGCAAAGGCCGTGGCGAGGTGAAGGCGCTGCTCCAGAAGATCAGAGGCATAGACGCCGTCGACCAAGAGCTCGACGACATCGTCGCCGCCAACGCAACGGGGCAGGCCGGCGACAACGGCCTGCGCCTCATCCTGTCGCAGCGACGGTACCGCCCGCAGCTTGCCATGGCCGTCCTCATACCGTCCTTCACGCAGCTCACGGGGATCAACGCCATCGGCTTCTACGCGCCGGTGCTGCTGCGCACCATCGGCATGAGCGAGAGCGCCGCGCTGCTCTCCACCATCGTCATGGTATTCGTCTCCTCCGCGTCCACCTTCGCGTCCATGCTCCTCGTCGACCGCTTCGGGAGGCGGACGCTCCTCGTCCTCGGCGGCGTCCAGATGTTCCTCTCCGAGGTGCTCATCGGCGCCATCATGGCCGCCAAGCTCCGCGACGAGGGCCAGGTCAGCAGGACCTACGCCGTCGTCCTCATCTTCCTCATCGCCGTCTACTCCACCGGCTTCGGCTGGTCCTGGGGCCCGCTCAGCTGGCTGATACCGAGCGAGATCTTCCCGCTCGAGGTCCGCTCCGCCGGGCAGAGCATCACCGTGGCGTCGGGCTTCGTGTTCACCATCCTCGTCGCGCAGTACTTCCTGGCCATGCTGTGCCGCTTGAAGGCGTGGTTGTTCTTCTTCTTCGCCGGGTGGATTTTGGTCATGACGGCGTTCGCGTACCTCTTCTTGCCGGAGACCAAGGGGATCCCCATTGAGCAGATTGGGAACCTATGGGGGAGGCACTGGTACTGGAAGAGAGTTGTGGGGGTTGACGAAGTACACGACGGTCAGAAGCTCTGAAGCTGCTTTCAGTCTTTCAGAGAAGAAGCGCGGCTAATCTCCACCCGAGCTCATATGCGAGCTCATATGCTCCCGCATGAACACTAAAATCGAAAAAAAAATAAAAAAAATTCAAAAATTTTTAATTTTTTTAGGAGAAACATTGACAAAAGTTCTAAGTGCCTGCAAAAATTCGTCATGAAATCACATTCCTAGAAAGCGTGGCAAAAAAAACAAAAATAGTACTCTGAAAAAGCTACTTTCAAACGCATTTTGAAGCACTGAATTTGTTTTTTTTTGCCACGCCTTACAGAAATGTGATTTCATGATGAATTTTTGCAGCCATTTAGAACTTTTGTCAATGTTTCTCTCAAAAAAAAAATTAGAATTTTTTGAATTTTTTTCGATTTTTTTTCGATTTTACTATTCATGCAGGAGCATATGAGCTCGGGTGCAGAATGGACTTTTCGCTCTGAAGCTGCTTTCACTGCTCTAAACTTTATTCCCTATATGACATTTTCGTTCATTTTAAGTCTAAATGACACATGAAAAGACTCTTTTGCCCCTCGTGTGGTATGTGTGTGTGTGGGGAGGGGGGCAATAGCGCACACATGCAGCATCAGTGCGAGGGCAGAAGCACACACGCAGCAACACATACACATGCACCAACACACACGCACGCGCACACGCGCGCAACAACACGCACGCGCGCGTGCACACACACGCAGCAACACATGCACGCGCACACACACACGCAGCAACGCACACGCACGCAGCACACACACATACACACACATGCAGCAGCAGCACACACGCAGGCAGCACATAGGCACGCAACAGCACACACGCGCGCTCGCGCGCGTACACACGCAGTAGCAAACACACACGCAACAGCACACATGCACACACGCAACAGCGCACACACGCGCACACACACATACCGCATGAGGGGAAAAATCATCTTTTCAGGTGTCATTTAGGCTTAAAATGGACGGAAGTGTCGTATAGGAAATAAAATTTAGGACTAGTGTCAAATAGGGAAGAAAAACCAAATAAGGAACCAGTTTTTAAGACGGTGTCAAATAAGGAATTTTCTCAATAAGCTAAGCTAGCTTCTCTAAAACGAGTTCTTTTTAGCTGCTAGCTTTTTTTGACAATAAGCTGCTAGAAGCTGGAAAAGAACTAGCCCATAACTAAGGAGATACCAAGGGATATATTCGAATACGGATTAGAGTTTTCACCCCTGAAACTCAAGACCCAGTACTCAAACAAAACCACCTACCCAATGTTGCCATGTGCTGCCACCACCTGCATCCGTCGTCGCCAAAGGGTGGAGGGAGATCCGTGCAAAATTTTCTTTTAATTTCTTTTTTTTTGTTGTGTCACTTGATTGAGACTTGGTTAAGTCTGAGTCGACTGAAGATCTAACAACACCTGAAGTTAATTTATAAACTCGGATAATATCGATGTGATACAGGCAATGCAAGAGGGTGGTCTATTTGCGGGACCGCCCGCTGCTATTATAGATGATTGCTATCACATGTCCCGTGATCTTGTCATAGCTTAGTTTGAGCATTGCCATCGTGAAGCAAATTCTGTTGCCCACGAGTTAGCAAGATTAGCTAGGTTCTCTCCCCCTAGCACCTGGTTCGATGAGGCCCCTAGTGCCTTACTTCCCCTTATTGTAAAAGACTCTTTGTTGGTTTCTTCTGAATAAATAAGGGGTTGGAGAGTTAAAAAAAACACTATTGACAAAATAATAAAGAGTCCATCCTACAAAGAGGGAGAAAGTGTGCGTACTCCATACCATACATCATTCTACGTTTAATTCTCACGCTGTAAGGAATGAACAAATCGAATTGAAACGAGCGGTTATCAAAAAAGATAAAAAAAATTAAAACGAGCGGTCAGCAAACACACGGCACGGCACGTACGTCCGTGGCTGCCGAAACAAGACACAAACACACGAGTGCCATGCATGCACGCGCGCATCCGCACGGGGCCGCGACGCCTGCCCGCGCACAAATTAACGCGCGTGCGTATCAGCCGCGGCAGCCATTTTGGGCGTGGCATCCGCGCGAGTAGGGGTTGGCCTCCTGCGGCTTATACCCCACACCCGTCGCCTTGAGCACGCGCGCCGTGGTGCTCTCCGGCTGCGTCGCCTCCGCCGCCGCCGCGTGGGACTCCTGCAGGACCGCCATCAGCAGGCAGCCGGCCAGCAGCAGGGCCGCCAGCCCCAGACGCACGCGCTTCGCCTTGCTCTCCATGAACGACCAGAGATCGATCAGTGTAGCTACTCTGGCTAGCGTTTTAATGAGTTGCCTCGGATCTTTTCTTGGTTTCTTCTCCTTCAGGTTCAGCTGGGGCAGGGAGGCTTTTCTAGGGGCTTTGCTTCATCGGCCTAAAGATAGATACGGATGGGAGGGAACGTCGGGATTAGCTCTCATTTTCATTGTGTTCGAAAACACTCGTGTGTCTATTTATATGCTGGGAGACTAGCTATATTTGGTGCTGCTTCGATTTTCGGGTTTCATTTAGGCCATGTTTTGTACGACTATCTTTAACAATAAACCTACATGTACGGGATCTATCCTTCATGGGATACCTTTGTCAAGACTATCTCTAACCCAGTTGGTAAAAAAAAACGAAAATGTTAAGCCCACACGTGTGGGCGTTTGCACATCGCCCACACGCCTCCATCACCACTCATTTTGCCACGTATGAATAGATGACATCAGCAGAATTTTTTTGGTTTTCGGCTTAAAAATGTTGTATCTCCTAAATAAAAAAGCGAACTAAAAATCTGTTTTCACCATTAAATCCGTCTCGACGAGATCTTCAAAACTAGACCCCATGTTGATATGTTTCGACGAATTTTTTTTTGCCAGAAGTTGTCATGATGTTTACACTGCAGTTGCCACAGGGCTTAAACTAAAGTTGCCATGTGGCAATTTTAGTTTATAGATCATGGCAATTTTAGTATTTTGATGATGGCAACTCCAGTACTTTGACCATGAAAATTATTTTTTGTATGAACCATGGCAATTTTACGTGCATGTATCATGACAATTTTAGTTTATGGTTCATGGCAAGTCTAGTTTCTTAATTCCCCGTTTTATAAATGTCAAATTTTACTTTTAAATGTAGAAGAAAATAGCTGAAACATATCATAGCAACTTCAGTGTAAACATCATGGCAATTCATATGCAATAGACATGGCAACTTTTAATCCAAAAAAAATTTCATCAAAACATATCAACATGGGATCTAGTTTCGAAGATCTCATCGCGAGGGATTTAATGGTGAAAACGGATTTTTTAATCGGATTTTTCGTTTAAGAGATAAAACATTTTAAAAACTGAAAATCCAAAAAGATTCCTACATGCATGCATGCGATGACGTGGCAATCTGTTTATATTAGAGACGTGTGGTGCGTCTCCCTTCCTGCCACACGTGTGGCAGTTAGCGCGAAAATCTCATTTTGCCAAAAGACAAGAAGCAGTTGGGTAATGAGGTGGTTACTGACCAGGAAAGAATAGTGGAGGTGTTCTTGAACGCTTACGAGGATCTCTTTGGTATGGTGGGTACTCATGACAGTACCTTCCTACATCCCCTTGTTAGAGTCTGAACCAAAATGGAGCCTTCCCGTCCGTTTGGATTTTGGGCCGTCGGATTAGCCTTCCAAAACAGTCCTGGCCGTCGGATCTTTATCTGGAGCGATCCTGGCCGTCGCATCTTCATCCGTAGCATTCCTGGCCATCGGATTCATTGAAACACTGCTACGTGGTCAAGCAGTGTGCCACCGCCTGTAAATCCCGTGCCCCACCAAGGGCATTCTCGTCTTTTCACACCCGGGCGTATAAAACACACCCGGTCAAAACCTAGCCACCGCCTCCCGCACACGCGCACCCCGCTCCTCCTCTCCTCTGCACCGCCGCGGCCCGCCCTCCTTCCCTCACATCGCGCCTGCACGCGCCCCGCTCCATCCTCGCCTCTGCACCGCCGCCGCCCGTCCTCCTCCTCTCCCTGTAGCATGGCGCAGCGGCTGCACCCCGAAAGCAAATACATTGGCCCCCTCCCCCTCCCTCACGCTCCCCATCTACTCCATCCATCCATCCATCCATCAGATGCTAGAGCAGTGGTATTAGTAGCTTCCACGGTCCGGGAGGAGGTTTCTTGGCCCCTTAGCGAGCGCGCAGGCGACAGAGAGAAGAGAAGGGAGGTCGCTTACTCGGGGTCACGCGAGAACTGCTAATAGGGCCGTCGTTGTTGTGGCGGTGGGCGCCGACTGTGGTGCTACTGGTGGGGGTTCTTGGGTTGTTGGCGGCGTCAGAGGGGGCGGACGGCGAGGGGACGGCGAGGCGCTGATGGCCCTCAAGGCGGGCTTTGGAAACGCCGCCAACGCCCTCGCCAACTGGGACGGCGGCCGCGACCAGTGCGCCTGGCGGGGCCGCCCCGATCAGCTCTGGCCGCCTCCACCACCACCCACTGATAAGAGTCCCCGGCTACACCTCCTCCTCCATCCCGTGGTCATCACCGGGAGGAGCAGCAGCTCTGCCTGGAGGCGTCGCCATCGGCTAGCGGAGCATCGGACGCGTTCGTGCACCCCCTGGAAAAGAAGACGACCCAAGGTGAGCAGCCTCTGATCCGCCATGCGAAGTGAGCGACGAGCCTCTCCCATCCCCCCCCCCTCTCACACACGTGGATTTACAAGTTCATTCGCTCAAGATTTGATATTTTGATCTGTTCATTTGCAGGGGGGTTAGATCCCAAGGGGCAGAGATGCAGTCCTTCGGGATCCTTCGCCTAGGTGCTCCTCCTCCTTCACCGACCCCCCAACTCCATCGTGCTCGATGCATTTGGCGTTCAGGACGTCCTACAGGCTGGTAGTCATTTGTCGGTGCTTGGAGGTGTGACCTGCACGTCCCCATGTATGGCAAATCATCATCCCTTCCTTTTCTATTTTTTCATAGAATAGATGAACACCCACAATTCAGTCTAGGGTCATCAGGTGTGTGTTCTTCTCCAATTCGTGTTGTTGAAGCTTCATCTGTTCGTACTGGTTTCCAGGTTATACTAATTAAACTTCAGTTATTTAGCGTGTAGCGTCTCTTGGCAGCTTAGTGGGCAGTGGAGACATTTTTTTTGGACAGCTGAATGAGAGAAAAGTTACATGTATGTAAGTTAAAGATCTGCCATGAATTCTATTGTTCTTGCAATACATATGCAAACTGTGGATTGTGTATATGCTTATTGTTCGGTTGGTTGGCAACTTAGCATACTTCAGAGTGCATTGGTCGAAGGATCCCATGTATGTACGTCAGTAGGTCTGGCTAGCATTAGCCCAGGGCTATCAGACACTATTGTTGAGAGCATATATGCAACAAACATATAGGCTAGAGGTCGTCCAGTGGCACCGGCAGCCTCACTAGCTCCGCCCTGTCCATACGTAGCAGAAGATTTATCCATGTTTTCTTTTGATCCATCAAAGTTGCCTTTGTTTTCCACCGCTTTGCCTGTCAGCTGGGCTATGACTTCCATAAGTTAGTGTCATTGGTTGAAACCAGTATGTTATATTTATTTTCTGTATCTTGCATCTTAGTGACTTCGATAATATTGTAACTTATGTTGGCTCTACGGGGGTAACACTCGACCAGCGAGCCTGAGGCGTTGCTGGCCATGGCTAGGAGTGGGGTTGTTACAACCTATATGGATGATAAGATAGTAACTATTATTTATTTGTATCATCTGCAGATATACGTTTATTTTTGAAAAAACTAATCTTTATTGTTTCTTATATACACAGGTTGATTAAAACAAGGCATATTTTTTTGTGACCAACGTTGATCCCCAACAATAGCAAGCACTGTGAGGTCCCTCTTCTTATGCTTTTATTAACCAATTACTTGTGCAGCTTTTTCTTAAGGACTATACTCATTCAGGGTAAACTTAATTAGGACTTCTAAACTTCTTTTGTATTCTTAGACCCAGGTAGATTGTAGACAAAAAGATAGATTTAATGAAGAGTTAAATCTGTCCTGTTCCTGCACTATGTATTTTTATTTTAGCACTAGAGATACTGTATGGAGTTTCTATTCCTCTAAAACTTTGTTTTTTTCATCATATGAAGTTCCATCGTACTGTTAATATCATCTTTAGAATGCACTAAATGCGGATATGCGTATCAGTATCGGATGATACAGATACATAAATACGTCATTTCTGAAAATCGCCAATACGGGGATACGTTTGACTATTTTTGAAAACAATATAACAAATATGCTATCAATAAGCATCGAGCCATTTAGTATATATTAGTCAGTGCAGTCCATTATTTTCTATCTTCTTATCCATGATTTCAACAAAAGCAAGAACGAACAGTCAACAGGTTCACCAAACATAAAAGTGCAGTTAGAGAGAAAGGGAGGAGGAGGAGATCAGCAACCTTCCGTTAGATAGAATTCTACAGGATAGTGGGGAAAATGGGATCAAGAGCACCGGGGAAAGGCGCCCATCACTGGCACCACTAGAGCTTGAGAGGTGCCGGGGACGTATAGCCCGCTTTCATATAATTCGCTTTGTGTTTTATTATTATTTTGCTTTCAGTCTGTTTTTCAATGCTGGTCTAATGGCGGACAAATAAATTTGCCAAGAGGGCCATATAAAACAGATGGTGTTAGGCATAAAAATGAGTAACAAAGCCAGTTCCATTTGTCATGACATGATTATTGCGTAAGCCTCTATCGAGACACAAATTAAGTTATAGAATTTGTCTTCAAAAGTGTCTGTGTCAAGCATAATCATATGTATTAAAAGACAAATCATGAGAAGGTGGGGTTTCATTCTATACCCCTGATATTGTGCACAATCATATATGTGTGTTTCTCCGGTGGCCATGGCCAGGGGTAATGGGACATCGCACTAGTAGAAAAGGGGGCAATGGTCCAGGCCGGGTTGAGCATTAGTCCCGGTTCAGTCTAGAACCGGGACTAATGTGAGCATTTATCCCGGTTCGTGCGGCTAAGGCATTAGTCCCGGTTCACCTGGGCCCTTTAGTCCCGGTTCGTGTTACAAACCGGGACTAAAGGGTGCGATGACCATTAGTCCCGGTTCGTGCCTCAAACCAGGACTAAAGATTAGACCTTTAGTCCCGGTTTGAGGCACGAACCGGGACTAATGGGGTTGAGACCTTTAGTCCCGGTTCGTGCCACGAACCTGTACTAAAGGTCCCATTTTCAAACTCTACCCCCCCCCACCCCCCCGGTGGATCGCCTTTTCAGTTTAAAAAAAATAAAAGAAAATGATGGAAATGTCAAAAAATAAAATAAAATAAGTTTCCCATGTGATATGTGGTCTAGTTGTTGGGAAAATTTACAAACATGCATTTTCGACTTTTTTGCAAAATCTCTCGAGAATTTGTAAAAATGGGCGTAACTTTTGCATACGAACTCCGATTAAAAAGTTTTATATATGAAAAATCATCTACTCAAAAAGTTACATCCAAATGTAACTGGGGGAACCTTGTTAAACATTTTCAAAATCCTCAAAAACCTAACAGAAAAAAAGTTACGGGGCTTTTAAGATCTGGAGAGGCAAAAAAATTCAAAAAATTTCAAACTATGGTCAAACAATGGTCAAACTAATTATTCTACAATATTACTGTTACTAAATAATTATTTTAGTTATTTTGAATTTTGGTCAAATCTGGTCAAACTATGGTCAAACTATGGTTAAACAATGGTCAAACTAATTATTCAAGAAATATTAGTGTTACTAAATAATTATTGTTTTTTAAAACAATAGTTTCAAACTCAAACAGTGAAATGTGTCACTTCATGCTGAAGCAAAATTCCTGAGGGTTAATAGGATTGACATCTTACTATTGTCAGGAAAACAACAAGTGCAGACTCGGAATCGAAGGAGAATAGAACCCGAAAGTTAAGCGTGCTCGGGCTAGAGTAGTGAGAGGGATGGATGACCGGTCGGGAAGTTAGATGATTTGGAATGATGAGGGGTGATTAGAGGATAAATTGAGTTGTGATGAGGGGGTGGCGATTAGAGATTAGAGGTTAAAATTTGAAAATAAAAAAAATAAAAAAAATTCAAATTTTTTTTTTAGAAAATTTCCTTTAGTACCGGTTGGTGTTACCAACCGGGACTAAAGATGGGCCTCCAGGCAGCGGCCACGTGGAGGGCCTTTAGTCCCGGTTCTGGTTTGAACCGGGACTAAAGGGTGAGGGCATTAGTAACGACCCTTTAGTCCCGGTTCAAGAACCGGGAAAGGCCCTTACGAACCGGGACTAAAGGCCCGTTTCCTACTAGTGTCGATTAGGCTAGCCCCGACCTGCACATGCTTTAGAAAAGAAGATATTTCTGCTACTCAGGTTTCCTCTGTATGGGTTGTCGCTTTGACTAAGATTGCTTCAGTTTATGAAATTTTGCAAATCGTGTTTGCAGTAAACTTTTGAAAAGAAGATATTTCTACTACTCAGGTTTCCTCTGTATGGGTTGTTGTTTTGATTAAGATTAGTTCAGTTTTACGATGCCACAAATATTGTTTTATTTTCATAATTGCAACACTATCCTTTTCAGCATGAGAGTATATCTTGAATAATATATGTGCTTACACATGTGTCCTTCTACTGTTTTTATCTTGGTTGATCAGAGTGTAGGTCTGATGTAGTGGCAACAACAACAGTGGAGGGGACACAAGCAGTTCCACGTATTTTCTGAAAATCCAGTCATATTTGCTACCTTTCACATGTGAGTCTCCAGAAAGTTTCATATCAATGAGAACACATGTACTTATTTATGAAACAATAAATACTGTAGTGAATATGTTATCATGATGCGTTTTATATGAGTGAAAAAACATGCCTTGAGTGAAAACAGATTCAGTATAAACACATAGTACAAGAGCTCCCCCTCATGAATTCTCTGTCTAATTGACCATGAACAGAAGTTTCTGAACTGTTGAAGCAGTGAATAGATACCAATCCAAATACGAATTTTTATATGCTGATGCGCCAGGTATAGAAGGAATCAGCTTGCCAATATTATTTTCCTGCTAATTGATATACACATGTTCACAGAAACTATACCAAGCGCAAGGATGAATCGGATTTGGTAAACATGCATAGATTCAGTTCTGGTGTACTCTATTAACTCCAGTTTGGGCTGTCAATATGATTATTTGATATTAAAATTAGAATTAATCTTTCTAGGCCCATGCTAATAAAAACCTCTTGTGTTTAAATTTCACTTTTACCAGGGCTCGTGTACTAGATACATTATGAAAGGGGCGAATGTAGCAGGCGCCATTATCTTTGAATTCCATCGATGATGTTGTGTTTGACGTGTTGGTCGGTTCGGTTATTCAGGTAGGCGCCGTCGTAAGCGCCACCATGTCAAAAAGTCAAGGGTTGAAACTATGTGCATTGTCCAATGAACCGAGCCTTTGTGAGAGGACCAAGACAAGAGGTAACACACTGTCCTGGAGTAGTAATACGCACCGTCATTTGGATCATAGCAACATGTAGTTGTGATCAGCCCTTATTATCAGTATCCATCAGAAAAATGTATGTATATATCTTGTCTAATTTTTGCGTTTCTGCCGTTTGGATCAGTTGTTGGCAATATAAAAATGTAGATAAGGAAGTGAACAATCTATGCATAGAAAATAAATGAAAGAAGGTCATATAGTCTGAAGATATAATAGCTCGAATTTTGTCCGACAACATGGGTGGCAGGGTAATTTAGTATAAATAAGAGAACAATGGTAGTTCATAAGGTGTAGTGATTTCTCCTATAATTTATCTCTTCCAATCAAACACATGTTTCTTGCTTCTCTGTGGTTAAACTCTTGTACTCGATACACAGGACCGTGTGTCCAGTATGGTATGGCACTTGGACGCATGTGCTTCTATGCAAAGAAGTTAAAAATATCACCATGCGAGCTTCATTGACTCTAGCAATTTTTTGGTACAACAAAGCCTGCCTGCATATGTGAAATGACCAAGACTTTCACCGCTCCCGGCCAACGGATGGTGAGATCTCTATCTACACATTTTCGTTGACACAGATGAACTTCACTTGCCAATGATCTTGACCATCATATGCTCCGTGTTTCCAGTATTGTTTGGCCCCATTCATGAGGAGATACCTTGCAAGGTACCTTAAACAATCAATCGAGGACATGCGGGTTCAGCTTTCATGTGGGTGCGCTAAGGAGCGGGCCAGAATTATGAAGGGCGTCAATGAAAGAGCGGTCATAACAACCAATTGGTCTGACTTCATGACAACAAAAGAGCTTGCAAAACAACATCAGATATGTGCCCTTGCCTTCAAGGCTAAAAAAGGCAGACTGTTGCTCACTGTCCACCCGCTTGAGGTCAGCTACGAAATCATACTCATACTATTATGCAAATACTTGTGATTTGATTGGTTAAACAATATAATCCTGGCAGGTTCATATATCATGGCATGTAAAGAGTTGGGCAATAAGACAACCCAGCGAAGCTATGAAATATTGGGCTTTAGCATAATAACTTTGATTTTTTATCTCTCATCGCCTGTGCCCCCTCTGTCTATATAATGACTCAACTATTGTATCTGCTTTGGGGCAATCCATCATGTTGGTTTTCTTCTGGAACAAAAATGTTGCCTTGATTTTGGAATGGCTGGTTGCCTTGCTCTTTGGCATTGCTTGGACGAAATCTTCTGTACTGGGCACAATTATCTTATACTACACAGGCAATACCTTACTTCTAATGTATTTTTGATGCATTGGACTGATCGCTTTGTGTACCGGGTTGGATATCATTGCACCCGGCAGGGGTGCGGCAAGCCGCACTTCTTTTTCTCCATATGTAGTCGCTATTGAAATATCTAAAAGGTCTTATATTTATGAACAGAGGGAGTACATTCCAATCTCATGCGGGAGAGGTTGTACGCTCATCCTGTTCTTTTCTTTGCCTTTATGTTGTTGCTACCTGTATCTGTTGTATTACTATGGTGGACTGTGAGATGTATGTCGTTGGTTGTGTTGAGTTGTTATATGGGATCTGTTTGTGATATGACTGTTTATTGTTCTATTTGCATCCAGCTTTGTGGTTGTGATATTAGTGTGGTCTTATGTTGTGTGCCCTTGAACCAATATCATGTTCTTTTTATTTGCAATGCTCCAATGACTATATTATCGAACTGGATATGATTGTACCCAGCGTGATGGATATGACTGAACCCGGCAGCGGTGCTGCCGGGTGCGGCAAGCCGCAATTCCTACCTAGTTACTTCCGAGTCGAGGAGCTACGGCCCCCTCTCGTTGAAATCATGGAGGCCAGCCAATAGTACTATATACAAGCTCCAAAAACCGGTTGGACGAGTTGCACATGAAGATTTCACACGAGGTTATTATCGTGTTAAGCGAACAGAATGGTGTTGCCTCTAGCGACTTATCAGCAGTGCTCTCCGTCTCCAGTGAGCCAAGTCCCTGAGGCTGAAACAGATCACTCGGTTGCTTCTCTTCTCCGGCAGCTGCGCCTGTGGACAGTGATGCTGATGATGGCAAGGAGTCCGTTCTGGTGTCTACCATGTTCCTCTGTTCACAAGTCAAAAGGGAAACCCGTTTCATTTTCTGAGTTCCACATTACATGTTCTGACCACAAGGGTTGAGCAGAACAGCGGCTCCGCTCTGTCGCTGGTTGGATGTGCAAGGAGAGGGAGCGCAGCCGCAACATGGTTGCAAGTTGCAAGAGACCAAGCCCGACACTGCTGCTGATAACTTCCCTTAACCAATAGTACTCCTCGCGCTCAGAGGCACTGCACGGAGGATTATATTCTAGTCAACCAATCTTGTGGCCGACAGACAGTGGTCACTCTCTGTTCCCTTCAGATTTTGGTTCCAGAATTATTTGGAGCGCCACTTTTCTTGGTTTATTTTTTAATTTATTTATGTGTAGCTACTGAAGGTGTTGAAACATTTAGGCACCTACTGAAATTAATGAAACTTGCCAAATTTTCCCCGAAATTTCATTGAAAGTGAGAACCATCCTTAAAGGCTGCTGTGCGTAGATACTACACTATAGTATAGCGGTTTTGCTACATTTGTAAGGGTTTGGCATGGCATGATTTTTTCCACATACTTGTATATCCGACTCATGGCACACTCATACACGCCACCTCTCCCATTGGCCGAATCCATGCCAATCCAAACGGCGAGATTTCCCCTAGAATATTATCCCCATAGGCCATAGTGGGGTACTCACTATTCACCACATGTGAGAAAAGAGATGCGTGTTTATGTAGGGCGGTCAAGTCATCTCTCACACACAACGCTCATCATCATCTGCCTCCTACCTATCCAGTATCCATCCTACTCTATATATGAAGAGAATGAGGTGACAAGACGCCGCAGCACTAATTATTGCGAGCCTCCTATCCACTCGCCTCGTCTCACTCCCGTTTCCATTTCTTCTCCTTCTTCTGCTTCATCACCAGAAATTCACATTCCTCCTTGTTCTTGCACTGACCAGGAGCTGCAAGATGCTTGGCCTGATGGCAGCTCCATGCCAATCTCCCCAAGGAGGGAATGAGCTCTACGATGAGTGTGATCCTACGGTGTACGGTGGCCGGGTCCTGCTGCCCCGGCAGGCCAGCTCGGCGCCGCCGGCTGGGCCGCCGGAGCTGTCGACGACGTCCTCGTCGACGGGGTCGGGAAGGACCGCGACGGAGGCAAGGGCCCTGAAGGTCCACAGTGAGGCCGAGCGCCGGCGTCGGGTGAGGATCAACGCTCATCTTGCCGCGCTCAGGAGGATGATCCCTGATACCAAACAGGTTCGCGCCACCCCTTCATTTCAGTGTTGAAAAGCATTAACCAAACAAAGCTCAGCTACACATAATTATTGTCGTTAGCTGATCAGCTTTTCTGGTAGTAGAAACTAACTTTGCATTAAGAAGTTCGAACAATTCTGATCGACCTTTATTTATGTCAGCATCAGGCATGAGCTTTATGAAGAACATTGAAAACTCGCGCAAGTGTTCACATTTCATCAGACTTTTCACCCTGGAATTCTATCTACGATACTAAGACAAAGTACAGCACCGCAGTAGAATGCTATTATGTGACTTGTCAGGAAAGTTTCTCTCATCTTCCCTTGTGCAGATGGACAAGGCCGCCTTGCTAGCCAGGGTGGTGGACCAAGTGAGGCACCTCAAGAGGAGAGCAAGCGAGGCCGCACAGGCACAGCAGATGCCGGCCGTCCCGCTGGAGGCCGACGAGGTCTCCGTGGAATTCTGCTGCACCGGGGACACCGACGACGACGACAGACGACTGTACATGAAGGCGTCTGTCAGCTGCGACGACCGGCCGGACCTTGTCGCCGGGCTCATCCAGGCGCTCCATGGCCTGAGGCTGAGGACGGTGAGAGCGGAGGTGACTTCCCTGGGAGGAAGGGTGCAGCATGTCTTCACACTCTGCAAGGAGGAGGACGAGGAAGGCGGTCGTGCTGGACTGAATTCTCTGAAGGAGGCTGTGAGGCAGGCTCTGGCCAAGGTTGCTTCACCAGAGCTGGTGTGTGGTGGCAGCAGCAGTGATCAATTTCAGTTCCAGAGCAAGAGGCAGAGGATTCTCGAATCACATTACTCAATCATGTCCATATAGATGATTACGTCTCGAATATATCTTGAGGTGTGAACTGCTGTTAGTGCTGTAAGATAAGATAGATGGATGCAGTCACTCCAGTCCAGGATATCATGGCAACAGGGTTTACACTGTGTGCCTGATGTAGCATGCTGCCGACATTCAGATTGCAGAAATTCTCACATGATTAGTTTGACGATTCAGCAGTGGGCATGGGTACTGAATAGGCTAATACTCTACGCAACACCTCCTCATTGGTGGTTCTCATGTTAAGATATGAGACGCACATAGAACTACTTAGTCTTTCTTTTTTTACTTTTGTTAGGCATTATCAAGTTTTCCTGCTCTCCGGGTGCCGAAGTGTGACGTTCAGACATCCTCGGTGTTAGTAGCAGAAAAACTTCTGAATCTTCAAACAAAATAGAGCATTTTAGCACATTCAGAAAAAGCTTTGTTGCTCTAAAGAGCACTAAAGCTTTATGGCGCAAAAATATATTTTCCCGTTAAATAAAATTTAAAAGCACAAAACAGAGTATTGAAATCCTCTTCCGTGTGTTCTCTTTATAATATTTCGACATTCAGAAATTGTAAGTACCATTCATTTACTCCCTTTATACTTGGGCACCATTGAATTACTCCCTTACGCTTACGCTACTTTACCACATAATTCAATATTCTTCAGCTTCTCGCGACAAAAAAATAAAAATAAAAATCTTATTCAGATCCTAAAAGCACAACCTTTTATTCGTACTAATGCCTAACTTTTGCTTTTGTGAAACCTTTTATTTTTCTAAAAGGAAGGTTGTACTCCCGGCCCCTGCATTTTTTTTCGATAAACAGGGAATCGCCCCCCGGTTCATTTCATATAGAAAGAAACCACAGCAGGACAGAGTCTTACAAATCCATGACTCAACAGACCAAATTAAAAAGAAACGGACTTGGAGAGGAGAAGCATCAAGCCTCCTCCCCCACACACCACCACCTGAAACAACAAAACCACAAAGGCAGCTAGCCACCTGAATCTACAAACCTCAGAACACCATCCTTAGGCTAGCACAGACAAAGCTCAGCAACAAACAATGCTAGAACTGCTCTAAACTGATAGAGGCCCCCACCCAATGTTGACCACATGAATGCTGTCAGCCTCCTCGGGGTGCTGTAGTTGGTACTCCAGAGTAGTCTTCCCACCATGAGCAGCCTCACCCACCATGCATTTTGCTTTTGAGAAACAGAGCAAGCCTGGAACTTCTGTCTGAGACCAGCTAGATGTGTCGTGGAATTGTCACGGCAGATGTCCTCTTGCGAGGACTTAATCGTGGAGTCATCGCAACTAGGAAGCTTAAAGGGGTTAATCGGGACAAAGAACACGCGAGGTTTATACTAGTTCAGCCCCTTGCGGTGAAGGAAGGCCTACGTCTAGTTGGGTTGGTATTGCTTGAGGTTTCGATGACCAGGGAGCGAGATACGCTATGCCTGGCTCTCGATGAGTTGTTTCTTGCCCTAAGCCGCTGGCGGGCCATGCCCTTATATACACGGGTCGACGCCCTGCGGCCTACAGAGTCCCGGCCGGCTCATCAACAGTGTCCGGCCCGGCGACTAGTTACTTCTACCTTACAGTACAAGTTATACCATCATGGCGGTTTATCTTTACGGGCCTCAGAGTCGCCTGTGGGCCTTTAGGCCTTTTAGTGAACCGCCATCTTCATGTCTTGGTCTTGAGCTTCTGATGAGCCTCTCTTTGCGTAACCCGGCCCCTCCTGGACGACTTACACAAATAGTCATATCCCCAACATTAGGCCCCAGATTGATTTGAACCGGTTCATGTCAATCTTTGAAAACATTATGAACTGGCCTTTAGTCTTCTGTCTTGTGTGAAAATTGTAACCCGCCGTGACGTCATCATCTGGATCCGGGTTGAATCATCGTGACGTCATCTTCAATAAAACTTATATTTTAATTCATCATATCTTCAACGGTTCCCTGCCTTTACTGACCCTCCCGAAGATCGAGGCATCGGGGCCGCTGGATAAATGATGTCTTGGTCTCCTCGTTTCTCGCGCCGTCTCAGTCGGCCCCTCCTTAAAAATTGAGGCGACCTAGGTCTTTTTCATTTCCTGCGGTCGTCTTCCTCCTCAAACTCCCTTCTCTGCCGCTCGAGCTCCGCCGCCACCACCGTCGGAACCCTCGTCTTCACCGACTCAGGCCGCTGCATCACCCTGTTTCTTAATCAAAAAACGACGGCAACCCTCTGCAGTTCTTCCGCATCGGTGAGTTCTCTTTCCCCCTTTTCTCAGATCTGCATTAGTACTGCCTTGAGTTCGTTGACGTTCATCGCCGCCCGACGTAACCTCCATTAGTTCTTACCTCTAATACCTTGCTCAAATCGTAAAAACCACATAGAACTGCTGTGGAGGATATTTCGTGCTTATTCTGTACGAAAACAGATATCATTTCCTTGTTTTGGAAGCCCTCCTTGAGTATATGAACTTCCCTGTACTGTTTTAGGTCTAGAAATTTTTCCTTTCCAGAGCATCGTTTGATCCAAAATAATAATTGCACTTTGTGAAACCTGTTTGCTCCACACTTAGCCAAAAACTGCGTATGTTGACTCTGTTTCAGCCATAGTAGTTCGTGTAACCGGTTTAAGATAATACCGGCTGTCAGCACCGCTTGCTTCTGGCGACTTAAGAAAATCTTAATCATCTTTAATACCTGCAGCTGTTAAACATTATCACATAGTTACCTATATGTCATTAGGCCCCTTCTTAAGCCGCCATCTTAAATAACCCAATAATGCTTATTCTCCGGGTTATAATAAACCGGAAAATTCCCTTTATCTTTTTGTAGGCTTCAATTTACACAATGGCACCCAAAGCTGTTAAACCCCCGGTGACCTGCAACTGGGTCAAATCCACCGTTACAGAGAGCTCTTTAGCTGGGTTTGTGAAATCCGGCCATCTGCCCCAAAAGGAAATTATGTCCGATCGTGCTCCTAACCCATCAGAGGAGAAACCTCAACCCAAGGAAGGGGAGGTAATTGTGTTTACGGATCATATGAACCGGGGCTTTGCTCCACCCGGCTCAAAATTCTTCATAGATGTTTTGCATTTCTTTGACCTCAGACCTCAAGACATTGGGCCCAACTCCGTGTCGAATCTCTGCAACTTCCAAGTGTTTTGCGAGGTGTACCTTGGAGAAGAGCCAAATTTGTCCTTGTTCAGAGAGCTGTTTTATTTGAACCGGCAAAATGAACGTGCCAATGGGCCCAGTCTGGAACTCAGTGGCATCTCGATCCAGCGGCGAAATGCAGAGCTGCCAAGCCATCCGAAAGAGTGGAATCAGACATGGTTCTACTGCCAAGATACCTCTCCGGCTGGTGAGAATTCGCTACCCGGTTTTCGTGCTCTGCGCTTGGAGTCCAACCACCCATTGGCTGACAAATTATCTCCCGCTGAACGTATTCCACTTGCCCCCACCATAAAGAAGATTAAGGCTCTTTTGGGCAATGGTTTGGACGGCATTGATTTGGTCCGGACCTGGATTACCTGGCGGGTGATTCCGTTAAGCCGCCAACCCGGCTTAATGTGTACTTACTCAGGGGAAAAGGATGACCCGCTGCGTCACATCCCTGATGATTTACCAGATGACACGGTCGAGGCTATGATCCAGTCACTGTTGAAAGAGGGGACTGTGGTGAATAATACCTTCACCTTACTCCCCTTCTGTAAGAACAACCCGCCCCCCGTAGTAAGTCATCAGCCTCAATGATCACCTTTTATCATGTTTACCTTATTTTTACTCATACCCCTTACAACTCTTTACAGGCAAACGACAAGTTCTGGAAAGTCCCGTATGATCATGAGGCGGCCAAACAAGCCCGGGCGGCAAAGAGGGCCGAAAAAAGAACCACGAGGCCTTCTACTTCAAAGAAAAGAAAACCAAGTGCTTCAGAGATGTTCTAGCTCGATGACTCTGATGATAACGAAGAAGAGGTAACCTTTCAACTTCCCTTACTCTTTTATCATTACCTTACTAACATCCTTTTCAGGAAGACACAGGGAACAGCCAACCCGTCGAGGAAGAGGTAACTATAATCTCCTCCGACTCCGAGCTTCGGCCGCGTCAGAAAATTCGAAGAGTAACCCGGAAAGTAAGATTTTCACACCCTTTGGCTTACCAAGATCCTGACTTTCTTTTGAAGCAACAACAATTTGAAAGCCGGAGGCAGACCCGGGCCAGCAAGGATGCAGAGCTCTCCTCCGGCTTGCCTGACTCAACCCGGAAGCGTCGGACTGAGGTTATCTCTGACTTATACCCTTTTTTACCTTTGGCGGGTCTAATCCGTAAACCTCTCAATTCATCTGACTCCATTTACCAGGATACCTCTGCTTCATCCGGCGAGTCCATGCAGTTAAACATGCCGGCTTTTAAGACTGCTCCTGGGTAGTATCAATTTATTTACCTTATGTTTTTTCTTCCTCATGTTTCTGTACTTATTCTTCTGTTTTGTCCATAGCGTGCAAGTTAAGCCCAGGATGAAAACAAAGAAAGATAAGCCGGCCGAAGACCCTGTGGTAACTGAACCGGAACTGGGCACAGCTGCTCCCGGCTCTCCCACACATCAGCCGCCGCCTGAACCGGCTCAGGATACAGCAGTACCAACTTCTGATCCGCTATCTGAAGATATTCTGGTTGGTTCTGTTAACCCAGAAGCACCTAGCCCGGCCAAGACGATTGACCCGAAAGTGGAAATACTCAAGACTCAGTTTGTTGAGCCGGCCCGGCCCACAGTTTTTGCTAGATGTTTTGCTAAAGAGGAGTTATTGGAACACCGTAAAGCCAAAACGGACATCACTGACTATACTCATTTGAGTATTGGAGAGATCGTCTCGGGTTATATCAACCAGGTGCATAACATCCGTGACCTGGAAATTGACATGGTGAAGCAAATACAACAAAAAACTGAGGTATGACTTACGCTTCCTTACTTTCAATCATACTTACTGTACCAGCCCCCAAGTCTATTGCTTATTAGGAAATATGTTGTAGACTTAGAAAAACTGTTAGAGCTGCTTGTCCGGCTTAAATAAAAAATACTTAAACCGGCTATAACACAATACCTTTAACTTGCGATACACATTAGCCCCCAAGTGCCAAGCATCTTTGCTTATAAAGTGCTTGGGACTTTAATATCCAGGACCGGCTTAATCATTTAGAAAGCTTCGGTACACATTAGCCCCCAAGTGTCAAGTATGTTTTCTTGCAAAGTGCTTGAGACTTTAAAATTATTTATCATGATTCTGACTGTAACCCGGGATAATGCAGGCTACCATAAGTCAATTTGAATTGGAGATTGCTGGCCCTAAGAGCCGCCTGTCAGCCCGGGAACTTGAAATTCAAAATGCCAATTCCAAGTTTGAATTCAGCGTCTCTGAACAAGAGAAGTTGAAGAAGAATTTTGAGTCGGAGAAGAAAAACTAGGATGATGAGAAGGCCTCTCTAGTGACTCGGGCCTTAACAGCCAAAGCATACCTTGCAAAAGCAAACACCGAGCTGTCCGGCTTGAAGCGTCAGATATCTCAAATGGTCTCAGCGATCTTTGGTAAGTTACTTACATGAACCTCAAATATTGCCATCCTTCCTTTGATGAGTAAGCTAATTATTGCCTCCGCCTTACCCTTTGTTTAACAACACAGGCCCCAGAAGTACAACCGTCAAGCAGGACATGGTGGTCAAACTGAAAGCAGTCTATACTCTGGTGGAACAATTGTACACCGGGTCACAACGTGCTTTAGCCGTTGTGGCTTTATCAAATGATGTCCCCCACCTCCTGCAAGATGTGTTAAAACGGCTTGCCGTACTGCCTCAGCGGGTCCAAGAACTTAGACGGGCATCTGCTAGAGCCGGGGCTATAGCTGCCTTGAGCCGGGCCAAGGCGTGGATTCCAGAGCTGGACCCGACCGACCTCAGTCTTGGATACCCGAGTCTGAAGGAAGATGGAACCTTATTTCATGAGGCGGACTTCACCGCTTGTGTAAAAGACATACGCCCTGTGGCTACGCTTATTGGGAACGACTCTGATCTTACCAAGTACCAGCCGGGTTATGACAGCGAGAACCGGAGGATTCCAACACCTCATTATGATGATGTCAGCCTGATCCCTCCAATTCGTAAGCATACCTTTGCCCCTGAAGTCGATCCAACCGGTTTAATAGATGATGAAGCTGAGTTTGAAGCCTTGAGTGGCATTGACTGGACATCATCGACCTTCCAGGACAAAGCAATAGATGAAGAGGCGGAGAAGGATAACCCGAAGTCATCAAGCCAGCCACAGGAGTAAAAACATCAGGCGTCATATGTTTACATTCTTGCCAAACAATGCCTCACTATTCAGACTCGGGGAGTCTTGTAATAGAGTAGAAAAACCTCAATTTTTGTTATGCCTTCGCGCATACTTATGGCACGTGATACTTGCATAAGCCACAATTATTATGCACTTGCTACTGTAATCTGTTATGCCTTTATAGAGTCTTACTTGTATCGCCCTGCACATAAGACAAGCAGAAATCCCTTGGCGACTTACCGCATTGGGGGTCATATAATGTTTTGATAACCCGGAGTGTACACCAAACAACCTTAGGAAAGACAACTTACGATTAGACTTAGTAGACATAATCACAATGGCATGCCTATGATGCTTGCAGTTATTTCTCCGGTTTGTATGACCCAACCTCTGAGGGTAATTTTAACTCCTGAAATTTGATATATAAAGGTTCACCTGGTATTTAGTAACCCGGAGTAACCAATATTCACCCGGAGGGTTGTGATCCACTCTGTGGTATTTTGAAGAGGATCTCAATATAACCAAACATTGATACTTTATAAAATATGATGAATAATAAACGAATTTCAAAGGCTTCTGATTCGAATACGATCAGTGAACCGTTCCAAAGGGGTTAAGCTAAGATTCGGATGCGATCATATAGCCCCCAGTGGCTGTGGCGATGCCGATCAAGTGGGTATCGACAACTATGTTCTCTTTGGTTTGAATACGACCTATGTTTGAACAGGAAGCCCCCAAGTGACCATAAGAGTTGTTTAATGACGCTGATTCAAATACAATCCACGTCAGACCCGAAAGGGGTTAAGCTATGATTCAAATATGATCAAGAAGCCCCCAAGTGGGTTTGGCAGTATGCCGATCAAGTGGGTATCGACAGCTATGTTCTCTTTGGTTCGGATACGACCTATGTTTGAACAGGAAGCCCCCAAGTGATCATGGCTAGATTCAGATATGATCATAAGCCGGACCAAAGGAAAAGATGGATTCAGATATGACCCGCTCCCTCTTGGGTGTCTCCACCACCTGACAAAGAAAACACATAAACCTTTTTTGGGGTGTAAAAAAGGACAGATGTCCTGCTTTATTGCTTTATATAATATATACATTGTATAAATATATACACATTAGAGCCAATGGCTCAGGTATAGTAAGGCCGAAGATGAGCGATATTCCACGGCCGGCGGGTCTCCTCCTCCGACTTACGTGAGTCTTTGTGCTCTCAAACATCGATAAGGTAGTATGACCCGTTGTTCAGATTCCTACTGACCACAAAAGGTCCTTCCCAAGGAGGGGATAGCTTGTGCATGTTAGATTGATCCTGGATGAGTCGGAGCACTAAGTCGCCTTCCTGAAAGGTTCTGGACCTAACCCGGCGGCTGTGGTAGCGGCGCAGGTCTTGCTGGTAAATCGCCGAGCGGGCTATTGCCAAGTCTCGCTCTTCATCCAACAGGTCAAGTGCATCTTGACGAGTTTTTTCGTTGTCCGACTCAACGTAAGCCGCCACACGGGGCGAGTCATGACGGATGTCACTTGGCAGGACCGCCTCTGCTCCATACACCATAAAGAAAGGTGTATAACCCGTAGATCTGTTAGGTGTAGTATTGATGCTCCAAAGTACAGAGGGTAATTCCTCCACCCAACAACCCGGCGTCCGCTGCAAGGGGACCAGGAGTCAGGGCTTGATACCCTTCAAGATCTCTTTATTAGCTCGTTCTGCTTGACCATTGGATTGAGGATGAGCCACAGCCGAAACGTCAAGCCGGATATGCTCTCGTTGACAGAACTCTTCCATAGCTCCTTTGGAAAGGTTAGTGCCATTATTAGTTATGATGCTGTGTGGAAAACCAAAGCGAAAAATCACCTTTTTCATGAACTGGACCGCTGTGGCTGCATAACACTTACTGACTGGCTCCGCCTCAACCCACTTTGTAAACTTGTCAACCGCTACCAAGAGGTGCGTCTTTTTATCCTTAGACCTTTTGAAAGGCCCGACCATATCAAGCCCCCCAGACTGCAAACGACCAAGTAATTGGAATCATCCTCAATTCTTGAGCCGGCACATGGGCTCATCGTGAGAACTTCTGACATCCGTCACATTTACTGACCAGATCTTCTGCATCAGCATGAGCCGTCAGCCAATAAAACCCATGACGGAAAGCTTTGGCCACAAGAGATTTTGAGCCGGCGTGATGACCACAATCGCCTTCATGAATCTCACGAAGGATGTCCTGACCCTCTGTAGGTGACACGCAACGTTGAAAGACTCCAGTGACGCTGCAGTGATGTAACTCACCATTGACAATTGTCATGGACTTGGACCGCCGGACAATTTGTCTTGCCAAGGTCTCATCTTCAGGCAACTCTCCTCGGGTCATGTAAGCCAAATAAGGCACTGCCCAATCCGGGATAACGTGGAGAGCCGCCACTAGCTGTGCCTCTGGGTCTGGTATTGCCAGATCTTCCTCTGTAGGTAACTTAATAGAAGGATTATGCAAAACATCAAGAAAAGTGTTAGGCGGCACCGGCTTACGCTGAGATCCCAGCCGGCTTAAGGCGTCAACCGCCTCATTCTTCCTTCGATCAATGTGTTCTACCACATAACCCTTGAAGTGTCCAGCCACAACATCAACTTCACGACGGTAAGCCGCCATAAGGGGATCTTTAGAGTCCCACTTGCCTGACACCTGTTGAGCCACAAGGTTTGAGTCTCCTAAGCATCTTACCCGGCTCAAGTTCATCTCTTTGGCCATCCGGAGACCATGGAGTAGGGCCTCGTACTCAGCTGCATTGTTAGTACAAGGAAACATAAGCTGGAGCACATAAAAAAATTTGTCACCTCGAGGGGAAGTTAACACGACTCCAGCCCCCGAGCCTTCCAACTGTTTGGATCCATCAAAGTGAATAGTCCAATATGTGTTATCGGGCTTCTCCTCAGGTGCCTGTAGCTCTGTCCAGTCATTGATGAAATCCACCAAAGCTTGAGACTTAATGGAAGTGCGTGGTACGTACTTCAGACCATGAGGCCCGAGCTCGATGGCCCGCTTGGCGACTCGTCCTGTAGCCTCTCTGTTCTGAATAATGTCTCCCAAGGGGGCAGAACTTACCACAGTAATAGGGTGACCTTGGAAGTATTGCTTCAGCTTCCGGCTTGCCATGAACACCCCATAAACAAGTTTCTGCCAATGAGGATATCTTTGTTTTGACTCGATGAGTACCTCACTGACATAATAAACCAGCCGTTGAACCGGATGTTCCTTACCAGCCTCCTTGCGCTCTACCACAATTGCCACACTGACGGCTCGTGAATTAGCGGCCACATATAACAGCAAAGGCTCTTTGTCAATGGGAGCTTCAAGAACCGGCGGCTCAGATAACTGCCTCTTTAAATCCTCAAAAGCAGCATTAGCAGCATTAATCCAGACAAAGGTGTCTGCCTTCTTCATCAGTTGGTACAGCGGTAGGGCCTTCTCACCTAACCGGCTTATGAATCGGCTTAAAGCAGCAACACGACCTGCCAGTCGCTGAACATCATTGATACATGCCGGTTTAGCCAAAGAAGTGATTGCCTTAATCTTCTCCGGATTAGCCTCGATGCCCCTGTTTGAGACCAAGAATCCCAAAAGCTTGCCTGCAGGCACACCAAATACACACTTCTCCAGGTTAAGCATCATTTTGTAAACCCGGAGATTGTCAAAGGTTTCTCTGAGTTCAGGTATCAAGGTTTCCGTCTCTCTGTATTTCACCACTATGTCATCCACATAAGCATGAACATTGCGCCCGATCTGATTGTGGAGACAATTCTGTACACACCGTTGATAAGTCGTCTGGGCACTCTTGAGCCCAAAAGGCATAGACACATAGCAGAAGGCTCCAAACGGAGTGATGAAAGTCGTCTTCTCCTGGTCCTTAACTGCCATCTTGATCTGATGATAACCAGAGTAAGCATCCAGAAAGCTCAAACGCGCACAACCCGCCGTAGCATCAATGATTTAATCAATACGGGGGAGAGCGAAAGGATCAGCCGGACAAGCCTTATTTAAGTTTGTGTGATCCACACACATCCGCCAGGTGCCATTTTTCTTGAGCACGAGCACCGAGTTAGCCAACCACTCCGGGTGAAAAACTTTGACAATGAACCCAGCCGCCAAGAGCCGGGCGACCTCCTCTCCTATAGCTTTTCGTCGTTCCTCATTGAATCGCCGCAGAAATTGCCTGACCGGCTTATACTTCGGATCAATATTAAGAGTGTGCTCAGCGAGTCCTCTCGGTACACCCGACATGTCAGAAGGCTTCCATGCAAAGATGTCCCGGTTCTCACGGATGAACTCGATGAGCGCGCTTTCCTATTTAGGTTCCAAGTTGGCACTGATGCTAAATTGCTTAGACGAATCGCCTGGAGTAAAATCAACAAGCTTAGTCTCTGTAGCCGATTTAAACTTCATGGCCGGGTCATGTTCCGTAGTCGGCTTCTTGAGGGAGGTCATATCCGCCGGGTCAACATTATCTTGATAAAATTTGAGCTCCTCTGCTGCACAGACAGACTCGGCATAAGCCGCATCGCCTTCTTCGCACTCCAGGGCCACCCTTCGGCTTCCATGCACAGTGATGGTGCCCTTGTAACCCGGCATCTTGAGCTGTAAATAAACATAACACGACCGCGCCATGAACTTGGCATAAGCCGGCCGCCCGAACAAAGCGTGATATGGACTCTTGATTTTGACCACCTCAAAAGTTAACTTTTGAGCCCTAGAATCATGCTCGTCTCCAAAAGCCACCTCTAGCTCAATCTTACCCATAGGATACGCCGACTTACCAGGCACCACTCCATGGAAGACGGTGTTGGAAGTCTTTAAATTCTTGTCAGTTAAGCCCATGCGCCGAAAGGTCTCGTAATAGAGGATGTTCATGCTGCTACCTCCATCCATGAGCACCTTAGTAAATTTATAACCACCAACCTGCGGTGCCACCACCAGGGCCAGTTGACCCGGATTATCCACCCGGCGAGGGTGATCCTCCCTGCTCCAGACAATGGGCTGTTCCGACCATCTCAAGTAGCGAGGGACTGCCGGCTCAACAGAATTCACAGCCCTTTTATGGATTTTCTGATCACGTTTGCACAAACTAGTAGTGAACACGTGATACTGCCCACCATTTAGCTGCTTTGGATGGCTCTGGTAACCCGATTGCTGCTGCTGCTGTCCTCCTTGACCAGACTGTTGTTGGTTATGACCGCCCTGGTTTCCCCGAAAACCGGAACCTGAACCGCCGCCCGGGCCATGAAAGCCGCCGGCTCCTGAGCCGCCACCCAGGCCTTGATTACCATCAAACATATTAGAATTCTTGAAGTCCTTCATGATTGCGCAATCCTTCCATAAATGAGTCGCTGGCCGTTCCCGGGTGCCGTGTTTTGGGCAGGGCTCATTGAGTAGTTGCTCAAGAGATGGACCTGACCCACCGAACCGAGGGGTGGCTTTCCTTTGCGCTTCTGATTGTTACCCTGTGCATTGGCCACAAATTCCGGATTGCCGTCCGCCTTACGCTTATTGCCTCCTTGATTCGCCTGGTTATGCTGCTGACCCTTTCCATTACCGTTCTTCTTTCCCTTCCCTGTCTTTTCCTCATCAGACGCGGGATCCTTGGTACTATCAGAATCGACATACTTGACTAAAGCCGCCATCAGCGTCCCCATATCGTTGCAATCACGCTTAAGGCGCCCCAGTTTCTGTCTCAGAGGCTCAAAGCGGCAATTCTTCCCCAGCATGAGAACTGCTGAGCCGGCATCCATCTTGTCAGACGAATGTATTATATCTTTGACCCGGCGCACCCAATGAGTCGTAGATTCACCTTCCTCCTGCTTACAATTTGTCAAGTCCACAATCGACATAGACTGCTTGCAAGTGTCCTTGAAGTTCTGGATGAAACGAGCCTTTAGCTCTGCCCATGAACTAATGGAATTGGGTGGCAAACCCTTTAACCAAGAACGGGCCGTTCCATCCAACATCATGGTGAAGTATTTAGCCATCGCTTCATCACTAACCTCCAGCAGCTCCATGGCCATCTCATAACTTTCAATCCACACCCCAGGCTGTAAATCGGCCGTATAATTCGGCACCTTTCGAGGTCCCTTGAAATCCTTGGGTATACGTACATTACGTAGAGCCGGTACCAGACAAGGAACACCTCCGGTTCTAGTAGCAACACCCGCCTCAACAGAAGTCGTCGGGTAAGCCGGTGAGTCCTGTTGGGCTGCTAGCTGAGCCGCTAGCTGAGCCGCCCGCTTGTCCTCCTAACGTATCCGATCCTGAACCGGGTTATACCCGCCGGGCTGGTTCCGGCGCTGAGTGCTACTTGACAAGGCCTCTAATGCCATGTGTCTACTGTAACTCGGGCTCCGGTTTTGATGAGGCAGAGCTAACCAGGGCGGAGGAGTTGAGTGAATCCTGTCCCGGCTGTAGGAGTAGGTCTCTTGCTGAGCCAGAGCTGTTTGGACAAGCTCCCTGATCCTCCGGGTTTCCACCGCTGTCGAATCATCACCATCTACCGGGAGAGCCGCCAAACATGCTGATGCTGCGATTAAGTTCTCCATGGGGTTGGAGAAGTGACCCGGTGGTATTGGTACGTAACGGGGCGGTGCCATATTGCCGTGAAGAGGCGCCGTCACCTGAGGCTGGACCGGGCCTCCCGCTCCGGATGTCATAAACTGATTAGCACCTGGTGGTTTACTTGGGCCGGCTCCGGGTGTAGCAAAGAGATTCCGAGGATCATAAATCTGAGGTAAACGGGATTGAGCTGATGTCTCCTCCTCATTACCTCATTAGATGCGTTTAGGATCATCGTGAACTGAAAAGCCTCTGCCTGAAGTTGTTGCGCCCGTACGCCCAAAGCCGCCCGCTCTGTGGCTAATCTAGTATCTTCAGCTGCTAAGGTTTCCTTGGCCTGGGCGATCTCCTCACGAACCTGTGCCACCTCTGCCTCATGCTCAGATTAGTTCGCATGGATGACTGTAGCAGTTAACAGGGCCGTAAGTTTATCCATGAGATCCATCAGCACCTGAGCCGGTGAGCGCACAGGGCCTCCTGCCCCGGCTGCTCCTAACCCGGATGTTATCGCCGCTGAGGACATAGAATTTTGGCCGGGTTGAGTGCCAGCCATGAAGACTCCTGCCCAGTTGGCGACCCTGAGGGGTATGAAATAGTGCTGCCATCGGAACAGCCCCCAAGTACACCATCTTGAACTTAATACAGCGAATCTATTGAACAGGCGGACGAATCACCGTCAGAGAGGACGGCCAGCTCACCATCATCTTCAGATCCTTCAGAAAGTTCACCTCCGTGGATGCAACTCACAAAGGCACGCTTCACGATGGGTTGAGCTCGGGCGGGTCTCGCATGCTGAGCCGTCTCGACGAGGTCGGTGTAGTTGTCCGGCTCAGGGCCCGGCTCACCAATCCGGCCGATGAAGACGTGAATTCTGCCAAAGGGGACCCGGTACCCGTACTCGATTGAGCCGGCATCGGGGCCCCAGCCTTCATCGTCGATGTAGATCTTGCCGCGACGACTCTTGGTCATCCGGCCAACTGCGTATCCCTTGAGCCCTTCGAAGCTGCCCTTCAAGAACTCAAATCCACCGTGCGCTGGCCCCACGGTGGGCGCCAACTGTCGTGGAATTGTCACGGCAGATGTCCTCTTGCGAGGACTTAATCGTGGAGCCATCGCAACTAGGAAGCTTAAAGGGGTTAATCGGGACAAAGAACACACGAGGTTTATACTAGTTCATCCCCTTGCGGTGAAGGAAGGCCTACGTCTAGTTGGGTTGGTATTGCTTGAGGATTCGATGACCAGGGAGCGAGATACGCTATGCCTGGCTCTCGATGAGTTGTTTCTTGCCCTAAGCCGCTGGCGGGTCGTGCCCTTATATACACGGGTCGACGCCCTGCGGCCTACAGAGTCCCGGCCGGCTCATCAACAGTGTCCGGCCCGACGACTAGTTACTTCTACCTTATAGTACAAGTTATACCATCATGGCGGTTTATCTTTACGGGCCTCAGAGTCGCCTGTGGGCCTTTAGGCCTTTTAGTGAACCGCCATCTTCGTGCCTTGGCCTTGAGCTTCTGATGAGCCTCTCTTTGCGTAACCCGGCCCCTCCTGGACGGCTTACACAAATAGTCATGTCCCCAACAAGATGCCTAGAGGCTAGATGTACACAGTAGCCAGTTGGATTGACTCGCGTAAGATGCCAAAATCAAGAGTTTTAAGTGAGACAAATACTACAAACAACGGAATGTTGATATCAGATTTATTGTACAGTAACCATGAGCGCTTGCAACAGTGGTGGACTCACACCACACGGACGATTTATTCAGAGATCAGTAACATCTCCTATTCAGAACTTTCACATAACCTCATTAAGATGGATGAGGATCTTGCAAAGACCTGATGTATTCACTGAGGGTGTGTTTGGTTGCCCGCATAGAGCCCAACCAGGCCCACACGGGAAGCAAGAGGCCTGTTTGGTTGCATGATTTCATTGTTTGGCCCGCATGGCACGAACCTTAAAGCACTCCTGGGCCTGGCTCCCTGGAAACACTCGAATCGGCAGTTTCTTCAGGGCCAGGCCCGAGCGGTGCACGTGGGCGGCGGCGGCTGCACGCGCGCGGCCACGCTCGAGAAGCCGCGTTGCTTTCCGAAGCGCCGGCAGTTATTAGCCTCACTGCCCCTCACCGCTCCCTCTCCCCCACTCTCCCAACTCTCACCGGCGGTGGCAGATCGGAGGAGAGCAATAAGACCACTGGACTCCATCACCGGTGAGCGGATTATCACTTGGCCCACGGCAATGGTGTTAAGCACTTCTCTCTGTTCATCATGCACTACTTTTTCCCGTTCGATCCGGCGATATATTCGATCCACGGCGGAGAGGGGAATGGGGAATAGAGGTAGATAAGCATGTAGAGGTAGTTCATACTAGTTCATACGAGTTCATAGTATTTCAAACTAGTTCATGCAAGATTGGAGGAGAGGTAGATGCGGATGTAGAAGGGGGATTGGGGGATTGGGGGTACACAACGGACACCGGCTCACCGCGGTGGCCGTCACGGGCGTGCGGAGCGGCGGGTCGAGCCGCTAGCCTTCATCTTCTTGTTCATCGCCGTGCGGGGCGGCGGGTCGTCGTCGTCGTCCTCGGCGGAGTCGAGGTCGATCTACCAGGTACGACGGCGTGGCTCCGGCGCCCTCGCTGGCATCTGCACCGGTTCTTCCTCCTCCTTAGGCTCTCCACCGATGACCGCCGGCGGCACGATTGCCGCTCCCAGTACACTGCGGCACGGTGGTCATTAGGAGCACAATAGTTCTTGTACTTGTACCACTTCTTCCTCAGTTTCGCGTCCTTGGAGATTGCCTGATTCATGGCCCAGCGAATGATGTCGACTGCCATCGCGCCCTTCGCTGGGTCAGGAATCAGCGTCTTCAGCTCTTATGTAGTGGCTGTCGGTGTCAAAACTGGCGGATCTCGGGTAGGGGCTAACGAACTGTGCGTCTAGGTGGATGGTAACAGGAGACAAGGGACACAATGTTTTTACCCAGGTTCGGGCCCTCTCGATGGAGGTAAAACCCTACTCCTGCTTGATTAATATTGATGATATGGGTAGTACAAGAGTAGATCTACCACGAGATCAAAGAGGCTAAACCCTAGAAGCTAGCCTATGGTATGATTGTTGTTCTTGTTGTTCTGTCCTATGGACTAAAACCCTCCAGTTTATATAGACACCGGAGAGGGCTAGGGTTACACAGAGTCGGTTACAATGGGAGGAGATCTACATATCCGTATTGCCAAGCTTGCCTTCCACGCTAAGGAAAGTCCCATCCGGACACGGGACGAAGTCTTCAATCTTGTATCTTCATAGTCCAACAGTCCGGCCAAAGGTTATAGTCCGGCTATCTGTACACCCCCTAATCCAGGACTCCCTTAGTAGCCCCTGAACCAGGCTTCAATGATGACGAGTCCGGCGCGCAGATTGTCTTCGGCATTGCAAGGCGGGTTCCTCCTCCGAATACTTCAACGGTTTAGGGCAACACTAATTACCCTTTTTCTGAACATTACTCTTTTAATATGGAAACAATTTATAGTATTCGAGTTTCTTATGATACTCCCACTATTCCGAATGAGAAGAATTTTGCTTGTGTGGAGAGTAGTAAATTTTCTATGCTTGTAGATCATAAAAAAGAATGCTTTATGTGATGGTTATATTGTTGAATTCATTCATGATTCTACTGAAAATTATTATGAGGGAGGAACATATGCTTGTAGGAATTGCAATAATATCAAGTTTCCTCTCTATGTGCTTAAAGTTTTGAAGTTATGCTTGTTTTGCCTTCCTATGCTAGTTGATTATTGTTCCCATAAGTTGTTTGCTCACAAAATCCCTATGCATAGGAAGTGGGTTAGACTTAAATGTGCTAGTCATATTCTTCATGATGCTCTTTTTATGTTTCAATTCTTATCTTTTATGTGAGCATCATTGAAATCATCATGCCTAGCTAGGGGCGTTAAACGTTAGCGTCTGTTGGGAGGCAACCCAATTTTATTTTTGTTCTTTGCTTTTTTTCCTATTTAGTGATAAATATTTCATCTAGCCTCTAGTTATATGTGGTTTTATGTTTCAATTAGTGTTTGTGCCAAGTAGAACCTTTGGGAAGACATGGGTGAAGTCTTTATGATCTTGCTGTAAAAAACAGAAACTTTAGCGCTCACGAGATGTGCTGCCATTTTTTACTAGAGAGTGATTTTAGGTTGATTATTTTTGAAGATGATTAATAGACAAATTCCTCAGGTTGAACAATTTATTTTAGAATTTTTGGAGTTCCATAAGTACACGTTTGGTACAGATTACTATAGACTGTTCTCTTTTTAACAGATTCTGTTTTCTATGTGTTGTTTGCTTATTTTGATGAATCTATGAGTAGTATCGGAGGGTATGAACCACAGAGAAGTTGTAATAAAGTAGATATTACACCAATATGAATTTAGAATGAGTTCACAACAGTACCTAAGTGGTGATTTATTTTCTTATACTAACGGAGCTTACGAGTTTTCTGTTAAGTTTTGTATTGTGAAGTTTTCAAGTTTTGGGTAAAGATTCGATGGACTATGGAATAAGAAGTGGCAAGAGCCTAAGCTTGAGGCTGCCCAAGGCACCCCAAGGTAATATTCAAGGACAACCAAGAGCCTAAGCTTGGGGATGCCCCGGATGGCATCCCCTCTTTCGTCTTCGTTCATCGGTAACTTTACTTGGAGCTATATTTTTATTCACCACATGATATGTGTTTTGCTTGGAGCGTCATTTTATTTTATTTTGTTTTGCTTGCTGTTTAAATAAAATACCTAGATCTGAAATTCTTAAATTTCAGAGAGTCTTCACATAGTTACATAATTATTCGACTACTCATTGATCTTCGCTTATATCTTTTGGAGTAGTTTGTCGTTTGCTCTAGTGCTTCACTTATATCTTTTAGAGCACGACGGTAGTTTTATTTTGAAGAAATAGATGAACTCTCATGCTTCACCTATATTATTTTGAGAGTCTTTAGAACAGCATGGTAATTTGATTTGGTTATGAATTTAGTCCTAATATGATGGGCATCCAAGAGGGATATAACAAAAACTTTCATATAAAGTGCATCGAGTACTATGAGAAGTTTGATTCCTTATGATTGTTTTGAGATATGAAGATGTGATATTAGAGTCATGCTAGTTGAGTAGTTGTGAATTTGAGAGATACTTGTGTTAAAGTTTGTGATTCCCGTAGCATGCACGTATGGTGAACCGTTATGTGATGAAGTCGGAGCATGATTTATTTATTGATTGTCTTCCTTATGAGTGGCGGTCGGGGACGAGCGATGGTCTTTTCCTACCAATCTATCCCCCTAGGAGCATGCGCGTAGTACTTTGTTTTGATAACTAATAGATTTTTGCAATAAGTATGTGAGTTCTTTATGACTAATGTTGAGTCCATGGATTATACGCGCTCTCACCCTTCCACCGTTGCTAGCCTCTAATACCGCGCAACTTTCGCCGGTACCATACACCCACCATATACCTTCCTCAAAACAGCCGCCATACCTACCTATTATGGCATTTCCATAGCCATTCCAAGATATATTGCCATTCAACTTTCCACCGTTCCGTTTATCATGACACACTCCATCATTGTCATGTTGCTTTGCATGATCATGTAGTTGTGTAACATCCCAAATTTTCAATTTGGAATGTTATACATTAGATCATCATGCATATCATATTTTCTTGCATTTTGATCGATCCTAGAAATTTCACGCAACTCAAGGACCCTCGGGGAGAGTTGGAGATTTCGTTGTTTTCGTATTTGAGTTTTTCTCAAATTTTGAAAAGAGGATCATTTGATTTATTTACTCTATCTTCAATTATTTTTCCCAATATCAAAAATATGAGAGGGAATAAGATGACTTTCCCAAAAATTTAGGAAAAATAAAGATTTAATAAATAAATCAAATTTTGGATTTTTCGGAGTTTATTTGTATTTTATTTGAATTAGGGAAAAATGCGTGTTTTCAGAAATTGCATTTAGGCCCCGAGTAAAAGTTCATTTTGTTCGACTCATTTTTAGGAGTCGAGAAAAATTTATATCATAAACTTTGGAGCTCGTTTAGATTTTATTTTATTTATTTTTCTGCGCGCGTATTTATAAAATAAAAAAATGCGAGCGCCGAGTCCGATTCGGACTCCGTTTTCTTGCCCCCTCCCCCAAGTCTACTCCTCCCCCGCTCTTTAAATACCCCACACCCCCCCTCTTCCCCACACCGCCGCCGCAGCCGCCAGCCCCGCCGCCCGCGCCGCGCCCGCGCCCCCGAGCCGCCGCCGCCGTCACCAGCGCCCGCCGCCGCCGCCGCCGCCCGCGCCTCGCCACTGCCCCGCCGCCCCGCCGGAGCCGCCGCCCCTCGCCGAGGTAGCCGCCGCGCCACCCGCCCCTCGCCAGGTTCGGTTTTCTAATAAAACCGTTCTGGTTTATTTTTCGATGTTTCGGTTTTTTTGAAACCCTAGATCGTTTTTTTTCCGGTTTTGTTAATTAGCGAGCGTTCACCAGACCGTTCGTCTTAACGAACGCGATCACCGGTTATTCTCGGTTAACGAACGTCCGTTCATTTAACCGTTCGTCATTTTTCTTTTTCTTTTTCGTCGGATTATTCCGCGATTTTCGGATCGCGATTTCAGATCCGATCTTCGTTCTAGTTTATCTTCTCGCTCGTTTATCGGAATCAGGTGATTCAAGCGCCTGGAGTTTCATTTCGAAACCACCGTTCCCACTAATCAACTTAAACAAGATTTTGCTACTGTAAAATTTGACCTAGTTTCAAATTGCTAGAACCGAGTTGTTTTTTTCGCCGTTTGTTTTCCGTTGCTTTGTTCGATTCGATTCTTTTGCAACCAGAGTTCTTAAGTTGAACTATCTGGTTCGATTTTCCGTTAGAGTTTTACCTATGCATTAGATGAGTACTTATTGTATGCTTGTTGTTTGTCTGCGATAGATCACCCGAAGTGCGCCGCCTGTTATTTCGAAGCTCTAGGTTTCACGGATCCTCAGCAAGGCAAGTAACACTTTGATCATACCTTCTCATTGCCCAGTTTTTATTGCATTAGCTCAATCCTCAAACATTGCATGATTAGGATCTAATTAAACTGTGGGATGGGAAGTAGTTGAGGTAGTACCTATTACCTGTTTTACTTATGAAACCTTTGGGAGTTACTTCTACGTTTTCATATTATGCCATGCTATGCTAGTAGACGTGGATTGGGTGAGTGATATCCATGACAGATGTGAGTATTGTTAATTAATGGTTTATTTAAGGTGGCAACTTAAACACACATGTGGGTGGATTGAGGCACCTGGTTTCTATCAGGACTTGCCTGTTTTTCTTTGGACCGCCACCCAGGCTCAAAGGGATCATAAGATCATTCATGCTAGTAACTTCCGTGTACAGCCGCAAGCCATTATGGGCTCTGGCATAGCTGACTAAGTCGTGCGAACTCTTACAGTGGTAGACTAGCAGATGTAGGGGATGTAGGTTGGTACGGTCTATCACAACGTAAGGTGTGAGCGCTTCTGAAAGACTATGTCTCGGTCATCCGTTTCTCAAACACCCTGTAGTGTGAGAAACCAAACGGAGGCGATCGAGTCTTGTGGGGAAAAGTGCGCAAACCTCTGCAGAGTGTACAAGCTAATCATGATTAGCTGTGTCCCCGGTTATGGACATCTTGAGTATCTAGTACTTGAATATCATGTGAATCTCATCATGTTACTCTAATTAATATTGTTGGGTTTTAATTGTTCACTTAATTGGTGTCGGAATTCTGTCAACCATTCTCGATGTTTCAACCACCATGATAGATAAATAAATTTATTCCTTTGTAGTAGGGAAAAATTGGCTTTACGCAAAATTGTAACCATAGAGCTTTTCCACCAGCCATATATGCATGTAGTATAGACTTATCATTCATTACTCTCTATGTGTTACATTGCCAGCATATTCCATGTGCTGACCCGTTTTCGGCTGCAACTTTCATGTTGCAGACTTTTCAGACGACGAGTAAGGTGCTTTTAGGTCGTGGTTCTATACTCAGTGATGCCGTTGGAGTTGATGGACTCACTTATCTTCCAAGCCTTCCACTATTATCATTATTAGATGGCCTTAAGCCATATTTATTGTAATAAGTTCTCTTTGAGACACCGATGTAATAAGTGTGTGATTGCTACTCTGTTATAAATCCTTCGAAGTACTGTGTGGTGTCAGCATTACTGATCCAGGGATGACACCGGAGCACAAAGACTTGACTATCTGAGGTCGGGTCGCTACAGAGATGGTATCAGAGCACACGCTGACTGTAGGACACGACCACTAGGTTAAAGCCATAGATCACTATTCTCCTCTCATTTTCTAACTCCTCATCTTTTCTACTCTTTTAGGATGACGGACGCAAAGATCAAGTACACGCAACCGTATGAAGGCACACCTTTTGGATTCCACTTGAAGTAAGTCACCAAGTACCTGAACATTGGACTACCAAGCTTCACCGGGACCTTCAACGCCACTCTGCCTGAAGAGGAGCGCTGGAAGATTCAAGCTCGTGTTCCGGGAAGGACATTCGCGCCAATCACGAAGCCCATAGATAGTGTTTTCAGTGCACCAACCTGGAGTCTGGGAAAGAGCATGGCAGCTCATATCACTATGGGACGCATTGGAGAAGTTTATCAAGAAGACCTCGAGGACACTATCTACTAGATTTGCGGACGCCGAGATGAACAATGGGAGATAGTCAGCACCAAGAAGGATAGATCCATTGCAGCTTTCATCCAGGAGTTAAACCAGCACATTCGACGCCAAGAGAACCAGATGTGCAATGACATGATAGAGTTGAAGAACGCGAAGGCAAGGATCATCGAGCTAGAAGGAGAACTGAAGGGTACACGCAAGGACTACATGGACGAGATCGTAGCTCTAGCAAGGCACAATGGCGATCTTAAGCAGAAGATTGAAGAACTCAAGGGGAAATTAGCATCCAAGAAGGAAGACAAGTACGTCGCATGTCCGGACAACTACATCATCATCGACGACACCGATTCGGATCCAAGTGAACCCGACTTTGAAGACGAAGCTGGAGCAGACATCATGGAGTCTTCCACCGATTCAAACTTCTAGATGACCACCAAATATTAATAGCATTTCCCCCATGTTTACATTATAGTTCGAGCACTTTTGTGATAGTTCTAGACCGTTTGTAAGCCCTTGTTTGAATTGAATGAAGTGATTTGTGTGCATTTGTCGCATGTGCATTTGGGTAGTGTTTTCTCTTTAGACCTCACTCTATTCTTAATTCTCATCTTTTCTAAACCCTCAGATGCCTCCGAGACATGACAACGGATTCCCACCGGAGCTCACCCAGTTGATCCAGCAGCAGAACCAATTGATGCAATTGTTAGTCCAGAATCAGCAGAACAACAACAACAACAACAACAACAACAACAACAACAACAACAACAACAACAACAACAACAACAACAACAACAACAACAACAACAACAACAACAACAACAACAACAACAACAACAACAACAACAACAACAACCCTCCGCCGCCACCACCAGTTGATCACCTAGCCCGTTTCCTTAGGCTAAATCCGTCGGTGTTTTCCAGTAGCACCGAGCCAATAGTAGCAGACGATTGGCTCCGCAAGATAGGAAGGGAGTTGACCACTGCAGGATGCACAGATGTTGAGAAAGTGAAGTTTGCCGCACATCAGCTTGACGGACCCGCGGCAGCATGGTGGGAGAATTTCACAGCCACTTACCCAGTTGACACTGTCACATGGGATCAGTTTGAGCAAGCTTTCCGCACTGCCCATGTTTTAGCAGGAGCTATGGCCATGAAGAAGCGTGAGTTTCGCAACTTACGCCAAGGAGGAAGGACAGTTGGCCAGTACGTTGACGACTTCAGCAAGTTAGCACGTTATGCCCCAGATGACGTTGCTACGGATGCAGCTAAGCAGGAGAAGTTTCTAGAAGGACTGAATGATGAGCTAGGCATGCAGTTGATGGTAGCAAGTTTCAACAACTACCAGGAGTTGGTAGATCGTGCCATCATGATTGAAGGGAAGCACCAGCAGATTGAGAACCGCAAGAGGAAGTATGGACAGGGGAAGTATAACTCTGGAGCCCAGCAGAAGCCCCGTTTTACCCCTAAACCGGGAGTTCAGTTTCAGCATACCCATGGAGGAGGTAGTTCGCACAACCATAATGGCCACAAGAATGGTAATGGGAATGGAGGAAGCAATGGCCAGAACCGTACCACCCCATCAACCCCAGCCAAGAGAGATCTGAGTCAAGTCACCTGTTTCAAGTGTTCCAAGACCGGACATTATGCCAATGAATGTCCTGAAGGACAGAACGGCAATGGAAGCTCTGGGAAGAAGCCAAACCCTTTCAACAGGGGACAGGTGAACCACGTTAGCGTGGAGGAGGTTGAAGCTCAACCTGATGCAGTAATCGGTAAGTTTTTGGTTAAGACATTTACTGCGCTTGTTCTTTTTGATACTGGTGCATCGCATTCATACATATCAAGGGGATTTGTGGATAAATATAACCTGCCAACCCAAGCCCTTAGGTCACCCATGTTAGTAACCTCGCCTGGAGCAGAGTACATGGCTAGCCGATGGTGTGATCGGTTACCATTAAGGATTGGTAACTATGTGTTTCCCTCAGACCTAATAGTATTGGAATCTTAAGGATTGGATGTGATATTAGGCATGGATTGGTTGTCAAAGAATGAAGGGAACATTGAATGTGCCAGTAAGACAATTTTACTTACAACGCCCGAAGGAAGAAGAATCAAGTATGTATCTCGACATGCGCCCAACAGGACACAATTGAATTCCTTATCAGGAGTTGTACAGGAGGAAGTACCAGTGGTAAAGGATTTTCCTGACGTATTTCTAGAAGAGTTGCCAGGCATGCCACTGGATAGAGACATTGAGTTTTTGATTGAACTTTTGCCAGGCACTGGGCCAATATCGAAGAGACCGTACAGGATGCCCGCACAAGATTTGGTGGAAATTAAGAAGCAGATTAAGGAGTTATTGGAAAAAGGTTACATTCGCCCAAGTTCTTCACCTTGGGGATCACCCGTACTTCTAGTAGAGAAGAAGGATGGATCATTAAGGATGGTTGTTGATTACCGTGGATTGAATGCAGTAACCATCAAGAACAAGTACCCACTGCCAATGATAAATGATCTGTTTGATCGTTTGCAAGGAGCTAAAGTGTTTTCCAAGATCGATTTGCGATCAGGGTACCATCAGTTGAAGATTCGAGAGCAGGACATACCCAAGACAGCTTTTACCGCGAGATACGGATTGTATGAGTATACCGTTATGTCATTTGGACTGACTAACGCACCTGCCTATTTCATGAACCTGATGAACAAAGTATTTATGGAATTTTTGGATAAGTTTGTCGTACTGTTCATTGATGACATTCTGATTTTCTCGAAGAATGAAGAAGAGCATAAGGAACATTTGCGTTTGGTTTTGGAGAAACTAAGGGAACATCAGTTATATGCCAAATTTAGCAAATGTGAGTTTTGGTTGAAGGAAGTTGGATTTCTTGGACATGTTATATCCGGAGAAGGGATAGCAGTTGACCCCACCAAGGTTGAGACCGTAACCGAATGGGAAGCACCAACGACAGTTGGAGAGATCCAGAGTTTTCTTGGACTCGCAGGATACTACCGGAGATTCATTGAGAATTTCTCAAAGTTTGCAAAGCCTATGACTGAATTGTTAAAGAAGGATACCAAGTTCATTTGGACTGAGGAATGTGAGTCCAGTTTTTAGGAGTTGAAGAAATGATTGGTTTCCTCACCAGTGTTGATTCTGCCAGATCAGACCAAGGATTATGAGGTGTATTGCGACGCTTCACGTCGAGGACTTGGAGCAGTGCTTATGCAGGAAGGAAGAGTTGTTTCGTATGCCTCACGACAACTAAAACCTCATGAACTAAATTACGCTACGCATGATTTGGAGTTAGCAGCCGTAGTGCATGCATTGAAGACATGGAGACATTTCCTCATTGGAAATCATTGTGAAGTATACACGGATCACAAGAGTTTGAAGTATATTTTCACGCAGAAGGAGTTGAACCTCAAACAAAGGATATGGTTGGAGCTCATCAAGGAATACGATATGAGATTGCATTACCATCCAGGAAAGGCTAATGTTGTAGCTGACGCATTGAGCCGTAAGAGCCATGTCAATACATTGATGACGGGAGAAATACCAAAGGAGTTATCCAAGGATCTTCGTGAGCTATGTTTGGAAATAGTTCCGAGAGGCTATGTAGCAGCATTGGAAATTCAATCTACCTTGATGGATAAAATCAGAGAAGCTCAGAAAACTGACAAGGAGATTGCAGATATAAAGAAGAAAATGAGTGAAGGAAAAGCAAAGGCATTTCGTGAGGATGAGCACGATACCCTATGGTTTGAGGACCGTGTTTATGTGCCCAGTGACCCGGAGATCAGGAAGTTGATTCTGCAAGAGGCACATGATTCGCCCTATTGGATTCACCCAGGTAATACCAAGATGTATTTGGATTTGAAGGAAACATTCTGGTGGACCGGAATGAAGAAGGATGTCGCAGCATATGTAGCAGTTTGTGATGTATGTCAAAGAGTGAAGGCAGAACATCAGAAGACAGCCGGATTGTTACAACCATTGCCGATACCCGAATGGAAGTGGGATAAGATAGGCATGGATTTTATCACAGGACACCCAGGACGAAGGCAGGCTATGACTCGATATGGGTAGTAGTTGATTGTTTGACGAAGGTAGCACATTTCATTCCAGTTAAGACCACTTACACCAGTGCTAAGTTGCCAAAGATATACATGACCAGGATCATTTGTTTGCATGGAGTTCCGAGGAGTATCATATCAGATAGAGGAACCCAATTTACCTCAAAGTTTTGGAATCAGTTGCATGAAACTTTAGGAACCAGACTAGAATTCAGCACAGCTTTTCACCCACAGACAGATGGACAGACTGAGAGAGTCAATCAGATTTTGGAAGATATGCTGAGAGCTTGTGCACTAGATTATGGATCTAGTTGGGACGATAACTTGCCGTATGCGGAGTTTTCTTATAACAACAGTTACCAAAGCAGTTTGAAGATGGCACCTTTCGAAGCTTTGTACGGAAGGAGGTGCAGGACACCGTTGTCATGGGACGAAGTTGGAGACTGTCAGTTCTTTGGACCCGATCTGATTAAGGAGTCTGAACGGAAAGTTAAGTTGATTCGCGATAAGCTCAAGGTAGCCCAATCCAGGCAGAAGAGCTACGCAGATTCTAAACGCAAGGAGACAGTTTACAAAACAGGAGACAGGGTGTATCTTCGAGTATCCCCACTTCGAGGAGCTAAGTGCTTTGGAGTCAAGGGAAAGTTAGCACCGCGTTTCGTTGGACCATATAAGATTTTGCAACGTATGGGAGAAGTTGCTTATAAGTTGGAATTACCAGAAGGACTGTCAGGAGTTCATGATGTATTCCACGTTTCTTAGTTGAAGAAATGTCACGCCGAAATGGCAGAGGTACCGCTAAGAGATACAGTACCGCTTGAAGCGATTCAGTTGAAGGATGACTTAACATATGAAGAGAAGCCAGTTAAGATTCTCGAGTATGCCAGCAGAGTTACCCGAAACAAGGTTATCAAGTTTTGCAAAGTTCAGTGGAACCACCACTCAACGGATGAAGCCACCTGGGAGAGAGAAGAAGATTTGCTCAAGGACCACCCTCACCTATTTTCTAGCCAACCCGAATCTCGAGGACGAGATTCATCTTAACGGGGGTAGGTTTGTAACATCCCAAATTTTCAATTTGGAATGTTATACATTAGATCATCATGCATATCATATTTTCTTGCATTTTGGTCGATCCTAGAAATTTCACGCATCTCAAGGACCCTCGGAGAGAGTTGGAGATTTCGTTGTTTTCATATTTGAGTTTTTCTGAAATTTTGAAAAGAGGATCATTTGATTTATTTATTCTATCTTCAATTATTTTTCCCAATATCAAAAATATGAGAGGGAATAAGATGACTTTCCCAAAATTTTAGGAAAAATAAAGATTTAATAAATAAATCAAATTTTTGATTTTTCGGAGTTTATTTGTATTTTATTTGAATTAGGGAAAATGCGTGTTTTCAGAAATTGCATTTAGGCCCCGAGTAAAAGTTCATTTTGTTCGACTCATTTTTAGGAGTCGGGGAAAATTTATTTCATAGATTTTGGAGCTCGTTTAGATTTTATTTTATTTATTTTTCTGCGCGCATATTTATATAAAAAAATGCGAGTGCCCGACTGGGCCAAAGGGCCCAGCCGAGCCAGCCCAGCCCCGCCTAACTCCCGCGCGCGCGCGCCCGCGCAGCCGCGCCGCCGCCCGCCGCCCCCGCCGTTGTCGAGTCCGATTCGGACTCCGTTTTCTTGCCCCCTCCCCCAAGTCTACTCCTCCCCCCTTCTTTAAATACCCCACAACCCCCCCCTCTTCCCCACTCCGCCGCCGCAGCCGCCAGCCCCGCCGCCCGCGCCGCGCCCGCGCCCTCGAGCCGCCGCCGCCGTCGCCAGCGCCCGCCGCCGCCCGCGCCGCGCCACTGCCCCGCCGCCCCGCCGGAGCCGCCGCCCCTCGCCGAGGTAGCCGCCGCGCCACCCGCCCCTCGCCCTGTTCGGTTTTCTAATAAAACCGTTCCGGTTTATTTTTCGATGTTTCGGTTTTTTTTCGAAACCCTAGATCGGTTTTTTTTCTGGTTTTGTTAATTAGCGAGCGATCACGGGACCGTTCGTCTTAACGAACGCGATCACCGGTTATTCTCGGTTAACGAACGTCCGTTCGTTTAACCGTTCGTCATTTTTCTTTTTCTTTTTCGTCGGATTATTCCGTGATTTTCGGATCGCGATTTCAGATCCGATCTTCGTTCTAGTTTACTTTCTTGCTCGTTTATCGGAATCAGGTGATTCAAGCGCCTGGAGTTTCGTTTCGAAACCGCCGTTTCGACTAATCAACTTAAACAAGATTTTGCTACTGTAAAATTTGACCTAGTTTCAAATTGCTAGAACCGAGTTGTTTTTTTTTGGTCGTTTGTTTTCCGTTGCTTTGTTCGATTCGATTCTTTTGCAACCGGAGTTCTTAAGTTGAACTATCTGGTTCGATTTTCCGTTCGAGTTTTACCTGTGCATTAGATGAGTACTTATTGGATGCTTGTTGTTTGTCTGCGATAGATCACCCGAAGTGCGCCGCCTGTTATTTCGAAGCTCTAGGTTTCACGGATCCTCAGCAAGGCAAGTAACACTTTGATCATACCTTCTCATTGCCCAGTTTTTATTGCATTAGCTCAATCCTCAAACATTGCATGATTAGGATCTAATTAAACTGTGGGATGGGAAGTAGTTGAGGTAGTACCTATTACCTGTTTTACTTATGAAACCTTTGGGAGTTACTTCTACGTTTGCTTATTATGCCATGCTATGCTAGTAGACGTGGATTGGGTGAGTGATATCCATGACAGATGTGAGTATTGTTAATTAATGGTTTATTTAAGGTGGCAACTTAAACACACATGTGGGTGGATTGAGGCACCTGGTTTCTATCCGGACTTGCCTGTTTTTCTTTGGACCGCCACCCAGGCTCAAAGGGATCATAAGATCATTCATGCTAGTAACTTCCGTGTGCAGCCGCAAGCCATTATGGGCTCTGGCATAGCTGACTAAGTCGTGCGAACTCTTACAGTGGTAGACTAGCAGATGTAGGGGATGTAGGTTGGTACGGTCTATCACAACGTAAGGTGTGAGCGCTTCTAAAAGACTATGTCTCAGTCATCCGTTTCTCAAACACCCTGTAGTGCGAGAAACCAAACGGAGGCGATCGAGTGTTGTGGGGAAAAGTGTGCAAACCTCTGCAGAGTGTACAAACTAACCATGATTAGCCGTGTCCCCGGTTATGGACATCTTGAGTATCTAGTACTTGAATATCATGTGAATCTCATCATGTTACTCTAATTAATATTGTTGGGTTTTAATTGTTCACTTAATTGGGATCGGAATGCTGTCAACCATTCTCGATGTTTCAACCATCATGATAGTTAAATAAATTTATTCCTTTGCAGTAGGGAAAAATTGGCTTTACGCAAAATTGTAACCGTAGAGCTTTTCCACCAGCCATATATGCATGTAGTATAGGCTTATCATTCATTACTCTCTATGTGTTACATTGCCAGCATATACCATGTGCTGACCCGTTTTCGGGTTGCAACTTTCATGTTGCAGACTTTTCAGGCGACGAGTAAGGTGCTTTTAGGTCGTGGTTCTATACTCAGTGATGCCGTTTGAGTTGATGGACTCACTTATCTTCCAAGCCTTCCGCTGTTATCATTATTAGATGGCCTTAAGCCATATTTATTTTAATAAGTTCTCTTTGAGACACCGATGTAACAAGTGTGTGATTGCTACTCTGTTATAAATCCTTCGAAGTACTGTGTGGTGTCAGCATTACTGATCTAGGGATGACACCGGAGCACAGAGACTTGACCATCTGAGGTCGGGTCGCTACAAGTTGACATCGTATTTGTGGCAAAGCCACCTTCATAATTCTTTCATACATGTCACTCTTGATTCATTGCACATCCCGGTACACCGCCGGAAGCATACATATAGAGTCGTATTTTATTCTAAGTATCGAGTTGTAATTCTTGAGTTGTAAGTAAATAAAAGTGTGATGATCATCATTATTAGAGCATTGTCCCAGTGAGGAAAGGATGATGTAGACTATGATACCCCCACAAGTCGGGATGAGACTCCGAACAAAAAATAAAAAAATAGAAAAAAGAGGCCATAAAAAAAGAGAAGGCCCAAAAAAAGGAAAAAAGAAAAAAATGAGAGAAAAAGAGAGAAGGGGCAATGCTACTATCCTTTTACCACACTTGTCCTTCAAAGTAGCACCATGATCTTCATGATAGAGAGTCTCCTATGTTGTCACTTTCATATACTAGTGGGAATCTTTCATTATAAAACTTGGCTTGTATACTCCAATGATGGGCTTCCTCAAAATGCCCTAGGTCTTCGTGAGCAAGAGAGTTGGATGCACACCCACTTAGTTTCTTTTTGAGCTTTCATACACTTATAGCTCTAGTGCATCTGTTGCATGGCAATCCCTACTCACTCACATTGATATCTATTGATGGGCAACTTCATAGCCCGTTGATACGCCTAGTTGATGTAAGACTATCTTCTCCCTTTTTGTCTTCTCCACAACCACCATTCTATTCCACCTATAGTGCTATGTCCATGGCTCACGCTCATGTATTGAGTGAAGATTGAAAAAAATTTAGAACATCAAAAGTATGAAACAATTGCTTGGCTTGTCATCGGGCTTGTCCATGATTTAAATATTTTGTGTGATGAAGATAGAGCATAGCCAGACTATATGATTTTGTAGGGATAACTTTCTTTGGCCATGTTATTTTGCTTGAAGTATTATTGTTTTCATGTCAATATCGAACTTTTGTCTTGAATCTTATGGATCTGAATATTCTTGCCACAATAAAGAAGATTACATTAATAAATATGCTAGGTAGCACTCCACATAAAAAATTCTGTTTTTATCATTTACCTACTCGAGGACGAGCAGGAATTAAGCTTGGGGATGCTTGATACGTCTCCAACGTATCTATAATTTTTGATTGTTCCATGCTATTATGTTATCCATCTAGGATGTTTTATATGCATTTATATGCTATTTTATATGATTCTTGGACTAACCTATTAACCTAGAGCCCAGTGCCAGTTTCTGTTTTTTCCTTGTTTTTGAGTATCGCAGAAAAGGAAAACCAAACGGAGTCCAATTGACCTGAAATTTCACTGAGATTACTTTTGGACCAGAAGAAGCCCACGGAGCATCGGAGATGGACCAGAAGAGTCCCGGGCTGCCCACGAGGGTGGGGGCGCGCCCACCCCCTGGGCGCGCCCCCCTGCCTTGTGGACAGCCCGGAGACCCCCCTGACTTGTTCCTGACTCCAACACCTCTTATATAACCCAAAACTTCCAGAAAGAAACCTAGATAGGGAGTTCCGCCGCCGCAAGCCTCTGTAGCCACCAAAAACCAATTGGGACCCTGTTCCGGCACCCTGTCGGAGGGGGGATCCCTCACCGGTGGCCATCTTCATCATCCCAGCGCTCTCCATGACGAGGAGGGAGTAGTTCACCCTCGGGGCTGAGGGTATGTACCAGTAGCTATGTGTTTGATCTCTCTCTCTCGTGTTCTTGATTCGGCACGATCTTGATGTATCGCGAGCTTTGCTGTTATAGTTGGATCTTATGATGTTTCTCCCCCTCTACTCTCTTGTAATGGATTGAGTTTTCCCTTTGAAGTTATCTTATCTGATTGAGTCTTTAGGGATTTGAGAACACTTGATGTATGTCTTGCATGTGCTTATCTGTGGTGACAATGGGATATTCACGTGATCTACTAGATGTATGTTTTGGTGATCAACTTGCGGGTTTAGTGACCTTGTGAACTTATGCATAGGTGTTGGCACATGTTTTCGTCTTGATTCTCCAGTAGAAACTTTGGGCACTCTTTGAAGTTCTTTGTGTTGGTTGAATAGATGAATCTGATATTGTGTGATGCATATCGTATAATCATACCCATGGATACTTGTGGTGACATTGGAGTATCTAGGTGAGATTAGGGTTTTGGTTGATTCGTGTCTTAAGGTGTTATTCTAGTACGAACTCTATGATAGATCGAACGGAAAGAATAGGTTCGTGTTATTTTACTACGGACTCTTGAATAGATCGATCAGAAAGGATAACTTTGAGGTGGTTTCATACCCTACAATAATCTCTTCGTTTGTTCTCCGCTATTAGTGACTTTGGAGTGACTCTTTGTTGCATGTTGAGGGATATTTATATGATCCAATTATGTTATTATTGTTGAGAGAACTTGCACTAGTGAAAGTATGAACCTTAGGCCTTGTTTCAACGCATTGCAATACCATTTGTGCTCACTTTTATCAATAGTTACCTTGCTGTTTTTATATTTTCATATTACAAAAACCTATATCTACCATATTGCACTTGTATCACCATCTCTTTGCCGAACTAGTGCACCTATACAATTTACCATTGTATTGGGTGTGTTGGGGACACAAGAGACTCTTTGTTATTTGGTTGCATGGTTGTTTGAGAGAGGCCATCTTCATCCTACACCTCCCACGGATTGATAAACCTTAGGTCATCCACTTGAGGGAAATTTGCTACTGTGCTACAAACCTCTGCACTTGAAGGCCCAACAACGTCTACAAGAAGAAGGTTGCGTAGTAGACATCATTTCCCAACAAAACTGTACTAAAATTTAGCTAGTGACAACCATTGTGCCCTCTGGACAGGACAATCATGAGTAAAACATCGCCAATAGCCAACCAACCATTGAATTTTTATTTCAATAGGGCCATATGTGTGAGGGTGATGAGAGGAACTCATGTGAAAATTAGTGCTAGTAAGGTCTACCATTTCTCGCCAAAACCGGCTAGTACAGATGAGATCCCGATCAGTAACGACCGACTTCGGCATGCCATGAAATTTGTGTTGGGAAACATAGTAGAAAAAATCACCCTACGAACAACCAAGAACACTATGAAGATGTTGAAAGGATCGATATGGTTGAATAAAAGGGGGGAGGGGTGAATAGGCAACTACCAATTTTTAGCCTTTCTTAACAAAATAGGTAAAGCAACAAATAAGTTGTCTACATGTGTAACTAGGTGAGCAATCTATATGATGCAAGCAGCAGCAGCAGCAACAACAACAACAACAACAACAACACAAGCAAGCAAAGGATACAACACAAATATAGGTTGCACAAAGTAAGAAGTAACCACAAGTGGAGCTGGTGGAGACGAGGATGTGTTACCGAAGTTTGTTCCCTTTGAGGGGAACTGCGTCTCCATTGCGACAGCTGCTTCGAGGAAGTTGCGATGGCATGGTCCGATGGTTGCGGCGTTGACACGACAACATGCTTCAAACAATCGTGGTGTAGCTTGGCCCGCTGTGACGATGTCGCAATGTCATGCTTCGACCGTAGCGATCCTACAAGGCATTGCTGAAGCAGCCACATCGATGACACGACGACATGCTTCGAACGCCCGCACGCTGCTTCGACGACCCTCGACGATGGCGCAACGACATGCTTCGTTGCCCGTGTTGTGCTTCGATGGCCTAGGCAATGCTGCTTCAGCATCTCGGCTGCTTCAAGGATGTTGTGATGTCATTGCTTCGACGAGCGTGACGTTGGCACAACAACATGCTTCGAACGCATGTTGCGATGGCATGCTTCGACCGTGGTGATGCTACAATGCATGTTGAAACAGGCACAACGCTAGCACGATGACATGCTTTGAACGCCCATGCGATGCTTCGATGACCCTCGACGATAGCGCAACGACATGCTTTTGTTACTCGTGTTGTGCTTCGACGGCCGAGGCGATGCTGCATCATCATCCCTACTGCTTTGAGTTCAATGATGTTGCGACGGCAATGCTCCGATGACCGTGGCGTTGGCAGAACAACATGTTTCGAAACCTCGAGGTGTACTTCGACGACCGTGGTGATGCTACATGGCATGTTGAAGCTACGACGGCGATGGCACGATGACATGCTTCAAACGCTCGTGTTGTGCTTTGAATGATGTGATGATGCCGTGATGACATATGCTTCGACGGCCACGACAATGTTGTGACGGCATATGCTTCGATGACCATGGTGATGTTGTGCCGTCGTGCTTCGAAAAATCATGGTTATGCTGCGACATCGTGCTTCGACAACCATGACGATGCTACGACGGAGGCCCGATTGCATCAATGTTGCGGTAATAGCGGCTGCATCGCCCCTCTTATTGCAACGGGCCAGCGGCGATGCTGTTGGACGGAGTATGCGTCAAGCGGCCGTCCGCCCCGGTTCCTAGCTACAGTGATCGTGAGCTTCAGCCGTTCCCGACAGGAAGAAAGACGAGAGAAACACGTCTGCTGCTTAGCCCATTAATGATGTTGTGACTGTTATGATACTAATGGATAAGGCAGTTTGACTGGACAAGAATATGGTTGAGAATCGAGTGGCTACCCACAATAAAAGTAACATAGATGATAATATCACACATATCTAGGTAAAATAGATGATATGTCATGTAATTAATGAATAAAAAGAGGCATGTGGTAACATAGCTAGTTACTAATAATATGAGTAACATCACACATACCAAGACAAGATGAGTCTACAACTTAATAAATGAAATATTGCATGATACCACACATATGTTATTCTTCACTATAAATATAGTAACATAGACTAATAACATATGCATGGTAAGCGGATTTGTAGCACCCGGGTGCTCCACACCCCTATGCGAACATTAAATTCAAAAAAAGACTGAGAAATTTGAAAAAAAATCCAGGTTTTTGGGATATCAAACCTGGGTTCCCGATCTATTCCCGTGTGAAATTTCATGAAAAAATATCAGGAAACGTATTCGTGGAAAAAAAAGAAGAAAATTTTCTATACATAGAAATAAACTGTTTGAATGGATTTTTGTTCGGACAATATTTCTTTCGTCACGGATATATTTCTTAATATTTTTCACGAAATGTCACACGGGAGTAGATTGAGAACCCAGGTTTGATATCCCCAAATTTCAGATTTTTTAATTTTTTACATTTAATATTCATATAGGGGTGTGGAGCATTCAGGAGCTCCTGTGTATTTTCTCATATGCATGTTACTAGTCTAAGTTACTCCTCACCATGGCTAGTCTAAAACACGTACATGCGAGTCACACGAACACGCGATAAGCCACACTGTCGCCGCTCAACCCGACTGATTTTACCAAGAAATCAGTCGGTTGAATTTAAACATTTTCCTTATACATAGAAAAACGCTTAGGGTCAACTGGCTGAGAAGGGACTTCACGTCCGCCGCTTCCTCCACGCAACACGTGTCCCTATGGGCCTTACACACGTCTCTATCGGATTTCTTGAAACAGGGCCCAGCCGCATCGTCTTCCACGACTCCCACTCTCCAGATTGAGACGCTCCTCTCTCTCTCGCGCATCTCTCCCCAGATCGAGACGTTCCTCTCTCTCTCTCTCTCTCTCTCTCTCTCTCTCTCTCTCTCTCTCTCTCTCTCTCTCTCTCTCTCTCTCTCTCTCTCTCTCGCGCGCGCGCGCGCATGTCTCCTCCCCAGACCGAACAAGGCACTGGCAGCCGGCCGCCGCCACGCGCGTCCGTCCTCACCACCGGCTCGAGCCGGCAACCGTCGTTCGCCGGCGAGGTTGGCATCCGCCACTATCCTTCATTTGCTACTCCTTTTCTCCGACCGGAACAACGGGAGCGGCGACGCTACTGTGTTGTTGCAATTGGCGGTGACAAGCTCGACGCAGACAACGGCGGCGGTGTTTTTACATGTTATTTTCCAGTTGCAAAAATTTCTGCAACATCTTCTATGTTGCAAAAGTTCTTCCACAACATTTTCGTTGTTGCACAAAAAGCAAAGACAGGAAAAATAATTCTGCAACAAGAGCTACGTTGCAAAACAAATCGCGCAACACGGCCTATGTTGCAAAAAAAATCCTGCAACATTATGTCTGTTGCAAATTTTCCTCCAACAAGATCTTTGTTGGAGAGTCTAGGAAGACGTTCAACCCCAAAGATTGTGTAGATCCAACGGCTTGCAAGGTGGCGGATCTTTTAAAAAGATCTTTACTTATGTCGTGATTTACAGGAGTAGTAGTTTAGCTGGCAACTATAAAGTGTACGAGCGCAACAAGAGCGGGGAGGCGATCTAGGTTTTGACCGCCGCTGGCGGCGGCGGCGGCTGACTGCCCGGCCTCTGCCCATGGGGGGGGCCATGAGCCCCTCTTGGCTGTGAACTTGATGCCCTAATGAGAGTAGGAGAAGAGTTGGCTTTATCCTGGTCGTTGTTTCTGCAGTCAGTACCTGGCGGCTTTGAAGGATCCATTGCCGCACAGTTTCTCGTCCCGGCGTGCGTCCTGTGAAGCCGGTTGTCTGTCCCGGCGCAACTCCATTGCTCTGCAAGGTGTTGTGATCGGTTTTTGTCCCTCCGTATCGTTCAGATTACGGCAGGTTTTTTGGAGGTTGGTCGTCTGAACCAATCTTGTTCCAGAGTCTCCATGAGTGAGGCTTACCGGATGCAATGAGGATACTTAGTTGGAATTGCCGTGGCCTGCAACAGGCTGCAGCGGTGAGGGCTTTGCTACATGTCCGGAAGTGTAGAAGCCCTAACGTGATGTTTTTTATGGAAACGCATCTAGATGAATATCCAGCTGAATGTCTTCGTCCAAGGTTGAAGATGGATCACAAGTATGTTGTCCGGAGTAATGGCCGGAGTGACTTCTGCTTTGGAAGAAAGAGGTCACAGTGTCACTTAGAGATAAGACTAATAATTTCACTGATATCTTTGTGGGAAGTGGATCTGAGAATTTCTGGAGATTTACGGGGCTGTATGGGGAGCCCAAATGGGCAGATAAACACTTGACCTGGCAAAGATTAAGGGAGCTTAAGTCTGTGTGTGATATGCCATGGATGGTAGTGGGTGATCTTAATGACATAATGTACTCTTTTGAGAAGCAAGGTGGTAATCCTCGGCCAGCCCACTTCATGGCTGCTTTCAGAGATGCACTTGAGGATTGTAATCTATCTGATCTTGGTTATTTTGGCGATAAATACACATGGCATCGTGGACAGATCCGGGAAAGATTGGACCGAGCTGTCTCCAATGATGCATGGAATAACATGTTCCCTACGGCGAGAGTTGAGCGTATGAAATTTCATAAATCTGACCATCACCCTTTACTGCTGAACCTCGAGGAAGAAGCGGCACATGAGCACTCGGGGCCGGCAGTATTACGTTTTGAAGCCCGATGGCTGAAAGAAGCAAACTTTAGGCAGGTAGTTGAGGAAGCTTGGGAAGGCCTAGGCCCGGAGGTTCAGCATGAGGACCTGGCGGGAAAGCTAGCAAGAGTACATAAGGCGCTTCATCACTGGGACAAAACTGTGCTTAGGAATTCTTCAAAAAAACTGAAAAGAGTACAGCGCGAACTTGAAGCAGTCAGCAGAGATGTTTTGTCGCCTGAAAATGTGACGCGACAAAAAGAATTGGCCGAAGAGCTAGAAAATTATTAGAGCAGGAGGAGATGTATTGGGCTCAGCGAAGCAGGATATATTGGTTGAAATATGGCGATCAGAACACATCATATTTTCATAACTTCGCTACAGCTCGCAGATTAAAGAACCGTATTAAAAAACTTAGAGACGACCAAGGTGTGTGGCGTGAGGGTACTGCTTATCTTAACCCTCTAATCTCTGATTACTTTGCGGACTTATTTGCTACTGAAATTGATGAGCCAGATCCAGTGCTGTTAGACAAAGTGGTGCCACGTGTAACTCAGGCCATTAATGATGAACTCATGAAACCTTATACAGCCGAGGAGGTGAAGAAAGCTTTGTTCTCCATTGGAGATATGAAGGCACCAGGTACGGATGGGCTTCATGCAATATTTTTTAAAAAGTGTTGGCATATTTTTGGTGATGTCCTCACTGCGGAGGTACTAAAGGCGATTAAGGACAAGGTAATCCCTGAAGGTTGGAATGACACGGTAATTATATTAATTCCAAAAGTTGATGAACCTGTTTAGATTACTTAGTATAGACCCATTAGCCTCTGCAATGTCCTCTACAAAGTTATTTCAAAGATGATAGCTTTCAGATTAAAATCACACCTTGATGATATCATCTCTCCGGTACATAGTGCGTTTGTACCTGGTAGGCTTATTACTGGTAATATTTTGTTGGCCTATGAAAGTATACATGCAATAAAGAACAGGAAGAAGGGGAAGGTTGGATATTGTGCAGTCAAGCTTGATATGCATAGGGCATATGACAGAGTGGAATGGAATTTTCTTGAGAAAATGATGTTACAGTTGGGGTTCCATAGAGATATTGTGGATCTATTAATGGCATGTGTTAAATCAGTAAAATATAAAGTAAGATTTAATGATCAAGAGACCGAAGGCTTTACCCCTAGCAGAGGGCTCAGGCAAGGGGATCCCTTGTCACCCTATTTGTTGCTGATTTGTGCAGAAGGTTTGTCTAGTGCTTTGGCTCAAAAGGAGGAGGTTCGTGCATTGAAGGTGTTTGGGTGTGCGGAAATGCACCATCAGTTTCTCATTTATTATTTGCTGATGATTCCCTTATCCTTATGAAAGCAGATATGATTAATGCAACCTCATTGAGACAGGTGTTGGATGAATATTGTGCAAGCTCAGGCCAATTGGTGAGTGCAGGGAAGAGTAGTATTTTCTTTAGCCCTAATGTGGAAGTGGATGTGAGAGCACAAATATGTACAGAGCTAAATATTATGACTGAGGCCATCTCAGGTAGATATTTGGGACTACCCTCCATGGTAGGACTAGATAAGAGTGATAGTTTTGAGTATTTGGTTGAAAGAATCATTGACAAGCTAAAAGGATGGAAAGAGAAAATTTTATCTATGGGGGGGAGGAGATCCTACTCAAAGCAATTATTCAATCCATTCCAGTTTTTTCTATGGTTGTGTTCAAAATCCCAAAGCAAGTGTGCAAGGAGATTACTGATGCGATGTCTGCTTTTTGGTGGGGAGATAAAGAAGAGCACAAGAGGATGCACTTGTTTGCATGGTGGAGGATGTGTCTCCCAAAATATAAAGGAGGCATGGGATTCAGCGATTTACATGCTTTCAATCTTGCTATGCTTGCTAAGCAAAGTTGGCGGCTACTAACACACCCTGATACTTTGTGTGCACAGGTTCTTAGAGCAAAGTATTATCCGGATGGAAATTTGCTTATGGCAGGCCCAAAGAAGGGCTCATCTTTTACATGGCAGAGCATTGTGGCGGGTCTTCAAACCTTCAAGAGAGGGCATATCTGGCGAGTGGGGACGGGTGCCAAAATAAATATTTGGACGGATCACTGGATCCCACAAAGTCCTACAAGGAAGGTTATCACGCCAAGGGGTAATATCTTGTTGACCACTGTTGATGAACTTATTGATCCAGGAACAGGATGGTGGGATGAAACCTTGGTTCGGCCTATATTCTTTGGTGTTGATGCTCAACGGATTTTGAAGATCCCATTATCTACTCATTTACTGGATGATTTTGTGGCGTGGAATGTCACAAAAAAAATTTGTTTCTCGGTTCGATCAGCATACTATGTCGAGTGGGAGCACCAATTCGGACCAAGAATGAGAAAGGACCCAGCTGAGACATCAGCAAACAACCCTGTTTGGGAGACTCTTTGGAAACTACAATTTCCAAGCAAGATAAAGATTTTTGTCTGCCGAGCACTACATGGAATCATACCTGGTGTGGGAGTATTGCGAAGTAGACATATCAAAGTCTCACCTTCATGTCCTATATGTCACCAAGGACCAGAGGGTATTCGTCATTTGGCTTTCACTTGTGTTCGTGCACGTCAGGTTTGAAAGTCCTTGGGTTTGGATGAGATAATAGATGCAGCTATTCGCACTGATCGCTCGGGCTCAGTGGTAATGGAGGAGTTACTCAGAAATCCGGTGAAAAAATCTCCTGTCTTGGGACAACTGGGGCTCCAGGAAACGGTTGCCGTTGGCGCATGGTACATCTGGTGGGAACGCCGTGAAGCTGTAAAGGGGGTGAATGTCAAGCCTGCAACAAGTTCCTCGTTTGCTATCCAAGCTATAACTTCAAATCACGCGACACGTCCAGCTGCGGTAACTTCTGAAGCTCGATGGCAACGTCCAGCTCCTGGGTCGTACAAACTGAATGTGGACGCGTCCTTCTTCGAGGACGGGAGTGGGGCTGCAGCTGCTGTTCTTCGTAATTGCCGTGGAGAAGCGATTGATGGGGTCTCAGAGCTTATAGATAACACTCTTAGTGCACAATCAGCTGAATCAATTGCTCTTCGCTTGGGGCTACGGCTGGTTTATGCAGTGGGGTGCAAGAATGTTGAAGTAGAATCAGACTGTGAAGAACTGGTACATGCATTTAATGGAGAGGCAGAAATTTGGAGCCCCTACTCAGCTACCCTTGCTGATTGTTTTCATCTGGCCCATGACATTCCGAATATTTCTTTTGCTCATTGTCCGAGAAAAGCAAACAGAGTTGCACACTTCCTAGCTAGGCGATGTTATGATTCCAAAATATGTGAAGAGTGGTTAGATGAGATGCCTTCTTTCTTATTACCTCATGTAATCTTTGATGTAACACTTTCCCAAATTGAATAAAATGCCACAAGGCTTTTCCCTCAAAAAAAATACAGGAGTAGTAGTTTTTTTATATAAAAAAACCTAACTTACTGACGCACTTTTTGAGGAAGCAATCCATATCAGGCTGGTCATAGTGGGGAGTAACTTATACTAGTGTCATGCATATGACACTAGTCTAAGTTACTATCTTCATAGTGCAAAGTAACATAGTAGTAGTGTCATAGAGGACTTCATTAATTAGCTTGTAGACTCATCTTGTCTTGAAAAGCGCTATGTTACAGTAACATATTATGTTACCACTTCTCATTAACTACATGCCACATAAGCAAAATTTTCTCGGAGTGCGCTATGTTACTTGCTAAGTTACTCCCACTATGACTAGCCTCACACCATTCCACCACGCGCTGATCCCTAGCGGCTCCGTTAATTATGACCATGCGGCCGGGTTCCTTCGCAGGATGTCAAAGCGCAAAGGCGCCGCCTTGGCCCGCGCCCGCCAGCGCCGCCGGCCGGAACGGGCAACCGGCGGCCGGGCGTCTCTCCCCACGGATATACTCGGCCTCGTCACCGACCTGATCCTCGACTACGTGGCCTTCCGCGCCGTCACTAGTGATTTCTCCATGCATGTATGCATGCATGCATCCGTCACTCCGCTCCGGCGAGCAGTCCGCCACCGATCGACTTGGAGAAGACGAGAGTCTGGGGCCGGAAACGGAAGCCAACGCCCATTGTTTCGCCTCGTGGGCGTCGCGCGGAGATCTCGAGAGCTAGCGAAGCGAGAGAGGAGGAAAAGATGCAGCCTTTTTGCTCCTAGTGCAAGCAATTGACTTGACGGGAACAAAAACGATGGCGGCCGGAGAGGAGGAAAGAGACGAGGGGAGAGGGGTGGACTGAGCAAGGACGGCGATGTTGCATGGGGATCGCCAGAGTTGGCGCCGGAGCCGGAATTGGGGAAGAAGGCTCCCTCAGGAGGGGGACGTTGGGCATGGCATGACAGGTTGCGCCGGCCGGAGTCGGAGGGAGGCGATGGACGGTTCCCTTGGTTGCGTGTGCAATGTTGGATGGAAAGCGAGAGAGAGCGTGCAAAGCATGTCCGGTGACGGCAGCAACGGTTTGCGGCAAATGAAAGCATGGGCGGTGCCGGAATCGGGCCGGGGAAGAAGCTCGTGCGCGATCTCTTGTTGTGTGATGAAGAGGAGAAAAAGGCATCCTTTTTGCCGGATCGGATCGGAGGTCGTCCGCGCCTCCTCCTCCTCGGTGTGACCCAACCAACTGCTAGTGATTTCTCCATGCATGCATGCATTCATCACTCCGGCAGTCCGCCACTGACCTGACCGACTTGGAGAAGACGAGAGTTTTGGGCCGGAAGTAGAAGACTAAAAACTGAGTTTTTTTTGTGGGAGCTCGTCGGTGGACTGCAGCACGATGGGAGGAGGTCGTCGGCGGGCGCGCGGTCGGCCGGTTGCTCCTGGGCCTCGATCGCCTCCAGGAGGAGGACATTGGTTCCTGAGCGGCGGCCGAAATCGCGAGGCGGAGCATGGGCACGCGGTCGCGGAGGGAGGCGATGGACGGTGCGTGTGCGACGTTAGATGGAAAGGGAGAGCTCGCGTACGTGCAAAGCATGGCCGCCGGTGACGGCAACTGTTTGAGAGGAAGAGATCGAACACACTTGTATTCAGAGGGTTCGGCTGAACTTATATAGAGGGGGGCGAGCCTACGATCACCATCGTGGCAAGGCCATGACGAGGAGTGGAGGTCGTGCGTGTTGACAGGGAAAACTACACGCACGCACACACGCACTCGTACAATACACAGCAGTATTCTAACAGCAAGGGCGCGCGGCAAATTAAAGCATGGGCGAGGTGACCTGAGAGAAGCAAAGAGAAGGAGGTGCGTGGGTGTTGGAGTGGTCTGGTGGAAAAAGGGCCTTTGGTCGCGGTTCGCAACTGCCATTAGTCGCGGTTGCGCAACCGCGATCAAACAGGCGGGACAAAAGGCTCCACCCTTTAGTCGCGGTTGCTTAAGAACCGCGACTAAAGGCCCGTCCACGTGGGCGCCAGGTGGCCGCCGGGGCGGAGGACTTTTAGTCGCGGTTCTTATGGCCAACCGCGACTAAAGACCGCCGCAGGTTTAGGGTTTTAGCCCCCCCCCCCCTAAACCTGCCCCCCCCTAAACCTGTTTTCTGTTTAATTTGTATTGTTTTACTTCTTTTATGCTTTATTTTAATTTTGAAGGAGTTTCACATATTCTACGCTACTACATACATGCATATGATTGTACAATTTCAAACAAATTTGAAATTAGAACAAAAAGAATTCAAGAGGAATATACAGTATATATTAAATATCATCGGATGACCATATACAATTTTGAACAAGTTTCCATACATAATTTAAGGCATAAAGTTCTACGTCCTCGTAATGGTGTTCTCCTTTAGGATGGAGGACTTCCCTCCTGAACCATCCAGCTAGTTCCTCTTGAAGTGGTCGGAAGCGAGCTTCTGGACTAAGCATCATCCGGAGGTTATTCCTCTGAGCATTGGTATCACTCGGAACCCGCTCAGAGGTGTATCTCCGGATCATCTCACAGACATAGTATCCACATAGATTGGTCCCCGCTGGCTGAATATCCCCAGCATTCTTAGCCTTTGACTTTTTGAATTCTAGCTCTTTTTTGAATTCACCGACCTTTGTATCTACGAACCGTCTCCAAACCCTACGAGGCAAAGAAAATTAAATGAACAAGAGAGTTATTAGTTACTTGATATTAGGAAATGAACGAAATAGGCCGATCGATATAGAGCGCAAATGAATGAAAATAATTACTTCTGCATCATTTTTCTCAGGTCGCCCCAAAGCTTTGGATCCATATTCAGAGAGTCGTGGACGAGACATTCTGAGGTGTCAACTTTAATTACTAGCAGAATCCAGTGGAACCTGCGGACACGATACATGCACAGTACGTCATGCATAACTCATCGATTAGACGGCCACATACCATGCATGGAGTAAACAAAAGAGAATGTGCTCAAGACAGAAACACTCACCCAAAATGGTAAGGAAATAGAATATCACTTTTGAGTTCCTGCTTTGTAAGAAACTGCCACAGGTCTGCCTCCATGTCGTCGGGGTGATGCCGCAACACATATCCATTAACGATGTGTGGGTCAATGAACCCAACATCATGGATGTTCCTTACTCTGCATTCCTTAATCTTCATTCTGCATGTATAATAGCGGACACAACAATATAGTTAGGACATATATATAGTGCAGGCAATATGAACGAGATGGGGTAGAAATAAATCACTTACAGAACGTAGCAACTGATGATAGATTTGTCGAGCTCGCGCAGATTGAAAAGCTGGAACAATTCACTCAGATGAATTTGTACATAGTAATGTTTGAAGTGATGCTCATGTCTAACTTCCGCATAAATATATTCGTTGGCGTTTTTATTTTTTATGTAACCCTTGTACCATTTCAGCAGACCTTTCATTTGTGGAGGTAGATCCTGTTCCTGCGCAGGCTCGACGAGAGGCCCATTCTTCACATATGTAATTACTACCTCCTTCACTGGCGCCTCATCAAGGCCTAACAGTTCACGAAGAGTAATACCTAAGTTGGCCGCTTGTTCTCTGGCACTCGTTGCAGTCAATCCAAGTGCTGCCGCAACTGCTATGATATCGGGGTCATCCGGACCGGCGGCTTTCACTATAAGCGGGGCAATTGATTGTTTACTTTGTTCCCCGAGCTGGGCAACTCGTTTACTTTGTTCCGGATCGGGGTCATCCGCCCGCCCTTTCTTCTCCTTCAACATGAGTGCCTGCCTACGAAGTTCACGTGCATAGTCCTCAGGCAGATTCTTCGCGGCTTGGGACGGTGTGCTCAAAAATGACTTAGCCCACTTCTTTTGCTCATCAGAAAATACTGGCTTGGGCTCGGGCTCTCTTTTCTTCTTGCAGTCCGCCTTCCATTTCTCAAGATCAGCAGCCGCGGCCGCGGCAGTTTCCTCGGCACTACGTTCCCAAGGCCTTGTGGGGAGAGGCTTCAGTGATGGCTCCGGTACCTTTGTGGTCTTAGGTACATAAGGGTCCGGGTTAATAATCCAGGACTGCTTCTGCTTCTTTGCCGGAGGTGGATTGGGGGGCGGCGTCTGATCACCCGCCGGACGAGGACTGGGGGGCGGCGTCTGATCACCCGCCGGACGTTGTGGACTGGGAGGCGTCGGCTGACGTGACGGAGGTGTAGGTGAACCGCCACCACCACCACCACCGCCGCCGCCGCCACCGCCACCACCACCACCGTAGGGGGGTGGACTTGTTGTCCTTGGCGCCTCGCCTGGAAACTTGATAAACTTCTTTTGCCATAGAATGAAATGGCGCTTGACATCTCCAAGTATTTTCTCCCCTTCAGGTGTAGCAATGTCAATCTCCAGGTCCTCAAACCCTTGGACTATGTCCTCCACCGTGACACGAGCATAGCCATCTTGAATGGGGTTGTTGTGGTGGAGTGCTCCAGGTAAACATGGTAAAGCACTGCCGATGGCTACCTTCATGGACATGTTCCCGATAGGATAATACAGATGGCATTCTTTCCTCTCCTTTATATCGTCCACGGGGTAGCGAGGAGGCTCTGGTGCAGTAATTTCGACCACCAGAGGCTCCGGTGCAGTAATTTCGATCGTCGGTGCATCTGCACCAGCCGGTGGGGCCTCCGTGGAAGCCACGCTGCTTCTCCGCTGCTGGCTATCGAGATCCGTTGGATGATCTTCATGCTGCGCCCAAGCTGCATCTCTTTCGGCTACTAGTACACTCACGGTTTTCTTCATCACATCCATTTCCGATGCCAACCGCGCCACAACATCTGCTTGCCGATCCATCTTTCTCTTACGGCTTCTGTAACCGTACGGGTCATCGTTCTGGGGGAACCCTATTTTCCACGGAATGTGCCCCATGCCTCGTACACGTCCTCCGTGTTCAGGATTCCCGAGGGCTTTTGTCAGTGCGTCGTTCTCTCTGTTGAACTTGATCTTCCCCTCTTGAGCATCCCTCATTGCGTCAATAAGGGCTTGGGTGGGTTTCATTATTTTGCCCTGGTAAACACACTCCCCTGTCTCCGGGTTCAGCGTTCCCCCATGCCCGTACCACCAGCTTTTGGCCCTTGGGTCCCATCCCTCCGTACCTGGACAGATTCCTCGCGCCCTCAGCTCGTTCTCCATCTTCGCCAACCTAGGCTGCCAAAGGCGATACCCTCCTGGCCCCATAATATGATTGTACTCCTTCTTAGCCGCATTTTCCTTATTTTTTTCGATATTTGAATGAACTGCTCCGATTTCTTTTGCTTCACAAATTCTGGCCAATCATGTTTCAGTTTCTCATATTGTCCTTTGAAATCCGGAGTCTTGTTCTGCTTGACAAAGTCATGGTTTAGATTTTGCTTGAATTTCCGGAATGCGTCGGCCATCTTATGAAGAGCGAACTATTTGACTAGCCTCCTCCTCTCCTTGTTTTCCTCAATCTTGTTACCCTCCTCATCGAATTTGTTGTATTCCGGAGGTAGAACGAAATGTTCCATAAGCTTCTTGAAGCAATCTTTTTTTGTTCTCTTATCGACAAAAGTGAAACCAGCAATTCGTGCCTTCTTTGGCTCATTCCACTCTTGGACGGTGATCGAGACGTTGTCTCTAACAACGGCTCCGCATTGGCTGACAAACTTGATGGCGTTCTTGCGGGGCTCCAGCGGCCTGCCGGTTGCACTGTCGACAACCTCGATGGTGCATGTTTCCCCTTGTTTCATCGTCTTGGTTGCGCCACGCTTTGACGACGTACTCGATTGTTTCGACGATCCGGCCGAGGGCTAAAATAAGAAAGAGAGTCGCGCCCGTTAGTACACACATATTTATTCAAATCAGTTAGTTTGTATCACCAGAGGCTCAATGTATATATATACCTCGGCGCCGGAGGTGGTTGCTACTTCCATTTGAAGATCGTCGTTTATCGACGTTTGTTCGGCATCATCTTGCTGACGGCGCCCTTCATCTTCACCGTCAAGGTTCAGATAAGAAGAGACATCATCTTCTTCTTGTCCGGTCGGCACATATTGAATATGCCGTTTATGATGCCGAACATATGTGCTTCACCGTCCGGATCATAGTTGTCCATAATCGGGTCAGCTCTATCGTCCGCCATTATGTCAGTCCTGAAAACATGTAGTAAAAACAAATTAATTAAGTGAAGAAGGGGGGCGGTGGCGGTGGCGGTGGCGAAAGGGCGGTGGCAAAAGGAGGGGGCGAGGAAGGGGTGGGAGAGGGTGTCGCGGTAGAGCGTGAGACGGGGCGGCAGACGACGGCGCCACGGAGAGGGAGGCGAGGACAACACACATGTATAACCCTCGCCATTTGGTTAATTATCAAATTTTACGGTTTTTTGTTAATTATCAAGTTTTAAGTTACTTATTTTCTTCTTCCTTTTTCCTTTCTTCTTCTTTCTTTCTTCTTCTTCCTTTCTTCTTCTTTCTTTCTTCTTTCCTTTCTTCTTTCTTTCTTCTTCTTCCTTTTCTTCTTATTCCTTTCTATTCTTTCTTTCTTCTTCTTTCCTTTTTCTTTTTTCTTTCTTTCTTCTTCTTCCTTTCTTCTTCCTTTCTTCTTTTTTTTTTCTTCTTCCTTTTCCTTTCTTCTTTCTTTTGGTTTTCATTTGGTTTTTATTTGGTTTTCATTTTTTTTCTTCCTTTTTCTTTCTTGTTTTTTCTTCTTCATTTTTCTTTCTTCTTTCTTTCTTCTTTCTTTTTTTCTTCTTCCTTTTTCTTCTTTAGTCGCGGTCCGCCACACCAACCGCGACTAAAGGGTTTTGGCGCCGCTTCGTTCCCGCGCAGGAAAGAGCCTTTAGTCGCGGTTGATGTGGCGGACCGCGACTAAAGGCTAGCTTTAGTCGCGGCCCGCCACACCAACCGCGACTAAAGGTCTGTGCTGGCACTGGCGCGGTGCGGTGGGATGTTTAGTCCCACCTCGCTAGCCGAGAGGCTTCGACAGTGGTTTATAAGCGCGGCTGCGCTGACCACTTCGAGCTCGTCTCAAATGCAGGCTTACGGGCCTATTCTGTTACTACTAGCCTGTGGGCCTACTGGGCCTTCCTGCGGGCCTGAATCCTGGCCTAATAATGGGTTTTTAGTCATATTCAGGCCGTGGTGGCCCAGTAGGTGGCATACTTTTTATTTTTTGCCTGTTTTTTGTTTTCATTTTTGCTTTATTTATTTTGTTTTGTTTCTACTTACAACAAAAAACTTATTTATTTTATTTTATTTTGTTTCTAATTACTTAATTATTTTACTTTATGATAATTATTTTTGCTATTAAAGTTTCTAATTACTTATTTATTTATGTTATTAAAATCTTAAAAATACAATTATATATCAAAAAAATCAGAAAATAAAACTAATTCATTTTAAATTCTTGTTTTTCTTCTGTTTTTTTCTTCCTTTTTTCTTCTATTTTTTTCTTCTGTTTTTTTCTTCCTTTTTCTTGTTTTTCTTCTTTTTTTTCTTCCTTTCTTTCTTTTTCCATTTTTCTTCTGTTTTTCTTCTGTTTGTTTTTTTCTTATGTTTTTCTTCTGTTTGTTTTTTCTTCTGTTTTTCCTTTTTTCTTCTGTTTGTTTTTTTCTTCTGTTTTTCCTTTTTTTCTTCTGTTTTTTTCCTTTTTCCTTCTTTCTTCTTCTTCCTTTTTCCTTTTAAAATCAGAAAAATAAAACTAATTCATTTTAAAATCTTAAAAATACAATTATATATCAAAAAAATCAGAAAAATAAAACTAATCCCTTGAAGGTTTGACAAAAGGTTTGATACATCATTCAGTTCATCGACCAAATACAAAGTTTGGTACAATAAATTATTACACATCAATTCTTCCCTTGTGTCCCTGCTTGCTTATGATTGTGCCGTATCCATGGAGCATCCTCATCATTTAACTTAATGCTTGGGTCGGTGTTCACTTTGAAGGGCGGAATTTTACCAAACATATTATAATCTTCTGACATGTCTGTCTTGTCCTCCACTCCCACGATGTTTCTTTTCCCTGAAAGAACAATGTGGCGCTTTGGATCATCGCATGATGTACTGATCGTTTTCTTATCTTTCCGTTTCCTCGGTTTGCTACTCATGTCCTTCACATAGAAAACCTGAGCGACATCTTTCGCTAGGACGAATGGTTCGTCAAGGTAACCAAGATTGTTGAAATCCACCATTGTCATTCCGTATTGCTGGTCCACCTTTACCCCACCTCCTGTTAGCTTGAACCATTTGCACCGGAACAAAGGGACCTTAAAGGAGGGTCCATAGTCAAGTTCCCATATCTCCTCTATGTAACCATAATATGTGACCTTTTGCCCATTCTCGGTTGCTGCATCAAAGCGGACACCACTGTTTTGGTTGGTGCTCTTTTTATCTTGGGCGATCGTGTAAAATGTATTCCCATTTATCTCGTACCCTTGGAAAGTCGTTATAGTCGAAGATGGTGTCTTGGCCAACATGTACAGCTGATCTACAACATCATTGTCATTCATTAAATGTTTTCTCAACCAACTGCTGAAAGTCTCCATGTGGGCCTTCCTAATCCAGGATTCAGGCTTCCCCGGGTTGTCCGAGCGTAAAATATTCTTGTGTTTCTCAAAGTACGGAGCCACCAAGCTGGAATTGGTCAGTACAGTGTGGTGTGCTTCAGTCAGAGAATGGCCGTCCATACATATCGTTGATTTCCTTCCGATCGTGCCTTTTCCACTTAGTCTCCCCTCGTGCCGCGATCGAGGAAGTCCAATCGGCTTAAGGTCAGGAACAAAGTCAACACAAAACTCAATTACCTCCTCATTTCCATAGCCCTTGGCGATGCTTCCTTCTGGCCTAGCACGGTTACGAACATATTTCTTTAATACTCCCATGAACCTCTCGAAGGGGAACATATTGTGTAGAAATACAGGACCGAGAATGAAAATCTCTTCGACTAGGTGAACCAGGAGGTGCGTCATAATATTGAAGAAGGATGGCGGGAACACCAACTCGAAACTGACAAGACATTGGACCACATCGTTCTGTAACCGTGCTAGATCTTCTGGATTGATTACCTTCTGAGAGATTGCATTGAGGAATGCACATAGCTTCACAATGGCTACTCGAACATTTTCCGGCAGGAGCCCCCTCAAAGCAATCGGAAGCAATTGCGTCATAATCACGTGGCAGTCGTGAGACTTCAGGTTTTGGAACTTTTTCTCCGCCATGTTTATTATTCCCTTTATATTGGACGAGAATCCAGACGGGACCTTCATACTGCTCAGGCATTCAAAAAAGATGACCTTCTCTTCTTTGGTCAGAGCGTAGCTGGCACGACCTTGAAACCATTCCGGATGCCGGTCATCAGGGTCTTTCAAACGTTGCTGGTCCTGCCGTGCTTCCTTTGTATCATTTGTCTTCCCATACACGCCCAAGAAGCTTAGGAGGTTCACGCAAATATTCTTCGTAACGTGCATCACGTCGATTGCAGAGCGGACTTCTAGGACTTTCCAATATTCTAGCTCCCAGAATATAGATTTCTTCTTCCACATGGCTGCGTGCCCGTCAGCTCCCTTCGGAACTGATTGTCCGCCAGGACCCTTTCCAAAGATGACTTTCAAATCCTTGACCATATCAAATACCTCAGCACCAGTGCGTTCTGCAGGCTTCGGCCGGTGATCTGCCTTGCCGTTGTAATGCTTGCCTTTCTTTCTTACTGGATGAATTTTCGGAAGAAATCGACGATGCCCAAGGTACACGTTCTTCTTACAATTTGGCAAATGTACACTTTCAGTCTCATGTAAGCAGTGCGTGCATGCATTGTATCCTTTATTTGACAGTCCCGAAAGGTTACTAAGAGCAGGCCAATCGTTGATGGTTACGAAAAGCAACGCTCGTAGGTCAAATTCCTCTTGTTTGTGCTCATCCCACACACGGACACCAGGTCTGCCCCACAGCTGTAAAAGTTCATCAACTAATGGCCTTAGGTACACATCGATGTCGTTGCCGGGTTGCTTAGGACCTTGGATGAGCACTGGCATCATAATGAACTTCCGCTTCATGCACAACCAAGGAGGAAGGTTGTAGATGCATAGAGTCACGGGCCAGGTGCTATGGCTGGAGCTCTGCTCGCCAAAAGGATTCATGCCATCTGTACTTAGACCAAATCTTATGTTCCTTGCGTCAGCTGCAAAATCTTTGAACTCTCTGTCGATCTTTCTCCATTGCGTTCCATCTGCGGTGTGTCTCAACTCCCCGTCCGACTTACGGTCCTCTTTGTGCCATCGCAACAACTTGGCATGCTCTTTGTTCCTGAACAGACGTTTCAACCATGGTATTATAGGAGCATACCACATCACCTTGGAGGGAACCCTCTTCCTGGGTTTCTCGCCCTCAACATCGTCACCAGGGTCATCGCCTCTGATCTTATAACGCAATGCAGTGCATACCGGGCATTCATTCAAATTCTCGTATTCACCGCGGTAGAGGATGCAGTCGTTGATGCATGCATGTATCTTCAGAACCTCTAAACCTAGAGGGCAGACAACCTTCTTTGCTTCGTACGTACTGGCGGGCAACTCGTTATTCTTTGGAAATATATTCTTCAACATTTTCAGCAAGTTTTCAAATGCCGAGTCAGCTACACCTGCCTGTGCCTTCCATTTCAGCAAATCCAGTGTGCAGCCCAGCTTTTTCAGACCATCATCGCATCCGGGGTACAACGACTTTCTGTGATCCTCTAACATGCGATCCAAATTCTCCCTCTCCTTTTCAGTTTCGCAGCGTCTCCGTGGATCAGCAATGGTCCGACCAAGATCATCAACGGTCTCATCACGTGCCTCTTCTTCACCTTCACCTTCCCCTTCACCTTCCCCTTCACCTTCCCCTTCACCTTCAGCATCCTCCATGAAAGTATCACCGAAATCAGCAAGATAGCTTTCATCGATGAAATCATCCCCTTCTTCATCTTCTTCCATTATAACCCCTCTTTCTCCATGCTTGGTCCAACAATTATAGCTTGGCATGAAACCGTGCCGAAGCAGGTGCAGGTGAACTTCTCTTGAGGAAGAGTAACCCTTCTGATTCTTACAGTCAACACATGGACAGATAACAAAACCCTTCTGCTTGTTCGCATTAGCCACTACGAGGAAATCTTTCAAACCCGTAGTGAACTCGCGGGAGAGTCGGTTACCGTACATCCATTGCCGATTCATCTGCATTATTATAATATAAAATATATAATTAACCATCATGCATTTGTTAAACTAACTAGCTATAAACAATAGAAATTAAACAATGAACAACACACATGCATATTTTATCAATGACACACATGCATGAAAGGTTCAAGTTGCTAACCGCGATCGAGGAGGAAAAAAATGAATGAGGAACCTCAAGTGTGGCTCTTGGGGCATTTCATCAAACACCTTGTGTGCATAAGAGGAACCAAAAGCAAACCTACACCCCCTTGTGAAGCTTGTGAAGAGAAGTGGCACCAAATGGCTAAGTGAGTGCGCTGAACTGGTATATATAGGGGAGGAGCTTTAGTCGCGGTTGGCCTGGCCAACCGCGACTAAAGGCCTTTGGGCACCTTTAGTCGCGGTTGGCCTGGCCAACCGCGACTAAAGCCCCTCACGTGCACCAGCTGGCCACCGAGCGCCCTGGGCGCAGGCATTTGGTCGCGGTTCGTCTGCCGAACCGGGACTAAATGCTTCATTAGTCGCGGTTCCTGCAGTTCCGCGACTTATGGGGCTGGACGGAAGCCTCTTTTTCTACCAGTGTGTGGAGCCGCGGGATTGGAGCGTGCAAAAAACAATGGCGATGGCGGCGACAAAGGATCGCGAGAGCCGGAATCGGGGAAGAAGCAAGCTCGTCGTCCGTGATGTGATGTTGTTGTGTGATGAAGAGGAGGAAAAAAAATACGAGACCAGCCAGAACTAGCCCTTGGCAGCATATTTTTATAGGAGAAATTCTCTAGGCGCCCCCTCGGCCGAGCCAGGGCTCGAACCAGGACGGGCAGCCTGCGAGAGCGCAGGGCTAACCAACGGGCCGACGTGAAAAAGGCATCTTTTTGACGAATCAGAGGTCGTCCGCGAGGAAGACGGTGGCGAGGCTCCCACTCCGGATCCCACTTGGCCGGATTGATTTGAAAGAGGAGAGAGAGAGAGAGAGAAAAGAAAAGAAAAGAAAACCAGCATATATACGTATACGTACGTGCACACAATTCCTCGCCACGCACGCATGCACACGTTCCTTCCTTCATTCCTTGATTCATTCAGGAGAGCCGTTCCGACGCGGAGGAAGGAAGGAATGATTTGTGCATGCAAACTAACTAATCGGACGCGCGAATCAACCTGTGGTTGAGTTGATTAGGTGGACAGTGGTATGCCCAACCCTTCAGCGTTCAAATCCTGGTGCTCGCATTATTCCTGGATTTATTTCAGGATTTTCGGCGATGCGAGATGATATGTCGGCTCAGTCTCTCGGAGTGCGTTCATAGGGGTGAGTGTATGCGCGTGTATATAAGTGCTTGTGTATGTACTGATGCTAAAAAAAAACTAATCGGACGCACTTTTTTTTATATGGAGGAAGCAATCCATCATCACACCATTTGGTCCCACCACGCGCTGATCCCTAGCAGCTCCGTTAATTGCGACCGTGCGGCCGGGGGAAGCGGATCTTCTAACATCGTGAAGGGATGTCACGTAAGCTACAGTAACCGTGAGATCCCTTCTTCACATCCATATGGTTAAGCCTAAAATAATTATAATTAAATTGCAAACTACAAATCTACTATATACATTTACAAAAATTACATACAAACAAAATTATGGTGCAATAAATTTTTTTTTGGTTTTTTTATACATGCTACAGTAAATCCGCATGGTGATTGCTATAGTATTCACTGTAGCTCGTGACATCTCTTTTTCATTTTACATACACATGTCACTGTAGCTTGGTGACATTCCTTCAGGATGTTAGAGGATCCACTTGCGGGGCCGGGTTCCTTCCTTCGAAGGATGTCAAAGCGCAAAGGCGCCGCCTTGGCCCGCGACCGCCAGCGCCGCCGACCGGAACGGGCAACCGGCGGCTGGGCGTCTCTCCCCACGGACATACTCGGCCTCGTCACCCACCTGATCCTCGACGCCGCGGACTACGTCGCCTTCCGCGCCGTCTGCTCCGGCTGGCGCGCCAGCACGCCCACGCCGCGCGAGCGTGACCCGGCCCTGCGCGACCCCCGCCTCTGGCCCCGGGACTGGTGGCGCTCTGCGACGGCGACGCGGTCCGCCCAGAGGACGCGGGGGAGGTCGCCCTGCTCCACACGCGCACGGGCAGGCGCGTCCGCCTGCCGGGGCTATGGGGCTACCGGATCGTCGGCTTCAGCGACGGCCTCCTTGTCCTCCTGCGCAAGAGCACCGCCGCCATCCGCGTGCTCCACCCCTTGACGCTCGTCGCCGTCGACTTCCCGTCCCTCGCAGCCGTGTACCACGCGGAGGTCGATGACATGGGCTCTCTCCGGGACATGAAGAGGCTGTCGTATGCAGCAGCAGCAGTAGGGAGCCGTCAATGAGCTCGAGCGCGGTCGTGGTCCGGTTCCCCTACGCAAATGTCGTGGTCGCCGCCGAGGCCAGCAAGGACCATTGGGAGGTCCTCCACCGCCGCCACGGGAAGCTCTCTATCCGGAACACCTTGCTCTTCCAAGGGAGGCTCTACGCCACCACTTTCCACCCGCCGTCACCGGAGATTGTGCAGCTGTACCCTCCCGTACCAACACTCGATAACATGGTCGCCACGGTGCCGGGTGCCATGCGCTTCTCGCGCTACAGTGACACCCTCCACCTTGTGAGTTAATTGCAGGGAACAACCACACTTTGGCACGTCGTAACGAATCAGTACCATTAGTCATTTTTTTTGCCATGCAGTTCCAACTCTAAGCCTAAGTGTTGCAAAACGATCTAACAACCATATAAGCGCGTATTGACCACGTATCTGACCGGTGGGACCCGTGTGTCAGGGACTGACGTGGCATACTCTTTTACAAAAACAACCTTTATTTTTTATTTAATCACGCGTATATCCTCTATTTTTCAAAAAAAGGTCTTGCCACAAGAACCTTTTTTTTAAGAATAACGCCACGCGCGCGCGTCCCGCCGCCTGGATTCGAACCCGCAACGTGCGGTTAGAAGAGAACGCTCCTTCTAAACTGCACGCGTAAGCTTAGTTATACCTTGTGCCATTCGTTTTTTTTTTACAAAGTAGAAAATCGCGCGACCGCCGAATCGATCCCGCCGAGTCGTTCGCCTCTGCCACACGCCATCCTATGCGTCAACTAGTGGCTGCCTCAACTAGTACATGTATACTATGCAAAAAAAAACAAACTAGTACGTGTATACGTCTTTAAACTCCGAGCCATTCCGGTTTCTTTGCGATACTAAAAAGTATTATATGTCCATCACGTCCTACAATTAAAAAAATGTTCGCCGCATCGTTTAATATGTATATTGAACATTTTCTAATATACAATGATCTTATTTAAATATACGATATCATATTATAAAAACTTAATAGTGTATATATTGAACATTTTATAATATATGATGTCTATATATATGTGTGTGTATGATTTTTATCAATATACACACACTACATTCGGTCTGAAGAATAAACCTGCTAGTCTCTGCATTATTTTTGGGTTGAGTTCGAAAAAAATTAAAATTACTCTGAAAGGTAAATAAAGTGTTTGTGCATATAATGTTCAGAACATTTTTGAGAAAAGTTGAACGTGTATTTAAAAATTATAGTATTCTATAAAATGTTCAGCATGCATTATAAAATTTATTACGATTACACAATAATTTTTAGTACATGTTATCAATTTTTTGAGTAACTGTGCATTAAAAAAATACATGTTATCACATACTTTTTTTAAATGTGTTGGCCTCACTAGGCCACGGTTGGGCCATGCTGCAGCCCATGCAACGCTGGCTCGTTTAGCTCCAGAAGAAAGGGGATTCAGGGACGTGGGACACGGGCGGCGGCGTTTGAATCCAGCGACGGTTCCGGCCACCGCGCCGCCGCGCCTCTGCGCCTCCGCACCGCCCGACCGCGTCGCCGCGCCTCCGCACCGCCGCGTCTCCGCATCGCCGCACCACCCGACCGCGCCCCTCGTCGCCTAACACGAGCCGCTGCTCCCGCGAGCCAGCCGCTTCTCTACTGCACCGGCGAGCCAGCCGCCGCTCTGCTGCTCCGGCGAGCCAGCGCCTGGGCACCGGCGAGCCAGCGACGGGGCTCCGGCGAGGGGAGGCCGGCGAGGTCAAGGCGGCGGGGCTTTGAGCGATTAAATTTACAACAAAGGTGTTTTCTGCAAAAAAAACCATGCCAGGTTTGGCTCCTGACACATGGGTCCCAGCGGTCAGATACACCGTCAACACACATTTATACGTGGGTTAGACCGTTTTGCAACACTTAGGCTTAGAGTTGATACTGCATGGCAAAAAAAAAGACTAATGGTACTGATTCGTTATGACGTGCCGAAGTGTGGTAGTTCCCTGCAATTAACTCCCACCTTGTGGAGTCCGCCGGACGGATGCTGCTCGTGGTCCGGCATGTCATCGTCCGGGCAAGCACAACCAAGCGTCAACTGCTGACCTTTGCGATCTACTCGGTGGACTTCGACGATGATGACAACAATGGCGGCCGCCTGACGCTGACGCCGGTGAGCGGCCTCGGCGACCGCGCGCTGTTTCTCGGCAACGGCTGGTGCCTGTCCGTCTCGGCCAGTGACCTCCCTTCGCTGAGCAGCAACTCCGTCTACTTCTCCATGCCATTCTACCCTCTTCAAGTGCGCTCGGTGGCGGCCGACGACCCCGGCCGCTGGAGTTGGCCCGAGGAGTTGGCGACGGAACACCAGATACACGACAGGAAGGAGAGGATCCGGCCCTCGGTGCGCCCCTTCACCATTGCTGATCATCTCCTCACCTTCTGCCACCCTCGTGAGTGGACCAAAGGGCTACATGTTCCACGAGTACCATGTCATACCTGAATCTTTCAAGGAACTCAGGAAGGATTCCCAGATCGGAGGGAGGGCATGCTCGGGGTGATTCCCAGATCGCCGCCGCAAGGCATCTCTTCCTGGCCGCCGCCGTCGATCCAAGACTGAGCCCAGATGGAGCTCGTGCTGAAACGCCCCCAGGCTCTCCACTGGCGAGCAGTAGCAACCCCGGAGACCGGAGCAGCTGAGCTTCGCCGCCTCCGATGCCATTCAGTTCACCGGAGAGGCAGGGCGTGGGCCGAAGGGCGACTGCCAGGAGGGCCCTGCAGGTCAGCGAGCTCATGGCGGACCCCGCCTACCCCGACCCCATTACTTTTGCGAGGAAAGTGGTTGCGCCTCCTCAAAAGGCGCCTCCCCCCAGATCTGCTTCATGGTCCGGGACGGGGGCACCCTAGGGTTCGTCTAGTCCAGAGAAGATCCAATTTGGTCTGGGTCCGGAGAGATAAATTCATTTCAGGAGACTTCTCTGCTGCCGATTGCCACCCGGTTGGAGATTTGGATCGCTAGATTGCCCCGAAACACTTCTCCTTCTCCAGGGATTTCTGGGCAAAAAAATCCGGCAAGATCCCTTTCGCCTCAATTGTTAAGATGGCCGGAGGTGGACGCGATGGCAACAATTGGGGAGGAAGATATGGCTCGGGGAGGGGCCGAAATGGTCGCCCTCCAACTCCCACACCGTCTGGGCAGGAGGGGGCCGCTCCTCCGCTGATGGTGCCGCCAGTGCCCCAAGTTGCCCCGCCGCCGCAGATGTCGATCTACGCCAAGCCTCCCTTGTTTCCAGCAGGCTCAGCCCAAGCTATGATGCCAGGGGGACAGCTGTATGGATACCAGGGAGGATGGAATCCACAAGCGCAGCAGATGCCGCAGTGGGCAAACCAGCAGCAGTTCCCCTTCCAATATTTGCCTCCTCCGCAGGTTTTTCCTCAACAATTCGGCCCTCAGATGCAGCATGTTCAGTTTGGGGGGAGTGGTTCGTCTGCTGGAGGAAGTGCTCAGATCAGTCAGTCGGATTCTAGCAAAAGTAAGAAAAAGAAGAGCCAGAAGAGTAAGCAGACAGTTGCTACTGCCAATAGCGACGGTTCCTCCTTCAATGTGGACCCTAAGTTCATCGGGGCGATCTGTTACAACTGTGGGCTCCCAGGACACTTTGTGGGTATGTGTCTGATTCCCAAAGTCTGTTTCATTTGCAAGACTCCTGGCCATCACATGGACTCTTGCCCCACTTGGTACAAGCCGTACCCTGCTATGTATTGGGGAAGTGCCAACAATGGCTTGGGCTTTTTTCATATTGAAACTGGTGACAAGGAGGATTGTGAGTGGCTAAACTTTGGAAATGTTGGTTTGGTGTTAATAGAAAAAGGGGAGATCTCTGAGAAGGAGCTGGGGTTGTGTTTCTCAGATATGTGGAAAACCAACTGGCCCTGGCAGATTAGAAAGTATGATGAGAAAAATTTTATTGTCAGGTTCCCTCCTAACAAGAAGATAAAAGATCTGGTGGAGTACCCTTCCATCAACCTGAAAAAAGAAGGAGTCACAATCTCTTTTAGTGATTGGAATGGAGAAATGCCAGCTTACGACATCTTAGAGGAGACTTGGATAGTGACAGAAGGTCTACCTCCAAAATGGATCTCTTGGCACATCATATCTCAGATATCTACTATACTGGGAGTTCTTGTTAATGTTGATTGGCACACCATCTTCAGGAGCTTCTATGAGAAGGTTAGGATTCAGGTGGCTGTTAGAGACCCTTCAGGATGGTGGAAATTCACCATGAGCTTTATCTGCTGCAATTTTCTGTGGAATCTGAGGCTGATAGTGGTTAGGGGTCAGATATTCCTCCAGGACCTGATGATAACAACCCCTCTCAGAACAAGCACACTGAAGATGAGTTTGATTCCAGTGGTGATGATTTACTTGGAGAAGATATGGATACTGGGAACAACAATACCAACAGTAACACTGGTAAAAGCAAGCAGCAGAACACTGGGTCTGGATCTGGTGCTACCAAGAACATGCAAAAGTGCTCCACCCCTGCTCCTAGAACTAATGAAGTAAATGCAGGCCCTTCCATCTGTCTGGGTGCTCCTATGACCAAAAGCTACCTTGAGATAGTGAAGAAAAGAAGCAATGACAGCATAGGGTCCCCCTCTTTGGCAAGTTTGAAGATGCTGCTGCTCCTAAGCACACCAATACTCTACAAAAGTGGGGCCCTGTGGTGGCCTCCAGAATCAGCACCAGAAACAAGAAGGGTGATAGGCCTGCCCTTCAAAAAGCTCATGAATTGAAACAAATCAAAAACCTAGAAAAACCTACTATGAAAAAAGGTACTCTTAACTCTTTTGCTTGCTTAGATGATGATTTTCTTATTAAAACTGCAGAGTGCTCAGGTATTAACCTGGGTGATAGCAGTGATAATATTAAGGAGAACATCTGCACTATTAAGAAGATTGAGTTAGATAGACTTGCTAAATTCAACTCTGGTAATCCTGAAGTTTTTCTCCCTGCTAGTATAGACATTACTGGAGAGGAGTTTGCTTTTTCTGATGATAATCTAGGGAATAATTCTGGGTCAGAGGAAGGGGCGCATATGAATGTGTCCTCTACTTCAGACTCCCCCTGGGTTGAAGTCAAAAGAAAATCTGGCTCCTGTAGGGGGAGAAGAAGAAAAATTGATTTTATAGTTAAATGATAGGTTGTTTTTGGAACATCAGAGGGTTGAATGGACCCATTAAAATTGACAAACTTAAAGAGCTCATTAGAGCCAATAGCCTTGATTTTGCTTGCATTTCTGAGACTAAGAAAGGAGAATTTACTCTTCTTCAGATTGAATCCTTTGACCCTAGGTCTACTTTTCAATGGAAATGGCTCCCAGCAAATAACACTGCGGGAGGGATCTTGGTTGGGTGCAAGGTGGATATGTTTGAAGTGATTCAGTGTGATTTACTCAATTTCAGCATATCTTGTTTGGTCAAAAACAAACAAGATAACTCCATTTGGAGGCTGGTTGCAGTATATGGCACTGCTTATGAGCAGTTCAAGATGAATTTCGTAAATGAACTTCACTCCTTATTTTCTATCTGGTCAGGGCCAACTCTAGTTGGAGGTGACTTCAATTTAATTAGAGAAGCCAGTGATAAAAATACTGGTGTTATTAATCAACACTGGGCTGATCTGTTTAACGACTGGATCAATAGTTTTGGCCTGCTAGAGCTTAAAATCAATGGGAGGAAATTCAATTGGGGTAATAACCAGGACAATTTAGTGCTGGCTACCTTAGATAGAGTGTTCATGACCACTGACTGGGCTTCTGCTTTCCCTGGTGTGAACCTCAAAGCACTACCTAGGTTGGGTAGTGATCATACTCCTCTGATTATTAATACTTGTGCTCTACACATCCCCAGACACAAGCAATTCAGATTTGAGAAGTGGTGCTTAGAAGTAGATGGTTTTAGAGATGTTGTGAATAAAGCTTGGACTGCCAAATGCCCTTATAATAAGGCCATAGATGTCTGGCAGTTCAAGATTAGAAACTCCAGGAAAGCCATTAAAGGTTGGGTGGCCAATTATGAGGCTGAGCAAAACAGGAACAAGCAAACCTTGGTGGCTGAATACAATTTTCTAGATATTTTTTCTGAATCCAACCCTCCTTCCCCTAATACTAACAGGAGAATGAAAAAAAATTGTAGGGGACCTGGAAGATATCTGGAGAAAGGAAGAAATTAAGGCCAGACAGAGATCCAGGGAGAGAGATATTCTGGAAGGGGACTTGAATGCTGGATACTTCAAAGCTGTAGCTAATCAGAAAAGAAGGAGGAAGCAGATCATGGAGTGGAAGGTAATGAAGGTATTGTAACTGATCCTGAAGATATTATGAATATTGCTGTGAACTTCTACAAAACTCTTTTTGGCTACCAAGATAAAATCAACATCAACCTGAAAAATGATTTTTGGGAAGATGGAGAGAGGGTGACTGATGCACATAATTGCATTTTGGATACCCCTGTAACGCCCTCGATGCGGCTATATCTCCCACATGTCGAGGCACGACTTAGAGGCATAACCGCATTGAAAGCAATGTCGCATTTTGGATACCCCCTTCTCAAAAAAGGAGATAAAGGATGTTGTCTTTGGCTCATATGCTGAAGGAGCTCCTGGGCCAGATGGCTTTCCTTTTTTATTTTATCAACAATTTTGGGACCTTGTTAAAGGTGATCTATTTGCTTTATTTGAGGATTGGGAGAAAGGTGAGCTAGACCTATATAGACTCAATTTCTCTTTACTTACTCTAGTACCTAAAGAGGCTGATGCCACTAAGATGGAGAAATTTAGGCCTCTTGCTATGATTAATTGTAGTTTCAAGATCTTTGCCAAGTGTGCCACGAATAAATTTGGCCCCATTTGCAAAGATTTAATTTCTGTGAATCAGACAGCCTTTATAAAAGGCAGGTATATAGCTGAGAGCATTATTGCAGCCCATGAAATTATTCATTATGTTCACTCTAGCAAGCAGACTGGTTTTGTGTTTAAACTAGACTATGAAAAAGCTTACGACATGATTAACAGAGATTTCCTGATAGACATGATGTATAAGAGAGGTTTTAGTACTAACTGGATGAGGAAAGTTAAATCTCTCTTATACAAAGGTTCTGTGGGGGTCACTATCAATAATAAGAATAGTGATTTTTTTATTGCGGGCAAAGGTGTGAGGCAAGGGGACCCCTATTCCCCTTTGCTTTTCAACCTAGTAGCTGATGTTTTTACAAAAATTCTTATTAAAGCCTCCAGAAACAATATCCTGGAAGGCCTCTTCCCTAGTTCCAATCCTGCTGGCATCATTAGTATGTAATATGCGAATGACACCTTACTTTTCCTCAGCAATAATAAATCCCATGCGAACCTTAAATGGCTACTTTCCTGCTTTGAACATCTATCTGGCATGCGGATTAATTTTCATAAATGTGACCTGGTTCCCATTAATATTAATGAGGATGATGCCAATATCTTTGCACAAATACTTGGTTGCAAATTGAGTGAGTTCCCTATTAAATATTTAGGTGCCCCTCTTCATCACAGGAAGCTTAAGAAAAGTGAGCTTCAACCTACTGTTGATAAGATTATCAAGAGAGGGGCTGGATGGAGGGGGAGACTTCTGTCTTCGGGCAAAAGACTCACTTTAGTGAAAACTTGCCTATCCACTATTCCTAGTTATCTCATGGGGATTATCAAATTCCCAAAATGGGCCATCAATCTGATAAATTCTCAACTAGCTCACTGCTTTTGGGACGACTATGAGGGTCATTTTAAATATCATCTTGCTGCCTGGGGTAATGTAACCTTACAGAAGCAGCATGGGGGTCTGGGTATTCCTAATATTGCTGATATGAATTTATGTCTTTTAGCCTCTTGGATTAGGAGATATTTCCTGGATGAGGGCAAAATTTGGAAACAAATTATTGATGCCAAGTATAAGACTCACAACCCCAATATTTTTACTTGCCCTGGAAATGGTGCCTCCCCATTTTGAAAAGGGATACTACGGGCTGCTAAAGCTGCTAATGTAGGATATTCCTGGATAGTGGGGAATGGCAAGAGTATTAGATTCTGGGAAGATCAGTGGCTGGGTCTTACTACCCTAGCTACCCAGTATTGGGAGCTGTACTCTATTGCCAACGACCACAATGTTTCTGTTAGTGAGGTCTGGGATGGCACCAATCTAAAAATTACTTTTAGAAGGTGTTTCACCCATAAGCTACTAGCAGAGTGGGACGATTTGTTCAGCCGCGTGGCTAATGTAAAATTAAATGACATTGAAGACACCATTCGCTGGAATCTTGAAGCCAAAGGTGTCTTTACTGTCAAATCTTTTTACAACTTTATCAATTTTAGGGGGATTGATCCGGGCAACCTTACAATTATTTGGAAAATTAACATTCCCTTTAGGATCCAGATCTTCCTCTGGCTCGTGGGCAAGAACAAACTTTTAACGAGAGACAATCTGCAAAACAGACAACATGTAGATGACGCTACCTGCCTTTTTGTGGAGAATCTGAATCTATTGATCATCTATTTTTTGGCTGTGTTGTTGCGATAGAGCTATGGAGAGGGATTTTTGATATATCAAAAAAACAAGTTGGTATGTCCATTGAGAACATGCTAGCTTGGTGGTTTAAGCACAAAAATCTCTCAGCGGACTGCATGTTACATTCTGATGTCCTTTGGGCTCTGTGGAATCATCGCAATGACATCTGTTTCAAACATGTTCCCTGGCTTGGGATGCAGGTATTGCGGAGGAAAACTGCTGCTATTCTAAGAAGTTGGATGGTCCGATGCTCAGGCGTTGCAAAAGAAAGAGGGGAGTACTTGGTGAGAAAGATGGAGCAGGAAGCGCGTGTACCCCCCTCCTGATGTGGCCAAACCCTGGCTAGGACTCCTGAAGTGCTCGGAGTTGCTGTTCGATTGCGGCAATGCATGAGATCGGGGCGAGCGCTTTTGAACTTTTCTCCCTCTTCCTTAGAGATGTTAGTTCTTTTATGTTTTGCTGGAGGCTAGAACTTCTATCTTGCTGGGGCAGCGTGTGTTGCTGAATATCCTCCCCGCGTGCTTGTAACAGGATGTCTGAATGCTGTGGTTTCATTCTGGTAATACAAAATGGAGCCGGGGCCGAAAGCCCTTTTTCTCAAAAAAAAAAAGAACTCAGGAAGAAGATCAGGGCAAAAGACTCGCAGCTGCGGGTTCCACTCGTCCCGAGCAATGCAGAGGGCTCAAATGATGTTACAGTTGGGGTTCCATAGAGATATTGTGGATCTATTAATGGCATGTGTTAAATCAGTAAAATATAAAGTAAGATTTAATGATCAAGAGACCGAAGGCTTTACCCCTAGCAGAGGGCTCAGGCAAGGGGATCCCTTGTCACCCTATTTGTTTCTTATTTGTGCAGAAGGTTTGTCTAGTGCTTTGGCTCAAAAGGAGGAGGTTCGTGCATTGAAGGTGTTTGGGTGTGCGGAAATGCACCATCAGTTTCTCATTTATTATTTGCTGATAATTCCCTTATCCTTATGAAAGCAGATATGATTAATGCAACCTCATTGAGACAGGTGTTGGATGAATATTGTGCAAGCTCAGGCCAATTGGTGAGTGCAGGGAAGAGTAGTATTTTCTTTAGCCCTAATGTGGAAGTGGATGTGAGAGCACAAATATGTACAGAGCTAAATATTATGACTGAGGCCATCTCAGGTAGATATTTGGGACTACTCTCCATGGTAGGACTAGATAAGAGTGATAGTTTTGAGTATTTGGTTGAAAGAATCATTGACAAGCTAAAAGGATGGAAAGAGAAAATTTTATCTATGGGGGGGAGGAGATCCTACTCAAAGCAATTATTCAATCCATTCCAGTTTTTTCTATGGTTGTGTTCAAAATCCCAAAGCAAGTGTGCAAGGAGATTACTGATGCGATGTCTGCTTTTTGGTGGGGAGATAAAGAAGAGCACAAGAGGATGCACTTGTTTGCATGGTGGAGGATGTGTCTCCCAAAATATAAAGGAGGCATGGGATTCAGCGATTTACATGCTTTCAATCTTGCTATGCTTGCTAAGCAAAGTTGGCGGCTACTAACACACCCTGATACTTTGTGTGCACAGGTTCTTAGAGCAAAGTATTATCCAGATGGAAATTTGCTTATGGCAGGCCCAAAGAAGGGCTCATCTTTTACATGGCAGAGCATTGTGGCGGGTCTTCAAACCTTCAAGAGAGGGCATATCTGGCGAGTGGGGACGGGTGCCAAAATAAATATTTGGACGGATCACTGGATCCTACAAAGTCCTACAAGGAAGGTTATCACGCCAAGGGGTAATATCTTGTTGACCACTGTTGATGAACTTATTGATCCAGGAACAGGATGGTGGGATGAAACCTTGGTTCGGCCTATATTCTTTGGTGTTGATGCTCAACGGATTTTGAAGATCCCATTATCTACTCATTTACTGGATGATTTTGTGGCATGGAATGTCACAAAAAAAATTTGTTTCTCGGTTCGATCAGCATACTATGTCGAGTGGGAGCACCAATTCGGACCAAGAATGAGAAAGGACCCAGCTGAGACATCAGCAAACAACCCTGTTTGGGAGACTCTTTGGAAACTACAATTTCCAAGCAAGATAAAGATTTTTGTCTGCCGAGCACTACATGGAATCATACCTGGTGTGGGAGTATTGCGAAGTAGACATATCAAAGTCTCACCTTCATGTCCTATATGTCACCAAGGACCAGAGGGTATTCGTCATTTGGCTTTCACTTGTGTTCGTGCACGTCAGGTTTGAAAGTCCTTGGGTTTGGATGAGATAATAGATGCAGCTATTCGCACTGATCGCTCGGGCTCAGTGGTAATGGAGGAGTTACTCAGAAATCCGGTGAAAAAATCTCTTGTCTTGGGACAACTGGGGCTCCAGGAAACGGTTGCCGTTGGCGCATGGTACATCTGGTGGGAACGCCGTGAAGCTGTAAAGGGGGTGAATGTCAAGCCTGCAACAAGTTCCTCGTTTGCTATCCAAGCTATAACTTCAAATCACGCGACACGTCCAGCTGCGGTAACTTCTGAAGCTCGATGGCAACGTCCAGCTCCTGGGTCGTACAAACTGAATGTGGACGCGTCCTTCTTCGAGGACGGGAGTGGGGCTGCAGCTGCTGTTCTTCGTAATTGCCGTGGAGAAGCGATTGACGGGGTCTCAGAGCTTATAGATAACACTCTTAGTGCACAATCAGCTGAATCAATTGCTCTTCGCTTGGGGCTACGGCTGGTTTATGCAGTGGGGTGCAAGAATGTTGAAGTAGAATCAGACTGTGAAGAACTGGTACATGCATTTAATGGAGAGGCAGAAATTTGGAGCCCCTACTCAGCTACCCTTGCTGATTGTTTTCATCTGGCCCATGACATTCCGAATATTTCTTTTGCTCATTGTCCGAGAAAAGCAAACAGAGTTGCACACTTCCTAGCTAGGCGATGTTATGATTCCAAAATATGTGAAGAGTGGTTAGATGAGATGCCTTCTTTCTTATTACCTCATGTAATCTTTGATGTAACACTTTCCCAAATTGAATAAAATGCCACAAGGCTTTTCCCTCAAAAAAAAATACAGGAGTAGTAGTTTTTTTTATATAAAAAAACCTAACTTACTGACGCACTTTTTGAGGAAGCAATCCATATCAGGCTGGTCATAGTGGGGAGTAACTTATACTAGTGTCATGCATATGACACTAGTCTAAGTTACTATCTTCATAGTGCAAAGTAACATAGTAGTAGTGTCATAGAGGACTTCATTAATTAGCTTGTAGACTCATCTTGTCTTGAAAAGCGCTATGTTACAGTAACATATTATGTTACCACTTCTCATTAACTACATGCCACATAAGCAAAATTTTCTCGGAGTGCGCTATGTTACTTGCTAAGTTACTCCCACTATGACTAGCCTCACACCATTCCACCACGCGCTGATCCCTAGCGGCTCCGTTAATTATGACCATGCGGCCGGGTTCCTTCGCAGGATGTCAAAGCGCAAAGGCGCCGCCTTGGCCCGCGCCCGCCAGCGCCGCCGGCCGGAACGGGCAACCGGCGGCCGGGCGTCTCTCCCCACGGATATACTCGGCCTCGTCACCGACCTGATCCTCGACTACGTGGCCTTCCGCGCCGTCACTAGTGATTTCTCCATGCATGTATGCATGCATGCATCCGTCACTCCGCTCCGGCGAGCAGTCCGCCACCGATCGACTTGGAGAAGACGAGAGTCTGGGGCCGGAAACGGAAGCCAACGCCCATTGTTTCGCCTCGTGGGCGTCGCGCGGAGATCTCGAGAGCTAGCGAAGCGAGAGAGGAGGAAAAGATGCAGCCTTTTTGCTCCTAGTGCAAGCAATTGACTTGACGGGAACAAAAACGATGGCGGCCGGAGAGGAGGAAAGAGACGAGGGGAGAGGGGTGGACTGAGCAAGGACGGCGATGTTGCATGGGGATCGCCGGAGTTGGCGCCGGAGCCGGAATTGGGGAAGAAGGCTCCCTCAGGAGGGGGACGTTGGGCATGGCATGACAGGTTGCGCCGGCCGGAGTCGGAGGGAGGCGATGGACGGTTCCCTTGGTTGCGTGTGCAATGTTGGATGGAAAGCGAGAGCGAGCGTGCAAAGCATGTCCGGTGACGGCAGCAACGGTGTGCGGCAAATGAAAGCATGGGCGGTGCCGGAATCGGGCCGGGGAAGAAGCTCGTGCGCGATCTCTTGTTGTGTGATGAAGAGGAGAAAAAGGCATCCTTTTTGCCGGATCGGATCGGAGGTCGTCCGCGCCTCCTCCTCCTCGGTGTGACCCAACCAACTGCTAGTGATTTCTCCATGCATGCATGCATTCATCACTCCGGCGAGCAGTCCGCCACTGACCTGACCGACTTGGAGAAGACGAGAGTTTTGGGCCGGAAGTAGAAGACTAAAAACTGAGTTTTTTTTGTGGGAGCTCGTCGGTGGACTGCAGCACGATGGGAGGAGGTCGTCGGCGGGCGCGCGGTCGGCCGGTTGCTCCTGGGCCTCGATCGCCTCCAGGAGGAGGACATTGGTTCCTGAGCGGCGGCCGAAATCGCGAGGCGGAGCATGGGCACGCGGCCGCGGAGGGAGGCGATGGACGGTGCGTGTGCGACGTTAGATGGAAAGGGAGAGCTCGCGTACGTGCAAAGCATGGCCGCCGGTGACGGCAACTGTTTGAGAGGAAGAGATCGAACACACTTGTATTCAGAGGGTTCGGCTGAATTTATACAGAGGGGGGCGAGCCTACGATCACCATGGTGGCAAGGCCATGACGAGGAGTGGAGGTCGTGCGTGTTGACAGGGAAAACTATACGCACGCACACACGCACTCATACAATACACAGCAGTATTCTAACAGCAACGGCGCGCGGCAAATTAAAGCATGGGCGAGGTGACCTGAGAGAAGCAAAGAGAAGGAGGTGCGTGGGTGTTGGAGTGGTCTGGTGGAAAAAGGGCCTTTGGTCGCGGTTCGCAACTGCCATTAGTCGCGGTTGCGCAACCGCGATCAAACAGGCGGGACTAAAGGCTCCACCCTTTAGTCGCGGTTGCTTAAGAACCGCGACTAAAGGCCCGTCCACGTGGGCGCCAGGTGGCCGCCGGGGCGGAGGACTTTTAGTCGCGGTTCTTATGGCCAACCGCGACTAAAGACCGCCGCAGGTTTAGGGTTTTAGCCCCCCCCCCTAAACCTGCCCCCCCCCCTAAACCTGTTTTCTGTTTAATTTGTATTGTTTTACTTCTTTTATGCTTTATTTTAATTTTGAAGGAGTTTCACATATTCTACGCTACTACATACATGCATATGATTGTACAATTTCAAACAAATTTGAAATTAGAACCAAAAAGAATTCAAGAGGAATATACAGTATATATTAAATATCATCGGATGACCATATACAATTTTGAACAAGTTTCCATACATAATTTAAGGCATATAAAGTTCTACGTCCTCGTAATGGTGTTCTCCTTTAGGATGGAGGACTTCCCTCCTGAACCATCCAGCTAGTTCCTCTTGAAGTGGTCGGAAGCGAGCTTCTGGACTAAGCATCATCCGGAGGTTATTCCTCTGAGCATTGGTATCACTCGGAACCCGCTCAGAGGTGTATCTCCGGATCATCTCACAGACATAGTATCCACATAGATTGGTCCCCGCTGGCTGAATATCCCCAGCATTCTTAGCCTTTGACTTTTCGAATTCTAGCTCTTTTTTGAATTCACCGACCTTTGTATCTACGAACCGTCTCCAAACCCTACGAGGCAAAGAAAATTAAATGAACAAGAGAGTTATTAGTTACTTGATATTAGGAAATGAACGAAATAGGCCGATCGATATAGAGCGCAAATGAATGAAAATAATTACTTCTGCATCATTTTTCTCAGGTCGCCCCAAAGCTTTGGATCCATATTCAGAGAGTCGTGGACGAGACATTCTGAGGTGTCAACTTTAATTACTAGCAGAATCCAGTGGAACCTGCGGACATGATACATGCACAGTACGTCATGCATAACTCATCGATTAGCCGGCCACATACCATGCATGGAGTAAACAAAAAAGAATGTGCTCAAGACAGAAACACTCACCCAAAATGGTAAGGAAATAGAATATCACTTTTGAGTTCCTGCTTTGTAAGAAACTGCCACAGGTCTGCCTCCATGTCGTCGGGGTGATGCCGCAACACATATCCATTAACGATGTGTGGGTCAATGAACCCAACATCATGGATGTTCCTTACTCTGCATTCCTTAATCTTCATTCTGCATGTATAATAGTGGACACAACAATATAGTTAGGACATATATATAGTGCAGGCAATATGAACGAGATGGGGTAGAAATAAATCACTTACAGAACGTAGCAACTGATGATAGATTTGTCGAGCTCGCGCAGATTGAAAAGCTGGAACAATTCACTCAGATGAATTTGTACATAGTAATGTTTGAAGTGATGCTCATGTCTAACTTCCGCATAAATATATTCGTTGGCGTTTTTATTTTTTATGTAACCCTTGTACCATTTCAGCAGACCTTTCATTTGTGGAGGTAGATCCTGTTCCTGCGCAGGCTCGACGAGAGGCCCATTCTTCACATATGTAATTACTACCTCCTTCACTGGCGCCTCATCAAGGCCTAACAGTTCACGAAGAGTAATACCTAAGTTGGCCGCTTGTTCTCTGGCACTCGTTGCAGTCAATCCAAGTGCTGCCGCAGCTGCTATGATATCGGGGTCATCCGGACCGGCGGCTTTCACTATAAGCGGGGCAATTGATTGTTTACTTTGTTCCCCGAGCTGGGCAACTCGTTTACTTTGTTCCGGATCGGGGTCATCCGCCCGCCCTTTCTTCTCCTTCAACATGAGTGCCTGCCTACGAAGTTCACGTGCATAGTCCTCAGGCAGATTCTTCGCGGCTTGGGACGGTGTGCTCAAAAATGACTTAGCCCACTTCTTTTGCTCATCAGAAAATACTGGCTTGGGCTCGGGCTCTCTTTTCTTCTTGCAGTCCGCCTTCCATTTCTCAAGATCAGCAGCCGCGGCCGCGGCAGTTTCCTCGGCACTACGTTCCCAAGGCCTTGTGGGGAGAGGCTTCAGTGATGGCTCCGGTACCTTTGTGGTCTTAGGTACATAAGGGTCCGGGTTAATAATCCAGGACTGCTTCTGCTTCTTTGCCGGAGGTGGATTGGGGGGCGGCGTCTGATCACCCGCCGGACGAGGACTGGGGGGCGGCGTCTGATCACCCGCCGGACGTTGTGGACTGGGAGGCGTCGGCTGACGTGACGGAGGTGTAGGTGAACCGCCACCACCACCACCACCGCCGCCGCCGCCACCGCCACCACCACCACCGTAGGGGGGTGGACTTGTTGTCCTTGGCGCCTCGCCTGGAAACTTGATAAACTTCTTTTGCCATAGAATGAAATGGCGCTTGACATCTCCAAGTCTTTTCTCCCCTTCAGGTGTAGCAATGTCAATCTCCAGGTCCTCAAACCCTTGGACTATGTCCTCCACCGTGACACGAGCATAGCCATCTTGAATGGGGTTGTTGTGGTGGAGTGCTCCAGGTAAACATGGTAAAGCACTGCCGATGGCTACCTTCATGGACATGTTCCCGATAGGATAATACAGATGGCATTCTTTCCTCTCCTTTATATCGTCCACGGGGTAGCGAGGAGGCTCCGGTGCAGTAATTTCGACCACCAGAGGCTCCGGTGCAGTAATTTCGATCGTCGGTGCATCTGCACCAGCCGGTGGGGCCTCCGTGGAAGCCACGCTGCTTCTCCGCTGCTGGCTATCGAGATCCGCTGGATGATCTTCATGCTGCGCCCAAGCTGCATCTCTTTCGGCTACTAGTACACTCACGGTTTTCTTCATCACATCCATTTCCGATGCCAACCGCGCCACAACATCTGCTTCCCGATCCATCTTTCTCTTACGGCTTCTGTAACCGTACGGGTCATCGTTCTGGGGGAACCCTATTTTCCACGGAATGTGCCCCATGCCTCGTACACGTCCTCCGTGTTCAGGATTCCCGAGGGCTTTTGTCAGTGCGTCGTTCTCTCTGTTGAACTTGATCTTCCCCTCTTGAGCATCCCTCATTGCGTCAATAAGGGCTTGGGTGGGTTTCATTATTTTGCCCTGGTAAACACACTCCCCTGTCTCCGGGTTCAGCGTTCCCCCATGCCCGTACCACCAGCTTTTGGCCCTTGGGTCCCATCCCTCCGCACCTGGACGGATTCCTCGCGCCCTCAGCTCGTTCTCCATCTTCGCCAACCTAGGCTGCCAAAGGCGATACCCTCCTGGCCCCATAATATGATTGTACTCCTTCTTAGCCGCATTTTCCTTATTTTTTTTCGATATTTGAATGAACTGCTCCGATTTCTTTTGCTTCACAAATTCTGGCCAATCATGTTTCAGTTTCTCATATTGTCCTTTGAAATCCGGAGTCTTGTTCTGCTTGACAAAGTCATGGTTTAGATTTTGCTTGAATTTCCGGAATGCGTCGGCCATCTTATGAAGAGCGAACTGTTTGACTAGCCTCCTCCTCTCCTTGTTTTCCTCAATCTTGTTACCCTCCTCATCGAATTTGTTGTATTCGGGAGGTAGAACGAAATGTTCCATAAGCTTCTTGAAGCAATCTTTTTTTGTTCTCTTATCGACAAAAGTGAAACCAGCAATTCGTGCCTTCTTTGGCTCATTCCACTCTTGGACGGTGATCGAGACGTTGTCTCTAACAACGGCTCCGCATTGGCTGACAAACTTGATGGCGTTCTTGCGGGGCTCCAACGGCCTGCCGGTTGCACTGTCGACAACCTCGATGGTGCATGTTTCCCCTTGTTTCATCGTCTTGGTTGCGCCACGCTTTGACGACGTACTCGATTGTTTCGACGATCCGGCCGAGGGCTAAAATAAGAAAGAGAGTCGCGCCCGTTAGTACACACATATTTATTCAAATCAGTTAGTTTGTATCACCAGAGGCTCAATGTATATATATACCTCGGCGCCGGAGGTGGTTGCTACTTCCATTTGAAGATCGTCGTTTATCGACGTTTGTTCGGCATCATCTTGCTGACGGCGCCCTTCATCTTCACCGTCAAGGTTCAGATAAGAAGAGACATCATCTTCTTCTTGTCCGGTCGGCACATATTGAATATCGCCGTTTATGATGCCGAACATATGTGCTTCACCGTCTGGATCATAGTTGTCCATAATCGGGTCAGCTCTATCGTCCGCCATTATGTCAGTCCTGAAAACATGTAGTAAAAACAAATTAATTAAGTGAAGAAGGGGGGCGGTGGCGGTGGCGGTGGCGAAAGGGCGGTGGCAAAAGGAGGGGGCGAGGAAGGGGTGGGAGAGGGTGTCGCGGTAGAGCGCGAGACGGGGCGGCAGACGACGGCGCCACGGAGAGGGAGGCGAGGACAACACACATGTATAACCCTCGCCATTTGGTTAATTATCAAATTTTACGGTTTTTTGTTAATTATCAAGTTTTAAGTTACTTATTTTCTTCTTCCTTTTTCCTTTCTTCTTCTTTCTTTCTTCTTCTTCCTTTCTTCTTCTTTCTTTCTTCTTCTTCCTTTTCTTCTTATTCCTTTCTATTCTTTCTTTCTTCTTCTTTCCTTTTTCTTTTTTCTTTCTTTCTTCTTCTTCCTTTCTTCTTCCTTTCTTCTTTTTTTTTCTTCTTCCTTTTCCTTTCTTCTTTCTTTTGGTTTTCATTTGGTTTTTATTTGGTTTTCATTTTTTTTCCTTTTTCTTTCTTGTTTTTTCTTCTTCATTTTTCTTTCTTCTTTCTTTCTTCTTTCTTTTTTTCTTCTTCCTTTTTCTTCTTTCTTTTTTTCTTCTTCCTTTGTTTTTCTTCTTCCTTTCTTTTTTCTTCTTTCTTTTTCTTTCTTGTTTTTTTTCTTCTTCCTTTTTCTTTCTTCTTCCTTTGTTTTTCTTCTGTTTTTTTGTTTTCTTTTGTTTTTTCTTCTGTTTAATTTGTTTTTTTTGTGTTTTCATTTTTCCTTTTTCCTTTTTCCTTTTTTCCTTTTTCTTCTTCTTCCTTTTCCCTTTTTCTTTCTTCTTCTTCTTCCTTTTTCTTCTTCTGATCTTCTTCTCTCGGCGGAGGACGGCAGGGCCAGCGGGCGGCGGGCGGCGCGCGGACGACGGCAGGCAGGGCCAGCGGGCGGCGGGCGGCGCGCGGAGGACACGGCAGGCAGGACCAGCGGGCGGCGGGCGCGGCGGGCGGCGGGAGGCAGGGCATCGGGCGGCGGGCAAGGGCGCAGGGCACGGGCGGCGCTCACTAGGGACGGGGGGCGGCGGCGCGCAGGGCTTCGGCGTCGGGGCAGGGCTTCGGCGTCGGCGTCGGCGTCGATCGGCGTCGGGGCAGCGCTTCGGCGTCGAGAGAGAGGAGAATGGGAAGTGGCAAAACTGCCAAGTGCAGTATTTATAGACGCAGCTTTAGTCGCGGTTGGTGTGGCGGACCGCGACTAAAGCCTAGCTTTAGTCGCGGTCCGCCACACCAACCGCGACTAAAGCTAGCCTTTAGTCGCGGTCCGCCACACCAACCGCGACTAAAGGGTTTTGGCGCCGCTTCGTTCCCGCGCAGGAAAGAGCCTTTAGTCGCGGTTGGTGTGGCGGACCGCGACTAAAGGCTAGCTTTAGTCGCGGTCCGCCACACCAACCGCGACTAAAGGTCTGTGCTGGCACTGGCGCGGTGCGGTGGGATGTTTAGTCCCACCTCGCTAGCCGAGAGGCTTCGACAGTGGTTTATAAGCGCGGCTGCGCTGACCACTTCGAGCTCCTCTCAAATGCAGGCTTACGGGCCTATTCTGTTACTACTAGCCTGTGGGCCTACTGGGCCTTCCTGCGGGCCAGAATCCTGGCCCAATAATGGGTTTCTAGTCGTATTCAGGCCGTGGTGGCCCAGTAGGTGGCATACTTTTTATTTTTTGCCTGTTTTTTTTTTCATTTTTGCTTTATTTATTTTGTTTTGTTTCTACTTACAACAAAAAACTTATTTATTTTATTTTATTTTGTTTCTAATTACTTAATTATTTTACTTTATGATAATTATTTTTGCTATTAAAGTTTCTAATTACTTATTTATTTATGTTATTAAAATCTTAAAAATACAATTATATATCAAAAAAATCAGAAAATAAAACTAATTCATTTTAAATTCTTGTTTTTCTTCTGTTTTTTTCTTCCTTTTTTCTTCTATTTTTTTCTTCTGTTTTTTTCTTCCTTTTTCTTGTTTTTCTTCTTTTTTTTTCTTCCTTTCTTTCTTTTTCCTTTTTTCTTCTGTTTTTCTTCTGTTTGTTTTTTTCTTATGTTTTTCTTCTGTTTGTTTTTTCTTCTGTTTTTCCTTTTTTCTTCTGTTTGTTTTTTTCTTCTGTTTTTCCTTTTTTTCTTCTGTTTTTTTCCTTTTTCCTTCTTTCTTCTTCTTTCTTTTTCCTTTTAAAATCAGAAAAATAAAACTAATTCATTTTAAAATCTTAAAAATACAATTATATATCAAAAAAATCAGAAAAATAAAACTAATCCCTTGAAGGTTTGACAAAAGGTTTGATACATCATTCAGTTCATCGACCAAATACAAAGTTTGGTACAATAAATTATTACACATCAATTCTTCCCTTGTGTCCCTGCTTGCTTACGATTGTGCCGTATCCATGGAGCATCCTCATCATTTAACTTAATGCTTGGGTCGGTGTTCACTTTGAAGGGCGGAATTTCACCAAACATATTATAATCTTCTGACATGTCTGTCTTGTCCTCCACTCCCACGATGTTTCTTTTCCCTGAAAGAACAATGTGGCGCTTTGGATCATCGCATGATGTACTGATCGTTTTCTTATCTTTCCGTTTCCTCGGTTTGCTACTCATGTCCTTCACATAGAAAACTTGAGCGACATCTTTCGCTAGGACGAATGGTTCGTCAAGGTAACCAAGATTGTTGAAATCCACCATTGTCATTCCGTATTGCTGGTCCACCTTTACCCCACCTCCTGTTAGCTTGAACCATTTGCACCGGAACAAAGGGACCTTAAAGGAGGGTCCATAGTCAAGTTCCCATATCTCCTCTATGTAACCATAATATGTGACCTTTTGCCCATTCTCGGTTGCTGCATCAAAGCGGACACCACTGTTTTGGTTGGTGCTCTTTTTATCTTGGGCGATCGTGTAAAATGTATTCCCATTTATCTCGTACCCTTGGAAAGTCGTTATAGTCGAAGATGGTGTCTTGGCCAACATGTACAGCTGATCTACAACATCATTGTCATTCATTAAATGTTTTCTCAACCAACTGCCGAAAGTCTCCATGTGGGCCTTCCTAATCCAGGATTCAGGCTTCCCCGGGTTGTCCGAGCGTAAAATATTCTTGTGTTTCTCAAAGTACGGAGCCACCAAGCTGGAATTGGTCAGTACAGTGTGGTGTGCTTCAGTCAGAGAATGGCCGTCCATACATATCGTTGATTTCCTTCCGATCGTGCCTTTTCCACTTAGTCTCCCCTCGTGCCGCGATCGAGGAAGGCCAATCGGCTTAAGGTCAGGAACAAAGTCAACACAAAACTCAATTACCTCCTCATTTCCATAGCCCTTGGCGATGCTTCCTTCTGGCCTAGCACGGTTACGAACATATTTCTTTAATACTCCCATGAACCTCTCGAAGGGGAACATATTGTGTAGAAATACAGGACCGAGAATGAAAATCTCTTCGACTAGGTGAACCAGGAGGTGCGTCATAATATTGAAGAAGGATGGCGGGAACACCAACTCGAAACTGACAAGACATTGGACCACATCGTTCTGTAACCGTGGTAGATCTTCTGGATTGATTACCTTCTGAGAGATTGCATTGAGGAATGCACATAGCTTCACAATGGCTACTCGAACATTTTCCGGCAGGAGCCCCCTCAAAGCAATCGGAAGCAATTGCGTCATAATCACGTGGCAGTCGTGAGACTTCAGGTTTTGGAACTTTTTCTCCGCCATGTTTATTATTCCCTTTATATTGGACGAGAATCCAGACGGGACCTTCATACTGCTCAGGCATTCAAAAAAGATGGCCTTCTCTTCTTTGGTCAGAGCGTAGCTGGCACGACCTTGAAACCATTCCGGATGCCGGTCATCAGGGTCTTTCAAACGTTGCTGGTCCTGCCGTGCTTCCTTTGTATCATTTGTCTTCCCATACACGCCCAAGAAGCTTAGGAGGTTCACGCAAATATTCTTCGTAACGTGCATCACGTCGATTGCAGAGCGGACTTCTAGGACTTTCCAATATTCTAGCTCCCAGAATATAGATTTCTTCTTCCACATGGCTGCGTGCCCGTCAGCTCCCTTCGGAACTGATTGTCCGCCAGGACCCTTTCCAAAGATGACTTTCAAATCCTTGACCATATCAAATACCTCAGCACCAGTGCGTTCTGCAGGCTTCGGCCGGTGATCTGCCTTGCCGTTGTAATGCTTGCCTTTCTTTCTTACTGGATGAATTTTCGGAAGAAATCGACGATGCCCAAGGTACACGTTCTTCTTACAATTTGGCAAATGTACACTTTCAGTCTCATGTAAGCAGTGCGTGCATGCATTGTATCCTTTATTTGACAGTCCCGAAAGGTTACTAAGAGCAGGCCAATCGTTGATGGTTACGAAAAGCAACGCTCGTAGGTCAAATTCCTCTTGTTTGGGCTCATCCCACACACGGACACCAGGTCTGCCCCACAGCTGTAAAAGTTCATCAACTAATGGCCTTAGGTACACATCGATGTCGTTGCCGGGTTGCTTAGGACCTTGGATGAGCACTGGCATCATAATGAACTTCCGCTTCATGCACAACCAAGGAGGAAGGTTGTAGATGCATAGAGTCACGGGCCAGGTGCTATGGCTGGAGCTCTGCTCGCCAAAAGGATTCATGCCATCTGTACTTAGACCAAATCTTATGTTCCTTGCGTCAGCTGCAAAATCTTTGAACTCTCTGTCGATCTTTCTCCATTGCGTTCCATCTGCGGTGTGTCTCAACTCCCCGTCCGACTTACGGTCCTCTTTGTGCCATCGCAACAACTTGGCATGCTCTTTGTTCCTGAACAGACGTTTCAACCGTGGTATTATAGGAGCATACCACATCACCTTGGCGGGAACCCTCTTCCTGGGTTTCTCGCCCTCAACATCGTCACCAGGGTCATCGCCTCTGATCTTATAACGCAATGTAGTGCATACCGGGCATTCATTCAAATTCTCGTATTCACCGCGGTAGAGGATGCAGTCGTTGATGCATGCATGTATCTTCAGAACCTCTAAACCTAGAGGGCAGACAACCTTCTTTGCTTCGTACGTACTGGCGGGCAACTCGTTATTCTTTGGAAACATATTCTTCAACATTTTCAGCAAGTTTTCAAATGCCGAGTCAGCTACACCTGCCTGTGCCTTCCATTTCAGCAAATCCAGTGTGCAGCCCAACTTTTTCAGACCATCATCGCATCCGGGGTACAACGACTTTCTGTGATCCTCTAACATGCGATCCAAATTCTCCCTCTCCTTTTCAGTTTCGCAGCGTCTCCGTGCATCAGCAATGGTCCGACCAAGATCATCAACGGTCTCATCACGTGCCTCTTCTTCCCCTTCACCTTCCCCTTCACCTTCCCCTTCACCTTCAGCATCCTCCATGAAAGTATCACCGAAATCAGCAAGATAGCTTTCATCGATGAAATCATCCCCTTCTTCATCTTCTTCCATTATAACCCCTCTTTCTCCATGCTTGGTCCAACAATTATAGCTTGGCATGAAACCGTGCCGAAGCAGGTGCAGGTGAACTTCTCTTGAGGAAGAGTAACCCTTCTGATTCTTACAGTCAACACATGGACAGATAACAAAACCCTTCTGCTTGTTCGCATTAGCCACTACGAGGAAATCTTTCAAACCCGTAGTGAACTCGCGGGAGAGTCGGTTACCGTACATCCATTGCCGATTCATCTGCATTATTATAATATAAAATATATAATTAACCATCATGCATTTGTTAAACTAACTAGCTATAAACAATAGAAATTAAACAATGAACAACACACATGCATATTTTATCAATGACACACATGCATGAAAGGTTCAAGTTGCTAACCGCGATCGAGGAGGAAAAAAATGAATGAGGAACCTCAAGTGTGGCTCTTGGGGCATTTCATCAAACACCTTGTGTGCATAAGAGGAACCAAAAGCAAACCTACACCCCCTTGTGAAGCTTGTGAAGAGAAGTGGCACCAAATGGCTAAGTGAGTGCGCTGAACTGGTATATATAGGGGAGGAGCTTTAGTCGCGGTTGGCCTGGCCAACCGCGACTAAAGGCCTTTGGGCACCTTTAGTCGCGGTTGGCCTGGCCAACCGCGACTAAAGCCCCTCACGTGCACCAGCTGGCCACCGAGCGCCCTGGGCGCAGGCATTTGGTCGCGGTTCGTCTGCCGAACCGGGACTAAATGCTTCATTAGTCGCGGTTCCTGCAGTTCCGCGACTTATGGGGCTGGACGGAAGCCTCTTTTTCTACCAGTGTGTGGAGCCGCGGGATTGGAGCGTGCAAAAAACAATGGCGATGGCGGCGACAAAGGATCGCGAGAGCCGGAATCGGGGAAGAAGCAAGCTCGTCGTCCGCGATGTGATGTTGTTGTGTGATGAAGAGGAGGAAAAAAAATACGAGACCAGCCAGAACTAGCCCTTGGCAGCATATTTTTATAGGAGAAATTCTCTAGGCGCCCCCTCGGCCGAGCCAGGGCTCGAACCAGGACGGGCAGCCTGCGAGAGCGCAGGGCTAACCAACGGGCCGACGTGAAAAAGGCATCTTTTTGACGAATCAGAGGTCGTCCGCGAGGAAGACGGTGGCGAGGCTCCCACTCCGGATCCCACTTGGCCGGATTGATTTGAAAGAGGAGAGAGAGAGAGAAAAGAAAAGAAAAGAAAACCAGCATATATACGTATACGTACGTGCACACAATTCCTCGCCACGCACGCATGCACACGTTCCTTCCTTCATTCCTTGATTCATTCAGGAGAGCCGTTCCGACGCGGAGGAAGGAAGGAATGATTTGTGCATGCAAACTAACTAATCGGACGCGCGAATCAACCTGTGGTTGAGTTGATTAGGTGGACAGTGGTATGCCTAACCCTTCAGCGTTCAAATCCTGGTGCTCGCATTATTCCTGGATTTATTTCAGGATTTTCGGCGATGCGAGATGATATGTCGGCTCAGTCTCTCGGAGTGCGTTCATAGGGGTGAGTGTATGCGCGTGTATATAAGTGCTTGTGTATGTACTGATGCTAAAAAAACTAATCGGACGCACTTTTTTTTATATGGAGGAAGCAATCCATCATCACACCATTTGGTCCCACCACGCGCTGATCCCTAGCAGCTCCGTTAATTGCGACCGTGCGGCCGGGGGAAGCGGATCTTCTAACATCGTGAAGGGATGTCACGTAAGCTACAGTAACCGTGAGATCCCTTCTTCACATCCATATGGTTAAGCCTAAAATAATTATAATTAAATTGCAAAGTACAAATCTACTATATACATTTACAAAAATTACATACAAACAAAATTATGGTGCAATAAAATTTTTTTTGGTTTTTTTATACATGCTACAGTAAATCCGCATGGTGATTGCTATAGTATTCACTGTAGCTCGTGACATCTCTTTTTCATTTTACATACACATGTCACTGTAGCTTGGTGACATTCCTTCAGGATGTTAGAGGATCCACTTGCGGGGCCGGGTTCCTTCCTTCGAAGGATGTCAAAGCGCAAAGGCGCCGCCTTGGCCCGCGACCGCCAGCGCCGCCGACCGGAACGGGCAACCGGCGGCTGGGCGTCTCTCCCCACGGACATACTCGGCCTCGTCACCCACCTGATCCTCGACGCCGCGGACTACGTCGCCTTCCGCGCCGTCTGCTCCGGCTGGCGCGCCAGCACGCCCACGCCGCGCGAGCGCGACCCGGCCCTGCGCGACCCCCGCCTCTGGCCCCGGGACTGGTGGCGCTCTGCGACGGCGACGCGGTCCGCCCAGAGGACGCGGGGGAGGTCGCCCTGCTCCACACGCGCACGGGCAGGCGCGTCCGCGTCCGCCTGCCGGGGCTATGGGGCTACCGGATCGTCGGCTTCAGCGACGGCCTCCTTGTCCTCCTGCGCAAGAGCACCGCCGCCATCCGCGTGCTCCACCCCTTGACGCTCGTCGCCGTCGACTTCCCGTCCCTCGCAGCCGTGTACCACGCGGAGGTCGATGACATGGGCTCTCTCCGGGACATGAAGAGGCTGTCGTATGCAGCAGCAGCAGTAGGGAGCCGTCAATGAGCTCGAGCGCGGTCGTGGTCCGGTTCCCCTACGCAAATGTCGTGGTCGCCGCCGAGGCCAGCAAGGACCATTGGGAGGTCCTCCACCGCCGCCACGGGAAGCTCTCTATCCGGAACACCTTGCTCTTCCAAGGGAGGCTCTACGCCACCACTTTCCACCCGCCGTCACCGGAGATTGTGCAGCTGTACCCTCCCGTACCAACACTCGATAACATGGTCGCCACGGTGCCGGGTGCCATGCGCTTCTCGCGCTACAGTGACACCCTCCACCTTGTGAGTTAATTGCAGGGAACAACCACACTTTGGCACGTCGTAACGAATCAGTACCATTAGTCATTTTTTTTGCCATGCAGTTCCAACTCTAAGCCTAAGTGTTGCAAAACGATCTAACAGCCATATAAGCGCGTATTGACCACGTATCTGACCGGTGGGACCCGTGTGTCAGGGACTAACGTGGCATACTCTTTTACAAAAACAACCTTTGTTTTTTATTTAATCACGCGTATATCCTCTATTTTTCAAAAAAAGGTCTTGCCACAAGAACCTTTTTTTTCAAGAATAACGCCACGCGCGCGCGTCCCGCCGCCTGGATTCGAACCCGCAACGTGCGGTTAGAAGAGAACGCTCCTTCTAAACTGCACGCGTAAGCTTAGTTATACCTTGTGCCATTCGTTTTCTTTTTACAAAGTAGAAAATCGCGCGACCGCCGAATCGATCCCGCCGAGTCGTTCGCCTCTGCCACACGCCATCCTATGCGTCAACTAGTGGCTGCCTCAACTAGTACATGTATACTATGCAAAAAAAAAACACTAGTACGTGTATACGTCTTTAAACTCCGAGCCATTCCGGTTTCTTTGCGATACTAAAAAGTATTATATGTCCATCACGTCGTACAATTAAAAAAATGTTCGCCGCATCGTTTAATATGTATATTGAACATTTTCTAATATACAATGATCTTATTTAAATATACGATATCATATTATAAAAACTTAATAGTGTATATATTGAACATTTTATAATATATGATGTCTATATATATGTGTGTGTATGATTTTTATCAATATACACACACTACATTCGGTCTGAAGAATAAACCTGCTAGTCTCTGCATTATTTTTGGGTTGAGTTCGAAAAAAATTAAAATTACTCTGAAAGGTAAATAAAGTGTTTGTGCATATAATGTTCAGAACATTTTTGAGAAAAGTTGAACGTGTATTTAAAAATTATAGTATTCTATAAAATGTTCAGCATGCATTATAAAATTTATTACGATTACACAATAATTTTTAGTACATGTTATCAAATTTTTGAGTAACTGTGCATTAAAAAAATACATGTTATCACATACTTTTTTTAAATGTGTTGGCCTCACTAGGCCACGGTTGGGCCATGCTGCAGCCCATGCAACACTGGCTCGTTTAGCTCGAGAAGAAAGGGGATTCAGGGACGTGGGACACGGGCGGCGGCGTTTGAATCCAGCGACGGTTCCGGCCATCGCGCCGCCGCGCCTCTGCGCCTCCGCACCGCCCGACCGCGTCGCCGCGCCTCCGCACCGCCGCGTCTCCGCATCGCCGCACCACCCGACCGCGCCCCTCGTCGCCTAACACGAGCCGCTGCTCCCGCGAGCCAGCCGCTTCTCTACTGCACCGGCGAGCCAGCCGCCGCTCTGCTGCTCCGGCGAGCCAGCGCCTTGGCACCGGCGAGCCAGCGACGGGGCTCCGGCGAGGGGAGGCCGGCGAGGTCAAGGCGGCGGGGCTTTGAGCGATTAAATTTACAACAAAGGTGTTTTCTGCAAAAAAACCATGCCAGGTTTGGCTCCTGACACATGGGTCCCAGCGGTCAGATACACCGTCAATACACGTTTATACGTGGGTTAGACCGTTTTGCAACACTTAGGCTTAGAGTTGATACTGCATGGCAAAAAAAATGACTAATGGTACTGATTCGTTACGACGTGCCGAAGTGTGGTAGTTCCCTGCAATTAACTCCCACCTTGTGGAGTCCGCCGGACGGATGCTGCTCGTGGTCCGGCATGTCATCGTCCGGGCAAGCACAACCAAGCGTCAACTGTTGACCTTTGCGATCTACTCGGTGGACTTCGACGATGAAGACAACAATGGCGGCCGCCTGACGCCGACGCCGGTGAGCGGCCTCGGCGACCGCGCGCTGTTTCTCGGCAACGGCTGGTGCCTGTCCGTCTCGGCCAGCGACCTCCCTTCGCTGAGCAGCAACTCCGTCTACTTCTCCATGCCATTCTACCCTCTTCAAGTGCGCTCGGTGGCGGCCGACGACCCCGGCCGCTGGAGTTGGCCCGAGGAGTTGGCGACGGAACGCCAGATACACGACAGGAAGGAGAGGATCCGGCCCTCGGTGCGCCCCTTCACCATTGCTGATCATCTCCTCACCTTCTGCCACCCTCGTGAGTGGACCAAAGGGCTACATGTTCCACGAGTACCATGTCATACCTGAATCTTTCAAGGAACTCAGGAAGGATTCCCAGATCGGAGGGAGGGCATGCTCGGGGTGATTCCCAGATCGCCGCCGCAAGGCATCTCTTCCTGGCCGCCGCCGTCGATCCAAGACTGAGCCCAGATGGAGCTCGTGCTGAAACGCCCCCAGGCTCTCCACTGGCGAGCAGTAGCAACCCCGGAGACCGGAGCAGCTGAGCTTCGCCGCCTCCGATGCCATTCAGTTCACCGGAGAGGCAGCGCGTGGGCCGAAGGGCGACTGCCAGGAGGGCCCTGCAGGTCAGCGAGCTCATGGCGGACCCCGCCTACCCCGACCCCATTACTTTTGCGAGGAAAGTGGTTGCGCCTCCTCAAAAGGCGCCTCCCCCCAGATCTGCTTCATGGTCCGGGACGGGGGCACCCTAGGGTTCGTCCAGTCCAGAGCAGATCCAATTTGGTCTGGGTCCGGAGAGATAAATTCATTTCAGGAGACTTCTCTGCTGCCGATTGCCACCCGGTTGGAGATTCGGATCGCTAGATTGCCCCGAAACACTTCTCCTTCTCCAGGGATTTCTGGGCAAAAAAATCCGGCAAGATCCCTTTCGCCTCAATTGTTAAGATGGCCGGAGGTGGACGCGATGGCAACAATTGGGGAGGAAGATATGGCTCGGGGAGGGGCCGAAATGGTCGCCCTCCAACTCCCACGCCGTCTGGGCAGGAGGGGGCCGCTCCTCCGCTGATGGTGCCGCCAGTGCCCCAAGTTGCCCCGCCGCCGCAGATGTCGATCTACGCCAAGCCTCCCTTGTTTCCAGCAGGCTCAGCCCTAGCTATGATGCCAGGGGGACAGCTGTATGGATACCAGGGAGGATGGAATCCACAAGCGCAGCAGCTGCAGTAGATGCCGCAGTGGGCAAACCAGCAGCAGTTCCCCTTCCAATATTTGCCTCCTCCGCAGGTTTTTCCTCAACAATTCGGCCCTCAGATGCAGCATGTTCAGTTTGGGGGGAGTGGTTCGTCTGCTGGAGGAAGTGCTCAGATCAGTCAGTCGGATTCTAGCAAAAGTAAGAAAAAGAAGAGCCAGAAGAGTAAGCAGACAGTTGCTACTGCCAATAGCGACGATTCCTCCTTCAATGTGGACCCTAAGTTCATCGGGGCGATCTGTTACAACTGCGGGCTCCCAGGACACTTTGTGGGTATGTGTCTGATTCCCAAAGTCTGTTTCATTTGCAAGACTCCTAGCCATCACATGGACTCTTGCCCCACTTGGTACAAGCCGTACCCTGCTATGTATTGGGGAAGTGCCAACAATGGCTTGGGCTTTTTTCATATTGAAACTGGTGACAAGGAGGATTGTGAGTGGCTAAACTTTGGAAATGTTGGTTTGGTGTTAATAGAAAAAGGGGAGATCTCTGAGAAGGAGCTGGGGTTGTGTTTCTCAGATATGTGGAAAACCAACTGGCCCTGGCAGATTAGAAAGTATGATGAGAAAAATTTTATTGTCAGGTTCCCTCCTAACAAGAAGATAAAAGATCTGGTGGAGTACCCTTCCATCAACCTGAAAAAAGAAGGAGTCACAATCTCTTTTAGTGATTGGAATGGAGAAATGCCAGCTTACGACATCTTAGAGGAGACTTGGATAGTGATAGAAGGTCTACCTCCAAAATGGATCTCTTGGCACATCATATCTCAGATATCTACTATACTGGGAGTTCTTGTTAATGTTGATTGGCACACCATCTTCAGGAGCTTCTATGAGAAGGTTAGGATTCAGGTGGCTGTTAGAGACCCTGCAGGATGGTGGAAATTCACCATGAGCTTTATCTGCTGCAATTTTCTGTGGAATCTGAGGCTGATAGTGGTTAGGGGTCAGATATTCCTCCAGGACCTGATGATAACAACCCCTCTCAGAACAAGCACACTGAAGATGAGTTTGATTCCAGTGGTGATGATTTACTTGGAGAAGATATGGATACTGGGAACAACAATACCAATAGTAACACTGGTAAAAGCAAGCAGCAGAACACTGGGTCTGGATCTGGTGCTACCAAGAACATGCAAAAGTGCTCCACCCCTGCTCCTAGAACTAATGAAGTAAATGCAGGCCCTTCCATCTGTCTGGGTGCTCCTATGACCAAAAGCTACCTTGAGATAGTGAAGAAAAGAAGCAATGACAGCATAGGGTCCCCCTCTTTGGCAAGTTTGAAGATGCTGCTGCTCCTAAGCACACCAATACTCTACAAAAGTGGGGCCCTGTGGTGGCCTCCAGAATCAGCACCAGAAACAAGAAGGATGATAGGCCTGCCCTTCAAAAAGCTCATGAATTGAAACAAATCAAAAACCTGGAAAAACCTACTATGAAAAAAGGTACACTTAACTCTTTTGCTTGCTTAGATGATGATTTTCTTATTAAAACTGCAGAGTGCTCAGGTATTAACCTGGGTGATAGCAGTGATAATATTAAGGAGAACATCTACACTATTAAGAAGATTGAGTTAGATAGACTTGCTAAATTCAACTCTGGTAATCCTGAAGTTTTTCTCCCTGCTAGTATAGACATTACTGGAGAGGAGTTTGCTTTTTCTGATGATAATCTAGGGAATAATTCTGGGTCAGAGGAAGGGGCGCATATGAATGTGTCCTCTACTTCAGACTCCCCCTGGGTTGAAGTCAAAAGAAAATCTGGCTCCTGTAGGGGGAGAAGAAGAAAATTTGATTTTATAGTTAAATGATAGGTTGTTTTTGGAACATCAGAGGGTTGAATGGACCCATTAAAATTGACAAACTTAAAGAGCTCATTAGAGCCAATAGCCTTGATTTTGCTTGCATTTCTGAGACTAAGAAAGGAGAATTTACTCTTCTTCAGATTGAATCCTTTGACCCTAGGTCTACTTTTCAATGGAAATGGCTCCCAGCAAATAACACTGCGGGAGGGATCTTGGTTGGGTGCAAGGTGGATATGTTTGAAGTGATTCAGTGTGATTTACTCAATTTCAGCATATCTTGTTTGGTCAAAAACAAACAAGATAACTCCATTTGGAGGCTGGTTGCAGTATATGGCACTGCTTATGAGCAGTTCAAGATGAATTTCGTAAATGAACTTCACTCCTTATTTTCTATCTGGTCAGGGCCAACTCTAGTTGGAGGTGACTTCAATTTAATTAGAGAAGCCAGTGATAAAAATACTGGTGTTATTAATCAACACTGGGCTGATCTGTTTAACGACTGGATCAATAGTTTTGGCCTGCTAGAGCTTAAAATTAATGGGAGGAAATTCAATTGGGGTAATAACCAGGACAATTTAGTGCTGGCTACCTTAGATAGAGTGTTCATGACCACTGACTGGGCTTCTGCTTTCCCTGGTGTGAACCTCAAAGCACTACCTAGGTTGGGTAGTGATCATACTCCTCTGATTATTAATACTTGTGCTCTACACATCCCCAGACACAAGCAATTCAGATTTGAGAAGTGGTGCTTAGAAGTAGATGGTTTTAGAGATGTTGTGAATAAAGCTTGGACTGCCAAATGCCCTTATAATAAGGCCATAGATATCTGGCAGTTCAAGATTAGAAACTCCAGGAAAGCCATTAAAGGTTGGGTGGCCAATTATGAGGCTGAGCAAAACAGGAACAAGCAAACCTTGGTGGCTGAATACAATTTTCTAGATATTTTTTCTGAATCCAACCCTCCTTCCCCTAATACTAACAGGAGAATGAAAAAAAATTGTAGGGGACCTGGAAGATATCTGGAGAAAGGAAGAAATTAAGGCCAGACAGAGATCCAGGGAGAGAGATATTCTGGAAGGGGACTTGAATGCTGGATACTTCAAAGCTGTAGCTAATCAGAAAAGAAGGAGGAAGCAGATCATGGAGTGGAAGGTAATGAAGGTATTGTAACTGATCCTGAAGATATTATGAATATTGCTGTGAACTTCTACAAAACTCTTTTTGGCTACCAAGATAAAATCAACATCAACCTGAAAAATGATTTTTGGGAAGATGGAGAGAGGGTGACTGATGCACATAATTGCATTTTGGATACCCCTGTAACGCCCTCGATGCGGCTATATCTCCCACATGTCGAGGCACGACTTAGAGGCATAACCGCATTGAAAGCAATGTCGCATTTTGGATACCCCCTTCTCAAAAAAGGAGATAAAGGATGTTGTCTTTGGCTCATATGCTGAAGGAGCTCCTGGGCCAGATGGCTTTCCTTTTTTATTTTATCAACAATTTTGGGACCTTGTTAAAGGTGATCTATTTGCTTTATTTGAGGATTGGGAGAAAGGTGAGCTAGACCTATATAGACTCAATTTCTCTTTACTTACTCTAGTACCTAAAGAGGCTGATGCCACTAAGATGGAGAAATTTAGGCCTCTTGCTATGATTAATTGTAGTTTCAAGATCTTTGCCAAGTGTGCCACGAATAAATTTGGCCCCATTTGCAAAGATTTAATTTCTGTGAATCAGACAGCCTTTATAAAAGGCAGGTATATAGCTGAGAGCATTATTGCAGCCCATGAAATTATTCATTATGTTCACTCTAGCAAGCAGACTGGTTTTGTGTTTAAACTAGACTATGAAAAAGCTTACGACATGATTAACAGAGATTTCCTGATAGACATGATGTATAAGAGAGGTTTTAGTACTAACTGGATGAGGAAAGTTAAATCTCTCTTATACAAAGGTTCTGTGGGGGTCACTATCAATAATAAGAATAGTGATTTTTTTATTGCGGGCAAAGGTGTGAGGCAAGGGGACCCCTATTCCCCTTTGCTTTTCAACCTAGTAGCTGATGTTTTTACAAAAATTCTTATTAAAGCCTCCAGAAACAATATCCTGGAAGGCCTCTTCCCTAGTTCCAATCCTGCTGGCATCATTAGTATGTAATATGCGAATGACACCTTACTTTTCCTCAGCAATAATAAATCCCATGCGAACCTTAAATGGCTACTTTCCTGCTTTGAACATCTATCTGGCATGCGGATTAATTTTCATAAATGTGACCTGGTTCCCATTAATATTAATGAGGATGATGCCAATATCTTTGCACAAATACTTGGTTGCAAATTGAGTGAGTTCCCTATTAAATATTTAGGTGCCCCTCTTCATCACAGGAAGCTTAAGAAAAGTGAGCTTCAACCTACTGTTGATAAGATTATCAAGAGAGGGGCTGGATGGAGGGGGAGACTTCTGTCTTCGGGCAAAAGACTCACTTTAGTGAAAACTTGCCTATCCACTATTCCTAGTTATCTCATGGGGATTATCAAATTCCCAAAATGGGCCATCAATCTGATAAATTCTCAACTAGCTCACTGCTTTTGGGACGACTATGAGGGTCATTTTAAATATCATCTTGCTGCCTGGGGTAATGTAACCTTACAGAAGCAGCATGGGGGTCTGGGTATTCCTAATATTGCTGATATGAATTTATGTCTTTTAGCCTCTTGGATTAGGAGATATTTCCTGGATGAGGGCAAAATTTGGAAACAAATTATTGATGCCAAGTATAAGACTCACAACCCCAATATTTTTACTTGCCCTGAAAATGGTGCCTCCCCATTTTGAAAAGGGATACTACGGGCTGCTAAAGCTGCTAATGTAGGATATTCCTGGATAGTGGGGAATGGCAAGAGTATTAGATTCTGGGAAGATCAGTGGCTGGGTCTTACTACCCTAGCTACCCAGTATTGGGAGCTGTACTCTATTGCCAACAACCACAATGTTTCTGTTAGTGAGGTCTGGGATGGCACCAATCTAAAAATTACTTTTAGAAGGTGTTTCACCCATAAGCTACTAGCAGAGTGGGACGATTTGTTCAGCCGCGTGGCTAATGTAAAATTAAATGACATTGAAGACACCATTCGCTGGAATCTTGAAGCCAAAGGTGTCTTTACTGTCAAATCTTTTTACAACTTTATCAATTTTAGGGGGATTGATCCGGGCAACCTTACAATTATTTGGAAAATTAACATTCCCTTTAGGATCCAGATCTTCCTCTGGCTCGTGGGCAAGAACAAACTTTTAACGAGAGACAATCTGCAAAACAGACAACATGTAGATGACGCTACCTGCCTTTTTTGTGGAGAATCTGAATCTATTGATCATCTATTTTTTGGCTGTGTTGTTGCGATAGAGCTATGGAGAGGGATTTTTGATATATCAAAAAAACAAGTTGGTATGTCCATTGAGAACATGCTAGCTTGGTGGTTTAAGCACAAAAATCTCTCAGCGGACTGCATGTTACATTCTGATGTCCTTTGGGCTCTGTGGAATCATCGCAATGACATCTGTTTCAAACATGTTCCCTGGCTTGGGATGCAGGTATTGCGGAGGAAAACTGCTGCTATTCTAAGAAGTTGGATGGTCCGATGCTCAGGCGTTGCAAAAGAAAGAGGGGAGTACTTGGTGAGAAAGATGGAGCAGGAAGCGCGTGTACCCCCCTCCTGATGTGGCCAAACCCTGGCTAGGACTCCTGAAGTGCTCGGAGTTGCTGTTCGATTGCGGCAATGCATGAGATCGGGGCGAGCGCTTTTGAACTTTTCTCCCTCTTCCTTAGAGATGTTAGTTCTTTTATGTTTTGCTGGAGGCTAGAACTTCTATCTTGCTGGGGCAGCGTGTGTTGCTGAATATCCTCCCCGCGTGCTTGTAACAGGATGTCTGAATGCTGTGGTTTCATTCTGGTAATACAAAATGGAGCCGGGGCCGAAAGCCCTTTTTCTCAAAAAAAAAAAGAACTCAGGAAGAAGATCAGGGCAAAAGACTCGCAGCTGCGGGTTCCACTCGTCCCGAGCAATGCAGAGGGCTCAAATTAAGATGCAAAACTGGTCTTCCAGAATCAAGTAAGCACTCAGTAATTGAAGGATGAGTCATGTAAATCTTTTTTACCGACCGGTTGTGGTCTTTTTACTCTCAGTCTAGTAGACGCTGGTGAACTACTTTTGTTCTTTTTAGTAAAAAAAATATGGATGTGTGCATCGGTTGATGCAGAGAGACCGGGGATACCCCCTTTTCAAACAAAGAAAATCACATCAATGGAGTAAGCTTGTACCTTGAAACGATATACAAATATCAAAGGCTACAAATTTCAGAATGCAATTTGAGATTGCTTAAACGCTAACTAATTTTGCCTGTCATGTTCACATCCCACATTTTAATTGGATTTGGGATAGTACTTGCCAACAAAAACTTAAGTTTTTCTTTCGATACATGATCCACTAGGCGCTACAAATCAAATCTCCTTCACTGCAAGAGTTTTGTCATTCATGTACACTTCACTGAGCCTCAAGTCCAGTTCATGTCGGTACGTACACTCCTGTTCCTAGTTCTCATGATTACTGTACATAGATGTTCTTAGTTCAGGAACTAGTACCTGTATATTACTTCAATAAATCATAAATTAGCCAGCTAAAGACGCTCTTGATTTTGGCACCCTTCCTGAGTTAAACCAGCTGGCAACTGTGCACCTTTATACATCTACTAGGCACCTAGCTAGCTGCTCTTAGACAGAAGTTTGAGGCTTGCTGTGCTTTTCAAAAGCAAAAGTTAGGCATTAGTAAGAAGAAGAAAGTTGTGCTTCTAGAATCTAAAGAAGATTGAAGTACTCCCTCCGTAAAGAAATATAAGAGCGTTAAAACGCTCTTATATTTCTTTATGGAAGGAGTATGTCGTAAAGTAGCGTAGGCACAAGGAAGTATTAATTCAATGCTGCCCAAGCATAAGGGAGTAACTGTATAGTGCCCACAATTTCTGAATGTCAAAATACTAGAGACAGAACACACGTAAATTCAGTAGTCTGTTTCATGCTCGTAACTTTTCATGGGAAAATGCTGGGCAAAACGAAAAATTTACTGCTCTCTAGAGTACAAAGCTTTTTCTAAAGGTGCTATAATGCTCTATTTTGTTTGAAAACTTACGTGTGTGTAGAAACCTTGAAAACTATGAGGTTTTCTTTTTTCATTTGAAACTGAAACCACGTAAAGAATTATACTAGAACAGAGAGAATACTAACACCGAAGATGTCTTGTCGCATAGAGTACGAGCCTATCCACGCCACTGCTGAATCGTCAAACTAATCATGTAACACTGCGTCACCATCTAGGATCTCTGCAATCTGGAATGTCGGCAGCCATGCCGCATCAGACACACAGTGTAAACCCAGTTGCCATGATATCTGTCCCGGAGTGACTGCATCTATCTATCTTATCTTACAACACTAACAGCAGTCCCAACCTCAAATCTGGCACACAAAAATATACTCCAGAAGTACAGTACTCATCTATATGGACATGATTGAGTAATGCGACTCAAGAATCCTCTGCCTCTTGCTCTGGAACTGGAACGTACTGCCGCCGCTACCACCACAAACCAGCTCTGGTGAAGCAACCTTGGCCAGAGCCAACCTCACAGCCTCCTTCAGAGACGTGAGTCCAGCTGCTGCACTGCCTCCCTCGTCCTCATCCTTGCAGAGTGTGAAGACATGCTGCACCCTTCCTCCTAGGGAGGTCACCTCCGCTCTCACCGTCCTCAGCCTTAGGCCATGGAGCGTCCGGATGAGCCCGGCGACGAGGTCTGGCCGGTCGTCGCAGCTGACGGAGGCCTTCATGTACAGGCTGGAGTCATCGTCACCGGTGCAGAACTCGACGGAGACCTCGTCTGCCTCCGGCGGGACTGCCGGCGTTAGCTGTGCGGCCTCGCTGGCTCTCCTCTTGAGGTGCCTCACTTGGTCCACCACCCTGGCTAGCAAGGCGGCCTTGTCCATCTGCACAAGGGAAGACAAGAGACATTTTTCTGACAAGTCACATAATAGCAGTGTACTGTGGTGCTGTACTTTGTCTTACTATCATAGATAGAATTGCAGGGTGAAAAGTCTGATGGAATGTGAACACTTGTGCGAGTTTTCAGTGTTCTTCTTCATAAAGCTCATGCCTGATGCTGACATAAAGGTCGATAAGAATATTCTGAACTTCTTAATGCAAAGTTAGTTTCTACCAGAAAAGCTGATGAGCTAACGACAATAATTATGTGCCGCAGAGCTTTGGTTTGTTAATGCCTCACAGCACTGAAATGGTGAAATGGCTAAGATATTGATGGCGCAAACCTGCTTGGTATCAGGGATCATCCTCCTGAGCGCAGTGAGATGAGCGTTGATCCTCACCCGACGCCGGCGCTCGGCCTCGCTGTGGACCTTCAGGGCCCTTGCCTCCGTCGCGGTCCTCCCCGACCCCGTCGTCGACGAGGACGTCGTCCACAGCTCCGGTGGCCTAGCCGGTGGCGCCGAGCTGGCCTGCCGGTGCAGCAGGACCCGGCCTCCGTGCACGGTAGGATCAGAGTTCTCGTAGAGGTCATTCCCTCCTTGGGGAGATTGGCATGGAGCTGCCATCAAGCCAAGCATCTTTACAGCCTCTGGACACTGCAGGAACAAGAGTGTGAGCTTATGGTGATGAAGCAGAAGGAGGAGAAGAAATGGAAGCGGGAGTGAGGCGAGTCGAGTGGATAGGAGGCTCACAATAATTAGTGCGGCGTCGTCTTGTCACCTCGTTCTCTTCATACTCCCTCCGTTCCCTTATATAGTGCGCCTTGTTTGTGGCGTTTATACCAAGACATGTGCTGGCACTTTTATCTGGACTGGAAATACCCCTTGCTTTTGTCAGACTGTCACACATGTGGGTGCATGCAGCTTCGCTGCTGTGTTCCAGTCGTCCAGCGGAGGGGTATCTTTGGTCCAAAGCTGTTTTTGCGCACTACATTCCGGAATTTGATCCAAAACCTTACACGCACTATAATATGGAACTGAGGGAGTATATAGGATAGATCGGTAGGAGGCAGATGATGATGATGATGAGCTTGTGTGTGAGAGATGACCTGACCGCCCTACATACGCATCTCTTTTCTCACATGTGGTTAGTACCCCAGGACGCAGCTTCGGTGCCTGAAAGGCACATGCCTTTGGGTCACTGACATGTGGGCCAGCCACATATTGGACCCACATGTCATAGACAGAAAGGTAGGTGCCTTAAGGCACCGAAGCATCGTCCAGTACCCCACTATGGGGATAATATTCTAGGGGAAATCTCGCTGTTTGGATTGGCATGGATTCGGCCAATGGGAGAGGTGGCGTGTATGAGTGTGCCATGAGTCGGATATATACATGTGGAAAGAATCATGCCATGCCACACCCTTCCCTTATGAATGTAAGTATTGATTACACTGTAGTGTAGTATCTACGCACAGCAGCCTATAAAGCATGATGGGATGGTTCTCACTTTCCATGAAATTTCAGCGAAAACTTGGCAAGTTTCAGTTATTTCAGTAGGTGCCAAATCAGTCGACAATAGATTTTGCTTGTGAACTTGGAGTGCCCACACGCACAGCTGACCGAGAGTGTTCTGTTTGAATGAAAACTTGATGAAACGATCATGGGAACCGGCCACCTCAGTTGCGATTGCACTTTGATATTTCTTTTTTATAGAGAAAAAGCCATGAGATTACAATTTGCCAAAGTGATCAGAGAGATTGCACTTTTATTACTTTGCAAAAACCATTTTGCAGCTCTTCTTTTGGACAACCGTTTGTTTCCACTTTATGTTGGTGCATAACTAGTTTACTGCTCATCCAACATTGATAATTGATCAACTGCAATTAAAATTAGGTACGGGTCTTGTTTAGGGAGTGGTGTCTGGTCATATAATATAGTACTATGAATTTTAATCACCATTCGTGTTAGCGTCCCACTTGCTAATCAATCAACAGAACAAGTTACAGAGTTTGAGGTAGCTAATTCGGATGTAGGGGGAGCATGATAGGGATCGAAGAAGAGAGACGGAGGTGGGAGAGAAGAGCCTGCCGCCGGATTCAGCCTCCTCCCTATAGCTACATATGGGAGCTCCTATTCAGCGACTTATGCGTTGAATAAGAAGGAACACGTACCTCCGCATTGAATAGGAATGAACGCGCACCTCCCGTTAAAAAAATGCAAATTTTGAAAATAAAAATGCTTTAGATATCATAAAATGTTTGTGAATTCCAAATAAAATCAAGGATTCAAAAAATGTTCGTGATTTTGAGAAAAAATAGATATTAAAAAAGTTCATGATTTTGAAAAAAAATATGATTTCGAAAATATGTTTGAATATTCTGAAAATGTTCATGAATTTTAAAACTGTTCAAAATGTTTAGAAACTTCAAAAAATTTCTAAATTAAAAACAAATTGTCAGCTCAAAAATATTCATGAATTTCAAAAATTGTTTGTTGATTCAAAAATGTTCACGAGTTTCAAAAAAATGTATGAGAACTTGTAAAAAATGTTCATGATCTCAAAAAATGTTTGTGAATTTCATAAATGTTCATGATTACAATAAAATGTTCGCAAATACAAAAAAAATCACGATTTAAGAAATGTTCGCAAAATGAAAAGGAAAATAATAAATAAAAATTAAAAGTCAGAAAACGAGTATGAAAAAAGGAAAGGAAAAAAAGAAAATGAAAAGAAAAGTAGAAAAAAAGAAAAAGGAAGACAAATAATATAGAAGATAGAAAAAATAGAAGGGAAAAAAAGAAAAAATGCTTCAGGGAAGGCTCTAGAACGTTCCTAATACCGGAATAGGGAGTCTGCCATACAATCCTCCTTGGGTCGACCCAATATGAAATGTAGTGAACGCAGGCATATGCGTTTGGTCTCTATCCAAAGACCTACGCTCCAAATCATGACTAGTTAGCCGCACTGGGGTGTTGCACGTCTAGCCCAAGGGCAACCCCAACTATGAGTGAGGGTTAGGACAGGTCCCTAACATCCCTCCCTCATTGAAACCCAACCTGGCCCCAAGCCAACGCCACTGAGAACCATTTAGATCCCATTGCACTCGATGTTTCTAGACTTGGTCGGAGTCGCGGTGGTACCAAGGACGGGGTAGACTTCAAGAAGGTAGTAGTAATCATGGCTGAAGGAGCCACCAGTGAAGTGGTCGACATCAATATAGTCTTAGTCGAAGCGGAGGTCATACTTCACTCAAAGAAGGCGGCAACAATTGTGACATCCCTCCCTCCTTTAAAATAACCCTTATTGTAGCAGGTAGAGGACGTAATACTACTCTTGGATGGTGCTCCCCTTGTTGATTATCATTGTCGGTGTCAAAACTAGCAGATCTCGGGTAGGGGTACCGAACTGTGCGTCTAAGGTCGATGGTATCAGGAGACAGGGGACACGATGTTTACCCAGGTCCGGACCCTCTCTATGGAGGTAATACCCTACTTCCTGCTTGATTGATCTTGATGAATATGAGTATTACAAGAGTTGATCTACCGCGAGATCGTAATGCCTAAACTCTAGAAGCCTAGCCTGTATGACTAAAGTAATGAATATCTCTCCTTTCCGGACTAAGTCCTCCAGTTTATATAGACACTGGGGATATCTAGGGTTACACAAGGTCGGTTACAGAGAAAGGAATCGACATATCCGGTCGCCAAGCTTGCCTTCCACGCCAAGGAGAGTCCCATCCGGACACGGGTGCATTCTTCGGTCTTCGTATCTTCACAGCCCATCAGTCCGGCCCGTGGCTAACAGGTCGGACGCCTGAGGACCCCTTAGTCCAGGACTCCCTCAGTAGCCCCCGAACCAGGCTTTAATGACGAGGTGTTCGGCGCTTAGATTGTCTTCGACATTGCAAGACGGGTTCCCCCTCTGACGCTTCCAAGTAATGTATTCGGCTTTTAATTCAATGCCACAGCCTTCGGCTTCTATGCTTCTATGTCTTCAACTTCCACGTGTCGGGCAAATGCGGATGGTCAGGGTCTTTTTGCAAAGAACACCCTAGCCATGCAAGAAAGAGCGTCTATTTAGAGAGATTGGATCTCAGATCCATTCGGCACCACGCGGAAAAAATCCTCAGAGACTGCCAGGAGAGACCACTCCAACATGGCCAACATTCCCAGCTCCTCTTCCTGTTCCAACCTAGAGAGAGGCGAGTGGGAGAGGTGCTCAGTATCCCACAGCCAATTGGAGAAGCTGCAAACGTAGGGATTTCTCCCTCCTGCAGATCCGGTCCCTGTTCAAGCAGGATTGGCCTCCTTCAACGGCAAAACCCAAGCGGAGGATTTCCCCAACCCGTCTGCAGGAGAACGAGTGTGCTTCGTCCCCTATTTGCTGAGGGGCGTGGGATTCCCCATTCACCCATTCCTCCGAGGGCTTTGATACGTCTCCAACGTATCTATAATTTTTTATTGTTCCATGCTATATTATATTCTGTTTTGGATATTTAGTGGGATTTATTATACACTTTTATATTATTTTTGAGACTAACCTATTAACCAGAGGCCCAGTCCAAATTGTTGTTTTTTTCCTATTTCAGTGTTTCGAAGGAAAATGATATCAAACGGAGTCCAAACGGAATGAAACCTTCGGGAACGTGATTTTTGGAACAAACGTGGTCCAGAGGACTTGGAGTCTACGTAAAGCAATCAACAAGGAGAGCACGAGGCAGGGGGGCGCGCCCACCTCCCCCAGGCGCGCCCTCCACCCTCGTGGGCCCCTTGTTGCTCCACCGACGTACTTCTTCCTCCTATATATACCCATGTACCCTGGAAACATCAGATATGGAGCCAAAACCCTATTTCCACCGCCGCAACCTTCTGTACCCGTGAGATCTCATCTTGGGGCCTCTTTGAAGGAAATATGCCCTAGAGGCAATAATAAAGTTATTATTTATTTCCTTATATCATGATAAATGTTTATTATTCATGCTACAATTGTATTAAACGGAAACATAATACTTGTGTGAATACATAGATAAACAGAGTGTCACTAGTATGCCTCTACTTGACTAGCTCGTTGATCAAAGATGGTTATGTTTCCTAAACATAGACATGTGTTGTCATTTGATTAACGGGATCACATCATTAGGAGAATGATGTGATTGACATGACCCATTCCATTAGCTTAGCACCCGATCGTTTAGTATGTTGCTATTGCTTTCTTCATGACTTATACATGTTCCTATGACTATGAGATTATGCAACTCCCGTTTGCCGAAGGAACACTTTGTGTGCTACCAAACGTCCCAACGTAACTGGGTGATTATAAAGGAGCTCTACAGGTGTCTCCGAAGGTAAATGTTGGGTTGGCGTATTTCGAGATTAGGATTTGTCACTCCGATTGTCGGAGAGGTATCTCTAGGCCCTCTCGGTAATGCACATCACATAAGCCTTGCAAGCATTGCAACTAATGAGTTAGTTGTGAGATGATGTATTATGGAACGAGTAAAGAGACTTGCCGATAACGAGATTGAACTAGGTATTAAGATACCGACGATCGAATCTCGGGCAAGTAACATACCGATGACAAAGGGAACAACGTATGTTGTTATGCGGTCTAACCGATAAAGATCTTCGTAGAATATGTAGGAGCCAATATGAGCATCCAGGTTCCGCTATTGGTTATTGACCGGAGACGTGTCTCGGTCATGTCTACATTGTTCTCGAACCCGTAGGGTCCGCACGCTTAACGTTACGATGACAGTTTCATTGTGAGTTTATATGTTTTGATGTATCGAAGGTTGTTCGGAGTCCCGGATGTGATCACGGACATGACGAGGAGTCTCGAAATGGTCGAGAAATAAAGATTGATATATTGGACGACTATATTCGGACACCGGAAATGTTCTAGGTGATTTCGGAGAAAACCGGAGTGCCGGAGGGTTACCGGAACTCCCCGTGAGAAGTAATGGGCCTTATGGGCCTTAGTGGAGGGAGAGAGGGGCAGCCAGGGTGGGCCGCGCCCCCCTCCCCCTCTGGTCCGAATTGGACTAGGAGAGGGGGGCGGCGCCCCCCTTTCCTTCTCCCTCTCCCCCTTCCTTTCCCCCTCCTAGTAGGAGTAGGAAAGAGGGGAGTCCTACTCCTACTAGGAGGAGGACTCATCCTCCTGGCGTGCCTAGCAAGGGCCGGCCGGCCTCCCCCTTGCTCCTTTATATACGGGGGCAGGGGGCACCCTAGAGACACAACAATTGATCATTGATCTTTTAGCCGTGTGCGGTTCCCCCCTCCACCATAATCCTCGATAATATTGTAGCGGTGCTTAGGCAAAGCCCTGCGACGGTAGAACATCAAGATCGTTACCACGCCGTCGTGCTGACGAAACTCTTCCCCGACATTCTACAGGATCGGAGTCCGGGGATCGTCATCGAGCTGAACGTGTGCTAGAACTCGGAGGTGCCGTAGTTTCGGTGCTTGATCGGTCGGGCCGTGAAGATGTATGACTACATCAACCACGTTGTTATAACGCTTCCGCTTTCGGTCTACGAGGGTACGTGGACAACACTCTCCCCTCTCGTTGCTATGCATCACCATGATCTTGCGTGTGCGTAGGAATTTTTTTGAAATTACTACGTTTCCCAACAGTGGCATCCGAGCCTGGTTTTATGCGTTCATGTTATATGCACGAGTAGAACACAAGTGAGTTGTGGGCGATATAAGTCATACTGCTTACCAGCATGTCATACTTTGGTTCGGTAGTATTGTTGGATGAAGTGGCCCGGACCAACATTACGCGTACGCTTATGCGAGACTGGTTCTACCGATGTGCTTTGCACACAGATGGCTGGCGGGTGTCAGTTTCTCCAACTTTAGTTGAACTGAGTGTGGCTACGCCCGGTCCTTGCGAAGGTTAAAACAACACCCACTTGACAAACCATCGTTGTGGTTTTGATGCGTAGGTAAGAACGGTTCTTGCTAAGCCCGTAGCAGCCACGTAAAACTTGCAACAACAAAGTAGAGGATGTCTAACTTGTTTTTGCAGGGCATGTTGTGATGTGATATGGTCAAGACATGATGCTAAATTTTATTGTATGAGATGATCATGTTTTGTAACCGAGTTATTGACAACTGGCAGGAGCCATATGGTTGTCGCTTTATTGTATGCAATGCAATCGCCCTGTAATGCTTTACTTTATTACTAAACGGTAGCGATAGTCGTAGAAGCATAAGATTGGCGAGACGACAACGATGCTACGATGGAGATCGAGGTGTCGCATAGGTGACGATGGTGATCATGACGGTGCTTCAGAGATGAAGATCACAAGCACAAGATGATGATGGCCATATCATATCACTTATATTGATTGCATGTGATGTTTATCTTTTATGCATCTTATCTTGCTTTGTTTGACGGTAGCATTATAAGATGATCTCTCACTAAATTTCAAGATAAAAGTGTTCTCCCTGAGTATGCACCGTTGCCAAAGTTCGTCGTGCCCAGACACCACGCGATGATCGGGTGTGATAAGCTCTACGTCCATCTACAACGGGTGCAAGCCAGTTTTGCACACGCAGAATAGTCAGGTTAAACTTGACGAGCCTAGCATATACAAATATGGCCTCGGAACACTGAGACCGAAAGGTCGAGCGTGAATCATATAGTAGATATGATCAACATAGTGATGTTCACCATTGAAAGCTACTCCATTTCACGTGATGATCGGTTATGGTTTAGTTGATTTGGATCACGTGATCACTTAAAAGATTAGAGAGATGTCTTTCTTAGTGGGAGTTCTTAAGTAATATGATTAATTGAACTTAAATTTATCACAAACTTAGTACCTGATAGTATCTTGCTTGTTTATGTTTGATTGTAGATAGATGGCCCGTGCTGTTGTTCCGTTGAATTTTAATGCATTCCTTGAGAAAGCAAAGTTGAAAGATGATGGTAGCAATTACACGGACTGGGTCCGTAACTTGAGGATTATCCTCATTGCTGCACAGAAGAATTACGTCATGGAAGCACCGCTGGGTGCCAGGCCCGCTGCTGATGCAACTGACGACGTTAAGAACGTCTGGCGGAGCAAAGCTGATGACTACTCGATAGTTCAATGTGCCATGCTTTACGGCTTAGAACCGGGTCTTCAACGACGTTTTGAACGTCATGGAGCATATGAGATGTTCCAGGAGTTGAAGTTAATATTTCAAGCAAATGCTCGGATTGAGAGATATGAAGTCTCCAATAAGTTCTATAGCTGCAAGATGGAGGAGAACAGTTATGTCAGTGAGCATATACTCAAAATGTCTGGGTATAATAATCACTTGATTCAATTGGGAGTTAATCTTCCGGATGATTGCGTCATTGACAGAATTCTCCAATCATTGCCACCAAGCTACAAGAGCTTCGTGATGAACTATAATATGCAAGGGATGGACAAAACAATTCCTGAGCTCTTCGCAATGCTAAAGGCTGCGGAGGTAGAAATCAAGAAGGAGCATCAAGTGTTGATGGTCAACAAGACCACTAGTTTCAAGAAAAAGGGCAAAGGGAAGAAGAAGGGGAACTTCAAAAAGAACAACAAGCAAGTTGCTGCTCAGGAGAAGAAACCTAAATCTGGACCTAAGCCTGAAACTGAGTGCTTCTACTGCAAGCAGACTGGTCACTGGAAGCGGAACTGCCCCAAGTATTTGGCGGATAAGAAGGATGGCAAGGTGAACAAAGGTATATGTGATATACATGTTATTGATGTGTATCTTACTAGAGCTCGCAGTAGCACCTGGGTACTTGATACTGGTTCTGTTGCTAATATTTGCAACTCGAAACAGGGACTATGGATTAAGCGAACACTGGCAAAGGACGAGGTTACGATGCGCGTGGGAAATGGTTCCAAAGTCGATGTGATCGCGGTCGGCATGCTACCTCTACATCTACCTTCGGGATTAGTATTAGACCTAAATAATTGTTATTTGGTGCCAGCGTTGAGCATGAACATTATATCTGGATCTTGTTTGATGCGAGACGGTTATTCATTTAAATTAAAGAATAATGGTTGTTCCATTTATATAGTAATATCTTTTATGGTCATGCACCCTTCGCAAAGCACGTCGGTAGAACCAGTCTCGCGTAAGCGTACGCGTAATGTCGGTCCGGGCCGCTTCATCCAACAATACCGCCGAACCAAAATATGACATGCTGGTAAGCAGTATGACTTATATCGCCCACAAATTACTTGTGTTCTACTCATGCATATAACATCAACATATAAAACCTAGGCTCGGATGCCACTGTTGGGGAACGTAGTAATTTCCTAAATTTTCCTACGCACACGCAAGATCATGGTGATGCATAGGAACGAGAGGGGAGAGTGTTGTCCACGTACCCTCGTAGACCGAAAGCGGAAGCGTTATGACAACGCGGTTGATGTAGTCCTACGTCTTCACGGCCCGACCGATCAAGCACCGAAACTACGACACCTCCGAGTTCTAGCACACGTTCAGCTCGATGACGATCCCCGGACTCCGATCCAGCAAAGTGTCGGGGATGAGTTCCGTCAGCACGACGGTGTGGTGACGATCTTGATGTTCGGCGTGGTGACAATCTTGATGTTCTACCATCGCAGGGCTTTGCCTAAGCACCGCTACAATATTATCGAGGATTATGGTGGAGGGGGGCACCACACACGGCTAAGAGAACGATCATGAAGATCAACTTGTGTGTCTAGAGGTGCCCCCTGCCCCCGTATATAAAGGAGCAAGGGGGGTGCGGCCGGCCCTAGGAGGAGGCGCGCCGGAGGAGTCCTACTTCTACCGGGAGTAGGACTCCCCCCCTTTTCCCTAGTTGGATTAGGACTTGGGGGGGAAGGAAGAGAGGGGGGAAAGGAAAAAGGGGGGGCGCTGCCCCCCTCCTTGTCCAATTCGGACTTGGGGGGTAGGGGCGCGCGGCAACCCCTAGGCCTCCTCTCCTCTTCCTCCACTCGGCCCATTAGGTTACCAGGGGGGTCCGATAACCTCTCGATACTCCGATAAAATGCCGATTTCACTCGGAACACTTCCGATGTCCAAACATAGGCTTCCAATATATCAATATTTATGTCTCGGCCATTTCAAGACTCCTCGTCATGTCCCTGATCACATCCGGGACTCCGAACAACCTTCGGTACATCAAATTATATAAACTCATAATGAAACTATCATCGTAACGTTAAGCGTGCGGACCCTACGGGTTCGAGAACAATGTACACATGACCGAGACACGTCTCCGGTCAATAACCAATAGCGGAACCTGGATGCTCATATTGGCTCCTACATATTGTACGAAGATCTTTATCGGTCAGACCGCATAACAACATACGTTGTTCCCTTTGTCGTCGGTATGTTACTTGCCTGAGATTCGATCGTCAGTATCTTAATACCTAGTTCAATCTCGTTACCGGCAAGTCTCTTCACTCGTTTCGTAATACATCATCTCGCAACTAACTCATTAGTTGCAATGCTTGCAAGGCTTATGTGATGTGCATTACCGAGAGGGCCCAGAGATACATCTCCGACAATCGGAGTGACAAATCCTAATCTCGAAATACGCCAACCCAACATGTACCTTCGGAGATGTTGGGGAACGTAGTAATTTCAAAAAATTTCCTACGCACACACAAGATCATGGTGATGCATATCAACGAGACAGGAGAGTGTTGTCTACGTACCCTCGTAGACCGAAGCGGAAGCATTGACGCAACGTAGAGGAAGTAGTCGTACGTCTTCCCGGTCCAACCGATCCACGCACCGTTACTCCGGCACCTCCGAGTTCTTAGCACACGTTCAGCTCGATGACGCTCCCCGGGCTCCGATCCAGCAAAGCTTCGGGGATGAGTTTCGTCAGCACGACGGCGTGATGACGATGATGATGTTCTACCGACGCAGGGCTTCGCCTAAGCACTGCAACGATATGACCGAGGTGGAATATGGTGGAGGGGGGCACCGCACACGGCTAAGGAATGATCACGAAGATCAACTTGTGTGTCCATGGGGTGCGCCCTGCCCCCGTATATAAAGGAGTGGAGGAGGGGAGGGCGGGCCCTCTCTATGGCGCGCCCTGGGGAGTCCTACTCCCACCGGGAGTAGGATTCCCCCTTTCCTAGTCCAACTAGGGGTCCTTCCATGTGTTAGGAGTAGGAGACAAGGAAGGGGAAGAGGGAAGAGAAGGAAGGAGGGGGCGCCGCCCCTCCCCCTAGTCCAATTCAGACTAGTTAATGGGGGGGCGCGCGGCCTGCCTCTCCCTCTCCCCTATTCTTCCCCGTATTCCCGTAACTCCCCGGTACTCCCGAAAATACCCGAATCACTTAGAACATTTCCGATGTCCGAATATAGTCGTCCAATATATCGATCTTTACGTCTCGACCATTTCGAGACTCATCGTCATGTCCCCGGTCTCATCCGGGACTCCAAACTCCTTCGGTACATCAAAACTCATAAACTCATAATATAACTGTCATTGAAACCTTAAGCGTGCGGACCCTACGGTTCGAGAACAATGTAGACATGACCGAGACATGTCTCCGGTCAATAACCAATAGCGGAACCTGGATGCTCATATTGGCTCCTACATATTCTACGAAGATCTTTATCGGTCAGACCGCATAACAACATACGTTGTTCCCTTTGTAATCGGTATGTTACTTGCCCGAGATTCGATCATCGGTATCTCAATACCTAGTTCAATCTCGTTACCGGCAAGTCTCTTTACTCGTTCCGTAATACATCATCTCACAACTAACATATTAGTTGCAATGCTTGCAAGGCTTATGTGATGTGCATTACCGAGAGGGCCCAGAGATACCTCTCCGACTATCGGAGTGACAAATCCTAATCTCGAAATACGCCAACCCAACAAGTACCTTTGGAGACACCTGTAGAGCACCTTTATAATCACCCAGTTACGTTGTGACGTTTGGTAGCACACAAAGTGTTCCTCCGATAAACAGGGGTTGCATAATCTCATAGTCATAGGAACATGTATAAGTCATGAAGAAAGCAATAGCAACATACTAAACGATCGGGTGCTAAGCTAATGGAATGGGTCATGTCAATCAGATCATTCAACTAATGATGTGACCTCGTTAATCAAATAACAACTCTTTGTTCATGGTTAGGAAACATAACCATCTTTGATTAACGAGCTAGTCAAGTAGAGGCATACTAGTGACACTCTGTTTGTTTATATATTCACACATGTATTATGTTTCCGGCTAATACAATTCTAGCACGAATAATAAACATTTATCATGATATATGAGGAAATAAATAATAACTTTATTATTGCCTCTAGGGCATATTTCCTTCAGTAGACACCTGTAGAGCTCCTTTATAATCACCCAGTTACGTTGTGACGTTTGGTAGCACACAAAGTGTTCCTCCGGTAAACGGGAGTTGCATAATCTCATAGTCATAGGAACATGTATAAGTCATGAAGAAAGCAATAGCAACATACTGAACGATCGGGTGCTAAGCTAATGGAATGGGTCATGTCAATCACATCATTCTCCTAATGATGTGATCCCGTTAATCAAATGACAACACATGTCTATGGTTAGGAAACATAACCATCTTTGATTAACGAGCTAGTCAAGTAGAGGCATACTAGTGACGTTAAGTTTGTCTATTTATTCACACAAGTATTATGTTTCCGGTGAATACAATTCTAGCATGAACAATAAACATTTATCATGATATAAGGAAATAAATAATAACTTTATTATTGCCTCTAGGGCATATTTCCATCAGCTATTGCTTTCTTCATGACTTATACATGTTCCTATAACTATGAGATTATGCAACTCCCGTTTGCTGGAGGAAGACTTTGTGTGCTACCAAACATCACAACGTAACTGGGTAATTATAAAGGAGCTCTACAGGTGTCTCCGAAGGTACATGTTGGGTTGGCATATTTCGAGATTAGGATTTGTCACTCCGATCGTCGGAGAGGTATCTCTGGGCCCTCTCGGTAATGCACATCACATAAGCCTTGCAAGCATTGCAACTAATGAGTTAGTTGTGAGATGATATATTACGGAACGAGTAAAGAGACTTTCCGGTAACGAGATTGAACTAGGTATTAAGATACCGACGATCGAATCTCGGGCAAGTAACATACCGATGACAAAGGGAACAACGTATGTTGTTATGCGGTCTGACAGATAAAAATCTTCGTAGAATATGTAGGAGCCAATATGAGCATCCAGGTTCCGCTATTGGTTTTTGACCGGAGACGTGTCTCGGCCATGTCTACATTGTTCTCGAACCCGTAGGGTCCGCACGCTTAACTTTACGATGACAGTTTCATTATGAGTTTATATGTTTTGATGTACCGAAGGTTGTTCCGAGTCCCGGATGTGATCACGGACATGACGAGGAGTCTCGAAATGGTCGAGACATAAAGATTGATATATTGGACGACTATATTCTGACACCGGAAATGTTCTGGGTGATTTCGGAGAAAACCGGAGTGCCGGAGGGTTATCGGAACCCCCCGGGAGAAGTAATGGGCCTTATGGGCCTTAGTGGAGAGAGAGAGGGGCAGCCAGGGTGGGCCGCACGCCCCCTCCCCCTCTGGTCCGAATTGGACTAGGAGAGGGGGGGCGGCGCCCCCTTTCCTTCTCCCTCTCCCCCTTCCTTTCCCCCTCCTAGTAGGAGTAGGAAAGAGGGGAGTCCTACTCCTAGTAGTAGGAGTAGGAAAGAGGTGAGTCCTACTCCTAGTAGTAGGAGTAGGAAAGAGGTGAGTCCTACTCCTACTAGGAGCCTCCTCCTGGCGCGCCTAGCAAGGGCCGGCCGGCCTCCCCCCTTGCTCCTTTATATACGGGGGCAGGGGGCACCCTAGAGACACAACAATTGATCATTGATCTTTTAGCCGTGTGCGGTGCCCCCCTCCACCATAATCCTCGATAATATTGTAGCGGTGCTTAGGCGAAGCCCTGCGACGGTAGAACATCAAGATCGTTACCACGCTGTCGTGCTGAAGAAACTCTTCCCCGACATTCTGCTGGATCGGAGTCCGGGGATCGTCATCGAGCTGAACATGTGCTAGAACTCGGAGGTGTCGTAGTTTCGGTGCTTGATCGGTCGGGCCGTGAAGACGTACGACTACATCAACCGCGTTGTTATAACGCTTCTGCTTTCGGTCTACGAGGGTACGTTGACAACACTCTCCCCTCTCGTTGCTATGCATCACCATGATCTTGCGTGTGCGTAGGAATTTTTTGAAATTACTACGTTTCCCAACACTTTTCCGGCGCTCCGCCGGAGGGGGCATTGATCACGGAGGGCCTCTACATCAACACCATAGCCTCTCCGATGATGTGTGAGTAGTTTACCTCAGACCTTGGGTCCATAGTTATTAGCTAGATGGCTTCTTCTCTCTCTTTGGATCTCAATACAGAGTTCTCCTCGATCTTCTTGGAGATCTATTCGATGTAATCTTCTTTTGCGGTATGTTTGTCGAGATCCGATGAATTGTGGGTTTATGATCAAGCTTATCTATGAACAATATTTGAATCTCCTCTGAATTCTTTTATGTATGATTGGTTATCTTTGCAAGTCTCTTCGAATTATCAGTTTGGTTTGGCCTACTAGATTGATCTTTCTTGCAATGGGAGAAATGCTTAGCTTTGGGTTCAATCTTGTGGTGTCCTTTCCCAGTGAAAGCAGGGGCAGCAAGGCATGTATTATATTGTTGCCATCAAGGATAAAAAGATGAGGTTTATATCATATTGCATGAGTTTATCCCTCTACATCATGTCATCTTGCTTAAAGCGCTACTCTATTTTTATGAACTTAATACTCTAGATGCATGTTGTATAGCGGTTGATGTGTGGAGTAATAGTAGTAGATGCAGAATCATTTCGGTCTACTTGTCACGGACGTGATACCTATATACATGATCATACCTAGATATTCTCATAACTATGCTCAATTCTATCAATTTCTCGACAGTAATTCGTTTACCCACCGTAATACTTATGCTCTTGAGAGAAGCCACTAGTGAAACCTATGGCCCCGGGGTCTATTTTCCATCATATTAATCTTCCAACACTTAGTTATTTTTATTACCGTTTATTTTACTTTGCATCTTTATTTCTCTTTATCATAAAAATACCAAAAATATTATTTATCATATCTATCAGATCTCAGTCTCGTAAGTGACCGTGAAGGGATTGATAGCCCCTTTATCGCGTTGGTTGCGAGGTTCTTATTTATTTATGTAGGTGCGTGGGACTCAATCGTGGTCTCCTACTGGATTGACACCTTGGTTCTCAAAAACGGAGGGAAATACTTACGCTACTTTACTGCAGCACCCTTTCCTCTTCAAGGGAAAACCAACGCAGTGCTCAAGAGGTAGCAAAAAGGATTCCTGGCGCCGTTGCCGGGGAGATTTGCGCCAAGTCAAGTCAAGATTTGAACTCCGTCAACGAGTCATTTCTGGCGCCGTTGCCGGGGAGATTTGTGCCAAGTCAAGTCAAGATTTGAACTCCCGTCAACGAGCCATTTCTGGCGCCGTTGCCGGGGAGCCTAAGCACAAGTCAAGACATACCAAGTACCCATCACAAACTCTTATCCCTCGCATTATATGATTTGCCATTTGCCTCTCGTTTTTCTCTCCCCACTTCACCCTTGCCGTTTTATTCGCCCTTTTTTTTGTTCCCTCTCTTTTTCGCTCGCCTTTCTTTCGCCATGTCAAAACCAAAAAGGGTTGGGGATTCTCTCCCGAGTTTTAGTACTATGGACAATCCTTCTATTCTCTCTAAACTCATAAATAATGATGCTAGGGAAAGACCTACTAGAGTTATCAATGAGAGTCTTAATAATTTTGATGAAGATGATTCCGGAATTTTTTGTTATTTACTCGATGAATCTTTGAAAGATGCGTGGGATAGACTATTAAGAATCCGGGCTAACTATGTGCCCCAATACCAAATTGAAATTTACTTAAAGAGCTTTTATATTGCCCTACCTTCTTCGTTTAAGCATGTCTTAGATTCTACTCCCTCCGTCCCATAATATAAGAACATTTTTGGCCGGGGGGAGTATATTTAAAGAAGGTTTTCTTGAAAGGGACGCCGTAGATACACTTGCTAGTAGATGATAGGGGTACACTGCCAATTAAGTCAAAGCATGGCGTGGAAAAAGTTATGTGGCTGCGGCGCACAAACAAACAAATCTGGCATGGCATGGAGCGAAATTTCAAACCAAATAGCACATCAAGCTATGACTGCATCGCATTAGCACAGCGACGGGATCCTGAGAGGCTGGAACGACGATGAGAGCTGAGCATCGCTCCAGTCAACAGTCAACACAACTACAGTGCACAGTACAGAGCCCATGGCCATGGGAGAAGGCGGCCTCGCTACGTTAGTTGTCAATCATAGTGTGCTAGCCTCGAGTCAGATACCAAGCTCCTACTCTAGCTTCGATACGTACCATGGCCGTGGGTTTCGCTGGCGGCGGCGAGGACCAGAGGCGGTACGGCGGGAGGGTCACCGCGTTCGCGGCGCTCTCCTGCATCACGGCGGCCATGGGCGGCGCCATCTTCGGCTACGACATCGGCACCGCGGGAGGGGTGTCGTCCATGGAACCGTTCCTCAGGGACTTCTTCCCGGACGTGCACCGGCGGATGCAGGCCCGCGCCGGCGTCGGCAACTACTGCAAGTTCGACAGCCAGCTCCTCACGCTCTTCACCTCCTCGCTCTACGTCTCGGGGCTCCTCACGGCCGTGCTCGTCGCATCGTGGTTCACGGAGAGGCACGGGCGCCGGCCGTCCATGATCCTCGGCGGCGTCGCCTACCTCGGCGGCGCGGCGGTCAGCGGGGGCGCCGTGAACGTCTACATGGCCATCCTCGGCAGGGCGCTGCTCGGCGTCGGCCTCGGGTTCGCCAATCAGGTCACAGGAAGAAATTTTCTACATATTCGTAATCTACGTGGAAAAATATGCTGACAATTTTGATGGCAGGCAGTGCCACTGTACCTGTCGGAGATGGCGCCGGCGCGATACAGGGGAGCCTTCAGCAACGGCTTCCAGTTCAGCCTCTGTCTCGGGGCTCTCGCCGCCACCGTCGTCAACTATGGCGCCGAGAAGATCAAGGCTGGCTGGGGCTGGAGGCTCTCGCTGGGCCTAGCCGGCGTCCCCGCCGTGCTGCTCGTCGTCGGCGCGAGCTTCCTGCCGGAGACGCCCAACAGCCTCGTCCAGCAAGGCAAAGGCCGTGGCGAGGTGAAGGCGCTGCTCCAGAAGATCAGAGGCATAGACGCCGTCGACCAAGAGCTCGACGACATCGTCGCCGCCAACGCAACGGGGCAGGCCGGCGACAACGGCCTGCGCCTCATCCTGTCGCAGCGACGGTACCGCCCGCAGCTTGCCATGGCCGTCCTCATACCGTCCTTCACGCAGCTCACGGGGATCAACGCCATCGGCTTCTACGCGCCGGTGCTGCTGCGCACCATCGGCATGAGCGAGAGCGCCGCGCTGCTCTCCACCATCGTCATGGTCATCGTCTCCTCCGCGTCCACCTTCGCGTCCATGCTCCTCGTCGACCGCTTCGGGAGGCGGACGCTCCTCGTCCTCGGCGGCGTCCAGATGTTCCTCTCCGAGGTGCTCATCGGCGCCATCATGGCCGCCAAGCTCCGCGACGAGGGCCAGGTCAGCAGGACCTACGCCGTCGTCCTCATCTTCCTCATCGCCGTCTACTCCACCGGCTTCGGCTGGTCCTGGGGCCCGCTCAGCTGGCTGATACCGAGCGAGATCTTCCCGCTCGAGGTCCGCTCCGCCGGGCAGAGCATCACCGTGGCGTCGGGCTTCGTGTTCACCATCCTCGTCGCGCAGTACTTCCTGGCCATGCTGTGCCGCTTGAAGGCGTGGTTGTTCTTCTTCTTCGCCGGGTGGATTCTGGTCATGACGGCGTTCGCGTACCTCTTCTTGCCGGAGACCAAGGGGATCCCCATTGAGCAGATTGGGAACCTATGGGGGAGGCACTGGTACTGGAAGAGAGTTGTGGGGGTTGACGAAGTACACGACGGTCAGAAGCTCTGAAGCTGCTTTCAGTCTTTCAGAGAAGAAGCGCGGCTAATCTCCACCCGAGCTCATATGCTCCCGCATGAACAGTAAAATCGAAAAAAAATAAAAAAATTCAAAAAAATTTAATTTTTTTTTAGGAGAAACATTGACAAAAGTTCTAAGTGCCTATAAAAATTCGTCATGAAATCACATTCCTAGAAAGCGTGGCAAAAAAAACAAAAATAGTACTCTGAAAAAGCTACTTTCAAACGCATTTTGAAGCATTGAATTTGTTTTTTTTTGCCACGCCTTACAGGAATGTGATTTCATGATGAATTTTTGCAGGCACTTAGAACTTTTGTCAATGTTTCTCTCAAAAAAAATTAGAATTTTTTGAATTTTTTTTGATTTTTTTTCGATTTCCATGCGGGAGCATATGACCTCGGGTGCAGAATGGACTTTTCGCTCTGAAGCTGCTTTCACTGCTCTAAATTTTATTCCCTATATGACATTTTCGTCCATTTTAAGTCTAAATGACACATGAAAAGACTCTTTTGCCCCTCGTATGGTATGTGTGTGTGTGGGGAGGGGGGCAATAGCGCACACATGCAGCATCAGTGCGAGGGCAGAAGCACACACGCAGCAACACATACACATGCACCAACACACACGCACGCGCACACGCGCGCAACAACACGCACGCGCGCGTGCGCACACACGCAGCAACACATGCACGCGCGCACACACACGCAGCAACGCACACGCACGCAGCACACACACATACACACACATGCAGCAGCAGCACACACGCAGGCAGCACATAGGCACGCAACAGCACACACGCGCGCTCGCGCGCGTACACACGCAGTAGCAAACACACACGCAACAGCACACATGCACACACGCAACAGCACACACGCGCGCACACACACATACCGCATGAGGGGAAAATCATCTTTTCAGGTGTCATTTAGGCTTAAAATGGACGGAAGTGTCGTATAGGAAATAAAATTTAGGACTAGTGTCAAATAGGGAAGAAAAACCAAATAAGAAACCAGTTTTTAAGGCAGTGTCAAATAAGGAATTTTCTCAATAAGCTAAGCTAGCTTCTCTAAAACGAGTTCTTTTTAGCTGCTAGCTTTTTTGACAATAAGCTGCTAGAAGCTGGAAAAGAACTAGCCCATAACTAAGGAGATACCAAGGGATATATTCGAATACGGATTAGAGTTTTCACCCCTGAAACTCAAGACCCAGTACTCAAACAAAACCACCTACCCAATGTTGCCATGTGCTGCCACCACCTGCATCCGTCGTCGCCAAAGGGTGGAGGGAGATCCGTGCAAAATTTTCTTTTAATTTCTTTTTTTTTGTTGTGTCACTTGATTGAGACTTGGTTAAGTCTGAGTCGACTGAAGATCTAACAACACCTGAAGTTAATTTATAAACTCGGATAATATCGATGTGATACAGGCAATGCAAGAGGGTGGTCTATTTGCGGGACCGCCCGCTGCTATTATAGATGATTGCTACCACATGTCCCGTGATCTTGTCATAGCTCAGTTTGAGCATTGCCATCGTGAAGCAAATTCTGTTGCCCACGAGTTAGCAAGATTAGCTAGGTTCTCTCCCCCTAGCACCTGGTTCGATGAGGCCCCTAGTGCCTTACTTCCCCTTATTGTAAAAGACTCTTTGTTGGTTTCTTCTGAATAAATAAGGGGTTGCAGAGTTAAAAAAAACAGTATTGACAAAATAATAAAGAGTCCATCCTACAAAGAGGGAGAAAGTGTGCGTACTCCATACCATACATCATTCTACGTTTAATTCTCACGCTGTAAGGAATGAACAAATTGAATTGAAACGAGCGGTTATCAAAAAAGATAAAAAAATTGAAATGAGCGGTCAGCAAACACACGGCACGGCACGTACGTCCGTGGCTGCCGAAACAAGACACAAACACACGAGTGCCATGCATGCACGCGCGCATCCGCACCGGGCCGCGACGCCTGCCCGCGCACAAATTAACGCGCGTGCGTATCAGCCGCGGCAGCCATTTTGGGCGTGGCATCCGCGCGAGTAGGGGTTGGCCTCCTGCGGCTTATACCCCACACCCGTCGCCTTGAGCACGCGCGCCGTGGTGCTCTCCGGCTGCGTCGCCTCCGCCGCCGCCGCGTGGGACTCCTGCAGGCCCGCCATCAGCAGGCAGCCGGCCAGCAGCAGGGCCGCCAGCCCCAGACGCACGCGCTTCGCCTTGCTCTCCATGAACGACCAGAGATCGATCAGTGTAGCTACTCTGGCTAGCGTTCTAATGAGTTGCCTCGGTTCTTTTCTTGGTTTCTTCTCCTTCAGGTTCAGCTGGGGCAGGGAGGCTTTTCTAGGGGCTTTGCTTCATCGGCCTAAAGATAGATACGGATGGGAGGGAACGTCGGGATTAGCTCTTATTTTCATTGTGTTCGAAAACACTCGTGTGTCTATTTATATGCAGGGAGACTAGCTATATTTGGTGCTGCTTCGATTTTCGGGTTTCATTTAGGCCATGTTTTGTACGACTATCTTTAACAATAAACCTACATGTACGGGATCTATCCTTCATGGGATACCTTTGTCAAGACTATCTCTAACCCAGTTGGTAAAAAAAAATTGAAAATGTTAACGCCCACACGTGTGGGCGTTTGCACATCGTCCACACGCCTCCATCACCACTTATTTTGCCACGTATGAATAGATGACATCAGCATAATTTTTTTGGTTTTCGGCTTAAAAATGTTGTATCTCCTAAATAAAAAAGCGAACTAAAAATCTGTTTTCACCATTAAATCCGTCTCGACGAGATCTTCAAAACTAGACCCCATGTTGATATGTTTCGACGATTTTTTTTTTTTGCCAGAAGTTGTCATGATGTTTACACTGCAGTTGCCATAGGGCTTAAACTAAAGTTGCCATGTGGCAATTTTAGTTTATAGATCATGGCAATTTTAGTATTTTGATGATGGCAACTCCAGTACTTTGACCATGAAAATTATTTTTTGTATGAACCATGGCAATTTTACGTGCATGTATCATGACAATTTTAGTTTATGGTTCATGTCAAGTCTAGTTTCTTAATTTCCCGTTTTATAAATGTCAAATTTTACTTTTAAATGTAGAAGAAAATAGCTAAAACATATCATAGCAACTTCAGTGTAAACATCATGGCAATTCATATGCAATAGACATGGCAACTTTTAATCCAAAAAAAATTTCATCAAAACATATCAACATGGGATCTAGTTTCGAAGATCTCATCGCGAGGGATTTAATGGTGAAAACGGATTTTTAATCGGATTTTTCATTTAAGAGATAAAACATTTTAAAAACTGAAAATCCAAAAAGATTCCTACATGCATGCATGCGATGACGTGGCAATCTGTTTATATTAGAGACGTGTGGTGCGTCTCCCTTCCTGCCACACGTGTGGCAGTTAGCGCGAAAATCTCATTTTGCCAAAAGACAAGAAGCAGTTGGGTAATGAGGTGGTTACTGACCAGGAAAGAATAGTGGAGGTGTTCTTGAACGCTTACGAGGATCTCTTTGGTATGGTGGGTACTCATGACAGTACCTTCCTACATCCCCTTGTTAGAGTCTGAACCAAAATGGAGCCTTCCCGTGCGTTTGGATTTTGGGCCGTCGGATTAGCCTTCCAAAACAGTCCTGGCCGTCGGATCTTTATCTGGAGCGATCCTGGCCGTCGCATCTTCATCCGTAGCATTCCTGGCCATCGGATCGATTGAAACACTGCTACGTGGTCAAGCAGTGTGCCACCGCCTGTAAATCCCGTGCCCCACCAAGGGCATTCTCGTCTTTTCACACCCGGGCGTATAAAACACACCAGGTCAAAACCTAGCCACCGCCTCCCGCACACGCGCACCCTGCTCCTCCTCTCCTCTGCGCCGCCGCGGCCCGCCCTCCTTCCCTCACATCGCGCCTGCACGCGCCCCGCTCCATCCTCGCCTCTGCACCGCCGCCGCCCGTCCTCCTCCTCTCCCTGTAGCATGGCGCAGCGGCTGCACCCCGAAAGCAAATACATTGGCCCCCTCCCCCTCCCTCACGCTCCCCATCTACTCCATCCATCCATCCATCCATCCATCCATCAGATGGGACTGGGAGCAAGAGCGGCGGCGGCAGTGCTAGAGCAGTGGTATTAGTAGCTTCCACGGTCCGGGAGGAGGTTTCTTGGCCCCGTAGCGAGCGCGCAGGCGACAGAGAGAAGGGAAGGGAGGTCGCTTACTCGGGGTCACGCGAGAACTGCTAATGGGGCCGGCGTTGTTGCGGCGGTGGGCGCCGACTGTGGTGCTACTGGTGGGGGTTCTTGGGTTGTTGGCGGCGTCAGAGGGGCGGACGGCGAGGGGACGGCGAGGCGCTGATGGCTCAAGGCGGGCTTCGGAAACGCCGCCAACGCCCTCGCCAACTGGGACGGCGGCCGCGACCACTGCGCCTGGCGGGGCCGCCCCGGTCAGCTCTGGCCGCCTCCACCACCACCCACTGATAAGAGTCCCCGGCTACACCTCCTCCTCCATCCCGTGGTCATCACCGGGAGGAGCAGCAGCTCTGCCTGGAGGCGTCGCCATCGGCTAGCGGAGCATCGGACGCGTTCGTGCACCCCCGGGAAAAGAAGACGACCCAAGGTGAGCAGCCTCTGATCCGCCATGCGAAGTGAGCGACGAGCCTCTCCCATCCCCCCCCCCCTCTCTCACACACGTGGATTTACAAGTTCATTCGCTCAAGATTTGATATTTTGATCTGTTCATTTGCAGGGGGGTTAGATCCCAAGGGGCAGAGATGCAGTCCTTCGGGATCCTTCGCCTAGGTGCTCCTCCTCCTTCATCGACCCCCCAACTCCATCGTGCTCGATGCATTTGGCGTTCAGGACGTCCTACAGGCTGGTAGTCATTTGTCGGCGCTTGGAGGTGTGACCTGCACGTCCCCATGTATGGCAAATCATCATCCCTTCCTTTTCTATTTTTTCATAGAATAGATGAACACCCACAATTCAGTCTGGGGTCATCAGGTGTGTGTTCTTCTCCAATTCGTGTTGTTGAAGCTTCATCTGTTCGTACTGGTTTCCAGGTTATACTAATTGAACTTCAGTTATTTAGCGTGTAGCGTCTCTTGGCAGCTTAGTGGGCAGTGGAGACATTTTTTTTGGACAGCTGAATGAGAGAAAAGTTACATGTATGTAAGTTAAAGATCTGCCATGAATTCTATTGTTCTTGCAATACATATGCAAACTGTGGATTGTGTATATGCTTATTGTTCGGTTGGTTGGCAACTTAGCATACTTCAGAGTGCATTGGTCGAAGGATCCCATGTATGTACGTCAGTAGGTCTGGCTAGCATTAGCCCAGGGCTATCAGACACTATTGTTGAGAGCATATATGCAACAAACATATAGGCTAGAGGTCGTCCAGTGGCACCGGCAGCCTCACTAGCTCCGCCCTGTCCATACGTAGCAGAAGATTTATCCATGTTTTCTTTTGATCCATCAAAGTTGCCTTTGTTTTCCACCACTTTGCCTGTCAGCTGGGCTATGACTTCCATAAGTTAGTGTCATTGGTTGAAACCAGTATGTTATATTTATTTTCTGTATCTTGCATCTTAGTGACTTCGATAATATTGTAACTTATGTTGGCTCTACGGGGGCAACACTCGACCAGCGAGCCCGAGGCGTTGCTGGCCATGGCTAGGAGTGGGGTTGTTACAACCTATATGGATGATAAGATAGTAACTATTATTTATTTGTATCATCTGCAGATATACGTTTATTTTTGAAAAAACTAATCTTTATTGTTTCTTATATACACAGGTTGATTAAAACAAGGCATATTTTTTTGTGACCAACGTTGATCCCCAACAATAGCAAGCACTGTGAGGTCCCTCTTCTTATGCTTTTATTAACCAATTACTTGTGCAGCTTTTTCTTAAGGACTATACTCATTCAGGGTAAACTTAATTAGGACTTCTAAACTTCTTTTGTATTCTTAGACCCAGGTAGATTGTAGACAAAAAGATAAATTTAATGAAGAGTTAAATCTGTCCTGTTCCTGCACTATGTATTTTTATTTTAGCACTAGAGATACTGTATGGAGTTTCTATTCCTCTAAAACTTTGTTTTTTTCATCATATGAAGTTCCATCGTACTGTTAATATCATCTCTAGAATGCACTAAATGCGGATATGCGTATCAGTATCGGATGATACAGATACATAAATATGTCATTTCTGAAAATCGCCAATACGGGGATACGTTTGACTATTTTTGAAAACAATATAACAAATATGCTATCAATAAGCATCGAGCCATTTAGTATATATTAGTCAGTGCAGTCCATTATTTTCTATCTTCTTATCCATGATTTCAACAAAAGCAAGAACGAACAGTCAACAGGTTCACCAAACATAAAAGTTCAGTTAGAGAGAAAGGGAGGAGGAGGAGATCAGCAACCTTCCGTTAGATAGAATTCTACAGGATAGTGGGGAAAATGGGATCAAGAGCACCGGGGAAAGGCGCCCATCACTGGCACCACTAGAGCTTGAGAGGTGCCGGGGACGTATAGCCCCCTTTCATATAATTCGCTTTGTGTTTTATTATTATTTTGCTTTCAGTCTGTTTTTCAATGCTGGTCTAATGGCGGACAAATAAATTTGCCAAGAGGGCCATATAAAACAGATGGTGTTAGGCATAAAAATGAGTAACAAAGCCAGTTCCATTTGTCATGACATGATTATTGCGTAAGCCTCTATCGAGACACAAATTAAGTTATAGAATTTGTCTTCAAAAGTGTCTGTGTCAAGCATAATCATATGTATTAAAAGACAAATCATGAGAAGGTGGGGTTTCATTCTATACCCCTGATATTGTGCACAATCATATATGTGTGTTTCTCCAGTGGCCATGGCCAGGGGTAATGAGACATCGCACTAGTAGAAAAGGGGGCAATGGTCCAGGCCGGGTTGAGCATTAGTCCCGGTTCAGTCTAGAACCGGGACTAATGTGAGCATTTATCCCGGTTCGTGCGGCTAAGGCATTAGTCCCGGTTCACCTGGGCCCTTTAGTCCCGGTTCGTGTTACAAACCGGGACTAAAGGGTGCGATGACCATTAGTCTCGGTTCGTGCCTCAAACCAGGACTAAAGATTAGACCTTTAGTCCCGGTTTGAGGCACGAACCGGGACTAATGGGGTTGAGACCTTTAGTCCCGGTTCGTGCCACGAACCGGTACTAAAGGTCCCATTTTCAAACTCTACCCCCCCACCCCCCGGTGGATCGCCTTTTCAGTTTTAAAAAAAATAAAAGAAAATGATGGAAATGTCAATAAAATAAAATAAAATAAGTTTCCCATGTGATATGTGGTCTAGTTGTTGGGAAAATTTACAAACATGCATTTTCGACTTTTTTGCAAAATCTCTCGAGAATTTGTAAAAATGGGCGTAACTTTTGCATACGAACTCGGATTAAAAAGTTTTATATATGAAAAATCATCTACTCGAAAAGTTACATCCAAATGTAACTGGGGGAACCCCGTTAAACATTTTCAAAATCCTCAAAAACCTAACAGAAAAAAAGTTACGGGGCTTTTAAGATCTGGAGAGGCAAAAAAATTCAAAAAATTTCAAACTATGGTCAAACAATGGTCAAACTAATTATTCTACAATATTAGTGTTACTAAATAATTATTTTAGTTATTTTGAATTTTGGTCAAATCTGGTCAAACTATGGTCAAACTATGGTCAAACAATGGTCAAACTAATTATTCAAGAAATATTAGTGTTACTAAATAATTATTGTTTTTTAAAACAATAGTTTCAAACTCAAACAGTGAAATGTGTCACTTCATGCTGAAGCAAAATTCCTGAGGGTTAATAGGATTGACATCTTACTATTGTCAGGAAAACAACAAGTGCAGACTCGGAATCGAAGGAGAATAGAACCCGAAAGTTAAGCGTGCTCGGGCTAGAGTAGTGAGAGGGATGGGTGACCGGTCGGGAAGTTAGATGATTTGGAATGATGAGGGGTGATTAGAGGATAAATTGAGTTGTGATGAGGGGGTGGCAATTAGAGATTAGAGGTTAAAATTTGAAAAAAAAAAATCAATTTTTTTTTTAGAAAATTTCCTTTAGTACCGGTTGGTGTTACCAACCGGGACTAAAGATGGGCCTCCAGGCAGCGGCCACGTGGAGGGCCTTTAGTCCCGGTTCTGGTTTGAACCGGGACTAAAGGGTGAGGGCATTAGTAACGACCCTTTAGTCCCGGTTCAAGAACCGGGACTAAAGGCCCTTACGAACCGGGACTAAAGGCCCGTTTTCTACTAGTGTCGATTAGGCTAGCCCCGACCTGCACATGCTTTAGAAAAGAAGATATTTCTGCTACTCAGGTTTCCTCTGTATGGGTTGTCGCTTTGACTAAGATTGCTTCAGTTTATGAAATTTTGCAAATCTTGTTTGCAGTAAACTTTTGAAAAGAAGATATTTCTACTACTCAGGTTTCCTCTGTATGGGTTGTTGTTTTGATTAAGATTAGTTTAGTTTTACGATGCCACAAATATTGTTTTATTTTCATAATTGCAACACTATCCTTTTCAGCATGAGAGTATATCTTGAATAATATATGTGCTTACACATGTGTCCTTCTACTGTTTTTATCTTGGTTGATCAGAGTGTAGGTCTGATGTAGTGGCAACAACAACAGTGGAGGGGACACAAGCAGTTCCACGTATTTTCTGAAAATCCAGTCATATTTGCTACCTTTCACATGTGAGTCTCCAGAAAGTTTCATATCAATGAGAACACATGTACTTATTTATGAAACAATAAATACTGTATTGAATATGTTATCATGATGCGTTTTATATGAGTGAAAAAACATGCCTTGAGTGAAAACAGATTCAGTATAAACACATAGTACAAGAGCTCCCCCTCATGAATTCTCTGTCTAATTGACCATGAACAGAAGTTTCTGAACTGTTGAAGCAGTGAATAGATACCAATCCAAATACGAATTTTTATATGCTGATGCGCCAGGTATAGAAGGAATCAGCTTGCCAATATTATTTTCCTGCTAATTGATATACACATGTTCATAGAAACTATACCAAGCGCATGGATGAATCGGATTTGGTAAACATGCATAGATTCAGTTCTGGTGTACTCTATTAACTCCAGTTTGGGCTGTCAATATGATTATTTGATATTAAAATTAGAATTAATCTTTCTAGGCCCATGCTAATAAAAACCTCTTGTGTTTAAATTTCACTTTTACCAGGGCTCGTGTACTAGATACATTATGAAAGGGGCGAATGTAGCAGGCGCCATTATCTTTGAATTCCATCGATGATGTTGTGTTTGACGTGTTGGTCGGTTCGGTTATTCAGGTAGGCGCCGTCGTAAGCGCCACCATGTCAAAAAGTCAAGGGTTGAAACTATGTGCATTGTGCAATGAACCGAGCCTTTGTGAGAGGACCAAGACAAGAGGTAACACACTGTCCTGGAGTAGTAATACGCACCGTCATTTGGATCATAGCAACATGTAGTTGTGATCAGCCCTTATTATCAGTATCCATCAGAAAAATGTATGTATATATCTTGTCTAATTTTTGCGTTTCTGCCGTTTGGATCAGTTGTTGGCAATATAAAAATGTAGATAAGGAAGTGAACAATCTATGCATAGAAAATAAATGAAAGAAGGTCATATAGTCTGAAGATATAATAGCTCGAATTTTGTCCGACAACATGGGTGGCAGGGTAATTTAGTATAAATAAGAGAACAATGGTAGTTCATAAGGTGTAGTGATTTCTCCTACAATTTATCTCTTCCAATCAAACACATGTTTCTTGCTTCTCTGTGGTTAAACTCTTGTACTCGATACACAGGACCGTGTGTCCAGTATGGTATGGCACTTGGACGCATGTGCTTCTATGCAAAGAAGTTAAAAATATCACCATGCGAGCTTCATTGACTCTAGCAATTTTTTGGTACAACAAAGCCTGCCTGCATATGTGAAATGACCAAGACTTTCACCGCTCTCGGCCAACGGATGGTGAGATCTCTATCTACACATTTTCATTGACACAGATGAACTTCACTTGCCAATGATCTTGACCATCATATGCTCCGTGTTTCCAGTATTGTTTGGCCCCATTCATGAGGAGATACCTTGCAAGGTACCTTAAACAATCAATCGAGGACATGCAGGTTCAGCTTTCATGTGGGTGCGCTAAGGAGCGGGCCAGAATTATGAAGGGCGTCAATGAAAGAGCGGTCATAACAACCAATTGGTCTGACTTCATGACAACAAAAGAGCTTGCAAAACAACATCAGATATGTGCCCTTGCCTTCAAGGCTAAAAAAGGCAGACTGTTGCTCACTGTCCACCCGCTTGAGGTCAGCTACGAAATCATACTCATACTATTATGCAAATACTTGTGATTTGATTGGTTAAACAATATAATCCTGGCAGGTTCATATATCATGGCATGTAAAGAGTTGGGCAATAAGACAACCCAGCGAAGCTATGAAATATTGGGCTTTAGCATAATAACTTTGATTTTTTATCTCTCATCGCCTGTGCCCCCTTTGTCTATATAATGACTCAACTATTGTATCTGCTTTGGGGCAATCCATCATGTTGGTTTTCTTCTGGAACAAAAATGTTGCCTTGATTTTGGAATGGCTGGTTGCCTTGCTCTTTGGCATTGCTTGGACGAAATCTTCTGTACTGGGCACAATTATCTTATACTACACAGGCAATACCTTACTTCTAATGTATTTTTGATGCATTGGACTGATCGCTTTGTGTACCGGGTTGGATATCATTGCACCCGGCAGGGGTGCGGCAAGCCGCACTTCTTTTTCTCCATATGTAGTCGCTATTGAAATATCTAAAAGGTCTTATATTTATGAACAGAGGGAGTACATTCCAATCTCATGCGGGAGAGGTTGTACGCTCATCCTGTTCTTTTCTTTGCCTTTATGTTGTTGCTACCTGTATCTGTTGTATTACTATGGTGGACTGTGAGATGTATGTCGTTGGTTGTGTTGAGTTGTTATATGGGATCTGTTTGTGATATGACTGTTTATTGTTCTATGTGCATCCAGCTTTGTGGTTGTGATATTAGTGTGGTCTTATGCTGTGTGCCCTTGAACCAATATCATGTTCTTTTTATTTGCAACGCTCCAATGACTATATTATCGAACTGGATATGATTGTACCCAGCGTGATGGATATGACTGAACCCGGCAGCGGTGCTGCCTGGTGCGGCAAGCCGCAATTCCTACCTAGTTACTTCCGAGTCGAGGAGCTACGGCCCCCTCTCGTTGAAATCATGGAGGCCAGCCAATAGTACTATATAGAAGCTCCAAAAACCGGTTGGACGAGTTGCACATGAAGATTTCACACGAGGTTATTATCGTGTTAAGCGAACAGAATGGTGTTGCCTCTAGCGACTTATCAGCAGTGCTCTCCGTCTCCAGTGAGCCAAGTCCCTGAGGCTGAAACAGATCACTCGGTTGCTTCTCTTCTCCGGCAGCTGCGCCTGTGGACAGTGATGCTGATGATGGCAAGGATCCCGTTCTGGTGTCTACCATGTTCCTGTGTTCACAAGTCAAAAGGGAAACCCGTTTCATTTTCTGAGTTCCACATTACATGTTCTGACCACAAGGGTTGAGCAGAACAGCGGCTCCGCTCTGTCGCTGATTGGATGTGCAAGGAGAGGGAGCGCAGCCGCAGCGTGGTTGCAAGTTGCAAGAGACCAAGCCCGACACTGCTGCTGATAACTTCCCTTAACCAATAGTACTCCTCGCGCTCAGAGGCACTGCACGGAGGATTATATTCTAGTCAACCAATCTTGTGGCCGACAGACAGTGGTCACTCTCTGTTCCCTTCAGATTTTGGTTCCAGAATTATTTGGAGCGCCACTTTTCTTGGTTTATTTTTTAATTTATTTATGTGTAGCTACTGAAGGTGTTGAAACATTTAGGCACCTACTGAAATTAATGAAACTTGCCAAATTTTCCCTGAAATTTCATTGAAAGTGAGAACCATTCTTAAAGGCTGCTGTGCGTAGATACTACACTATAGTATAGCGGTTTTGCTACATTTGTAAGGGTTTGGCATGGCATGATTCTTTCCACATACTTGTATATCCGACTCATGGCACACTCATACACGCCACCTCTCCCATTGGCCGAATCCATGCCAATCCAAACGGCGAGATTTCCCCTAGAATATTATCCCCATAGGCCATAGTGGGGTACTCACTACTCACCACATGTGAGAAAAGAGATGCGTGTTTATGTAGGGCGGTCAAGTCATCTCTCACACACAACGCTCATCATCATCTGCCTCCTACCTATCCAGTATCCATCCTACTCTATATATGAAGAGAATGAGGTGACAAGACGCCGCAGCACTAATTATTGCGAGCCTCCTATCCACTCGCCTCGTCTCACTCCCGTTTCCATTTCTTCTCCTTCTTCTGCTTCATCACCAGAAATTCACATTCCTCCTTGTTCTTGCACTGACCAGGAGCTGCAAGATGCTTGGCCTGATGGCAGCTCCATGCCAATCTCCCCAAGGAGGGAATGAGCTCTACGATGAGTGTGATCCTACGGTGTACGGTGGCCGGGTCCTGCTGCCCCGGCAGGCCAGCTCGGCGCCGCCGGCTGGGCCGCCGGAGCTGTCGACGACGTCCTCGTCGACGGGGTCGGGAAGGACCGCGACGGAGGCAAGGGCCCTGAAGGTCCACAGTGAGGCCGAGCGCCGGCGTCGGGTGAGGATCAACGCTCATCTTGCCGCGCTCAGGAGGATGATCCCTGATACCAAACAGGTTCGCGCCACCCCTTCATTTCAGTGTTGAAAAGCATTAACCAAACAAAGCTCAGCTACACATAATTATTGTCGTTAGCTGATCAGCTTTTCTGGTAGTAGAAACTAACTTTGCATTAAGAAGTTCGAACAATTCTGATCGACCTTTATTTATGTCAGCATCAGGCATGAGCTTTATGAAGAACATTGAAAACTCGCGCAAGTGTTCACATTTCATCAGACTTTTCACCCTGGAATTCTATCTACGATACTAAGACAAAGTACAGCACCGCAGTAGAATGCTATTATGTGACTTGTCAGGAAAGTTTCTCTCATCTTCCCTTGTGCAGATGGACAAGGCCGCCTTGCTAGCCAGGGTGGTGGACCAAGTGAGGCACCTCAAGAGGAGAGCAAGCGAGGCCGCACAGCCACAGCAGATGCCGGCCGTCCCGCCGGAGGCCGACGAGGTCTCCGTGGAATTCTGCTGCACCGGGGACACCGACGACGACGACAGACGACTGTACATGAAGGCGTCTGTCAGCTGCGACGACCGGCCGGACCTTGTCGCCGGGCTCATCCAGGCGCTCCATGGCCTGAGGCTGAGGACGGTGAGAGCGGAGGTGACTTCCCTGGGAGGAAGGGTGCAGCATGTCTTCACACTCTGCAAGGAGGAGGACGAGGAAGGCGGTCGTGCTGGACTGAATTCTCTGAAGGAGGCTGTGAGGCAGGCTCTGGCCAAGGTTGCTTCACCAGAGCTGGTGTGTGGTGGCAGCAGCAGTGATCAATTTCAGTTCCAGAGCAAGAGGCAGAGGATTCTCGAATCACATTACTCAATCATGTCCATATAGATGATTACGTCTCGAATATATCTTGAGGTGTGAACTGCTGTTAGTGCTGTAAGATAAGATAGATGGATGCAGTCACTCCAGTCCAGGATATCATGGCAACAGGGTTTACACTGTGTGCCTGATGTAGCATGCTGCCGACATTCAGATTGCAGAAATTCTCACATGATTAGTTTGACGATTCAGCAGTGGGCATGGGTACTGAATAGGCTAATACTCTACGCAACACCTCCTCATTGGTGGTTCTCATGTTAAGATATGAGACGCACATAGAACTACTTAGTCTTTCTTTTTTTACTTTTGTTAGGCATTATCAAGTTTTCCTGCTCTCCGGGTGCCGAAGTGTGACGTTCAGACATCCTCGGTGTTAGTAGCAGAAAAACTTCTGAATCTTCAAACAAAATAGAGCATTTTAGCACATTCAGAAAAAGCTTTGTTGCTCTAAAGAGCACTAAAGCTTTATGGCGCAAAAATATATTTTCCCGTTAAATAAAATTTAAAAGCACAAAACAGAGTATTGAAATCCTCTTCCGTGTGTTCTCTTTATAATATTTCGACATTCAGAAATTGTAAGTACCATTCATTTACTCCCTTTATACTTGGGTAATTTGTGCCCCACTCAGTCACTCTCTTATGCCTACGCTAGTTTACCACATAATTCAATCTTCTAGAAGCGCAACTTTCTCCTTCTTACTAATGCCTCGCTTTTGCTTTTGAAAAGCACAGCAAGCCTGAAACTTCTGTCTGATAGCAGCTATTTGCCTAGATGTATAAAGGTACACAGTTACCAGTTGGTTTAACTCACGAAAGGTGACAAAATCAAGAGTATCTTTAGTTCACTAATTTCAGATTTATTGAAGTAATATACAGGTACCAGTTCCTGAACTAAGAACATCTATGTGCAGTGTACTTACCTGAACTAGACTTGAGGCTCGACGAGTGCAATTAATCAAGACACAATCGTATCTTGATTTCTTGAATGACAAAACACCTGCAGTGAAGGAGATTTCTAGTGCCTAATTGATCGTACGTCAAAAGAAAAACTTGAGCTTTTGTTGCCAAGTACTATCCCAAATCCAATTAAAATGTGGGATGTCGACATATGGGGGGGGGGGGGGGGGTTAGTTACTACCTCTAGCAGTGACCCTAAGACGTCTTATAAAAGTTTACAGAGACATCTTGCCTGGAGGAAGACACAAATCAAATATGGTACGAAGCAATTAATATCATATTATTGCATCCTGGAATTTGCAGCCTTTGCTAGTTGTAGCTCTAGCTTACTTGATATTGCTGGGGACGAGTGGTGGAACCCGCAGCTGCGAGTCTTTCGCCTTGATCTTGTTCCGCAGCTCCTTGAAAGATTCAGGTATGACATGGTACTCGTGGAACATGAGCCCTTTGGTCCACTCACGAGGTGGCAGAAGGCGAGGAGATGATGGGCGATGGTGAAGGGGCGCACCGAGGGTCGGATCCTCTCCTTCCTGTCGTGTATCTGGCATTGCGCCGCCAACTCCTCGGGCCAACTCCAACGGCCGGGGTCGGCGGCCGCCACGGAGCGCACTTGAAGAGGGGAGAAGGGCGTGGAGAAGTAGACGGAGTTGCTGCCCAGCGAAGGGAGGTCGCTTGCCGAGACGGACAGGCACCCGCCGCCGCCGAGAAACAGCGCGCGGTCGCCAAGGCTTATCACGGCCGTCAGCGTGCCATTGCTGTCGTCGTCGAAGTCCACCGAGTAGATCGCGAAGGTCACAAGTTGGCGCTGAGTTGTGCTTGCCCGGACGACGAGCAGCACCCGTCCGGCGGACCCGACGAGGTGGAGGGTGTCACGGTAGCGCTCAAAGCGCATGGCGCCCGGCGCCGTGGCGACCATGTTGTCGAGTGTCGTTGGTCCGGGAGGGTACAGCTGCAGGATCTCCGGTGACGCCGGGTGTAAAGTGGTGGCGTAGAGCTTCCCTTGGAAGGGCAAGGTGTTACGGATGGAGAGCTTCTCGTGGAGGCGGTGGAGGACCTCCCAATGGTCCGAGCCGGCTTCAGCGGCGACCACCACATTTCCGTTGGCGTTGGAACATGACCACGGCCGCGATGGAGCTCGTTGACGGCTCCCTGCTGCTGCATACGGCGGCCTCCATGTCCCGGAGAGAGCCCATGTCATCGACCTCCTCGTGGTACACGGTTGCGAGGGACGGGAAGTCGACGGCGACGAGCGTCAAGGGGTGGAGCACGCGGAGGACGGCGGTGCTCTTGCGCAGGAGGACGAGGAGCCCGTCGCTGAAGCCGACGATCCGGTAGCCCCATAGCCCCGGCAGGCGGACGCGGACGCGCCTGCCCGTGCGCGTGTGGAGCAGGGCGATCTCCCGCGCGTCTTCCGGGCGGACCGCGTCGCCGTCACAGAGGGCCACCCAGTGCCGGGGCCAGAGGCGCGGGTCGCGCAGGGCCGGGTCGCGCTCGCGCGGTGTGGGCGTGCTGGCGCGCCAGCCGGAGCAGACGGCGCGGAAGGCGACGTAGGCCGCGGCGTCCAGGATCAGGTCCGTAACGAGGCCGAGTACGTCCGTGGGGAGAGACGCCCAGCTGCCGGTCGCCCGCTCCGGCCGGCGGCGGTCGTGGTCGCGGGCCAAGGCGGCGCGTTTTCGCTTTGACATCCTGCGAAGGAACCCGGCCGCACGGTCACAATTTGTTTCCTTAGAAAGTGCGTCCGTTTGTTAGTTTGCAAATGCCTGAGTCTGCACCAAATGCGGTCGATTTGCTTCCATGCGCTTTGTGTTTTCATGCATGCGATTTGCTTCCATGCAGTTTGTTTTGAAAATTTATCTGGGAAACGTTGGATTTTTAACGTTCCCAGCGAACGTTGTATCAGCCGTTAGATTGGATTTACGAATTGAAGCAGATGAACTAGCCGCGTCAGATTTTCTCTCTCGTTCGCTGCCGACTGAGCCGCCGCGAACGAGTAGAGTTGACGAAGTCGCGACCTTATTCCGTTTCCATTGACGAGCTAACACCAAGCTCCGGCTTGTGGGCAATCAGCTCCTCAAAAAATTCGTCTTTGAGATTGTTGGCAGTAGGGCCATACACTGAAGTGAGCCGGAAGGAACAATCCTCAGTAGTCAGTGAAATGGTGAGTGACAGACAAAAGGTGCCCACAGAAATGTCCGAAGCTTGTTACAAGTCCCCGTTCCACATGATTAAGATCCATCCCTTGGTGCATGTCTGTGTTGTAGCTATGAATGATGATTGAATGAAACTAAATTATTATTAGTCTATCAACACAAATATGTTGCAAACTCACGAATTTCGGACCTGGTGGCTCGGACTTATGAGTTTGTAGATCTGTTCTAATGGTGAGAACATTTTCCCATGAAAATTTACAAGCACAAAATAGACCATTGAATTTACGTGTGTTCTCTTTGTAAATATTTTGGCATTCAGAAATTGTGGCACCATTCAGTTACTTAATTATACTTGGGCACCATTGAATTACTCCCTTACGCTTACGCTACTTTACCACATAATTCAATATTCTTCAGCTTCTCGCGACAAAAAAATAAAAATAAAAATCTTATTCAGATCCTAAAAGCACAACCTTTTATTCGTACTAATGCTTAACTTTTGCTTTTGTGAAACCTTTTATTTTTCTAAAAGGAAGGTTGTACTCCCGGCCCCTGCATTTTTTTTTCGATAAACAGGGAATCGCCCCCCGGTTCATTTCATATAGAAAGAAACCACAGCAGGACAGAGTCTTACAAATCCATGACTCAACAGACCAAATTAAAAAGAAACGGACTCGGAGAGGAGAAGCATCAAGCCTCCTCCCCCACACACCACCACCTGAAACAACAAAACCACAAAGGCAGCTAGCCACCTGAATCTACAAACCTCAGAACACCATCCTTAGGTTAGCACAGACAAAGCTCAGCAACAAACAATGCCAGAACTGCTCTAAACTGATAGAGGCCCCCAGCCAATGTTGACCACATGAATGCTGTCAGCCTCCTCGGGGTGCTGTAGTTGGTACTCCAGAGTAGTCTTCCCACCATGAGCAGCCTCACCCACCATGCATTTTGCTTTTGAGAAACAGAGCAAGCCTGGAACTTCTGTCTGAGACCAGCTAGATGTGTCGTGGAATTGTCACGGCAGATGTCCTCTTGCGAGGACTTAATCGTGGAGCCATCGCAACTAGGAAGCTTAAAGGGGTTAATCGGGACAAAGAACACGCGAGGTTTATACTAGTTCAGCCCCTTGCGGTGAAGGAAGGCCTACATCTAGTTGGGTTGGTATTGCTTGAGGTTTCGATGACCAGGGAGCGAGATACGCTATGCCTGGCTCTCGATGAGTTGTTTCTTGCCCTAAGCCGCTGGCGGGCCGTGCCCTTATATACACGGGTCGACGCCCTGCGGCCTACAGAGTCCCGGCCGGCTCATCAACAGTGTCCGGCCCGGCGACTAGTTACTTCTACCTTACAGTACAAGTTATACCATCATGGCGGTTTATCTTTACGGGCCTCAGAGCCGCCTGTGGGCCTTTAGGCCTTTTAGTGAACCGCCATCTTCATGTCTTGGTCTTGAGCTTCTGATGAGCCTCTCTTTGCGTAACCCGGCCCCTCCTGGACGACTTCCACAAATAGTCATATCCCCAACATTAGGCCCCAGATTGATTTGAACCGGTTCATGTCAATCTTTGAAAACATTATGAACTGGCCTTTAGTCTTCTGTCTTGTGTGAAAATTGTAACCCGCCGTGACGTCATCATCTGGATCCGGGTTGAATCATCGTGACGTCATCTTCAATAAAACTTATATTTTAATTCATCATATCTTCAACGGTTCCCTGCCTTTACTGACCCTCCCGAAGATCGAGGCGTCGGGGCCGCTGGATAAATGATGTCTTGGTCTCCTCGTTTCTCGCGCCGTCTCAGTCGGCCCCTCCTTATAAATTGACGCGACCTAGGTCTTTTTCATTTCCTGCGGTCGTCTTCCTCCTCAAACTCCCTTCTCTGCCGCTCGAGCTCCGCCGCCGCCACCGTCGGAACCCTCGTCTTCACCGACTCAGGCCGCTGCATCACCCTGTTTCTTGATCAAAAAACGACGGCAACCCTCCGCAGTTCTTCCGCATCGATGAGTTCTCTTTCCCCCTTTTCTCAGATCTGCATTAGTACTGCCTTGAGTTCGTCGACGTTCATCGCCGCCCGACGTAACCTCCATTAGTTCTTACCTCTAATACCTTGCTCAAATCGTAAAAACCACATTGAACTGCTGTGGAGGATATTTGGTGCTTATTCCTTGTTTTGGAAGCCCTCCTTGAGTATATGAACTTCCTTGTACTGTTTTAGGTCTAGAAATTTTTCCTTTCCAGAGCATCGTTTGATCCAAAATAATAATTGCACGTTGTGAAACCTGTTTGCTCCACACTTAGCCAAAAACTGCGTATGTTGACTCTGTTTCAGCCATAGTAGTTCGTGTAACCGGTTTAAGATAATACCGGCTGTCAGCACCGCTTGCTTCTGGCGACTTAAGAAAATCTTAATCATCTTTAATACCTGCAGCTGTTAAACATTATCACATAGTTACCTATATGTCATTAGGCCCCTTCTTAAGCCACCATCTTAAATAACCCAATAATGCTTATTCTCTGGGTTATAATAAACCGGAAAATTCCCTTTATCTTTTTGTAGGCTTCAATTTACACAATGGCACCCAAAGCTGTTAAACCCCCGGTGACTTGCAACTGGGTCAAATCCACCGTTACAGAGAACTCTTTAGCTGGGTTTGTGAAATCCGGCCATCTGCCCCAAAAGGAAATTATGTCCGATCATGCTCCTAACCCATCAGAGGAGAAACCTCAACCCAAGGAAGGGGAGGTAATTGTGTTTACGGATCATATGAACCGGGGCTTTGCTCCACCCGGCTCAAAATTCTTCAGAGATGTTTTGCATTTCTTTGACCTCAGACCTCAAGACACCGGGCCCAACTCCGTGTCGAATCTCTGCAACTTCCAAGTGTTTTGCGAGGTGTACCTTGGAGAAGAGCCAAATTTGTCCTTGTTCAGAGAGCTGTTTTATTTGAACCGGCAAAATGAACGTGCCAATGGGCCCAGTCTGGAACTCAGTGGCATCTCGATCCAGTGGCGAAATGCAGAGCTGCCAAGCCATCCGAAAGAGTGGAATCAGACATGGTTCTACTGCCAAGATACCTCTCCGGCTGGTGAGAATTCGCTACCCGGTTTTCGTGCTCTGCGCTTGGAGTCCAACCACCCATTGGCTGACAAATTATCTCCCGCTGAACGTATTCCACTTGCCCCCACCATAAAGAAGATTAAGGCTCTTTTGGGCAATGGTTTGGACGGCATTGATTTGGTCCGGACCTGGATTACCTGGCGGGTGATTCCGTTAAGCCGCCGACCCGGCTTAATGTGTACTTACTCAGGGGAAAAGGATGACCCGCTGCGTCACATCCCTGATGATTTACCAGATGACACGGTCGAGGCTATGATCCAGTCACTGTTGAAAGAGGGGACTGTGGTGAATAATACCTTCACCTTACTCCCCTTCTGTAAGAACAACCCGCCCCCCGTAGTAAGTCATCAGCCTCAATGATCACCTTTTATCATGTTTACCTTATTTTTACTCATACCCCCTTACAACTCTTTACAGGCAAACGACAAGTTCTGGAAAGTCCCGTATGATCATGAGGCGGCCAAACAAGCCCGGGCGGCAAAGAGGGCCGAAAAAAGAACCACGAGGCCTTCTACTTCAAAGAAAAGAAAACCAAGTGCTTCAGAGATGTTCCAGCTCGATGACTCTGATGATAACGAAGAAGAGGTAACCTTTCAACTTCCCTTACTCTTTTATCATTACCTTACTAACATCCTTTTCAGGAAGACACAGGGAACAGCCAACCCGTCGAGGAAGAGGTAACTATAATCTCCTCCGACTCCGAGCTTCGGCCGCGTCAGAAAATTCGAAGAGTAACCCGAAAAGTAAGATTTTCACACCCTTTGGCTTACCAAGATCCTGACTTTCTTTTGAAGCAACAACAATTTGAAAGCCGGAGGCAGACCCATGCAGAGCTCTCCTCCGGCTTGCCTGACTCAACCCGGAAGTGTCGGACTGAGGTTATCTCTGACTTATACCCTTTTTTACCTTTGGCGGGTCTAATCCGTAAACCTCTCAATTCATCTGACTCCATTTACCAGGATACCTCTCCTTCATCCGGCGAGTCCATGCAGTTAAACATGCCGGCTTTTAAGACTGCTCCTGGGCAATATCAATTTATTTACCTTATGTTTTTTTCTTCCTCATGTTTCTGTACTTATTCTTCTGTTTTGTCCATAGCGTGCAAGTTAAGCCCAGGATGAAAACAAAGAAAGATAAGCCGGGCGAAGACCCTGTGGTAACTGAACCGGAACTGGCACAGCTGCTCCCGGCTCTCCCACACATCAGCCGCCGCTTGAACCGGCTCAGGATACTGCAGTACCAACTTCTGATCCGCCTGCTGAAGATATTCTAGTTGGTTCTGTTAACCCAGAAGCACCTAGCCCGGCCAAGACGATTGACCCGGAAGTGGAAATACTCAAGACTCAGTTTGTTGAGCCGGCCCGGCCCACAGTTTTTGCTAGATGTTTTGCTAAAGAGGAGTTATTGGAACACCGTAAAGCCAAAACGGACATCACTGACTATACTCATTTGAGTATTGGAGAGATCGTCTCGGGTTATATCAACCAGGTGCATAACATCCGTGACCTGGAAATTGACATGGTGAAGCAAATACAACAAAAAACTGAGGTATGACTTACGCTTCCTTACTTTCAATCATACTTACTGTACCAGCCCCCAAGTCTATTGCTTATTAGGAAATATGTTGTAGACTTAGAAAAACTGTTAGAGCTGCTTGTCCGGCTTAAATAAAAAAAACTTAAACCGGCTATAACACAATACCTTTAACTTGCGATACACATTAGCCCCCAAGTGCCAAGCATCTTTGCTTATAAAGTGCTTGGGACTTTAATATCCAGGACCGGCTTAATCATTTAGAAAGCTTCGGTACACATTAGCCCCCAAGTGTCAAGTATGTTTTCTTGCAAGCTTGAGACTTTAAAATTATTTATCATGATTCTGACTGTAACCCGGGATAATGCAGGCTACCATAAGTCAATTTGAATTGGAGATTGCTGGCCCTAAGAGCCGCCTGTCAGCCCGGGAACCTGAAATTCAAAATGCCAATTCCAAGTTTGAATTCAGCGTCTCTGAACAAGAGAAGTTGAAGAAGAATTTTGAGTCGGAGAAGAAAAACTAGGCTGATGAGAAGGCCTCTCTGGTGACTCGGGCCTTAACAGCCAAAGCATCCCTTGCAAAAGCAAACACCGAGCTGTCCGGCTTGAAGCGTCAGATATCTCAAATGGTCTCAGCGATCTTTGGTAAGTTACTTACATGAACCTCAAATATTGCCATCCTTCCTTTGATGAGTAAGCTAATTATCGCCTCCGCCTTACCCTTTGTTTAACAACACAGGCCCCAGAAGTACAACCCTCAAGCAGGACATGGTGGTCAAACTGAAAGCAGTCTATACTCTGGTGGAACAATTGTACACCGGGTCACAACGTGCTTTAGCCGTTGTGGCTTTATCAAATGATGTCCCCCACCTCCTGCAAGATGTGTTAAAACGGCTTGCCGTATTGCCTCAGCGGGTTCAAGAACTTAGACGGGCATCTGCTAGAGCCGGGGCTATAGCTGCCTTGAGCCGGGCCAAGGCGTGGATTCCAGAGCTGGACCCGGCCGACCTCAGTCTTGGATACCCGAGTCTGAAGGAAGATGGAACCTTATTTCATGAGGCGGACTTCACCTCTTGTGTAAAAGACATACGCCCTGTGGCTACGCTTATTGGGAACGACACTGATCTTACCAAGTACCAGCCGGGTTATGACAGCGAGAACCGGAGGATTCCAACACCTCATTATGATGATGTCAGCCTGATCCCTCCAATTCATAAGCATACCTTTGCCCCTGAAGTCGATCCAACCGGTTTAATAGATGATGAAGCTGAGTTTGAAGCCTTGAGTGGCATTGACTGGACCTCATCGACCTTCCAGGACAAAGCAACAGACGAAGAGGCGGAGAAGGATAACCCGGAGTCATCAAGCCAGCCACAGGAGTAAAAACATCAGGCGTCATATGTTTACATTCTTGCCAAACAATGCCTCACTATTCAGACTCGGGGAGTCTTGTAATAGAGTAGAAAAACCTCAATTTTTGTTATGCCTTCGCGCATGCTTATGGCGCGTGATACTTGCATAGGCCACAATTATTATGCACTTGCTACTGTAATCTGTTATGCCTTTATAGAGTCTTACTTGTATCGCCCTGCACATAAGACAAGCAGAAATCCCTTGGCGACTTACCGCATTGGGGGTCATATAATGTTTTGATAACCCGGAGTGTACACCAAACAATCTTAGGAAAGACAACTTACGATTAGACTTAGTAGACATAATCACAATGGCATGCCTATGATGCTTGCAGTTATTTCTCCGGTTTGTATGACCCAACCTCTGAGGGTAATTTTAACTCCTGAAATTTGATATATAAAGGTTCACCTGGTATTTAGTAACCCGGAGTAACCAATATTCACCCGGAGGGTTGTGATCCACTCTGTGGTATTTTGAAGAGGATCTCAATATAACCAAACATTGATACTTTATAAAATATGATGAATAATAAATGAATTTCAAAGGCTTCTGATTCGAATACGATCAGTGAACCGTTCCAAAGGGGTTAAGCTAAGATTCGGATGCGATCATATAGCCCCCAGTGGTTGTGGCGATGCCGATCAAGTGGGTATCGACAACTATGTTCTCTTTGGTTTGAATACGACCTATGTTTGAACAGGAAGCCCCCAAGTGACCATAAGAGTTGTTTAATGGCGCTGATTCAAATACGATCCACGTCAGACCCGAAAGGGGTTAAGCTATGATTCAAATATGATCAAGAAGCCCCCAAGTGGGTTTGGCAGTATGCCGATCAAGTGGGTATCGACAGCTATGTTCTCTTTGGTTCGGATACGACCTATGTTTGAACAGGAAGCCCCCAAGTGATCATGGCTAGATTCAGATATGATCATAAGCCGGACCAAAGGAAAAGCTGGATTCAGATATGACCCGCTCCCTCTTGGTTGTCTCCACCACCTGACAAAGAAAACACATAAACCTTTTTTGGGGTGTAAAAAAGGACAGATGTCCTGCTTTATTGCTTTATATAATATATACATTGTATAAATATATACACATTAGAGCCAATGGCTCAGGTATAGTAAGGCCGAAGATGAGCGATATTCCACGGCCGGCGTGTCTCCTCCTCCGACTTACGTGAGTCTTTGTGCTCTCAAACATCGATAAGGTAGTATGACCCGTTGTTCAGATTCCTACTGACCACAAAAGGTCCTTCCCAAGGAGGGGATAGCTTGTGCATGTTAGATTGATCCTGGATGAGTCGGAGCACTAAGTCGCCTTCCTGAAAGGTTCTGGACCTAACCCGGCGGCTGTGGTAGCGGCGCAGGTCTTGCTGGTAAATCGCCGAGTGGGCTATTGCCAAGTCTCGCTCTTCATCCAACAGGTCAAGTGCATCTTGACGAGTTTTTTCGTTGTTCGACTCAACATAAGCCGCCACACGGGCGAGTCATGACGGATGTCACTTGGCAGGACCGCCTCTGCTCCATACACCATAAAGAAAGGTGTATAACCCGTAGATCTGTTAGGTGTAGTATTGATGCTCCAAAGTACAGACGGTAATTCCTCCACCCAACAACCCGGCGTCCGCTGCAAGGGGACCAGGAGTCGGGGCTTGATACCCTTCAGGATCTCTTTATTAGCTCGTTCTGCTTGACCATTGGATTGAGGATGAGCCACAGCCGAAACGTCAAGCCGGATATGCTCTCGTTGACAGAACTCTTCCATAGCTCCTTTGGAAAGGTTAGTGCCATTATCAGTTATGATGCTGTGTGGAAAACCAAAGCGAAAAATCACCTTTTTCATGAACTGGACCGCTGTGGCTGCATAACACTTACTGACTGGCTCCGCCTCAACCCACTTTGTAAACTTGTCAACCGCTACCAAGAGGTGCGTCTTTTTATCCTTAGACCTTTTGAAAGGCCCGACCATATCAAGCCCCCCAGACTGCAAACGACCAAGTAATTGGAATCATCCTCAATTCTTGAGCCGGCACATGGGCTCATCGTGAGAACTTCTGACATCCGTCACATTTACTGACCAGATCTTCTGCATCAGCATGAGCCGTCAGCCAATAAAACCCATGACGGAAAGCTTTGGCCACAAGAGATTTTGAGCCGGCGTGATGACCACAATCGCCTTCATGAATCTCACGAAGGATCTCCTGACCCTCTGTAGGTGACACGCAACGTTGAAACACTCCAGTGATGCTGCAGTGATGTAACTCACCATTGACAATTGTCATGGACTTGGACCGCCGGACAATTTGTCTTGCCAAGGTCTCATCTTCAGGCAACTCTCCCCGGGTCATGTAAGCCAAATAAGGCACTGTCCAATCCGGGATAACGTGGAGAGCCGCCACCAGCTGTGCCTCTGGGTCTAGTATTGCCAGATCTTCCTCTGTAGGTAACTTAATAGAAGGATTATGCAAAACATCAAGAAAAGTGTTAGGCAGCACCGGCTTACGCTGAGATCCCAGCCAGCTTAAGGCATCAACCGCCTCATTCTTCCTTGGATCAATGTGTTCTACCACATAACCCTTGAAGTGTCCAGCCACAACATCAACTTCATGACGGTAAGCCGCCATAAGGGGATCTTTAGAGTCCCACTTGCCTGACACCTGTTGAGCCACAAGGTTTGAGTCTCCTAAGCATCTTACCCGGCTCAAGTTCATCTCTTTGGCCATCCGGAGACCATGGAGTAGGGCCTCATACTCAGCTGCATTGTTAGTACAAGGAAACATAAGCCGGAGCACATAACAAAATTTGTCACCTCGAGGGGAAGTTAACACGACTCCAGCCCCCGAGCCTTCCAACTGTTTGGATCCATCAAAGTGAATAGTCCAATATGTGTTATCGGGCTTCTCCTCAGGTGCCTGTAGCTCTGTCCAGTCATTGATGAAATCCACCAAAGCTTGAGACTTAATGGCAGTGCGTGGTACGTACTTCAGACCATGAGGCCCGAGCTCGATGGCCCGCTTGGCGACTCGTCCTGTAGCCTCTCTGTTCTGAATAATGTCTCCCAAGGGGGCAGAACTTACCACAGTGATAGGGTGACCTTGGAAGTATTGCTTCAGCTTCCGGCTTGCCATGAACACCCCATAAACAAGTTTCTGCCAATGAGGATATCTTTGTTTTGACTCGATGAGTACCTCACTGACATAATAAACCAGCCGTTGAACCGGATGTTCCTTACCAGCCTCCTTGCGCTCTACCACAATTGCCACACTGACGGCTCGTGAATTAGCAGCCACATATAACAGCAAAGGCTCTTTGTCAATGGGAGCTGCAAGAACCGGCGGCTCAGATAACTGCCTCTTCAAATCCTCAAAAGCAGCATTAGCAGCATTACTCCAGACAAAGGTGTCTGCCTTCTTCATCAGTTGGTACAGCGGTAGGGCCTTCTCACCTAACCGGCTTATGAATCGGCTTAAAGCAGCAACACGACCTGCCAGTCGCTGAACATCATTGATACATGCCGGTTTAGCCAAAGAAGTGATTGCCTTAATCTTCTCCGGATTAGCCTCGATGCCCCTGTTTGAGACCAAGAATCCCAAAAGCTTGCCTGCAGGCACACCAAATACACACTTCTCCGGGTTAAGCATCATTTTGTAAACCCGGAGATTGTCAAAGGTTTCTCTGAGATCAGGTATCAAGGTTTCCGTCTCTCTGTATTTCACCACTATGTCATCCACATAAGCATGAACATTGCGCCCGATCTGATTGTGGAGACAATTCTGTACACACCGTTGATAAGTCGTCTGGGCACTCTTGAGCCCAAAAGGCATAGACACATAGCAGAAGGCTCCAAACGGAGTGATGAAAGTCGTCTTCTCCTGGTCCTTAACTGCCATCTTGATCTGATGATAACCAGAGTAAGCATCCAAAAAGCTCAAACGCGCACAACCCGCCGTAGCATCAATGATTTGATCAATACGGGGGAGAGCGAAAGGATCAGCCGGACAAGCCTTATTTAAGTTCGTGTAATCCACACACATCCGCCAGGTGCCGTTTTTCTTGAGCACGAGCACCGAGTTAGCCAACCACTCCGGGTGAAAAACTTTGACAATGAACCCAGCCGCCAAGAGCCGGGCGACCTCCTCTCCTATAGCTTTTCGTCGTTCCTCGTTGAATCGCCGCAGAAATTGCCTGACCGGCTTATACTTCGGATCAATATTAAGAGTGTGCTCAGCGAGTCCTCTCGGTACACCCGGCATGTCAGAAGGCTTCGGATCAATATTAAGAGTGTGCTCAGCGAGTGTGCTCAGCGAGTCCTCTCGGTACACGGATGAACTCGATGAGCGCGCTTTCCTATTTAGGATCCAAGTTGGCACTGATGCTAAATTGCTTAGACGAATCGCCTGGAGTAAAATCAACAAGCTTAGTCTCTGCAGCCGATTTAAACTTCATGGCCGGGTCATGTTCCGTAGTCGGCTTCTTGAGGGAGGTCATATCCGCCGGGTCAACATTATCTTGATAAAATTTGAGCTCCTCTGCTGCACAGACAGACTCGGCATAAGCCGCATCGCCTTCTTCGCACTCCAGGGCCACCCTTCGGCTTCCATGCACAGTGATGGTGCCCTTGTAACCCGGCATCTTGAGCTGTAAATAAACATAACACGACCGCGCCATGAACTTGGCATAAGCCGGCCGCCCGAACAAAGCGTGATATGGACTCTTGATTTTGACCACCTCAAAAGTTAACTTTTGAGCCCTAGAATCATGCTCGTCTCCAAAAGCCACCTCTAGCTCAATCTTACCCACAGGATACGCCGACTTACCAGGCACCACTCCATGGAAGACGGTGTTGGAAGTCTTTAAATTCTTGTCAGTTAAGCCCATGCGCCGAAAGGTCTCGTAATAGAGGATGTTGATGCTGCTACCTCCATCCATGAGCACCTTAGTAAATTTATAACCACCAACCTGCGGTGCCACCACCAGGGACAGTTGACCCAGATTATCCACCCGGGGAGGGTGATCCTCCCTGCTCTAGACAATGGGCTGTTCCGACCATCTCAAGTAGCGAGGGACTGCCGGCTCAACAGAATTCACAACCCTTTTATGGATTTTCTGATCACGTTTGCACAAACTAGTAGTGAACACGTGATACTGCCCACCATTTAGCTGCTTTGGATGGCTCTGGTAACCCGATTGCTGCTGCTGCTGTCCTCCATGACCAGACTGCTGTTGGTTATGACCGCCCTGGTTTCCCCGAAAACCGGAACCTGAACCGCCGCCCGGGCCATGAAAGCCGCCGGCTCCTGAGCCGCCACCCAGGCCTTGATTACCATCAAACATATTAGAATTCTTGAAGTCCTTCATGATTGCGCAATCCTTCCATAAATGAGTCGCTGGCCGTTCCCGGGTGCCGTGTTTTGGGCAGGGCTCATTGAGTAGTTGCTCAAGAGATGGACCTGACCCACCGAACCGAGGGGTGGCTTTCCTTTGCGCTTCTGATTGTTACCCTGTGCATTGGCCACAAATTCCGGATTGCCGTCCGCCTTACGCTTATTGCCTCCTTGATTCGCCGGGTTATGCTGCAGACCCTTTCCATTACTGTTCTTCTTTCCCTTCCCTGTCTTTTCCTCATCAGACGCGGGATCCTTGGTACTATCAGAATCGACATACTTGACTAAAGCCGCCATCAGCGTCCCCATATCGTTGCAATCACGCTTAAGGCGCCCCAGTTTCTGTCTCAGAGGCTCAAAGCGGCAATTCTTCTCCAGCATGAGAACTGCTGAGCCGGCATCCATCTTGTCAGACGAATGTATTATATCTTTGACCCGGCGCACCCAATGAGTCGTAGATTCACCTTCCTCCTGCTTACAATTTGTCAAGTCCACAATCGACATAGACTGCTTGCAAGTGTCCTTGAAGTTCTGGATGAAACGAGCCTTTAGCTCTGCCCATGAACTAATGGAATTGGGTGGCAAACCCTTTAACCAAGAACGGGCCGTTCCATCCAACATCATGGTGAAGTATTTAGCCATCACTTCATCACTAACCTCCAGCAGCTCCATGGCCATCTCATAACTTTCAATCCACACCCCAGGCTGTAAATCGGCCGTATAATTCGGCACCTTTCGAGGTCCCTTGAAATCCTTGGGCATACGTACATTACGTAGAGCCGGTACCAGACAAGGAACACCTCCGGTTCTAGTAGCAACACCCGCCTCAACGGAAGTCGTCGGGTAAGCCGGTGAGTCCTGTTGGGCTGCTAGCTGAGCCGCTAGCTGAGCCGCCCGCTTGTCCTCCTAACGTATCCGATCCTGAACCGGGTTATACCCGCCGGGCTGGTTCCGGCGCTGAGTGCTACTTGACAAGGCCTCTAATGCCATGTGTCTACTGTAACTCGGGCTCCGGTTTTGACGAGGCAGAGCTAACCAGGGCGGAGGAGTTGAGTGAATCCTGTCCCGGCTGTAGGAGTAGGTCTCTTGCTGAGCCAGAGCTGTTTGGACAAGCTCCCTGATCCTCCGGGTTTCCACCGCTGTCGGATCATCACCATCTACCGGGAGAGCCGCCAAACGTGCTGATGCTGCGATTAAGTTCTCCATGGGGTTGGAGAAGTGACCCGGTGGTATTGGTACATAAACGGGCGGTGCCATATTGCCGTGAAGAGGCGCCGTCACCTGAGGCTGGACCGGGCCTCCCGCTCCGGATGTCATAAACTGATTTGCACCTGGTGGGTTACTTGGGCCGGCTCCGGGTGTAGCAAAGAGATTCCGAGGATCATAAATCTGAGGTAAACGGGACTGAGTTTTCTGATGTCTCCTCCTCATTACCTCATTAGATGCGTTCAGGATCATCGTGAACTGAAAAGCCTCTGCCTGAAGTTGTTGCGCCCGTACGCCCAAAGCCGCCCGCTCTATGGCTAATCTAGTATCTTCAGCTGCTAAGGTTTCCTTGGCCTGGGCGATCTCCTCACGAACCTGTGCCACCTCTGCCTCATGCTCAGATTGGTTCGCATGGATGACTGTAGCAGTTAACAGGGCCGTAAGTTTATCCATGAGATCCATCAGCACCTGAGCCGGTGAGCGCACAGGGCCTCCTGCCCCGGCTGCTCCTAACCCGGATGTTATCGCCGCTAAGGACATAGAATTTTGGCCGGGTTGAGTGCCAGCCATAAAGACTCCTGCCCAGTTTGGCGACCCTGAGGGGTACGAAATAGTGCTGCCATCGGAACAGCCCCCAAGTACACCATCTTGAACTTAATACAGCGAATCTATTGAACCGGCGGACGAATCACCGTCAGAGAGGACGGCCAGCTCACCATCATCTTCAGATCCTTCAGAAAGTTCACCTCCGTGGATGCAATCCACAAAGGCACGCTTCACAATGGGTTGAGCTCGGGCGGGTCTCGCATGCTGAGCCGTCTCGACGAGGTAGGTGTAGTTGTCCGGCTCAAGGCCCGGCTCACCCATCCGGCCGATGAAGACGTGAATTCTGCCAAAGGGGACCCGGTACCCGTACTCGATTGAGCCGGCATCGGGGCCCCAGCCTTCATCGTCGATGTAGATCTTGCCGCGACGACTCTTGGTCATCCGGCCAACTGCGTATCCCTTGATCCCTTTGAAGCTGCCCTTCAAGAACTCAAATCCACCGTGCGCTGGCCCCACGGTGGGCGCCAACTGTCGTGGAATTGTCACGGCAGATTTCCTCTTGCGAGGACTTAATCGTGGAGCCATTGCAACTAGGAAGCTTAAAGGGGTTAATCGGGACAAAGAACACGCGAGGTTTATACTAGTTCATCCCCTTGCGGTGAAGGAAGGCCTACGTCTAGTTGGGTTGGTATTGCTTGAGGATTCTATGACCAGGGAGCGAGATACGCTATGCCTGGCTCTCGATGAGTTGTTTCTTGCCCTAAGCCGCTGGCGGGTCGTGCCCTTATATACACGGGTCGACGCCCTGCGGCCTACAGAGTCTCGGCCGGCTCATCAACAGTGTCCGGCCTGACGACTAGTTACTTCTACCTTACAGTACAAGTTATACCATCATGGCGGTTTATCTTTACGGGCCTCAGAGTCGCCTGTGGGCCTTTAGGCCTTTTAGTGAACCGCCATCTTCATGCCTTGGTCTTGAGCTTCTGATGAGCCTCTCTTTGCATAACCCAGCCCCTCCTGGACGGCTTACATAAATAGTCATATCGCCAACAAGATGCCTAGAGGCTAGATGTACACAGTTGCCAGTTGGATTGACTCACGTAAGATGCCAAAATCAAGAGTTTTAAGTGAGACAAATACTACAAACAACGGAACGTTGATATCAGATTTATTGTACAGTAACCATGAGCGCTTGCAACAGTGGTGGACTCACACCACACGGACGATTTATTCAGAGATCAGTAACATGTCCTATTCAGAACTTTCACATAACCTCATTAAGCTGGATGAGGATCTTGCAAAGACCTGATGTATTCACTGAGGGTGTGTTTGGTTGCCCGCATAGAGCCCAACCAGGCCCACGCGGGAAGCAAGAGGCCTGTTTGGTTGCATGATTTCACTGTTTGGCCCGCATGGCACGAACCTTAAAGCACTCCTGGGCCTGGCTCCCTAGAAACACTGGAATCGGCAGTTTCTTCAGGGCCAGGCCCGAGCGGTGCACATGGGCGGCGGCGGCTGCACGCGCGCGGCCACGCTCGAGAAGCCGCGTTGCTTTCCGAAGCGCCGGCAGTTATTAGCCTCACTGCCCCTCACCGCTCCCTCTCCCCCACTCTCCCAACTCTCACCGGCGGTGGCAGATCGGAGGAGAGCAATAAGACCACTGGACTCCATCACCGGTGAGCGGATTATCACTTGGCCCACGGCAATGGTGTTAAGCACTTCTCTCTGTTCGTCATGCACTACTTTTTCCCATTCGATCCGGCGATATATTCGATCCACGGCGGAGAGGGGAATGGGGAATAGAGGTAGATAAGCATGTAGAGGTAGTTCATACTAGTTCATACGAGTTCATAGTATTTCAAACTAGTTCGTGCAAGATTGGAGGAGAGGTAGATGCGGATGTAGAAGGGGGATTGGGGGATTGGGGGTACACAACGGACACCGGCTCACCGCGGTGGCCGTCACGGGTGTGCGGAGCGGCGGGTCGAGCCGCTAGCCTTCATCTTCTTGTTCATCGCCGTGCGGGGCGGCGGGTCGTCGTCGTCGTCCTCGGCGGAGTCGAGGTCGATCTACCAGGTACGACGGCGTGGCTCCGGCGCCCTCGCTGGCATCTGCACCGGTTCTTCCTCCTCCTTAGGCTCTCCACCGATGACCGCCGGCGGCACGATTGCCGTCTCCCAGTACACTGCGGCACGGTGGTCATTAGGAGCACAGTAGATCTTGTACTTGCACCACTTCTTCCTCAGTTTCGCGTCCTTGGAGATTGCCTGATTCATGGCCCAGTGGATGATGTCGACTGCCATCGCGCCCTTCGCTGGGTCAGGAATCAGCGTCTTCAGCTCTTATGTAGTGGTGCTCGGTGTCAAAACTGGCGGATCTCGGGTAGGGGCTCCCGAACTGTGCGTCTAGGTGGATGGTAACAGGAGACAAGGGACACAATGTTTTTACCCAGGTTCGGGCCCTCTCGATGGAGGTAAAACCCTACTCCTGCTTGATTAATATTGATGATATGGGTAGTACAAGAGTAGATCTACCACGAGATCAAAGAGGCTAAACCCTAGAAGCTAGCCTATGGTATGATTGTTGTTCTTGTTGTTCTGTCCTATGGACTAAAACCCTCCAGTTTATATAGACACCGGAGAGGGCTAGGGTTACACAGAGTCGGTTACAATGGGAGGAGATCTACATATCCGTATTCCCAAGCTTGCCTTCCACGCCAAGGAAAGTCCCATCCGGACACGGGACGAAGTCTTCAATCTTGTATCTTCATAGTCCAACAGTCCAGCCAAAGGTTATAGTCCGGCCATCTGTACACCCCCTAATCCAGGACTCCCTCAGTAGCCCCTGAACCAGGCTTCAATGACGACGAGTCCGGCGCGCAGATTGTCTTCGGCATTGCAAGGCGGGTTCCTCCTCCGAATACTTCGTAGAAGATTTTGAACACAAGGATAGTGTCCGGCTCTGCAAAATAAGTTCCACATATTGCCATAGAGAGAATAATATTGACACAAATCTAATCTGCTGACATACTCCGTAGTGTGACATCACACCATGGCCAAGTCTTTATTCGAATCGGTTTTACTGTCCCACCTCAACGCATTTTGTGAGGCGGTTTCCTTGGCACGTCTTGTCGAAGCAGAGATCGTGTCCCCTTTATTTACGGGATCCTCATCATTACGGACGTGGGTAACCCAATCGTGTCCGTTGGTATATCCCCTTTATCAAAGGTAAGTCCCAAACGGCCACGGGGAGGGCTCTTGGTATTCAACCTCTTATAAAGAGACCAAGGCCTCACTCCTTTCATTCGATCTCAATCGAATCCGCCTCTCGCCTCGAGTTCCAACACCCAAGGCCCCAGATTTTAGGCGCTTTGGACCTTCGAAGATGTCTGGTTCCGACCTTCGAGGCTGATGGATGCCTTCCTCCGTCACGGAGGAAGACGTGCTAAAGCTGAGAGAGGCCAGGTTTTTGACAGGAGAAATCTCGCATAGGCTGCCTGCTCAAGGGCAGGTTATTCCCACTTCCAGGCCTGGTGAGAGTGTGGTGTTCTTGTCTCACTTCCTCCGAGGGCTAGGCTTCGCGACGGATCCCTTCGTGAGGGGGCTCATGTTTTATTATGGGCTGGAATTTCACGACTTAGCTCCGGAGTCCATCCTCCATATCTCGTCGTTCATCGTTGTGTGCGAAGCCTTCCTCCGTATTACTCCTCACTTCGGACTATGGCTGAAGACCTTTAAAGTAGAACTGAAGATGATCGAGGGACAGCACGCGGAGCGCGGAGGCGCTGTTATAAGCAAGAATGCTGACGCTCCAGGGCCCGAGGGCTCTTTTCAAGAGGAGTTCAGCTTATTGCAACAAGAGTGGTTTTATATCACAGCTCCCAGGGGCACCAAGTGGGTGGCGCCGTCTGCTTTTTGCTCGGGTCCCCCGCCATGACTAGCGTCATGGGTCAATAAGGGGTTGGACTGGGGGCCGGCAAAGGACGTGCCCCTATTGCAGGGCCGCATCCGAGATCTCCTAGAAAGAGACATCAGTCTGGTCATGGTGACGTAGGTTATGTTAATTCGCCGAGTTTTGCCCTGCAAACGTCAACCCCTCCGTCTGTGGGAGTTCAATCCATAGGGACCGCGAGCTCTCCAACATTTTCTTGGCATGACGCCTGTGGAGATGTACAAATTGTTCTTCGGACCACAAGTAGTGTGTCCGGATTCTACGGAGGACGCAGGTCTGAGCTGCAATCGTCCGGATACTCAAGTAAGTAGTCCTGTGACCGGACACTCCATCCGTTCATTTATCACAACATCACCCTTAAAAGAGTTGTCCTTGAAACAGGAGTGGGTAGCAAAGGCGAAGTTAATCAGGTGTCCGTCCCCCCTTCCCGAAACCTCGCCGGATCCCCTGTTAACCAGGATGCTGGAGATCGTGCCTTTGAAAGAAAGTGAAGGGGGGCCAGGGAAGCTACTGCCACCCCGAAGAAGGCTGTATGGAAAGGAGGAATCGAAAATTCCTTTACTCAGGGGAAGAAGAGGACCGCCTCTGAAGACCCGGAGACCATGGTCTCAAAGCGGGGGAAGAAATCTTTGCAAGAGGGTCCTGTGTCGGGGGATACCTTGGCCGTACTGTGCCCTCAAGGGGATCAGCCCTCCACCGAGCCGTAAGTAGAGAGGATGTTTAAATAATGAGAGAAATCTTTGTTTTAATTCTGAGAAGATTAACCGAAAATTTACCTTGTAGTTCGGACCTTAGCCCTTCTCAACAGAGCTCGTCTTCGGGGGATCTTCTTCCGGAGATGATGGAGAGCAGAACGCCTCCCCCTGCCATACCGCCTCATGAGGCGGGCGACCCTGAGGTGTCGTCGCGGAGGGTTTCTCCTGATCCGGTAAGGCCGGAAGGTGGTAATATGGCCACCCAAAGCCCTCCGAGTCCGGCTTTCAAAAAAGGCGATCGGACGAGTCCGGCACTGTCTGGCGCACGGTCGAAGGCACTGAAGGATCTGCTAGGGTGAGGGCTTATCTCAGAGGAGAACCGTACGTTGATGGGTACGGTGATTGAAAAGATTTCATCCACGGAAAGCGGGTTGCATGAAGCTGTCATGAGTCTACTGATGGGCTTTGAGGTACGTGAAATGATGCACCTTTTTTGGAAAGTGCCGCATATTTTAAGATGCGCCCCGTGTAGATAGTAGCCCTTGAGACTCTAGGTGGTGTCGTAGACGACGGCACATGGAGGATCATAGTCCCAAGTATGATTTTGCCGCCTTCATATGCAGGTGGCAAAGTGTCCGGTGGCCAGCCGGACTGATGGATTTGCCGAGCTAGAGCGGCAACTTGACGTGGCGGATGCCGACATCGCGCTTGTCAACAAGCGGCTTGACGAGGCACAAGGTATGTAAGTTCTCCGGAGACACCTGGTAAGAGGAGCTTGATGCCAGTATCTTATAACGCGTGTGCTTGACACAGATGGGGTTGCCGCCGTGGAGAAACTTCCGGCAGAGCTTGCCCGAGCCAAGGAGCAAGCCAAAAAAAGTGATGCGGCTGCCTTAAAGGCGGTTGAAGAGCTGAAAGCTGAACAGGCTGCTCACTGCCAAAGCAAGAAGGAAATGGCCGAGATGGCTGTGAAGTTGAAGAGCGTTGCTGACTGTTGCAAGCTTCTTAAAAAAGAAGATCGGGCAAAACAGACGGACCTGGAGAACGCCGCTATAGCAGCCTAGGATGCTCGCTCTGCGATGAGGGCGATGAAGGAGGAGCTACGTCAAGCCGGAGATATCGCGGCTGGGAAGCCCTTTATGCTGCGGATGAAGTTCGGGGATCCTAAATATGCTCCGTTGGACGGGATGTGGAGTTCGGCGGATGTGTATCTGGATTTAGCGGCGAGTGCCGCTGATGCGGTCGAACACTTCCAAGATCAGGAGGGTCACGAAGTGGAAAAGCTTTTCTGGTCGCAGTTCCACAATCCAAAGCGTCCGCTTCCATTAACCGATCGTTTGGCCGAATGGGCCGAGCTAAATAGGTTATCCGGACTCGCCATGAAGTATGTCGTGGATCATGTGGCCGAAAAGGCCAAAGCCGAATAGTTATTTTAGCTTGGTGCAGCAGTTCCTTGGTGTGGTGCCGTATATCAACGCGATGAAGAGGTCAGCGTGTGTGGAGGGTGCGCGGATGGCCCTTGCCCGTGTCAAGACATACTGGGCGGAGATGGAGGCCACCGCTGTTGCAGCCCAAGATTCGGGCGAAAGCCGAGTACCTGCCGAGCATTACTTTCAAGAAGTCCTAGAGGGCACTCGTTTAATGGAGACGCAGTGCTTGAAGGATATTATGTTCGAATAACATGTATTTTTATTGAAAACAATATTTTGCTGAAATGTAGAAGCTTTTTATACTTGTGCTTGCAAGAATTATAATGCCTCCCGTGCGGCTGATTACGTATATGTATATTTAACCTGAAAGATTGCAGTCGTTGGCTTCAGCCCCCACGCATATAATGCGGGGGTGTTCGCAAAAGGTGCATCATCACACTTGATCCAACGTCTTGGTCCATTAAGGAGGTGGTAGCGCAGCGAACTAGGCAACCAGACTATAATGCTTTATCACTTTCACTTAGCCATAGAAGTTTGACCGTGGAGCTACTATATAGCCCCTGGTGGCACCACGCTTGCCCGAATTCGGGGCGCGTGTGTGCCTGGCCGGGAAACGGCCCTTCGTTAATGCGGAGGAATCCTGAAGATTCCGATGGGTCATCAAGTGGTTGACCAGTCTCACGCTATATCATGACAGTCAGTTTTCGGCTTTCTCTACTGAGGTGCTCGCCTGGCTGAACCGGGGCACAATCACAGTAGTTCTCCTGGTGCCGCCTTAGCCGATAGTGCGGAACATAAGGCAGCAAAACACAGGAGCCGGGCAAACCCAACATTTGACCAAAGACATGATTCGGAGCTGATGCATATAAGGCCAAACTTGCGACTCCGAACACTCCCTAAGGTATTCGGTCTTTATGAAAAACGGGCTGAGCAGTGCCTTTGATAATAAGCCCCTGGTGTCCAGGTACGCGCAAAATTCTGACGTGGCCACATGCCAAGACGTCAGCCTCCTCCTCGGCTATACTGAGAGTCCAGGGGATGTGTATCAACAAAAGACAGTAAAAAAGGTTTACGCAGGGTCTTAATCTAAAAAGAATCCTTGGAACGGGTCCCTGCTGCACGTCTGCGCCTGTGTCTCCGTTGTGCCATGTCTTGAATGGGTATAGCATGGTGTTCATCTGAAAAAGAGAGGAACTCAGTTGAAAAAGGTCGTGCGAAATGTACGTTATACTAAATAAACAAAGTATAATTCAACATGGGTAGAAATTGAGCCTTGTTGTCTCTTGTGTTACGTGCGCGGAGCCCCTTGTACAGGGGTATGCGGTTATTAAGCCTTTATCAATGGTATGTTTACGCCGGACTCGTCGATCCGCGTCCGTGGTCTTAACGACCTGTTTAGGTGCTTTGATTGGTGAAGCCGTTTTAATGTGCGTCTGTCAAAGCAGCCGCAGAGTCCTCCGCGCGAGAGAAACACTCAATATTTCCCTTTAGTGAGATGGTGCCTCGGGGGCCGGGCATCTTAAGCATAAGAGATGCATAATGCGGTATTGCGTCAAAGGGGGCGAAAGCCTCGCATCCCAGTAGTGCTTGATAGCTACATGAAAATGGGGCGATGTGGAAGGTTAGCTATTTGCGGCGGAAGTTATCGGGGGAGCCGAACATAACTTCTAGCAGGAGAGAGCCCGTGCAATGGGCCTTCGGGCCTGGCGTTACTCCTTGAAAGGAAGTGCTGCTATGGCGAATTTTTGTTGGGTCCATCCCCATTTTGCGGACTGTGGCCTGATATAGCAGGTTTAGACCACTGCCGCCGTCCATCAAGACTTGTGTAAAGTGGAGTCCGTCGATTATCGGATCTAATACTAAGGCAGTCCAACCTGCGTTCCGGATACTTCTAGAGTAATCTTGATGGTCGAAGGTGATCGGTTTTAACAACCAGTGGCGAGACTCCTTTGGGGTTGGCGTATGGCACGTATCTCTATAGGCGCCACTCTATTTTTCCCTTTTGTCGCATGGAGTAAGTTTACTGTTTTGACTTCGTGTGGGAAATTCTTTTGTTTCCCGGTGCTCTGCTTGTGGGGTTCGTCATCATCCTCACTTGGTGTGTCGAGCCCCTTATGTTCGGCGTTGAGTTGGCCGGAGTGCTTGAAGACGCAACATTATCTGTGGGTATGGTTTGCAGGCTTCCCGGGGGTGCTGTGGATTTGACATATCTTATCCAAGATTTTGTTTAGGTTAGATAGCTCGTCCCCGTTATCCTTGAGGGGCAGCTTTTTCTGATTCTTCCGAGAGCTTTTGAATCCGGCGTTGACTGCCGTGCTCTTCGAGCTGCTTTCCTTATTCCGGCGCTGTTCCTTGCTGCGTTGCGGTTTCCCATTTCCATCCCTGACTTCAGATGTACTTGGGTCACTGGTGCTGCATCTTGCCAACCAGCTGTCCTCTCCCGCGCAAAAGCGGGTCATGAGGCTTGTTAATGCGGCCATTGTTCTTGGGTTTTCTTGGCCGAGGTGTCTGGCGAGCCATTCGTCTCGAACGCTGTGTTTGAAAGCTGCTAAGGCTTCGGCGTCCGGACAGTCGACTATCTGGTTCTTTTTAGTAAGAAATCTGTTCCAGAGTTTCCGGGCTGACTCTCCGGGCTGTTGAGTTATATGGCTTAAATCGTGTGCATCCGGAGGTCGGACATAGGTCCCTTGAAAATTTGCCCGAAAGGCATCCTCGAGCTCTTCCCAACTTCTAATGGTGTTTTCGGGAAGGCCTTTAAGAAAATGCCGGGCTAGCCCTTTGAGCTTGAGGGGTAAGTATTTTATGGCGTGGAGGTCGTCTCCTCTGGCCATATGGATATGGAGGATATAGTCCTCAATCCAGACTCCAGGGTCTGTCGTTCCGTCGTATGCCTCTATGTTTACGGGTTTGAATCCCGTTGGAAATTCATGGTCCAGCACATCATCGCTAAAACATAGGGGGTGTGCAGCACCCCTGTATTTGGGTGTGCCGTGTTGTTCGGATATTTGTTGTGTTGCATTGCTTACTAGAGCTTGCTTTCTTGGCCCGTAGATAGATCTGGCTGGGCCATCCTTTTGATGCAAATCCTTGGTTGGATCGCGTGTTGGCTTGTGTGCGGCGCCGTTTGCCGCTCTATGTTGGCCATGGGGTCGTCTATCCGACCGGGTGGCTTCCTTATTTTTTGATTTCGGGGGCTCTAAGGCCTCCTCATCAAATTCAGAGAGTAGCTTTCGCTTCGGGTAGCTCTTTGTGTGGCGACTGTCGCCGTATTTGTCTGCGGCGTTGAGTACTTTGCTCCATCTGATTTGGAGTTCGTCTTCTGCAGTTTTAAGCTTCCGCTTCTGATTTTTCAGGCTACGCGCAGTGGCGACGAGCCTTTTGTGGAGGTTTTCCTGTTCTAGGAACTTGTCCGGCGTGAGGTTGTCCAGACTGTTATCTTCGCCGAGGTCGGGTTGTGCGGTTTGTTTATCCAAGTTGTTTTGTTCGGATGGTTGCTCCATGCTATGTTCATCGTTCGCTGGCTCGCTCTGCTCTGTGGCTAGGTCTGTATGACCGCTGTCTCTGTCGGGGCGAGGCTTGGAGCGGCGCTTACGCCGCCGGTTTGGCTGCTTTTTGGAGGAATGACCCTTCATTGCGTCATCCCGTTCTTCCTCATCGTTTCCTTTGGGTGTGTCCACCATGTATACATCGTAGGATGGGGTGGCTGTCCAGTGCCCTATAGGCGCTGGTTCATGTTCGTCTCCTACATCGTCGTCCATACCGTCGATGTCTTTGGAGTCGAATTCGAGCATGTCGGTTAAATCATCGACAGTAGCTACGAAGTGGGTGGTGGGTGGGCATTGAATTTCTTCGTCGTCCGCATCCCAATCCTGTTGGCCATAGTCCGGCCAGGGCTCTCCTGACAAAGAGAGAGACCTTGATGAATTCAGAATGTCGCCGAAGGGCGAGTGCTGAAAGATATCCGCGGCAGTGAATTCCATGGCCGGCGCCCAATCAGGTTCGGTTGGCAGGGGCGCGGAGGGTTCGGAGTCCGGATAAGAGTCCGACACCTTGGAGTCATGGGCTTCGCAGAGGATAAGGCTGGTGTTCGGCTCGATCCCCGTTGAGACTGTAGCCCCCGAGGTGGTGTCTAGCCACCCGTCCTCGATCGGCGCAGTTGGCTCCGAGCTAAGAGTCGGAGCTAACGCGGGCGCGGCCTCCAGGGCACTGTTCGGTGGCAGAGTTAGGTCATGCCCATCATGACAGTGCGGCGCGCCTGGCTGCGGCTCGAATCCGTCGAAGATCAAGTCTCCGCGGATGTCAGCCGTGTAGTTCAAGCTTCTAAATCTGACCTGATGGCCAGGGGCGTAGCTTTCAATCTGCTCCAGATGGCCAAGCGAATTGGCCCGTAGTGCAAAGCCTACGCATACGAAGATCTATCCGAGGAGAAAAGTCTCACCCTGGACCGCATCGCTGTTGATGATCAGAGAAGCCATCGTGCCTAAAGATGACGACACAGAGGAACTCTCAATGAAAGCACCAATGTCGATGTCAAAACCGGCGGATCTTGGGTAGGGGGTCCCGAACTGTGCGTCTAGGCGGATGGTAATAGGAGACAAGGGACACAATGTTTTTACCCAGGTTCGGGCCCTCTCGATGGAGGTAAAACCCTACTCCTGCTTGATTAATATTGATGATATGGGTAGTACAAGAATAGATCTACCACGAGATCAAAGAGGCTAAACCCTAGAAGCTAGCCTATGGTATGATTGTTGTTCTGTCCTATGGACTAAAACCCTCCGGTTTATATAGACACCGGAGATGGCTAGGGTTACACAGAGTCGGCTACAATGGGAGTAGATCTACATATCCATATTGCCAAGCTTGCCTTCCACGCCAAGTAAAGTCCCATCCGGACACGGGACGAAGTCTTCAATCTTGTATCTTCATAGTCCAACAGTCCGGCCAAAGGTTATAGTCCGGCTATCCGGACACCCCCTAATCCAGGACTCCCTCAGTGGCCCTCGTGAGCACTGCATCAGATTCCTTCTACATGTCAGGCATGGAGCCGAATTTTGAGCACACCTCCATGGTGCTCTCGAATTTGGTGCGGTCACCAGCCGATCACCCGACGAAGAAGGCCCTCCAGCTAATACCCCAAGGGAAGGGGTTGGCGTTGGAGCTGGAGCTAGAGCTCATGGCGATGGAGAGGAGGAAGGTTGACAGTGAGAGAAGAGAGGGGGTGGGTAAGTAGTGGTGGGCAGGGTGAGTAAATATAGGGGCGATGGAGAGGAGGAGAAGAGTGACAGTCATGTCATTTTAACTACATGCTCTTCAATAAGCCATGAACTCTGTGTTGTGCCCGACTCCATGAATTGTGTGCAGATCGTGGAGAGCAATGAGATGGGCATGGAGGTGCTCCCGGTTGTTGACAACAAGGGCAAACAACCCCTTCATCCAATGCCCGACGAGGTTGTACTACCCCCCACTGCCGAGGAAGAACCTAAGACGCCTGAGGCTGGCGACGACGAGCGCACGGAGGAGCCCCCCAGCAACAAGCGCGCAACTACGACCACTGCCATGAGGGGGATGGCCCAACTCACTTCTGCAAGGTCATCCTTGCACCGAAGCTTGAGTACATCCCCATGCCCCTAGACTTCACCAAGAACTTTGTCGAGGTGCCAATGGAGTTCAAGCTCAGGAACAACATCGGCTGCTCCAGGAAGGTGACGGTGAAGCTGATGAACGGCATGGTGACCCTGGGTTAGGGTTGGGCCACCTACAAAGTCGTTCATCAGATCAAGATCGGCTACATGGTGATGTTCAAGCTCCTCACTCCCGACGCCCTCAAGGTCATCATCTTCAACGACGAAGGCATTGAGGTCATCAACAAGTGCGGGAAGCACGACGAAGCCTTAGCCACCAAGGACTAGGGCCGGGGCACCTCCTTCCTAAGTACTATCGAGTCTGCTTTGAACTGTTTATGTTTATGGTTTATGCGTTGAACTGTTATGAAGTGTGGTATTGTTTATCTGAAGTATGTTGTTAAGTAGTTGATCCTCTGTTACTCTGCTCTGCTTATGATGTGTGCTACATGGTTGTGCCGAAGTGTGCTGGTAACATCACCAACTAGCCAAAGAGGTTACCACACACCAGGCGTTGCATACAACCAAAGACCATGCCTTGGGTTTGTCCACTAACATGTAGGCAACCAAACACCAGGCAGTGTTGTTCAGCCCATGCAGGCAAGAGGGCATGCAGGCAACCAAACAACTTGCAGATGGTGCATTTGAGGCTGCATTTGCATAGCCAGGCTGAGTTGAGAAGACTATGCAATGTGGCTACTATTCACTACTACAACCAAACACGCCCTGAGGGTTCGGTGCGCGGCTATTCGCGGCGGAAACCCTATAACCCCACTCAAGGAGATCCTTACCAGTGACATCCTTGTGCATGGGAAAATATCGTATACTCCAACGGATTGAGTGCTCCGGCTGCACCCTCCTCGTCACAGTCGTTTGATACAGAACGTAGGCACATGATGCAACTGGAAAGCTCTACCCTTCATTTTTTACAAAAACCACCCTCATGGAAGTACAGAATAAGTGTAACGTCCCCAATCACCGAGCTCGATGTGATCCCCCATTTTGGAACAGAAAAAAAAGCGAACAGACCAGGGTTTCCAGCGCCAGCGGCGAACCTCGCCGTGTGCTGCGCTCCGGCGTATGGCGAACGAGCTCGCCAAGATATGGACGTCCAGCGGAGTAGTCGCCTTATTTCCGCCTCGCCATTCTCCACCTCGCCCCTCTCTCCCACTCCACCCGACCCGACCCAATCCGGCGCCTAGCTCCGCCATCCATCGACGTTGTAGAAGAGAACTCCGATCTTCAGGTATTTTGTGTGTTGTGATCCTGATCCATCGTTTCCTGTGTTGATTTTGTCAGATGTACCTACTTTGATCTTTACATTTTTTACAGGGCCAACTGAAGGAGCCAGCTGAAGGAAGAGAAGCTTCAAGCAAGATCTCCTTTTATTTGCTGACATGGCTAGCTGAAGGAAAAGAAGCTTCGGCCTTATATTCCTGAGAATACCGTTATTAGGAGAAGCGTGGACAGGAAAATCCATTGAACAACACCATCTCGCCATTTGGTAAGCTACATGTTATAGTTTCCTTCTTATTGCTGCAAGCAAGATCCGTTGTACGGCCATATGTTGATTTTGGATGATGAACATAGCCTTTAGTAATAGCATATTACAATTTTTGTAAACTTAACACACACAAAATCAGTGACACAAACTGGATCTCACTTTTAGTACTAATATTGGGCTGCCTACGGAACAACTTAGTCTCATTCTCCATGAAGTACCCAGACAACAGAACCTACATTACTAAAGAAATTATGATGAGAACAAATAACTAGTTGAAAAACTTGAGCATTACAAAAGGTTTTGTGGCATCGAAACAACAACTAAATCAAGATATGAATGCTAAAGTTGCTAAAAAAATTGTATAGGTAACCGCTTCTATATGAATTTCATGTCGGATGTCTGGTCTAAGGAAACTCAACTCTGAACCCTATCCGATCATACAACACTAATGAAAAAAATAGTGATTGTAAAATTTTAGCAACTTATGGCCTGATACTGTACATGAGTTCGAACAAATCAATCTACCTATTCAAGTACCTGGATGTGAAGTGCATGTTCGGAAAAGACCAGGATTCATCTGCCTGTACTATGTGTGCGACTAAACTAATTTATGGGAGTTCCCTATCTATTTGCTAGAACCATTTTCAGCACACTGTTCACTATTTTCCTTAGTATATATAAATGTCAGTGCATTCGGAAATTTTCTCTCTTCACTACTTCAGCATTAAACTATTTTTTAAACTGATTGTGTCGTCGCTCTCATGAAAAGCTAACTCTTAGTTGCCCCTGCATGTAATATCTAGCATTTTTTATCTGCAAAGAGTAGAGAATTATGGAGTCAATGGCAAGTATTACTCCAAGTGCCGGCTCAACTACAGCAATGGGACTTGAAGATGATGCCAACAACTTTTCCATGGTAATTCCTTGATATCACTAGTAGAAAAAGGGTCAAATGTGAGACACATTAGTCCCGGTTTGTAACAGAACCGGCACTAATGTGTCCATTAGTGCCGGTTCCAACGGCTAGGCGGGAGGAGCTCTTTATTACCGGTTCGTGGCGAACATTTAGCACCGGTTTGTGCCACGAACCGGTACTAAAGAGTGTGCTACTAAGGAAAAGCCTAGCAGCAGCGCGGGTTTTGGGCCTATTAGCAGCGCGGGTGCCCGCGCTACTAATAAGGCGCTACAGCTAACGTATAGCAGCAGCGCGGGTGCCACCCGCGCTACTACTACGTTCGTTAGTAGTAGCGCGGGTAAAAACCCGCGCTACTACTAACCCACGGAATTTTTTTTCGAATTTTTTGCCCGAATTTTAAAATTTCTGAATTATTTTAACCTCTAATCTCTAATCACCCTCATCGCTGTTCAATTTAATCTCTAATCACCCCTCATCATTCCAAATCATCTAACTTCCCGGACGGTCACCCATCCTCTCACTACTCCAGCCTGAGCACGCTTAACTTCCGGGTTCTATTCTCCCTCGATTTCAAGTCTGCACTTGTTGTTTTCCTGACAATAGTAAGATGTCGATCCTATTAACCCTCGGGAGTTTAGCTTGAGCATGAAGTCACACATTTCACTGCTTGAGTTTAAAACTATTGTTCTAAAAAACAATAACTATTTATTAACAGTAATATTTCTTGAATAACTAGTTTGACCATAGTTTGACCACAGTTTGACCAGATTTTGACCAGATTTCACCAAAATTCAAAAACACTGAAATAATTATTCAGTAACACTAATATTCTTGAATAATTAGTTTGACCACAGTTTGACCAGATTTAACAAAAATTAAAGAACAAACTTAAATTTGATGAATTTTTTTGCCTCCAGATCTTAAAAGCCCCGTAACTTTTTTCTGTTAGGTTTTTGAGGATTTTAAAAATGTTTAACGGGGTTCCCCCGGCTAAATTTGGATGTAACTTTTCGAGTAGATGATTTTTCATATAAAAAACTTTTTCATCCGAGTTAGTATGCAAAAGTTATGCCCATTTTTACAAATTCTCGAGAGATTTTGCAAATGAAGTTGAAATTCATATTTGCAAATTTTCCCAACAACTAGACCACATATCACATGGGAAACTTATTTTCTTTTACTTTTTTGACATTTTCATCATTTTATTTTATTTTTTTTAAACTGAAAAGGCAATCCACCGGGGGGGGGGTAGAGTTTGAAAATGGGACCACACCCCGCGCTACTGCTATGGCAGACGATTAGTAGTAGCGAGTGGTAAAAACCCGCGCTACTACTATCAACTTAGTAGTAGCGCGGGTTTATAACCATCGCTACTACTATGGCATGGTCCAGGGGACGGTAGAGACCACTTAGTAGTAGCGAGGGTTAAAAACCAACGCTGCTGCTATCAACTTAGTAGTAGCAAGGGTTAAAAACCTGCGCTACTACTATGGCATGTCCCGGGGGCACGGTAGAGACTGCTTAGTAGTAGCGAGGGTTAAAAACCCGCGCTACTGCTATCAACTTAGTAGTAGCGAGGTTTAAAAACCCGCGCTGCTAGTAAGTAGCAGTAGCGTGGGTTTTTAACCCTCGCTGCTGCTAAGATTCTATGTAAAGGCTTTTCCCTAGTAGTGGGTGGCAGGATGTAGTCAGAGTGGGGCCCCTCCAGCACCTTTAGTACCGGTTCGTGACACGAACCGGTACTAAAGGTCGTCCTATATAAACCCTTCGTCCATGTGACGCCCCCGATTCAATCGTACACTAATCATGCACGCAAATGTGTACGATCAAGATCAGGGACTCACGGGAAGATATCACAACACAACTCTACAAATAAAATAAGTCATACAAGCATCATAATGCAAGCCAGGGGCCTCGAGGGCTCGAATACAAGTGCTCGATCATAGATGAGTCAGCGGAAGCAACAATATCTGAGTACAGACATAAGTTAAACAAGTTTGCCTTAAGAAGGCTAGCACAAACGGGGATATAGATCGAACGAGGCGCAGGCTTCCTGCCAGGGATCCTCCTAACTACTCCTGGTCGTCGTCAGCGGGCTGCACGTAGTAGCAGGCTCCTCCAGTGTAGTAGGAGTCGTCGTCGACGGTGGCGTCTGGATCCTGGGCTCCATCGTCTGGTCGCAGCAATCGGCTAGAGGAAAGGGGAAAAGGGGGAAACAAAGCAACCGTGAGTACTCATCCAAAGTACTCGCAAGCAAGGAGATACACTACATATGCATGGATATATGTGTAAGGGGCCATATCGGTGGACTGAACTGCAGACTGCCGGAATAAGAGGGGGGTATCTAATCCTGTCGAAGACTACGCTTCTGGCAGCCTCCGTCTTGTAGCATATAGAAGAGAGTAGACTGAAGTCCTCCAAGTAGCATCGCATAGCATAATCCTACCCGGCGATCCCCTCCTCGATGCCCTGTTAGAGAGCGATCACCGGGTTGTATCTGGCACTTGGAAGGGTGTGTTTTATTAAGTATCCGGTTCTAGTTGTCATAAGGTCAAGGTACAACTCCGGGTCGTCCTTTTACCGAGGGACACGGCTATTCGAATAGATTAACTTCCCTGCAGGGGTGCACCACATAACCCAACACGCTTGATCCCATTTGGCCGGACACACTTTCCTGGGTCATGCCCGGCCTCGGAAGATCAACACGTCGCAGCCCCACCTAGGCACAACAGAGAGGTCAGCACGCCGGTCTAAACCTGTGATAGCCTGGCTTATTAGGGATGATATACTACTCATATCAATAAGGAATTCCTTCTTTTCTGGGAGCCCATTCGGACAGAACTCCAAAGTTAAGCGTGCTCAGCTCGGAGTAGTGTCAGGATGGGTGACCGACCGGTAAGTTGCTCCCGGGTGCGCACGAGTGAGGACAAAGTGCGCAGAAAAGACTAGTATTGATCTGTGGGGCCAGCCTAGATCCCGCCAGGAGTAACGACCACCGGCGGGTGTGTCCGGGGCGTTACAAGTTGGTAATCAGAGCCTTTCCCCGACCTTAGGAGCCCCCACTGTTTGATCGTCTTTAGTGGCCGAGTTGTGTCTAGAAAAATGTTTTGAGTCATTTAGGAATTATATATCGGAGAGTTTAGGAATTCTTTTTACTCCCCAGTCCCTTCGACCTTCTGGTAAGGCATCCTGACGTAGAGTTTTGACTCTTCTCTTCTCAAATTTCACTAAAAAAAATTTTAGGATCACGCGGGTATATTACAATCGTTCCGATGGTTTTATGATGACAACATTGTCTTGGTTGCCTCCTGACATTTAGGGGTTGTGGCAGTGTCCCGGGGAGTTGAGCTCCGAGGTGTTGTCGTCATAATCTTATCGTTGCGGTTTTGGAATACCTGAGTTAGTACGCCGACATCGAAAATCTCTTTTGTACAGTTGTTGGTGAGATAACCCTGATAGCCCAGTACTGAGGCGAGTGCGGGAGTATTGCCATGACTCGTATAACGGATGCTTTTCGAAGGTTGAGGTAGATGATTTCCGAGGATTTCTTGGTTATGTGTTGAAGGATGGATACATCTGGATCTAGGTATTGTTAGTTTGGGTGATATATTTTGTGTCCCCTGTATCCCCAACACCTGATTGCATAACCAGAAAGTTTCAGGAGTTTATAAGTGGGAATTCTTGTAGCTCTAGTATTTCTTCCGCAGATATTTGGTTTGTGATTGGGTAATCCTTACCAAGTATTTGTTCACATCCGTACCTTGTTGGTTTTATTCCATACCATGTTCTAAGTGTCTTCTCAGCTTTGGGAGTGTGATGTTTTACATTGGAATTCATTCGTTCATTCTTGTTCGAATGTTAATTGTGAAGACTATATGTTGCAATTTCGTTCCTTTGATTCAGCTTCAATATATCTCTGTCAAGATGCTAATGGATGTCACCCTCTTCAGGATGGCTCCACCAACGTGTCAGAATCCGGAACGCAATGAAGGGAATCAGGCTAACCCTCCGCCACCACCTCCGCCTCCGGAAGCTTGGCAAGCCCTGATGACTGCCACAAATGCCAATGCTCAGATTCTGATTCAGCTCTGGCAAGATCGCAACCAAGGGCAAGCTAATCAAGAGAATCAAGGCCAAGGGAACAATCAGCCGCATTTCGCTTCATTGAACCAGTTCCTTGCTAATCAGCCAAAGACCTTCAGCTACTGTGTCGAGGCCACAGACGCCGATGATTGGCTCGTGGACATCAGCAAGCATTTCGAGTGCAGCAATGTCAGACCTGAGGACTTTGTCAAGTTTGCCTCTTTTCAACTCAAAGATCAAGCTGCTGAGTGGTTCCAGCAATACAAAGATTCCAGAGGAGGTCGTGTGATTACCTGGGATGATTTTCGCCGTGACTTCAAAGTGCACCACATTCCAGAAAGTGTTGTTGAGCTTAAGCGTGAGGAATTCCGCAATCTCAAGCAAGGCACCATGACTGTCTATCAATACAACACTCAGTTCCAGAAGCTCTCTCGTTTTGCAAGGCAAGACATCCCTGATGAGAAGAGTATGATCTACCAATTCAGGCGTGGTCTCAGAGAAGATCTGCAACTTGCTCTCGTGCTTTTCAAGCCATTAAAGTATGATGAATTCTACAACATGGCACTGAAACAAGAAGCTGCTCAGCTCAAGTGTGAGGCATCTAAGAAGAGAGTCAGAGACGCAGTTCAGTCTTCTTCTTCTTCACTTGTGGCAGCTAAGAAACAGAAGTTCTGGTTGCCTCCTCCTCCTCCGTTCCGTCAGCCTTATCAACAGAAGAATTCAAGTGGTCGTGGATCTTCCCACCCACCCAACCCTGGCTATCAGAACAAGTCTCAGAATCAAGCTCCAAGGCCAAGTGCTCCTTACCATCGTCCGCTCTTAGAGGTGACTTGTAACAAATGTCAGCAGAAGGGTCACTATGCGAACAAGTGCTTCAACCAGAGGCGCCTTCCGCCTCCTCCTCCTGTGAAATCTTCCAGCAATGCAGTGGTCAAGCATAATCCTAAGTCTGCAAAGGTGAACATGATGAACGCAGCTCAAGCAGAGGATTCTTCTGAAGTGATCATGGGTAATCTTCCTGTTAATGATATTCCTGCCAAAGTCTTATTTGATACTGGTGCATCGCATTGTTTCATGTCAAGATCGTTTTTTGCAAAGAATGATTTTTCTTGGACTTACCTGGATAAACCTTTGGGTGTTATTTCTCTGGGAAAGTCAATGAGAGCAAACTCGATAGTTCCTGATGTCTCTATCAAGATGGGCGACTATAAATTTCTGTCTTCTCCAATGGTGCTTGGTGATTCTGATATTGATCTTATTCTCGGGATGGACTGGCTTTCTAAGCACAAGGCTCAGCTTGAGTGTGCTGCCAGGGAAATCAAATTGACTCACACTTCGAACGATGTGATCATCTATGCTTCTCGTGATGATACCATTCGGTTGTTTTCTCTCAATGAGAATGATGAATTGGAGGCTATCTCTCAGATTCCAGTTGTTTGTGAGTACCAAGATGTTTTTCCAGAAGAGCTTCCGGGTATGCCTCCCTGCCGGCCAGTTGAATTCGTGATTGATCTCGAGCCTGGCACAGAACCCGTTTGCAAGCGTCCTTACAAGCTTGGACCAGATGAGTTGAAGGAATTGAAGAAACAACTCGATAAACAAGAGCGTCTGGGTCTGATCAGACCGAGTTCTTCTCCGTGGGGTTCTGGTGTTCTTTTTGTCAAGAAGAAGGATGGCACGGACCGACTTTGCGTCGATTACCGTCCATTGAACAAGAAGACTATCAAGAACAAGTACCCACTACCCAACATCAATGAGCTTTTCGAGCAACTCAAAGGTGCTAAAGTGTTCTCCAAGCTTGACCTTCGTATGGGTTATCACCAGATTCGCATTCGTGAAGAAGATATTCCCAAGACAGCATTCAGAACAAGCTTTGGTTCTTATGAATATACTGTCATGTCTTTCGGCCTTGTCAATGCTCCTCCATATTTCACTCGCTTGATGCAACCCCTACATCAACGAATTTGTCTTGGTCTATCTCGATGATATTTTGGTCTTCTCCAAGAATAAGGAGGATCATGCCAAGCATTTGCGTTTGGTACTTGACAAGCTCAGAGAGTATCAATTATATGTGAAGTTCTCCAAATGTGAATTCTGGCTTGATGAAGTTCTTTATCTTGGCCATATCATCTCTGCCAAGGGCATTGCTATTAATCCAGAGAGGGTGTCTGCAGTTTTGAATTGGCAACCCCCTCATAATGTCAAGCAGCTTCGCAGTTTTCTTGGACTTGCAAGCTATTGCCGAAGATTCGTTGAGAATTTCTCAAAGATTGCAAAGCCTCTTTCCAACCTCCTCCAGAAGCATGTGAAATATGTCTGGTCTCCTGAGTGTGACGTTGCTTTCAACACTCTCAAAGAGAAACTTGTCACTGCTCCAGTTTTGACTCCTCCTAACGAATCCAAGCCTTATGAAGTATTCTGTGATGCTTCTCTTCAGGGCCTCGGTGCTGTGTTAATGCAAGAGAAGAAGGTTGTTGCCTATACCTCTCGCCAGTTGAAGCCCAATGAAAGGAACTACCCCACTCACGATCTTGAGTTGGCGGCAGTTGTCCACGCACTAATAACATGGAGACATCTCCTGTTGGGAAGGAAAGTGGACATTTTCACCGATCACAAGAGTCTCAAGTATATCTTCACTCAGCCTCACCTCAACCTCAGACAAACTCGATGGGTCGAAATGATTCAAGAGTATAATCCGAGTATTGAATACACTCCAGGCAAGGCTAATGTGATTGCAGACGCTTTGAGCAGAAAGGCTTACTGCAACAGCTTAATCCTCAAGCCATTTCAACCGGATCTCTGTGAGGCTTTCCGCAAGTTGAATCTTCAAGTTGTTCCTCAAGGTTTGCTTGCCAACCTCATCGTCTCTCCTACTTTGGAAGATCAGATTCGTGAGGCACAATTGTTGGATACCATGGTGAAGAAGGTGAAACGTGGTATTGAAAAGAGCATCCCCAAATACAAGTGCTATCGAGTTGATGACAGAGATACTCTTTTCTTCGAGGACCGGATCGTGGTTCCAAAGGGTGATCTTTGTAAAGTCATTATGAACGAAGCGCACAATTCTCTTCTGTCAATTCATCCTGGAAGTTCGAAGATGTACCATGACCTCAAGCAGTCGTATTGGTGGACTCGAATGAAGCGTGAGATCGCTCAATTCGTGAATGAGTGTGATGTCTGCAGAAGGGTGAAAGCAGAACACCAACGACCAGCTGGACTTCTCCAACCTCTTGCTATTCCAGAATGGAAGTTTGATCATATCGAAATGGACTTCGTGACTGGTTTTCCTAAGTCCAAGCGTGGAAATGATGCTATCTTCGTCGTCATCGACAAGCTCACCAAAGTGGCTCATTTTCTTCCTATAAAAGAGTCTATCACAAGAGCGCAGCTGGCAGAGCTCTACACCTCCAGAATTGTCTCTTTGCACGGCATTCCGCAATTGATCTCTTCAGACCGTGGCAGCATCTTTACCTCCAAATTTTGGGATTCTTTTCAGAAGGCCATGGGCACCAATATTCGATTCAGCACAGCTTTCCACCCTCAGACTAGTGGACAAGTCGAGCGTGTCAACCAAATTCTTGAAGATATGCTCAGAGCCTGTGTTATCTCTTTCGGCATGAAGTGGGAGGATTGTCTTCCTTATGCTGAATTCTCTTACAACAACAGTTTTCAAGCCAGCTCGGGCAAAGCCCCATTCGAGATTCTCTATGGCAGGAAGTGCCGTACTCCTCTCAACTGGTCTGAAACCGGTGAACGTCAATTGCTCGGCAATGATTTGATCTCAGAGGCTGAGGCTATGTGCAAGGTGATTCGTGAGAACCTCAAAGCCGCGCAGTCGCGCCAGAAGAGCTATTACGACAGCAAACATCGTGATGTGGCATTCGAGATCGGAGACCATGTTTACCTCCGTGTCTCGCCAATGAAAGGAACTCGTCGCTTCGGTATCAAGGGGAAACTTGCTCCGCGATACGTGGGTCCCTTCAAGGTCATCGGCAAACGAGGCGATCTAGCCTATCAAATTGAGCTTCCCTCCAACTTTGCAAATGTGCACGATGTCTTCCATGTGTCACAGCTTCGCAAGTGCTTCAAGACGCCTGAGCGCACCATCAACTTTGAAGAGATTGATCTTCAAGAAGATTTGTCCTATCATGAGCACCCAGTTGCTATTCTTGAGACAACTGAGCGCAAGACTCGCAACAAGTCAATCAAATTCCTCAAAGTGAAATGGTCACATCATTCAGACCGAGAAGCCACCTGGGAGCGTGAAGACCACCTACGTTCTGAGTATCCGGAGTTCTTTCAGTCCTAGATCTCGGGACGAGATCCTCTCGTAGTGGTGGTGTGTTGTAACGCCCCAGTTGTAACTTGCCATATTTGTAATCCAACTCTTGCCATTTCCGGCTATGTGTTATGATATTTCATCCGTGTTGGGTTTCCCCTCGTTTCGCATTTTTGTCATGTCATGCATTTCATATCATGTCATCATGTGCATCGCATTCGCATACGTGTTCGTCTCATAAATCCGAGCATCTTTCCCGTTGTCCGTTTTGCAATCCGGCGCTCCTATGTCTCCCGGCGTCCCCTTTTACATTTCTTCGTGAGCGGGTATTAAACTTTCTCGGATTGGACCGAGGTTTGCCATGCGGCCTTGGTATAGCTCCGGTAGACCGCCTGTCAAGTTTCGGGTCAATCGGAGTTCGTTTGGTACTCCAACGGTTAACCGGGTAACCGTGAAGGCCTCGTGTGTGTTGCAGCCCAACACCCATTCAAAACAGCCCAATAACCCATCCAAGACACTCCCATCTCCACCGCCGTTTGATCACGATCGCGTGGCCGAAAACCGCTCTCCATTTGGAGCTTCCTAGCCCCCTCTATGCCTATATTTAGACCCCCCCATTTCAATCCCGGGTAAGAACCACACTAACCCTAGCCCCGCACCCCCTCCGCCGCGCCGGACATGTCCGGTCGCGCCGGACGCAGCCGCCGCCACTGCTCCGGGCCAATCGGGCCTTGCCACGTGGCACCCGCCGTCCTCCGCGCCGCCGGCCCGCCTGGCCCGCGGCGGGCCCTCCCGCGCCGCCAACCGGGCCGCGCCCCGCACCGCCTCCCCGCCGCCCGAGCCGCGGCTCCGCCGCCCCGTCGACCGCCGCCGCGCCGTAGTCCCCATCACCGGCCTCCTCCGTGCGCCGCGCCGCCCGCGCGCGCCGCCTCAACCGCCGCCGACCGCCACCACGCCTCCTCCGCCTCGCCCGCGCGGATCCGGGCCGGAGTGCCCCAGATCCGCCTCCTCCGGGTTCCCTCCGGCCTTCTCCGGGGAACTCCGGCGGGGATCCGGCGAGATCCGCCGCCCGCCTCGATTTCCGCGCCAACGGTTGACTTCTCCCCCTCAAATATTTCAAAGTCCCGAGATTTTCATATTATCATCACTTGTTCATCGTGCCGTAACTTTGCATCCGTAGCTCCGTTCTGCGCGTATAATATGTCAGATTGTTCGCCTCGAAGAGTACATCATTTCGTTCCATTGCATAATTTTCATTTGAGGTCATCTTGATGCCCGAATTGCTGTTATAAGAGGGCTAGTTGATGTTAGTTGCTGGATCTTATCTGAACATGCACTTTTGTCATCTTGCCATGATTGATGTGTACCTCCTATGAAGTTGAGTCCTACATGAGTTTTGTAATATGTCATGTTACCTATCCGGAGTATTTTGCCATGTATTTTTGTGATCTATGTGGTGACTAGCACAAGCATGCAAACTAGGTCACTTGATGTTGCTGATTTCAGAGACTTAGTGATTTCACTGAGTCCCTGACTGTTGTTATTTTCATGCCATGTAATCATGTTGTTTCTGAGAGATTTATGCATAATTTGAGCATGATCAGTAAGGAAGTTTTGAACTTGAGTATTTTCTCTATCCATCCATGCCTTTGTTTGCAATTATGGAGTGCCATATCTTGAGTCAATCAAGCTCTACTTTTGCTACAAAATGTTGCTGGCAGATTGTTTACGTGTTATTCGATTTTGCCAAGCTTGGTGTAGTTGATCCTTGCATTATATGATGTTATTCTTGCCATGTCTAGGTACTATGCAATGTCTTCTTGATGTATGTATGCTTATTTTATCATGCAATGCTCTGTAGTGAGTGCATCGTGCTCACGAACATGCCTACTCGTTATCTGTTTTTGACATGTCCAGTTTTCTGCTAAGTCTGAAACCTGTAACGAAACTTGCTTAATTGACATGGGTGTAATCATGTTTTCTGATCCTTTTTGTCTTATGGTCAGTAAGGGACTTTTGTCAAGTTCTATGATTAGATTAATGCCATGCCTTTCTTTGCTATGTTCTGAACCTGTAGCATGTTGTTTCGTTGCTCTGAACATGTCATCCTGATGTTAGTTTTCTGCTATGTTGTTAATTTCACTAAGTCTGAGAACCTGTTATCTTGTGCACTTTTGCCATGCTTGTTTGGACCTGTTATGATGTGAACTAGCCGTAGCTCATTGTTCATCTTTTATCGTGCATCTTGTGTAGATTACTTTCATATGCTTTGTTGCCATTTTTGGGTGCAGTAGCTTAATTATTTGTTGCTTGCTAAGTAGCATCATGCTGTTAATGGCAGATTCGTGTCATTCTTGTATTGCTTGCCATTTGCAAACCGTGCTTCCGATTCCGGTGAACTTTATATCGATTTCAACCGAAATCACCTCACCTATCCAGTGGCATGCTTGGTTTGCCAAGATTATGCCCTGATCATCCTTGTCCTTCCGGAGCATGCATACGCATTGCATATCACCTCTCGCATATCATGCCATGTTTTGCATCATGTTGCTTGTCCATTGCATCGTGGTTGATATTGGTTCCTTTGCTTGTTCTCTTGTCTTGGGTAGAGCCGGGAGACGAGTACGTGGCCGAGGATTCCGTTGAGAACGCTTACGAGGACCAAGCTTTCGACAACTCTGAGACTCTTGCAGGCAAGATGACCATACCCTCGAAATTACTTCTATCTTTGCTTGCTAGATTGCTCGCTCTTTTGCTATGCCTATGCTGCGATACCTACCACTTGCTATATCATGCCTCCTATATTGCCATGTCAGCCCCTAACCATCCATGTCCTAGCAAACCGTTGTTTGGCTATGTTACTGCTTTGCTCAGCCCCTTTTATAGCGTTGCTAGTTGAGGTGAAGATTAAGTTTGTTCCTTGTTGGGACATGATCTTGTTGTTCCTTGTTGGAACATGTTTACTTGTTGGGATATCACAATACCTCTTATTTAATTAATGCATCTATATACTTGGTAAAGGGTGGAAGGCTCGGCCTTATGCCTGGTGTTTTGTTCCACTCTTGCCACCCTAGTTTCCGTCATACCGGTGTTATGTTCCCGTAGTTTGCGTTCCTTACACGGTTGGGTGATTTATGGGACCCCCTTGACAGTTCGCCTTGAATAAGACTTTTCCAGCAAGGCCCAACATTGGTTTTACCATTTGCCACCTAAGCCTTTTTCCCTTGGGTTCTGCAGACTCAAGGGTCATCTTTATTTTAACCCCTGGGCCAGTTCTCCTTCGATTGCTGGTCCAACCTAGAGCACCGTGCGGGACCGTCCCTTGGCAACTTGGGTTATGTTGGTACCTGTACGCTTCGCTTATCCGGATGTGCCCTGAGACCGAGATATGTGCAGCTCCTATCAGGATTTGTCGGCACAACCGGGCGGCTTTGCTGGACTTGTTTTATTACTGTCGAGATGTCTTGTAGTCCGGGATTCCGAGTCTGATCAGGTCTGCCCGGTAGAAGGAATATCCTTCGTTGACCGTGAGAGCTTATAATGGGCTAAGTTGGGACACCCCTGCAGGGTATTATCTTTCGAAAGCCGTGCCCGCGGTTATGAGGCAGATGGGAATTTGTTGATGTCCGGTTGTAGAAAACCCGAAGTTGACCTTAACTAAAACACATCAACCGCGTGTGTAACCGTGATGGTCTGTTCTCGGCGGGGTCCGGGAAGTGAACACGGTTGTTGGAGTTATGCCTGACGTAGGTTGTTTCAGGATCACTTCTTGATCACCTCTAGTTTCTCGACCGTGCTTTGCCTTCTCTTCTCGCACTCCTTTGCGTTGTAGTCTCCATATGCTAGTCGCTTGCTGCAGCTCCACCTCACTATCTTTTTCCTACCTATAAGCTTAAATAGTCTTGATCTCACGGGTGTGAGATTGCTGAGTCCCCGTGACTCACAGATATTATCACAACAGTTGCAGGTTCCAACGATGCCAGCGCAGATGACGCGTCCGAGCTCACTTGGGAGTTCGACGAGGAACGTGGCCGTTACTATGTTTCTTTTCCAGATGATCAGTAGTGGAGCCCAGTTGGGGCGATCCGGGGATCTGTTTAGCATTTGGGGTAGTCTTCTTTCATTTTGGTACCGTAGTCGGACCTTGAGTGTAATCTGTATGATGGATGTTATTTATGTACTTGTGTGAAGTGGCGATTGTAAGCCAACTATGTATCTTTCCCCTTTATTTATTACATGGATTGTGTGAAGATTACCTCACTTGCGACATTGCTTTCAATGCGGTTATGCCTCTAAGTCGTGCCTCGACACGTGGGAGATATAGCCGCATCGAGGGTGTTACAAGTTGGTATCAGAGCCGACCCTCGCGGTTACACGGATGGTTGCGGACAGGTGTGTGGTCATGTTGTTCATGACGTTTGTGACCCGTCGTGGCACCCGGCATGGCACATGTACCGGACTGGAAGCACAAACGTTTGTGCCAAGAGGGAACGTTCCTGTGGCCCGATGAGGACGTCGGTTCCTCTGAGTGGGGGTGTATGTGATAGCCTAGCTTATTAGGGATGATATACTACTCATATCAATAAGGAATTCCTTCTTTTCCGGGAGCCCATTCGGACAGAACTCCAAAGTTAAGCGTGCTCAGCTTGGAGTAGTGTCAGGATGGGTGACCGACCGGGAAGTTGCTCCCGGGTGCGCACGAGTGAGGACAAAGTGCGCAGAAAAGACTAGTATTGATCTGTGGGGCCAGCCTAGATCCCGCCAGGAGTAACGACCACCGGCGGGTGTGTCCGGGGCGTTACAAAACCTAAGCGCACAGGGGTCTGGGCCCATCGCCCTGAGCACACCTGCACGTTGCGAGGGCGGCCGGAAGCATACCTAGCCTAGTGGCGTTCTAGTCCAATCCAGCGCGCGCCGCTCAGTCGCTGACGTCACGAAGGCTTCGGCTGATACCACGACGCCGAGTGCCCATATCTTTCCCACGTAGTTTGTTAGTGCGTATAGACCAAATGGCCAGACTCAGATCAAATACCAAGATCTCGTTAAGCATGTTAATTATCCACGAACGCCGAACAGGGCCAGGCCCACCTGTCACCTAGATAGCCTCAACCTGCCCTGCCGCTCCGCCACAAAGATCCACACAGAGGGCCGTCGGGACAAAGGTCCTTTCAGCCCCCAATCCGTGAATCATTCGCGGGTACTCCTCGAGCCAACCCGACTTTGGTCACCACATGTATCATGTATAATGTATAGTATATACCCGTGATCACCTCCCGAGTGATCACGGCCCGATAGTATAGCACAGCAGACGGACAAGAATGTAGGGCCACTGATGGAAAACTAGCATCCTATACTAAGCATGTAGGATTGTAGGTAAAGGTAACAACAGTAGTAACAAGGACAGACTATGCATCAGGATAGGAATAACGGAAAGCAGTAACATGCTACACTACTCTAATGCAAGCAGTATAGATCAGAGTAGGCGATATCTGGTGATCAAGGGGGGGGGCTTGCCTGGTTGCTCTGGCAAGAGAGAGGGGTCGTCAACTCCGTAGTCGTACTGGGTAGCAGCGGCGTCGGTCTCGGTGTCTAGCGAGAGAAGAGGGGGAAGAAACAATGAATATTTAAGCAAACAGATGCATAGCGATGCATGACATGACAAGTATCGGTGCTAGGGGTGCCCTAACGTGGTAAGAGGTGATACCGGTGAAGGGGGGGAAACCTCCGGGAAACTATCCCCGGTATTTCGCGTTTTCGGGCAGAGGAGCCGGAGGGGGGAAAGTTGCGAGTTTGATAGGTTAGGGATGCGCGGCGGACAAGCGGGTTGCGTATCCGGATTCGTCTCGTCATTCTGAGCAACTTTCATGTAGAAAGTATTTTCATCCGAGTTACGGATTAAAAGATATGATTTTCTAAAGATTTAAATCATTTTCTGATTTTAATTATATATTTAATTCCAACATTATCCAAAACAGTGTGTGATGACGTAGGCATGACATCAGAGTGATGTCAGCAGGTCAACTGGTCGGTTGACCAGTCAAACCAGACAGGTGGGTCCAGTGGGACCCACATGTCATTGTCAAGGGCCTTAACAGAGTTTTAAAACTAACTAAAATGGGTAGTGGGTGGGCCCCCTGTAGTCAGTGTCTAATTAGGTTTTAGTTAATTAAGTAAATTAATTAGCAGTTTATATATTTGTTTTTATTTGTTTTATGGCATGGGGCCCGCGTGCCAGTGGTAGTAGCTGCCACGTTAGCGAAGTTGACTTGGTCAACGTGGCTAGTTGGGGCCGCCAGGCCCATAGGCAGCGACCCAGGGGTGGGGCCCGCCTAGCCACGTCGGCGGACGGTGTCGGAGAACTCCGGCAACCCAACAGAGGCGGCCCCTCGCCGGAGTTGGCCAGAATCGCGCTACGGGCCGCCAAATTGGGCACGGCCAGGCTCTCTGGAACGGCCTCTACGCGCCGCGTCCAATGGAGGGGAGCGCGACGGCGGGGGTGGCCGGAATGGTCGCCGGCGACGAGCGCAGCGAGCTGCAGTTCGGGAGCGAACGGGGATCGCGCTACGGGGCGTTTGAACGAGGCATGTTTGGGACAGAATTGACGAGCGCATCGAGGCGCGTCGAACGGTGGGGGGAACTTGGTCGGAAGCAGCCGGAAACAGCGGTGGCGAGCGACAGAGCGGACGCCGGAGTTCGGGCGCCAGTGGATCCAACGCTAGGGGCACGAGAAGGCGTGTGTGTGTGTGCGTTGGGTTCCTGAAAGCACCAGGAACACGATGTCGTGCCCACGCGAGCATGACGAAGATCATGGCCACGGCGGCGAGGCGATCCGCGGCGACGTGCTCACGGCAACGGCGACGGGGCAGCCTCGGTGCGCGAGGGGGCTAACGGAGATGGGAGGGAGATGGGGACCTCACCGCGCGGCACGCAAGTTGGCCCTTGGGAGTTTAGTAGCCGGAGAGTCGACGGCGCTCGTCGGAGATGCGTCGGGGATCGGAGGAAAAAGACGAGGTTGGGGCAGCGTTCGATGGTGCTCGGCGTTCTGCGTCTTGACGTGGAGGCGTAGTCGAGGGAGGCGGAGTGAGCAGACGCGTCAGAAGGGCTTGGAGGTCACGGTGGCCGCGAGTACTACGGCGGCGAGGCCATGGTGGCGCTCGGTTGCGTTGGGGAACGAGGGGGCGGGGTGTGGTGGATCTGGAGGGGAGTGGGAGGCGCAAGAACCGAGGTGAGCGTGGGGGTGAGTGGGAGGAGAGACTGAGGGGGCGCGGCGTGGCGACCTTATCCCCTCGTTGTCGCTGGCGAGAGGGTGCGGCGGGGACGCACCCCTGTTCCGACCCGGGTCGGGGGAACAGTGAAGGGAGGCGGCAGGGGGAGGCGGGCCGGTTCGGCCGGATGGGCTAAGTGGGCCGGCCTGGCCGGTTGCAGTCTAGGGGGCAGGGGCTGTGGTGTGCTGGTGGGTTGGTGGCCAGCTGGGCCAGTCGGCCCAGTGGGGGGAAGGGTTTTCTCTTTTCTCTTTCTTTCTTTCTTTTCTTTATTTTTTTCTTTTCTGTTTTATTTCATTTTATAGTATTTAGTCTTTTACTAAAAATGTGTTTGCTGCACCATAATTACCTTTGTAATATTTGGCGTCCACCGAACATTTTTGTTTTCATTTTTGAAAACTTTTATTGTCGACTTTAATTTTAAGTTTGAATTTGACGCGGTTTCGAATTATCCCGAGATTAGTAACAGTAATCGCAGATGACATGGCATCATTAGGAGGGTTTTACTGTAGCCAAATTATCCAGGCGTTACAAATCTCCTCCACTACAAGAAATCTCGTCCCGAGATTTAGGAGGTAGAAGAAAACAGTGCGGGGTATTCATCACAAAGACGATCCTCACATTCCCAGGTGGCTTCATCTTCAGAATGGTGCGACCACTGGACTTTGAGGAACTTGATCGCCTTCTGGCGTGTGCGGCCACTGGTGGAAAAAGGGCCTTTGGTCGCGGTTCGCAACTGCCATTAGTCGCGGTTGCGCAACCGCGACCAAACAGGCGGGACTAAAGGCTCCACCCTTTAGTCGCGGTTGCTTAAGAACCGCGACTAAAGGCCCGTCCACGTGGGCGCCAGGTGGCCGTCGGGGCGGAGGACTTTTAGTCGCGGTTCTTCTGGCCAACCGCGACTAAAGACCGCCGCAGGTTTAGGGTTTTAGCCCCCCCCCCCTAAACCTGCCCCCCACCCTAAACCTGTTTTCTGTTTAATTTGTATTGTTTTATTTCTTTTATGCTTTATTTTAATTTTGAAGGAGTTTCACATATTCTACGCTACTACATACATGCATATGAATGTACAATTTCAAACAATTTTGAAATTAGAACCAAAAAGAATTCAAGAGGAATATACAGTATATATTAAATATCATCGGATGACCATATACAATTTTGAACAAGTTTCCATACATAATTTAAGGCATATAAAGTTCTACGTCCTCGTAATGGTGTTCTCCTTTAGGATGGAGGACTTCCCTCCTGAACCATCCAGCTAGTTCCTCTTGAAGTGGTCGGAAGCAAGCTTCTGGACTAAGCATCATCCGGAGGTTATTCCTCTGAGCATTGGTATCACTCGGAACCCGCTCAGAGGTGTATCTCCGGATCATCTCACAGACATAGTATCCACATAGATTGGTCCCCGCTGGCTGAATATCCCCAGCATTCTTAGCCTTTGACTTTTTGAATTCTAGCTCTTTTTTGAATTCACCGACCTTTGTATCTACGAACCGTCTCCAAACCCTACGAGGCAAAGAAAATTAAATGAACAAGAGAGTTATTAGTTACTTGATATTAGGAAATGAACGAAATAGGCCGATCGATATAGAGCGCAAATGAATGAAAATAATTACTTCTGCAGCATTTTTCTCAAGTCGCCCCAAAGCTTTGGATCCATATTCAGAGAGTCGTGGATGAGACATTCTGAGGTGTCAACTTTAATTACTAGCAGAATCCAGTGGAACCTGCGGACACGATACATGCACAGTACGTCATGCATAACTCATCGATTAGCCGGCCACATACCATGCATGGAGTAAACAAAAGAGAATGTGCTCAAGACAGAAACACTCACCCAAAATGGTAAGGAAATAGAATATCACTTTTGAGTTCCTGCTTTGTAAGAAACTGCCACAGGTCCGCCTCCATGTCGTCGGGGTGATGCCGCAACACATATCCATTAACGATGTGTGGGTCAATGAACCCAACATCATGGATGTTCCTTACTCTGCATTCCTTAATCTTCATTCTGCATGTATAATAGCGGACACAACAATATAGTTAGGACATATATATAGTGCAGGCAATATGAACAAGATGGGGTAGAAATAAATCACTTACAGAACGTAGCAACTGATGATAGATTTGTCGAGCTCGCGCAGATTGAAAAGCTGGAACAATTCACTCAGATGAATTTGTACATAGTAATGTTTGAAGTGATGCTCATATCTAACTTCCGCATAAATATATTCGTTGGCGTTTTTATTTTTTATGTAACCCTTGTACCATTTCAGCAGACCTTTCATTTGTGGAGGTAGATCCTGTTCCTGCGCAGGCTCGACGAGAGGCCCATTCTTCACATATGTAATTACTACCTCCTTCACTGGCGCCTCATCAAGGCCTAACAGTTCACGAAGAGTAATACCTAAGTTGGCCGCTTGTTCTCTGGCACTCGTTGCAGTCAATCCAAGTGCTGCCGCAGCTGCTATGATATCGGGGTCATCCGGACCGGCGGCTTTCACTATAAGCGGGGCAATCGATTGTTTACTTTGTTCCCCGAGCTGGGCAACTCGTTTACTTTGTTCCGGATCGGGGTCATCCGCCCGCCCTTTCTTCTCCTTCAACATGAGTGCCTGCCTACGAAGTTCACGTGCATAGTCCTCAGGCAGATTCTTCGCGGCTTGGGACGGTGTGCTCAAAAATGACTTAGCCCACTTCTTTTGCTCATCAGAAAATACTGGCTTGGGCTCGGGCTCTCTTTTCTTCTTGCAGTCCGCCTTCCATTTCTCAAGATCAGCAGCCGCGGCCGCGGCAGTTTCCTCGGCACTATGTTCCCAAGGCCTTGTGGGGAGAGGCTTCAGTGATGGCTCCGGTACCTTTGTGGTCTTAGGTACATAAGGGTCCGGGTTAATAATCCAGGACTGCTTATGCTTCTTTGCCGGAGGTGGATTGGGGGGCGGCGTCTGATCACCCACCGGACGAGGACTGGGGGGCGGCGTCTGATCACCCGCCGGACGTTGTGGACTGGGAGGCGTCGGCTGACGTGACGGAGGTGTAGGTGAACCGCCACCACCACCACCGCCGCCGCCGCCGCCACCGCCACCACCACCACCGTAGGGGGGTGGACTTGTTGTCCTTGGCGCCTCGCCTGGAAACTTGATAAACTTCTTTTGCCATAGAATGAAATGGCGCTTGACATCTCCAAGTCTTTTCTCCCCTTCAGGTGTAGCAATGTCAATCTCCAGGTCCTCAAACCCTTGGACTATGTCCTCCACCGTGACACGAGCATAGCCATCTTGAATGGGGTTGTTGTGGTGGAGTGCTCCAGGTAAACATGGTAAAGCACTGCCGATGGCTACCTTCATGGACATGTTCCCGATAGGATAATACAGATGACATTCTTTCCTCTCCTTTATATCGTCCACGGGGTAGCGAGGAGGCTCCGGTGCAGTAATTTCGACCACCAGAGGCTCCGGTGCAGTAATTTTGATCGTCGGTGCATCTGCATCAGCCGGTGGGGCCTCCGTGGAAGCCACGCTACTTCTCCGCTGCTGGCTATCGAGATCCGCTGGATGATCTTCATGCTGCGCCCAAGCTGCATCTCTTTCGGCTACTAGTACACTCACGGTTTTCTTCATCACATCCATTTCCGATGCCAACCGCGCCACAACATCTGCTTCCCGATCCATCTTTCTCTTACGGCTTCTGTAACCGTACGGGTCATCGTTCTGGGGGAACCCTATTTTCCACGGAATGTGCCCCATGCCTCGTACACGTCCTCCGTGTTCAGGATTCCCGAGGGCTTTTGTCAGTGCGTCGTTCTCTCTGTTGAACTTGATCTTCCCCTCTTGAGCATCCCTCATTGCGTCAATAAGGGCTTGGGTGGGTTTCATTATTTTGCCCTGGTAAACACACTCCCCTGTCTCCGGGTTCAGCGTTCCCCCATGCCCGTACCACCAGCTTTTGGCCCTTGGGTCCCATCCCTCCGTACCTGGACGGATTCCTCGCGCCCTCACCTCGTTCTCCATCTTCTCCAACCTAGGCTGCCAAAGGCGATACCCTCCTGGCCCCATAATATGATTGTACTCCTTCTTAGCCGCATTTTCCTTATTTTTTTTGATATTTGAATGAACTGCTCCGATTTCTTTTGCTTCACAAATTCTGGCCAATCATGTTTCAGTTTCTCATATTGTCCTTTGAAATCCGGAGTCTTGTTCTGCTTGACAAAGTCATGGTTTAGATTTTGCTTGAATTTCCGGAATGCGTCGGCCATCTTATGAAGAGCGAACTGTTTGACTAGCCTCCTCCTCTCCTTGTTTTCCTCAATCTTGTTACCCTCCTCATCGAATTTGTTGTATTCCGGAGGTAGAACGAAATGTTCCATAAGCTTCTTGAAGCAATCTTTTTTTGTTCTCTTATCGACAAAAGTGAAACCAGCAATTCGTGCCTTCTTTGGCTCATTCCACTCCTGGACGATGATCGAGACGTTGTCTCTAACAACGGCTCCGCATTGGCTGACAAACTTGATGGCGCTCTTGCGGGGCTCCAGCGGCCTGCCGGTTGCACTGTCGACAACCTCGATGGTGCATGTTTCTCCTTGTTTCATCGTCTTGGTTGCGCCACGCTTTGACGACGTACTCGATTGTTTCGACGATCCGGCCGAGGGCTAAAATAAGAAAGAGACTCGCGCCCGTTAGTACACACATATTTATTCAAATCAGTTAGTTTGTATCACCAGAGGCTCAATGTATATATATACCTCGGCGCCGGAGGTGGTTGCTACTTCCATTTGAAGATCGTCGTTTATCGACGTTTGTTCGGCATCATCTTGCTGACGGCGCCCTTCATCTTCACCGTCAAGGTTCAGATAAGAAGAGACATCATCTTCTTCTTGTCCGGTCGGCACATATTGAATATCGCCGTTTATGATGCCGAACATATGTGCTTCACCGTCCGGATCATAGTTGTCCATAATCGGGTCAGCTCTATCGTCCGCCATTATGTCAGTCCTGAAAACATGTAGTAAAAACAAATTAATTAAGTGAAGAAGGGGGGCGGTGGCGGTGGCGGTGGCGAAAGGGCGGTGGCAAAAGGAGGGGGCGAGGAAGGGGTGGGAGAGGGTGTCGCGGTAGAGCGCGAGACGGTTTTCTGTTAATTATCAAGTTTTAAGTTACTTTTTTTCTTCTTCCTTTTTCTTTCTTCTTTCTTTTGGTTTTCATTTGGTTTTCATTTTTTTCTTCTTCCTTTTTCTTTCTTGTTTTTTCTTCTTCCTTTTTCTTTCTTCTTTCTTTCTTCTTTCTTCTTCTTCCTCTTTCTTCTTTCTTCTTTCTTCTTTCTTCTTCTTCCTTTTTCCTTTCTTCTTCTTTCTTTCTTCTTCTTCCTTTCTTCTTCTTTCTTTCTTCTTTCCTTTCTTCTTTCTTTCTTCTTCTTCCTTTTCTTCTTATTCCTTTCTATTCTTTCTTTCTTCTTCTTTCCTTTTTCTTTTTTCTTTCTTTCTTCTTCTTCCTTTCTTCTTCTTTTTTTCTTCTTCCTTTTTCTTTCTTCTTTCTTTTGGTTTTCATTTGGTTTTTATTTGGTTTTCATTTTTTTTCCTTTTTCTTTCTTGTTTTTTTGTTAATTATCATGTTTTAAGTTATTTTACCGTTTTTGTTAAACTAATTAACTAGTTAAAATTAAAAAGAACAAAAAAAAAGAAAAAAAAGAAAAAATTCCGGTGGCCTTTTATCTTCCTTTTTTTGTTTTTCATCTATTTTCCTTTTTCCTTTTTCTTCTTCCTTTTTCCTTTTTCCTTTTTCCTTTTTTCCTTTTTCTTCTTCTTCCTTTTCCCTTTTTCTTTCTTCTTCTTCTTCCTTTTTCTTCTTCTTTCTTCTTCTTCTGCCGGCGGAGGACGGCAGGGCCAGCGGGCGGCGGGCGGCGCGCGGAGGACGGCAGGCAGGGCCAGCGGGCGGCGGGCGGCAGGGCGTCGGGCGGCGGGCAAGGGCGCAGGGCACGGGCGGCGGGCAAGGGTAGGCACGGGCGGAGGCGGCGCTCACTGGGGACGGGGGCGGCGGCGCGCAGGGCTTCGGCGTCGGGGCAGGGCTTCGGTGTCGGCGACGGCGTCGATCGGCGTCGGGGCAGCGCTTCGGCGTCGAGAGAGAGGAGAATGGGAAGTGGCAAAACTGCCAAGTGCAGTATTTATAGACGCACCTTTAGTCGCGGTTGGGGAGGCGGACCGCGACTAAAGCTACCCTTTAGTCGCGGACCGCCACAACAACCGCTACTAAAGGCTAGCTTTAGTCGCGGTCCGCCACACCAACCGCGACTAAAGGGTTTTGGCGCCGCTTTCGTTCCCGCGCAGGAAGAGCCTTTAGTCGCGGTTGGGGAGGCGGACCGCGACTAAAGCTAACCTTTAGTCGCGGTCCGCCACACCAACCGCGACTAAAGGTCTGTGCTGGCACTGGCGCGGTGCGGTGGGATGTTTAGTCCCACCTCGCTAGCCGAGAGGCTTCGACAGTGGTTTATAAGCGCGGTTGCGCTCACCACTTCGAGCTCCTCTCAAATGCAGGCTTACGGGCCTATTCTGTTACTATGAGCCTATGGGCCTACTGGGCCTTCCTGTGGGCCTGAATCCTGGCCCAATAATGGGTTTCTAGTCGTATTCAGGCCGTGGTGGCCCAGTAGGTGGCATATTTTTTATTTTTTGCCTGTTTTTTGTTTTCATTTTTGCTTTATTTATTTTGTTTTGTTTCTACTTACAACAAAAAGCTTATTTATTTTATTTTATTTTGTTTCTAATTACTTATTTATTTTACTTTATGATAATTATTTTTGCTATTAAAGTTTCTAATTACTTATTTATTTATGTTATTAAAATCTTAAAAATACAATTATATATCAAAAAAATTAGAAAATAAAACTAATTCATTTTAAATTCTTGTTTTTCTTCTGTTTTTTTCTTCCTTTTTTCTTCTATTTTTTTCTTCTGTTTTTTTCTTCCTTTTTCTTGTTTTTCTTCTTTTTTTTCTTCCTTTCTTCCTTTTTCCTTTTTTCTTTTGTTTTTCTTCTGTTTGTTTTTTTCTTATGTTTTTCTTCTGTTTGTTTTTTCTTCTGTTTTTCCTTTTTTCTTCTGTTTGTTTTTTTCTTCTGTTTTTCCTTTTTTCTTCTGTTTTTTTCCTTTTTCCTTCTTTCTTCTTCTTCCTTTTTCCTTTTAAAATCAGAAAAATAAAACTAATTCATTTTAAAATCTTAAAAATACAATTATATATCAAAAAAATCAGAAAAATAAAACTAATCCCTTGAAGGTTTGACAAAAGGTTTGATACATCATTCAGTTCATCGACCAAATACAAAGTTTGGTACAATAAATTATTACACATCAATTCTTCCCTTGTGTCCGTGCTTGCTTACGATTGTGCCGTATCCATGGAGCATCCTCATCATTTAACTTAATGCTTGGGTCGGTGTTCACTTTGAAGGGCGGAATTTCAGCAAACATATTATAATCTTCTGACATGTCTGTCTTGTCCTCCACTCCCACGATGTTTCTTTTCCCTGAAAGAACAATGTGGCGCTTTGGATCATCGCATGATGTACTGATCGTTTTCTTATCTTTCCGTTTCCTCGGTTTGCTACTCATGTCCTTCACATAGAAAACCTGAGCGACATCTTTCGCTAGGACGAATGGTTCGTCAAGGTAACCAAGATTGTTGAAATCCACCATTGTCATTCCGTATTGCTGGTCCACCTTTACCCCACCTCCTGTTAGCTTGAACCATTTGCACCGGAACAAAGGGATCTTAAAGGAGGGTCCATAGTCAAGTTCCCATATCTCCTCTATGTAACCATAATATGTGACCTTTTGCCCATTCTCGGTTGCTGCATCAAAGCGGACACCACTGTTTTGGTTGGTGCTCTTTTTATCTTGGGCGATCGTGTAAAATGTATTCCCATTTATCTCGTACCCTTGGAAAGTCGTTATAGTCGAAGATGGTGTCTTGGCCAACATGTACAGCTGATCTACAACATCATTGTCATTCATTAAATGTTTTCTCAACCAACTGCCGAAAGTCTCCATGTGGGCCTTCCTAATCCAGGATTCAGGCTTCCCCGGGTTGTCCGAGCGTAAAATATTCTTGTGTTTCTCAAAGTACGGAGCCACCAAGCTGGAATTGGTCAGTACAGTGTGGTGTGCTTCAGTCAGAGAATGGCCGTCCATACATATCGTTGATTTCCTTCCGATCGTGCCTTTTCCACTTAGTCTCCCCTCGTGCCGCGATCGAGGAAGGCCAATCGGCTTAAGGTCAGGAACAAAGTCAACACAAAACTCAATTACCTCCTCATTTCCATAGCCCTTGGCGATGCTTCCTTCTGGCCTAGCACGGTTACGAACATATTTCTTTAATACTCCCATGAACCTCTCGAAGGGGAACATATTGTGTAGAAATACAGGACCGAGAATGAAAATCTCTTCGACTAGGTGAACCAGGAGGTGCGTCATAATATTGAAGAAGGATGGCGGGAACACCAACTCGAAACTGACAAGACATTGGACCACATCGTTCTGTAACCGTGGTAGATCTTCTGGATTGATTACCTTCTGAGAGATTGCATTGAGGAATGCACATAGCTTCACAATGGCTACTCAAACATTTTTCGGCAGGAGCCCCCTCAAAGCAATCGAAAGCAATTGCGTCATAATCACGTGGCAGTCGTGAGACTTCAGGTTTTGGAACTTTTTCTCCGCCATGTTTATTATTCCCTTTATATTGGACGAGAATCCAGACGGGACCTTCATACTGCTCAGGCATTCAAAAAAGATGACCTTCTCTTCTTTGGTCAGAGCGTAGCTGGCACGACCTTGAAACCATTCCGGATGCCGGTCATCAGGGTCTTTCAAACGTTGCTGGTCCTGCCGTGCTTCCTTTGTATCATTTGTCTTCCCATACACGCCCAAGAAGCTTAGGAGGTTCACGCAAATATTCTTCGTAACGTGCATCACGTCGATTGCAGAGCGGACTTCTAGGACTTTCCAATATTCTAGCTCCCAGAATATAGATTTCTTCTTCCACATGGCTGCGTGCCCGTCAGCTCCCTTCGGAACTGATTGTCCGCCAGGACCCTTTCCAAAGATGACTTTCAAATCCTTGACCATATCAAATACCTCAGCACCAGTGCGTTCTACAGGCTTCGGCCGGTGATCTGCCTTGCCGTTGTAATGCTTGCCTTTCTTTCTTACTGGATGAATTTTCGGAAGAAATCGACGATGCCCAAGGTACACGTTCTTCTTACAATTTGGCAAATGTACACTTTCAGTCTCATGTAAGCAGTGCGTGCATGCATTGTATCCTTTATTTGATAGTCCCGAAAGGTTACTAAGAGCAGGCCAATCGTTGATGGTTACGAAAAGCAACGCTCGTAGGTCAAATTCCTCTTGTTTGTGCTCATCCCACACACGGACACCAGGTCTGCCCCACAGCTGTAAAAGTTCATCAACTAATGGCCTCGATGTCGTTGCCGGGTTGCTTAGGACCTTGGATGAGCACTGGCATCATAATGAACTTCCGCTTCATGCACAACCAAGGAGGAAGGTTGTAGATGCATAGAGTCACGGGCCAGGTGCTATGGCTGGAGCTCTGCTCGCCAAAAGGATTCATGCCATCTGTACTTAGACCAAATCTTATGTTCCTTGCGTCAGCTGCAAAATCTTTGAACTCTCTGTCGATCTTTCTCCATTGCGTTCCATCTGCGGTGTGTCTCAACTCCCCGTCCGACTTACGGTCCTCTTTGTGCCATCGCAACAACTTGGCATGCTCTTTGTTCCTGAACAGACGTTTCAACCGTGGTATTATAGGAGCATACCATATCACCTTGGCGGGAACCCTCTTCCTGGGTTTCTCGCCCTCAACATCGTCACCAGGGTCATTGCCTCTGATCTTATAACGCAATGCAGTGCATACCGGGCATTCATTCAAATTCTCGTATTCACCGCGGTAGAGGATGCAGTCGTTGATGCATGCATGTATCTTCAGAACCTCTAAACCTAGAGGGCAGACAACCTTCTTTGCTTCGTACGTACTGGCGGGCAACTCGTTATTCTTTGGAAACATATTCTTCAACATTTTCAGCAAATTTTCAAATGCCGAGTCAGCTACACCTGCCTGTGCCTTCCATTTCAGCAAATCCAGTGTGCAGCCCAGCTTTTTCAGACCATCATCGCATCCGGGGTACAACGACTTTCTGTGATCCTCTAACATGCGATCCAAATTCTCCCTCTCATTTTCAGTTTCGCAGCGTCTCCGTGCATCAGCAATGGTCCGACCAAGATCATCAACGGTCTCATCACGTGCCTCTTCTTCACCTTCACCTTCCCCTTCACCTTCCCCTTCACCTTCCCCTTCACCTTCAGCATCCTCCATGAAAGTATCACCGAAATCAGCAAGATAGCTTTCATCGATGAAATCATCCCCTTCTTCATCTTCTTCCATTATAACCCCTCTTTCTCCATGCTTGGTCCAACAATTATAGCTTGGCATGAAACCGTGCCGAAGCAGGTGCAGGTGAACTTCTCTTGAGGAAGAGTAACCCTTCTGATTCTTACAGTCAACACATGGACAGATAACAAAACCCTTCTGCTTGTTCGCATTAGCCACTACGAGGAAATCTTTCAAACCCGTAGTGAACTCGCGGGAGAGTCGGTTACCGTACATCCATTGTCGATTCATCTGCATTATTATAATATAAAATATATAATTAACCATCATGCATTTGTTAAACTAACTAGCTATAAACAATAGAAATTAAACAATGAACAACACACATGCATGAAAGGTTCAAGTTGCTAACCGCGATCGAGGAGGAAAAAAATGAATGAGGAACCTCAAGTGTGGCTCTTGGGGCATTTCATCAAACACCTTGTGTGCATAAGAGGAACCAAAAGCAAACCTACACCCCCTTGTGAAGAGAAGTGGCACCAAATGGCTAAGTGAGTGCGCTGAACTGGTATATATAGGGGAGGAGCTTTAGTCGCGGTTGGCCTGGCCAACCGCGACTAAAGGCCTTTGGGCACCTTTAGTCGCAGTTGGCCTGGCCAACCGCGACTAAAGCCCCTCACGTGCACCAGCTGGCCACCGAGCGCCCTGGGCGCAGGCCTTTGGTCGCGGTTCGTCTGCCGAACCGGGACTAAAGACTTCGTTAGTCGCGGTTCCTACAGTTCCGCGACTAATGGGGCTGGACGGAAGCCTCTTTTTCTACCAGTGGGCGTTCAGCTTGGTCGAGAATGCGAACTGGATGCTCTTTATAGGAGAGGTCTTGTTGCAATTCGAGCACTTCATGATCCACTGCTCGGATTGGGTCCTTGAAGCAGCGTCGGAGTTGTGACACGTGGAACACATCGTGAACCTGAGAAAGGTCACTACAACAAAAACCCCCTTTTAACAACGCATGGCTACCAACGAATCATAGGTATGTGTTGTTGGGTCAACGTCCCACCTCCCACCTCCCATGATTTGCTAACCTCCCCGTACCCACCTTCACATTATCCACACAAAAAAAATCTTCACATTATCTCTACCTCCGTCCAAGTAGCACGGTGCCAATCCAAATCTCTTCTGTCCATGACCACACCGCCGCCACCACCTCTGATTCTGGCTAGATCCGGCGCTTGCTGCGCCGCCGCTCACCGGAACGGCTAACCCTCACTGCCCTCCCGGATCCCCCGCCATGGCGATGTCCTCCGTGCGGCCATGCCCCTACATGCTGACCCCAGCAATCCTAGTTGCCACAGGTCGCCAGCGCCCGCGCCTCCTCCGGTTTGTCGGCCTACTGCCACGCGCCACGTCTGTGCATGCGCCGCTCCAGGCCCGGCCTTTGTGGTGCTGCTCCGCCTCAGCGATCTCAACTCCGACGCCGGTGACAGTTCAGCAAGCCACTCCTCCTGACCCGCTATTCTCTTACAATGTTTGGTTCTTTGTGTGGCAGGCAAGAGCGGATTCTTTGTCGGCCATCGTGACGAAGATCGATGCTACCTTGATCGCTCATCCTCATCCACCGCCGTCGGCGCTGGCTTGCACCGGCATCAATGTCACTTCACTTCTGAAATCAGAGGATGCCTAGCATGACGGTTTGTCCTCCTTTTCATTCCTGCCTTTTGAGACTGTATCAGTATATAACAGTGAGCGCTTACTTGTGTACCTCTTCCCTCTCTTGCAGTACTACCACCATGTATGACTCTGATTGAAAACTCTGACAATGCAAAACATGGTGCGTCTGCATCTCGTTCATGTCTATGTATCTCATTATGTACAACATTGTTCATTATATGTACAGATCACACCGTTTTCCCTTATTATTTAATTTCAATGTATGATTATTTTTCATGCAGCTCGGCGTCTTTCCCTAGACCCCTAGAAAACATAACTGACGAGATGGCTATATCTTCCAGGTAATGATCTGCGCAGGGTGTTATCAAGCGGAGAGGCGAAAGACTTAAATGGTAGTATCCGAACATCATATCACTAGTGGCGTGTTGTCTGCTGGAAGCAATTCGCCTAGAGGGGAAAGGGTGGCCGTTGTACTGTAGGTGAGTATGATCGAGGGCGAGGAACACGTGGGTGGGGAGAAAACACTTGCAGCTAGGTTAAAGGAAGGGTTGAGTACGATTATAGGTGTCGGCCTCTAGTTTGCTGTCAAAGATGTGGTCTTGCAGAGAACCAGAGTACTGCTTTAATTCTCGACAATGCATCAATGCAATGCAAGGTATGCTGTGCTTCCAAACTTTTGTGGAGCGTTCACTACATACTAGTATTAATGATTTCCGTGCTCTTTTCTTTTTGCACGGACTTTTGCATGCTCTTTCAAACCATACTTCAGTATACTAATGTTTTGCTTCAATATACTCCGTTCGAGAACAGTTTGTTGGGATATGAGAATGAGTCAAGTCACTCTGTTTGGACTGATCTGTATAGAGCCTAATATGTTCCAAACCCCGAACTTATTCTTATACTGTAGGGCATCTCTAGGTCAGTTTTTTTTTGCCTAACAAAGAAAGAACTGCCTGCTCAAGCACTAGACGAAACTTTATAATTCCCTTCCTTATATATGAAAATATGGTTACTTTTTTTGCGGGGGATGGTTAGCTTATTTCTATCTAAACCATCTAGAACTTGAATGTAATGTGAACAGTGAGAACAATTACAATGTTAGTATTACTAATATATTAGGCCATAGTTTAAGATTTACAAGAACGCCAGATTAGTTATTTCCTCCCCCGCAATTTTTTTAGTTATTTCCTGATATATAGTTCTGAAAATGAAGTTGTCATGTCAAAAGTTTTGAACTATTTATTTTCATGGCTCGAGTATTGTACTATAGGTAGCGAGTTCGATGTTGAACTGCAAATTTAGAAGAAAAAGTTCATTCGAAGGTAGAAAAAATTATCACACAAAATATAGATTATTGGTAAAGATTTCTAGGCAGAACATTACGAGATGAAAACCTACAAAGCCACACAGGATAAGCACTAGCCCGTACAAAAAATGCACGGGTGAACGACTAGTACTATAAAATGCTCAAATCTGGTGATTTCACCAATATTTTTGTACATGGATGTTTCAAATAAAGAGCTACCTGGAGTTCGAGCTCTATGTTGCATATCTTGTTTAACTTTTTCTGAAAGATGCTTATAATACAGAAAACATATTAGATGGAAATTCTACCTCGAGTTGTTCATTGTCTGAGACTTCGGTTGAACTTATCGTAGGATACTAGAATGTGGGTTGCTTTAGACTTGCCTTGAGTAACTGGCGACAAATTACTCTGAAACCAAGTTTGTTAAAATTATCTACACAAACTATATTCCCATCTACCTATATAGGATGTTGCCAAAGGGATTTCTGTTGGTCTGCACCAGCTTTGTGGAACAAAATGCACACCTGAATGTAAGTTATATGACACAATCAGTTTACATTATCTTACTTCAAGGTTTCCTTTTGTGAGGTTAGTTCATGTTACTCTTGTTTATTTAGTTGGCTGGACAAATGGTCCTAATGTATGTTTGGCTTGCGACATATGGCAAAATAAAATAAAACGATTGAGGTGACAAATTTTAGGAGTGCCTAACAGAGTGGCATGCCTAGTCCACAGTTATACATTATTGTTAGAATTAAATCGAGCTTCTGCTAGCAATAAGGAACAACAAGGATTTGTCTTAATAATTTACAATACACTGAACAGTTGTGAGCCTTCCTTCAATAGATGATCGATCCAAGAATATTTAAGTGTTACATGTGGCTTCCATCTCCTCACACCGAATTTTCTTTCTGTTTATTTAATCTGTTGCAGTGGCGCTTTGCCAGTCCATTCCTGTAATGAACAATGGGCAGCGTGGTGGTGATTTGTCCTATAACAATGTCATAGAAGCGTCCGCAGGAAGTTCATAGAGAAGCTTGTCATCCACCATGAAGGGTGATGAAGACAAAGATGATGTATGTCTAAGTTGTTGATAGAAAGCTGGAGGATGGGGCTACTACAAGATAGTTTTACATTTACATTACTGAATGTCATTTTCATGGTCATATAGGAGATCGTGTAATGTCTTATTCAGATCTTGTTCCATGTAATGCAACCGAGTTGATTAAATATATGAAATATTTCTGCTTAGTGGATTGCCGCTCCTTGCACTATTGTTCGTAATATATAAAATACCAATAATTGCTCATGCTATGTACAGATGCATGGAAGCGCTGCACTAATTTTTAATGTGAAAATTAGTTTGTGTAGGGTAGTCAGCAACGTATAAAAAGTGTTGTTATGTTGTAGATATATATGTTGCAATATTGCAACGCTTCTACGCGCCGATTACCAACGCAATTATATGTGTTGTTGTAGAACCTTCCAACGCCACCAACGGCAACGGATAATAATCCGTTGGTGTAGACCATAGCAACGCATATATGGACATTAGGCAACGCAATGTTGCGTTGTTAAAGGGGGTTCCTGTTGTAGTGGGTTTGACGGAAGCTCCAGTTGATATGCCACTTTTCCACGCCTCTCAAGAGTAGTGAAAGGACCAATATAGCGGGGAGCTAGCTTTCCTTTGATCCCGAAGCGGTGAGCACCCTTCATTGGTGTAACTCGAAGATAGGCCTTTTCGCCAGGTTGATAGACCATGTCTTTATGATGACGGTCATAATTACTCTTTTGGCGTGACTGAGCAGTCTTGAGATTCTCGCGAATAATGCGGACTTGTTCTTCGGCATGTTGGATAATATCCGGACCAAAGAGTGGACGTTCCCCAGTTTATGACCAGTTCAGAGGGGTTCGACACTTTCGTCCATATAACACTTCGAAGGGGGCCATCTTCAGACTAGACTGATAGCTATTATTATAAGAGAACTCAGCATACGGGAGAGATTCCTCCCATTTCTTGCCGAAGGAAATAACACAAGCCCGAAGCATGTCTTCGAGAACTTGGTTGACTCGTTCAACTTGCCCTTGCGACTGAGGATGAAAAGCAGTACTGAATGATAGATGAGTTCCCATAGCTTCTTGGAAACTTGCCCAGAATCTTGAAGTGAATAAGCTGCCACGGTCCGAACTGATAACCAGTGGAATACCGTGAAGTGAAACAATTCTGGACATATAGAGAGTTGCAAGCTGACTAGCAGTGATAGTTTCTTTGACCGCTAGAAAATGTGCAACTTTAGAAAGCCGGTCAATGACGACAAGAATAGCATTATTACCTTTCTGCGATTTGGGAAATCCAGTGACAAAGTCCATTTCAACATGGTCCCATTTCCATTCAGGAATAGAGATAGGTTGCAGAGTTCCAGCAGGCCTTTGATGTTCTGCTTTGATTCGACGGCAAACGTCACACTCAGCAACATAGCAAGCAATGTCTTGCTTCATATTAGACCACCAGAATCTTTGACGAATGTCCTGGTACATCTTAGTACTACCAGGATGGATACATAGAGGCGTATCATGAGCTTCTTTCATAACTTTCTGAGTCATATCCAGGTTTTCCCTCTTACTCGGAACTACTAGGCGACCTTTGAAGAATAAGGTGCCATCATCAGCAACAGTGAAGAATGAGGGCTTTCCCTCTGTGAGAAAGCGTTTAATCCTCTCCACTTCATCGTCACATTTCTGTATCCATTTGATGGTGTCCACAAGATCTGGCCTAGCAACCAGCGTATTGAGAGAACCTTTGGGAACAACATGGAGGTTCATCTTGCGAAACTCCTTAGGAGGGGGAGCGAGTGCACCCGGAGGAACAATATGGAGGTTCAGCTTCCTGAATTCTTCAACAAGCGAGGGCTGAGCTTTGTGAACCTGGAGGTGGTTGCAGTAAGACTTGTGGCTCAAGGCATCAGCCATTACATTAGCCTTGCCTGGTGTATAGGAAATACCCAAGTCAAAGTATGCTACAGTCTCCATCCATATCTGCTGACGGAGGTTTAGGTCTGGCTGAGTAAAAAAAATACTTCAGACTTTGACGGTCGGTGAAGATCTCGCAACGATTACTGAGAAGGTAATGTCGCCACTGCTTCAGTGCATGAATGACAGCAGCAAGCTCGAGGTCGTGAACTGGGTAGTTCTCTTCGTGAGGGCGCAATTGACGAGAGGCATAGGCAATCACTTTGCGCTCTTGCATTAGGACACAGCCTAATCCTTGACGGGAAGCGTCGCAGTAAATGACAAAGTCCTTCTTAGTATCAGGTGGAGCTAGCACTGGGGCAGAAGTCAACTTGTCTTTGAGTGCCTGGAAGCTTTCCTGACATTTGTATGTCCATTGGAACTTGACGCCCTTATGCAACAGGTTAGTCAGAGGCCTGGCAATCTTGGAGAAGTTATCGATCAATCGACGGCAATAGCTGGCGAGACCGAGAAAACTTCCGACTTGCTTAACGTTCTTCGGAGGAGTCCAATCGAGAATAGCCTGAACTCGTTCAGGGTTAACGACAATACCATCCTTAGAGATGACATGTCCAAGATAGGTTACTTCGGGAAGCCAGAATTCACATTTGGAGAACTTGGCGTATAGCTGGTGCTCTCATAGCTTTTCCAGCACAAGACGAAGATGTTCAACATGCTCTTCTTCATTCTTGGAAAATACCAGGATATCATCCAGAGAAACCACGACGAACTTGTCGAGGTAATCCATGAATATATAGTTCATCAGGCGAGAGAAGGTGGCTGGGGCATTGGTTAAGCCGAATGACATGACCGTGTACTCGTATGAACCATACCGAGTCACAAAGGCGGTCTTTGGGGTATCCTCTTCACGAAGACGGATCTGGTGGTAACCCAACCTCAAGTCAAGTTTAGAGAACACTGATGAACCAGCCAGTTGATCATACAGATCGTTGTTCCGAGGAAGAGGATACTTGTTCTGAATGGTAGCTTGGTTTATAGGATGGTAGTCTTGGTCTAGTCGGTTTGTCCCATCCTTCTTCTTGACAAAGAGAGAAGGTGCTCCCCAAGGAGAGCAACTTGGGCGAATGAAACCATTTTGAAGAGACTTGTCGATTTCCTCCTTAAGCTCAAGGAGTTCATGCGGCGGCATCTTATAGGGTCGCTTGGCAATAGGAGTGGTGCCTGGTTTCAAGTCGATTACGAATTCGGCAGCTCTAGCAGGGGGAATCCCTGGAAGTTCTTCAGGAAAGACGTCGAGGAAGTCACGCACGATGGGAATGTTTTCAATGCCCTCGAGTGGTGCGGAGTTCAATGCATTCAATGCATAAAGCCGTGCCTCGGCATTCTGAACCAGACGAGCATTGTAGCTTATTATTTCATCGGAAGGGTGTAGCAGATGGACGGTCTTGGTGGCGCAAACGATAGAAGCCGTATGCGCTTTTGACCAATTCATTCCCAGAATGAGATCAATGCTACAAGACTTCAGCACGATGGGAGAGACAAGGAATTCCAGTCCTTCGATTTCTACGGGAACGTTGTTACAAACCATGGAGGTTCGACATTGGCCCGCAGGGGTGTGTACTAATAGTGAAGCATTCATGTCTTCGCTTTTAATGCCATGCATGAATGCAAAATCTTCTGACATGAATGAATGCGATGCACCTGTATCAAATAAACCGGATGCTGGTACTGAATTTACGAGGAGTGTACCCATCACGGTAGCAGGCTGGTCTTGAGCTTCGTTCAGATCAACGTGGTTGGCATGAACACGACCATAGGACTTGGCATTGTTGTTGCGGTTCTGGTTGCTTCCACGGCCAGTTGCTGGAAGGGCCAGTTGATTCTGGTTCTGGTTGCATTCCCTAGCACGGTGCCCTGGTTGTCCACACCTGAAGCACAAACCATTATTCGGAGTGGGGACAGGAGCTTGGGGTGGTGGAGCTGGAAGTTTGGGCTGCCTAGCAGGAGCAGTAGGCAGACGAGGTGCAGCATAGGACTGCCTTGGGGCAGGTGCATTCGGCTGGTACATGCTGTTGGGAATCCATATCTTGCGCTTCTGCGAGGACGGGCCCGAAGATGAGCCCGTGTCACGGCTGCGCCTGTGAGAGCTCTGGTATTCCTGCAGACCAGTTTCGACGTTGATGGCTTTGTTCACCAAGGTGGCGAAATCAGTAAAGTCATGCACTAGAAGTGCGAGCTTGATGTCGGCTTGAAGGCTGTCATGGAACTTCTCCTGTCTGCGTGCATCAGTTGCAATGTCCTCTTCAGCATAGCGGGACATGTCCAGGAATTCTCACTGATAAGCTTCAACTGTCATGTTGCCTTGGATGAGGTTGCGGAACTCACGCTTCTTCCGGTCCATGACTCCCTGAGGAATGAAGCGGGCACGGAAAGCAGCTTGGAAGTCTGGCCAGGTGATGATTGTTCCAACTGGCAGAGTGCGCCTGTGGCTGTCCCACCATTGAGCCGTGGGTCCCTTCAGGAAGAAGGAAGCAAAGGTGACATAGCTGGCAGGGGCTACATCAGCAGACTCCATCTCATAGGTGATGTCACGGAGCCAGTCATCAGCATCCAGGGGCTTAGTTGAGCTGCGGTACACACTTGGGTTGAGGCGAATGAAATCTTGCAGAGTTACTGTGTTTGGCTGCTGGTTCATATCGGGGCGAGGAAACTGAGCCATCATGTTCTCCATGAACTGGCAATTCATCTCAAGTTGTTGGATCATACCAGCCATGTACTCAGGCGGTGGTGGGAAGTTGCCACCACGACCACGACCACCTGGTCTAACCATCCTGCTAATATATAACAGGGGTAGTTCAACATTTGAGAATATTTGCAAAGACAAGAATAATTCAAGATGAAGCATGCATAATGAAAGCAGCACGATAGATACTACATAGTAGTCGGCATATCTTACAAAAGAGATCATGCATAGAGTTCGGTACACAGAGTTCAGTACATAGACTAAGACATCATAGGCGGCACGCAAGCTCGCGGCGAATGCATATAACACTAACAAGCAAGTCTACATCAGTCCCACGCGACACTGCGGAGGTAGCTGTAGCCTGAAAGCTGGTAGTGTGGCAACGGGTACACCACGTCGGCAACCTGGGGTCCGCAGGTGCTTTGATGCAGAACCTGACGCTCAAGTGGCAGAAGAGGACCAAGTGCGGGAGAGTAGCCTCCCACCTCCGGCCAACCGACACCCTGGTGCATCACGGTCCTGGCTGGGTAGATAGCAGAACGCGGCAGCTCCCCAGATCCGACAAAGGGGTGCAACGTCGTCAGAGCACGGTAGAGATGCTGACGAGTGGTGTACAACTCGTGGCGAAGAGCTCGGTTAGCTCGATCCAGCCCACCAGCATGCCGAACAAGGTTCTGATGGTAGAAGGGCTCGCGGGTGACAGTGGAGTAGGCAGCAGTGTAGTAACCCTCCGCACCGATATCAGATGCGATAGCAATGTGCCTGAAGGGGGAGGTGTCCAACTCCCGGTACTCCCTACGAAGGCGTGTCAGAGCAGCATAGGCAGCATCGTGAACTGCCATATCGATGGTCACTCCAACACCATAAGCGGTGTGCAGCGCAGTAGTGGAGTCATACTCCCGAGAGTAGAGGTGGACGGTGGCACGGTACTGCTCCTGGTTAAAGTCCTGGTACTCCTCGGAGACGGTGTACTCGGGGTGCCAGCGATAACCTAGATAGGTAATCATCTCAGCTAGCACGGCCGGTGATCCCGAGGCACCAATGGCCGCCGTCTGGCGCACGACCTGCCTCGTGGGTTTCATCTGAAAACAAAGATGTTTCAAAGGAGTCAAATGACAGTGTGGAAACTGTTCAAAATACTATTCTAAGGAATAACTATGGCTTTTATCCAACTTTGGGGTGAATGTCGTAACGGGATCCTAGTGTCAGAGTTAGTAAATTCGTTTAACCCGAGTAGAAGAGACTCCAGAGTCCTAGAGTAAAGGTCGAGGAGTAAAAGATCCTAGTACCACCCGATGGCGACGTGGGCCCGTAAGGCACACAGCCAAGTTAGTAAAAGTTTTTGCAATGTCTAGACTCGACTTTGGCCAAGGAGTGTGGAAGGGGGATTCCTACAGGCAGTCGGCTCTGATACCAACTTGTGACGCCCCCAATTCAATCATACACTAATCATGCACGCAAATGTGTACGATCAAGATCAGGGACTCACGGGAAGATATCACAACACAACTCTACAAATAAAATAAGTCATACAAGCATCATAATACAAGCCAGGGGCCTCGAGGGCTCGAATACAAGTGCTCGATCATAGACGAGTCAGCGGAAGCAACAATATCTGAGTACAGACATAAGTTAAACAAGTTTGCCTTAAGAAGGCTAGCACAAACGGGGATACAGATCGAACGAGGCACATGCCTCCTGCCTGGGATCCTCCTAACTACTCCTGGTCGTCGTCAGCGGGCTGCACGTAGTAGTAGGCTCCTCCAGTGTAGTAGGAGTCATGGTCGACGGTGGCGTCTGGATCCTGGGCTCCATCGTCTGGTCGCAGCAATCGGGTAGAGGAAAGGGGAAAAGGGGGAAACAAAGCAACCGTGAGTACTTATCCAAATTACTCGCAAGCAAGGAGCTACACTACATATGCATGGATATATGTGTAAGGGGCCATATCGGTGGACTAAACTGCAGAATGCCGGAATAAGAGGGGGGTATCTAATCCTGTCGAAGACTACGCTTCTGGCAGCCTCCGTCTTGCAGCATATAGAAGAGAGTAGACTGAAGTCCTCCAAGTAGCATCGCATAGCATAATCCTACCCGGCGATCCCCTCCTCGATGCCCTGTTAGAGAGCGATCACCGGGTTGTATCTGGCACTTGGAAGGGTGTGTTTTATTAAGTATCCGGTTCTAGTTGTCATAAGGTCAAGGTACAACTCCGGGTCGTCCTTTTACCGAGGGACACGGCTATTCGAATAGATTAACTTCCCTGCAGGGGTGCACCACATAACCCAACACGCTTGATCCCATTTGGCCGGACACACTTTCCTGGGTCATGCCCAGCCTCAGAAGATCAACACGTTGCAGCCCCACCTAGGCACAACAGAGAGGTCAGCACGCCGGTCTAAACCTAAGCGTGCAGGGGTCTGGTCCCATCGCCCTGAGCACACCTGCACGTTGCGAGGGCGGCCGGAAGCAGACCTAGCCTAGTGGTGTTCCAGTCCAATTCGGCGCGCGCCGCTCAGTCGCTGACGTCACGAAGGCTTCGGCTGATACCACGACGCCGAGTGCCCATATCTTTCCCACGTAGTTTGTTAGTGCGTATAGACCAAATGGCCAGACTCAGATCAAATACCAAGATCTTGTTAAGCGTGTTAATTATCCACGAACGCCGAACAGGGCCAGGCCCACCTCTCACCCAGGTAGCCTCAACCTGCCCTGCCGCTCCGCCACAAAGATCCACACAGAGGGCCATCGGGACAAAGGTCCTTTCAGCCCCCAATCCGTGAATCACTCGCGGGTACTCCTCGAGCCAACCCGACTTTGGTTACCACATGTATCATGTATAATGTATAGTATATACCCGTGATCACCTCCCGAGTGATCACGGCCCGATAGTATAGCATAGCAGACGGACAAGAATGTAGGGCCACTGATGGAAAACTAGCATCCTATACTAAGCATGTAGGATTGCAGGTAAAGGTAACAACAGTAGTAACAAGGACAGGCTATGCATCAGGATAGGAATAACGGAAAGCAGTAACATGATACACTACTCTAATGCAAGCAGTATAGATCAGAGTAGGCAATATCTGGTGATCAAGGGGGGGGGCTTGCCTGGTTGCTCTGGCAAGAGAGAGGGGTCGTCAACTCTGTAGTCGTACTGGGTAGCAGCGGCGTCGGTCTCGGTGTGTAGCGAGAGAAGAGGGGGAAGAAACAATGAATATTTAAGCAAACAGATGCATAGCGATGCATGACATGACAAGTATCGGTGCTAGGGGTGCCCTAACACGGTAAGAGGTGATACCAGTGAAGGGGGGAAACCTCCGGGAAAGTATCCCCGGTATTTCGCGTTTTCGGGCAAAGGAGCCGGAGGGGGGGAAGTTCGAGTTCGATGGGTTAGTGATGCGCGGCGGACGAACGTGTTGCGTATCCGGATTTGTCTCGTCGTTCTGAGCAACTTTCATGTAGAAAGTATTTTCATCCGAGTTACGGATTAAAAGATATGATTTTCTAAAGACTTAAATCATTTTTTGATTTTAATTATATATTTAATTCCAACATTATCCAAAACAGTGTGTGATTACGTAGGCATGACATCAGAGTGATGTCAGCAGGTCAACTAGTCGGTTGACAAGTCAAACCAGACAGGTGGGTCCAGTGGGACCCACATGTCATTGTCAAGGGCCTTAACAGAGTTTTAAAACTAACTGAAATGGGTTAATTAGTGGGTGGGCCCCCTGTAGTCAGTGTCTAATTAGGTTTTAGTTAATTAACTAAATTAATTAGGAGTTTATTTACTTGTTTTATGGCATGGGGCCCGCCTGTCAGTGGTAGTAGCTGCCACGTCAGCGAAGTTGACTTGGTCAACGTGGCCAGTTGGGGGCCCTAGGCGCACAGGCAGCGACCCAGGGGTGGGGCCCGCCTAGCCACGTCGGCGGACGGTGCCGGAGCGACTCCGGCGACCCAACAGAGGCGACCCCTCGCCGGAGTTGGCCGGAATCGCGCTATGGGGCACCAAATCGGGCGCGGCCAGGCTCTCTGGAACGGCGTCTACGCGCCGCGTCCAATGGAGGGGAGCGCGACGACGGGGGTTGCCGGAATGGTCGCCGGCGACGAGCGCAGCGAGCTGCAGTTCGGGAGCGAACGGGGATCGCGCTACGGGGTGTTTGAAAGAGGCATGTTTGGGACCGAATTGACGAGCGCGTAGAGGCGCGTCGAACGGTGGAGGGAACTTGGCTGGAAGCAGCTGGAAACAGCGGTGGCGAGCGGCGGAGCGGACGCCGGAGTTCGGGCACCAGTGGATCCAACGCTAGGGGGCACGGGAAGGCATGTGTGTGTGTGCGTTGGGTTCCTGGAAGCACCAGGAACACGATGTCGTGCCCACGCGAGCACGACGGAGATCATGGCCATGGCGGCGAGGCGATCCGCGGCGACGTGCTCACGGCAACAGCGACGGGGCAGCCTCGGTGCGCGAGGGGGCTAACGGAGATGGGCGGGAGATGGGGAGCTCACTGTGCGGCACGCAAGTTGGCCCTTGGGAGTTTAGTAGCCGGAGAGTCGACGGCGCTCGTCGGAGATGCGTCGGGGATCCGAGGAAGAAGTTGAGGTTGGGGCTGCGTTCAATGGTGCTCGGCGTCCTGCGTCTTGACGTGGAGGCGTAGTCGAGGGAGGCGGAGCGAGCAGACGCGTCGGAAGGGCTTGGAGGTCGCGGTGGCCGCGAGTACTACGGCGGCGAGGCCATGGTGGCGCTCGGTTGCGGTGGGGAACGAGGGGCGAGGTGCGGTGGATCTGGAGGGGAGTGGGAGGCGCAAGAACCGAGGTGAGCATGGGGGCGAGTGGGAGGAGAGACCGAGGGGGCGCGGCGTGGCGACCTTATCCCCTCGTCGTCGCCGGCGAGAGGGTGCGGCGGGGACGCGCCCCTGTTCCGACCCGGTCGGGGGAACAAGGAAGGGAGGCGGCAGGGGAGGCGGGCCGGTTCGGCCGGATGGGCCAGGTGGGCCGGCTTGGCCGGTTGCGGTCCAGGGGGCAGGGGCTGTGGTGTGCTGGTGGGTTGGTGGCCAGCTGGGCCAGTCGGCCCAGTGGGGGGAAGGGTTTTCTCTTTCTCTTTCTTTCTTTCTTTTCTTTATTTTTTTCTTTTCTGTTTTATTTCGTTTTAAAGTATTTAGTCTTTTACTAAAAATGTGTTTGCTGCACCATAATTACCTTTGTAATATTTGGCGTCCACCGAACATTTTTGTTTCAATTTTTGAAAACTTTTATTGTCGACTTTAATTTTAAGTTTGAATTTGACGTGGTTTTGAATTATGCCGAGATTAGTAACAGTAATCGCATATGACATGGCATCATTAGGAGAGTTTTACTGCAGCCAAATTATCCGGGCGTTACAAATCTCCTCCACTACAAGAAATCTCGTCCCGAGATTTAGGAGGTAGAAGAAAACAGTGCGGGGTATTCATCACGAAGACGATCCTCACGTTCCCAGGTGGCTTCATCTTCAGAATGGTCCGACCACTGGACTTTGAGGAACTTGATCGCCTTCTGGCGTGTGCGGCGTTCAGCTTGGTCGAGAATGCGAACTGGATGCTCTTTATAGGAGAGGTCCTGTTGCAATTCGAGCACTTCATGATCCACTGCTCGGATTGGGTCCTTGAAGCAGCGTCGGAGTTGTGACACGTGGAACACATCGTGAACCTGAGAAAGGTTTGACGGAAGCTCCAGTTGATATGCCACTTTTCCACGCCTCTCGAAAATAGTGAAAGGACCAATATAGCGGGGAGCTAGCTTTCCTTTGATCCCGAAGCGGTGATCACCCTTCATTGGTGTAACTCGAAGATAGGCCTTTTCGCCAGGTTGATAGACCATGTCTTTATGATGACGGTCATAATTACTCTTTTGGCGTGACTGAGCAGTCTTGAGATTCTCGCGAATAATGCGGACTTGTTCTTTGGCATGTTGGATAATATCCGGACCAAAGAGTGGACGTTCCCTAGTTTCTGACCAGTTCAGAGGGGTTCGACACTTTCGTCCATATAACACTTTGAAGGGGGCCATCTTCAGACTAGCCTAATAGCTATTATTATAAGAGAACTCAGCATACGGGAGAGATTCCTCCCATTTCTTGCCGAAGGAAATAACACAAGCCCGAAGCATGTCTTCGAGAACTTGGTTGACTCGTTCAACTTGCCCTTGCGACTGAGGATGAAAAGCAGTACTGAATGATAGATGAGTTCCCATAGCTTCTTGGAAACTTGCCCAGAATCTTGAAGTGAATAAGCTGCCACGGTCCGAACTGATAACCAGTGGAATACCGTGAAGTGAAACAATTCTGGACATATAGAGAGTTGCAAGCTGACTAGCAGTGATAGTTTCTTTGACCGCTAGAAAATGTGCAACTTTAGAAAGCCGGTCAATGACGACAAGAATAGCATTATTACCTTTCTGTGATTTGGGAAATCCAGTGACAAAGTCCATTTCAACATGGTCCCATTTCCATTCAGGAATAGAGATAGGTTGTAGAGTTCCAGCAGGCCTTTGATGTTCTGCTTTGATTCGACGGCAAACGTCACACTCAGCAACATAGCGAGCAATGCCTTGCTTCATATTAGACCACCAGAATCTTTGACGAATGTCCTGGTACATCTTAGTACTACCAGGATGGATACATAGAGGCGTATCATGAGCTTCTTTCATAACTTTCTGAGTCATATCCAGGTTTTCCCTCTTACTCGGAACTACTAGGAGACCTTTGAAGAATAAGGTGCCATCATCAGCAACAGTGAAGAATGAGGGCTTTCCCTCTGGGAGAAAGCGTTTAATCCTCTCCACTTCATCGTCACATTTCTGTATCCATTTGATGGTGTCCACAAGATCTGGCCTAGCAACCAGCGTATTGAGAGAACCTTTGGGAACAACATGGAGGTTCATCTTGCGAAACTCCTTAGGAGGGGGAGCGAGTGCACCCGGAGGAACAATATGGAGTTTCAGCTTCCTGAATTCTTCAACAAGCGAGGGCTGAACTTCTTGAACCTGGAGGTGGTTGCAGTAAGACTTGCGGCTCAAGGCATCAGCCATTACATTAGCCTTGCCTAGTGTATAGGAAATACCCAAGTCAAAGTCTGCTACAGTCTCCATCCATCTCTGCTGACGGAGGTTCAGGTCTGGCTGAGTAAAAAAATACTTCAGACTTTGACGGTCGGTGAAGATCTCGCAACGATTACTGAGAAGGTAATGTCGCCACTGCTTCAGTGCATGAATGACAGCAGCAAGCTCGAGGTCGTGAACTGGGTAGTTCTCTTCGTGAGGGCGCAATTGACGAGAGGCATAGGCAATCACTTTGCGCTCTTGCATTAGGACACAGCCTAATCCTTGACGGGAAGCGTCGCAGTAAATGATAAAGTCCTTCTTAGTATCAGGTGGAGCTAGCACTGGGGCAGAAGTCAACTTGTCTTTGAGTGCCTGGAAGCTTTCCTGACATTTGTATGTCCATTGGAACTTGACGCCCTTATGCAACAGGTTAGTCAGAGGCCTGGCAATCTTGGAGAAGTTCTCGATCAATCGACGGCAATAGCTGGCGAGACCGAGAAAACTTCCGACTTGCTTAACGTTCTTCGGAGGAGTCCAATCGAGAATAGCCTGAACTCGTTCAGGGTTAACGGCAATACCATCCTTAGAGATGACATGTCCAAGATAGGTTACTTCGGGAAGCCAGAATTCACATTTGGAGAACTTGGCGTATAGCTGGTGCTCTCGTAGCTTTTCCAGCACAAGACGAAGATGTTCAGCATGCTCTTCTTCGTTCTTGGAAAATACCAGGATATCATCCAGATAAACCACGACGAACTTGTCGAGGTAATCGATGAATATATAGTTCATCAGGCGAGAGAAGGTGGCTGGGGCATTGGTTAAGCCGAATGACATGACCGTGTACTCGTATGAACCATACCGAGTCACGAAGGCGGTCTTTGGGATATCCTCTTCACGAACACGGATTTGGTGGTAACCCGACCTCAAGTCAAGTTTAGAGAACACTGATGAACCAGCCAGTTGACCATACAGATCGTTGATCCGAGGAAGAGGATACTTGTTCTGAATAGTAGCTTGGTTTATAGGACGGTAGTCTTGAACCAGTCGGTTTGTCCCATCCTTCTTCTTGACAAAGAGAGAAGGTGCTCCCCAAGGAGAGAAACTTGGGCGAATGAAACCATTTTGAAGAGACTTGTCGATTTCCTCCTTAAGCTCAAGGAGTTCATGCGGCGGCATCTTATAGGGTCGCTTGGCAATAGGAGTGGTGCCTGGTTTCAAGTCGATGACGAATTCGACAGCTCTAGCAGGGGGAATCCCTGGAAGTTCTTCAGGAAAGACGTCGAGGAAGTCACACACGATGGGAATGTTTTCAATGCCCTCGAGTGGTGCGTAGTTCAATGCATTCAATGCATAAAGCCGTGCCTCGGCATTCTGAACCAGACGAGCATTGTAGCTTATTATTTCATCGGAAGGGTGTAGCGGATGGACGGTCTTGGGGGCGCAAATGATAGAAGCCATATGCGCTTTTAACCAATTCATTCCCAGAATGAGATCAATGCTACAGGACTTCAGCACGATGGGAGAGACAAGGAATTCCAGTCCTTCGATTTCTACGGGAACGTTGTTACAAACCATGGAGGTTCGACATTGGCCCGCAGGGGTGTGTACTAATAGTGAAGCATTCATGTCTTCACTTTTAATGCCATGCATGAATGCAAAATCTTCTGACATGAATGAATGTGATGCACCTGTATCAAATAAAACGGATGCTGGTACTGAATTTACGAGGAGTGTACCCATCACGGTAGCAGGCTGGTCTTGAGCTTCGTTCAGATCAACGTGGTTGGCATGAACACGACCATAGGACTTGGCATTGTTGTTGCGGTTCTAGTTGCTTCCACGGCCAGTTGCTGGAAGGGCCAGTTGATTCTGGTTCTGGTTGCATTCCCTAGCACGGTGCCCTGGTTGTCCACACCTGAAGCACAAACCATTATTCGGAGTGGGGACAGGAGCTTGGGGTGGTGGAGCTGGAAGTTTGGTCTGCCTAGCAGGAGCAGTAGGCAGACGAGGTGCAGCATAGGACTGCCTTGGGGCAGGTGCATTCGGCTGGTACATGCTGTTGGGAATCCATATCTTGCGCTTCTGCGAGGACGGGCCCGAAGATGAGCCCGTGTCACGGCTGCGCCTGTGAGAGCTCTGGTATTCCTGCAGACCAGTTTCGACGTTGATGGCTTTGTTCACCAAGGTGGCGAAATCAGTAAAGTCATGCACTAGAAGTGCGAGCTTGATGTCGGCTTAAAGGCCGTCACGGAACTTCTCCTGCCTGCGTGCATCAGTTGCAATGTCCTCTTCAGCATAGCGGGACAAGTCCAGAAATTCTCGCTGATAAGCTTCAACTGTCATGTTGCCTTGGATGAGGTTGCGGAACTCACGCTTCTTCCGGTCCATGACTCCCTGAGGAATGAAGCGGGCACGGAAAGCAGCTTGGAAGTCTGGCCGGGTGATGATTGTTCCAACTGGCAGAGTGCGCCTGTGGCTGTCCCACCATTGAGCTGCGGGTCCCTTCAGGAAGAAGGAAGCAAAGGTGACATAGCTGGCAGGGGCTACATCAGCAGACTCCATCTCATAGGTGATGTCACGGAGCCAGTCATCAGCATCCAGGGGCTTAGTTGAGCTGCAGTACACACTTGGGTTGAGGCGAATGAAATCTTGCAGAGTTACTGTGTTTGGCTGCTGGTTCATATTGGGGCGAGGAAACTGAGCCATCATGTTCTCCATGAACTGGCGATTCATCTCAAGCTGTTGGATCATACCAGCCATGTACTCAGGCGGTGGTGGGAAGTTGCCACCACGACCACGACCACCTGGTCTAACCATACTGCTAATATATAACAGGGGTAGTTCAGCATTTGAGAATATTTGCAAAGACAAGAATAATTCAAGATGAAACATGCATAATGAAAGCAGCACGATAGATACTACATAGTAGTCGGCATATCTTACAAAAGAGATCATGCATAGAGTTCGGTACACAGAGTTCAGTACATAGACTAAGACATCATAGGCGGCACGCAAGCTCGCGGCGAATGCATCTAACACTAACAAGCAAGTCTACATCAGTCCCACGCGACACTGCGGAGGTAGCTGTAGCCTGAAAGCTGGTAGTGTGGCAACGGGTACACCACGTCGGCAACCTGGGGTCCGCGGGTGCTTTGATGCAGAACCTGACGCTCAAGTGGCAGAAGAGGACCAAGTGCGGGAGAGTAGCCTCCCACCTCCGGCCAACCGACACCCTGGGGCATCACGGTCCTGGCTGGGTAGATAGCAGAACGCGGCAGCTCCCCAGATCCGACAAAGGGGTGCAACGTCGTCAGAGCACGGTAGAGATGCTGACGAGTGGTGTACAACTCGTGGCGAAGAGCTCGGTTAGCTCGATCCAGCCCATCAGCATGCCGAGCCAGGTTCTGATGGTAGAAGGGCTGGTGGGTGACAGTGGAGTAGGCAGCAGTGTAGTAACCCTCCGCACCGATATCAGATGTGATAGCAATGTGCCTGAAGGGGGAGGTGTCCAACTCCCAGTACTCCCTACGAAGGCGTGTCGGAGCAGCATAGGCAGCATCGTGAACTGCCATATCGATGGTCACTCCAACACCATAAGCGGTGTGCAGCACAATAGTGGAGTCATACTCCCGAGAGTAGAGGTGGACGGTGGCACGGTACTGCTCCTGGTTAAAGTCCTGGTACTCCTCGGAGACGGTGTACTCTGGGTGCCAGCGATAACCTAGATAGGTCATCATCTCAGCTAGCACGGCCGGTGATCCCGAGGCACCAATGGCCGCCGTGTGGCGCACGACCTGCCTCGTGGGTTCCATCTGAAAACAAAGATGTTTCAAAGGAGTCAAATGACAGTGTGGAAACTGTTCAAAATACTATTCTAAGGAATAACTATGGCTTTTATCCAACTTTGTGGTGAATGTCGTAACGGGATCCTAGTGTCAGAGTTAGTAAATTCGTTTAACCCGAGTAGAAGAGAGTCCAAAGTCCCAGAGTAAAGGTCGAGGAGTAGAAGATCCTAGTACCACCCGATGGCGACGTGGGCCCGTAAGGCACACAACCAAGTTAGTAAAAGTTTTTGCAATGTCTAGACTCGACTTCGGCCAAGGAGTGTGGAAGGGGGATTCCTACAGGCAGTCGGCTCTGATACCAACTTGTGACGCCCCCGATTCAATCGTACACTAATCATGCACGCAAATGTGTACGATCAAGATCAGGGACTCACGGGAAGATATCACAACACAACTCTACAAATAAAATAAGTCATACAAGCATCATAATACAAGCCAGGGGCCTCGAGGGCTCGAAGACAAGTGCTCGATCATAGACGAATCAGCGGAAGCAACAATATCTGAGTACAGACATAAGTTAAACAAGTTTGCCTTAAGAAGGCTAGCACAAACGGGGATACAGATCGAACGAGGCGCAGGCCTCCTGCCTGGGATCCTCCTAACTACTCCTGGTCGTCGTCAGCGGGCTGCACGTAGTAGTAGGCTCCTCCAGTGTAGTAGGAGTCATCGTCAGCGGTGGCGTCTGGATCCTGGGCTCCATCGTCTGGTCGCAGCAATCGGGTAGAGGAAAGGGAAAAAGGGGGAAACAAAGCAACCGTGAGTACTCATCCAAAGTACTCGCAAGCAAGGAGCTACACTACATATGCATGGATATATGTGTAAGGGGCCATATCGGTGGACTGAACTGCAGAATGCCGGAATAAGAGGGGGGTATCTAATCCTGTCGAAGACTACGCTTCTGGCAGCCTCCGTCTTGCAGCATATAGAAGAGAGTAGACTGAAGTCCTCCAAGTAGCATCGCATAGCATAATCCTACCCGGCGATCCCCTCCTCGATGCCCTGTTAGAGAGCGATCACCGGGTTGTATCTGGCACTTGGAAGGGTGTGTTTTATTAAGTATCTGGTTCTAGTTGTCATAAGGTCAAGGTACAACTCCGGACACACTTTCCTGGGTCATGCCCGGCCTCGGAAGATCAACACGTCGCAGCCCCACCTAGGCACAATAGAGAGGTCAGCACGCCGGTCTAAACCTAAGCGTGCAGGAGTCTGGGCCCATCGCCCTGAGCACACCTGCACGTTGGGAGGGCGGCCGGAAGCAGACCTAGCCTAGTGGCGTTCCAGTCCAATCCGGCGCGCACTGCTCAGTCGCTGACGTCACGGAGGCTTCGGCTGATACCACGACGCCGAGTGCTCATATCTTTCCCACGTAGTTGGTTAGTGCGTATAGACCAAATGGCCAGACTCAGATCAAATACCAAGATCTTGTTAAGCGTGTTAATTATCCACGAACGCCGAACAGGGCCAGGCCCACCTCTCACCCAGATAGCCTCAACCTGCCCTGCCGCTCCGCCACAAAGATCACACAGAGGGCTGTCGGGACAAAGGTCCTTTCAGCCCCCAATTCGTGAATCACTCGCGGGTACTCCTCGAGCCAACCCGACTTTGGTCACCACATGTATCATGTATAATGTATAGTATATACCCGTGATCACCTCCCGAGTGATCACGGCTCGATAGTATAGCACAGCAGACGGACAAGAATGTAGGGCCACTAATGGAAAACTAGCATCCTATACTAAGCATGTAGGATTGCAGGTAAAGGTAACAACAGTAGTAACAAGGACAGGCTATGCATCAGGATAGGAATAACGGAAAGCAGTAACATGCTACACTACTCTAATGCAAGCAGTATAGATCAGAGTAGGCAATATCTGGTGATCAAGGGGGGGGGCTTGCCTGGTTGCTCTGGCAAGAGAGAGGGGTCGTCAACTCCGTAGTCGTACTGGGGAGCAGCGGCGTCGGTCTCGGTGTGTAGCGAGAGAAGAGGGGGAAGAAACAATGAATATTTAAGCAAACAGATGCATAGCGATGCATGACATGACAAGTATCGGTGTTAGGGGTGCCCTAACGCGGTAAGAGGTGATACCGGTGAATGGGGGAAACCTCCGGGAAAGTATCCCCGGTATTTCGCATTTTCGGGCAGAGGAGCCGGAGGGGGGAAAGTTGCGAGTTCGATAGGTTAGGGATGCACGGCGGACGAACGTGTTGCATATCCGGATTTGTCTCGTCGTTCTGAGCAACTTTCATGTAGAAAGTATTTTCATCCGAGTTACGGATTAAAAGATATGATTTTCTAAAGATTTAAATCATTTTTTGATTTTAATTATATTTAATTCCAACATTATCCAAAACAGTGTGTGATGACGTAGGCATGACATCAGAGTGATGTCAGCAGGTCAACTGGTCGGTTGACCAGTCAAACCAGACAGGTGGGTCCAATGGGACCCACATGTCATTGTCAAGGGCCTTAACAGAGTTTTAAAACTAACTAAAATGGGTTAATAGTGGGTGGGCACCTGTAGTCAGTGTCTAATTAGGTTTTAGTTAATTAACTAAATTAATTAGCAGTTTATATATTTGTTTTTATTTGTTTTATGGCATGGGGCCCGCCTGTCAGTGGTAGTAGCTGCCACGTCAGCGAAGTTGACTTGGTCAACGTGGCCAGTTGGGGCCCCCAGGCCCGCAGGCAGCGACCCAGGGGTGGGGCCCGCCTAGCCACGTCGGCGGACGGTGCCGGAGCGACTCCGGCGACCCAACAGAGGCGGCCCCTCGCCATAGATGGCCGGAATCGCGCTACGGGGCACCAAATCGGGCGCGGCCAGGCTCTTTGGAACGGCCTCTACGCACCGCGTCCAATGGAGGGGAGCGCGATGGCGGGGGTGGCCGGAATGGTCGCCGGCGACGAGCGCAGCGAGCTGCAGTTCGGGAGCGAACGGGGATCGTGCTACGGGGCGTTTGAACGAGGCATGTTTGGGACTGAATTGACGAGCGCGTCGAGGCGCGTCGAACGATGGAGGGAACTTGGTCGGAAGCAACCGAAAACAGCGGTGGCGAGCGGCTGAGCGGACGCCGGAGTTCGGGCGCCAGTGGATCCAACGCTAGGGGGCACGGGAAGGCGTGTGTGTGTGTGTGTGCGTTGGGTTCCTGGAAGCACTAGGAACACGATGTTGTGCCCACGCGAGCACGACGGAGATCATGGCCACGGCGGCGAGGCGATCCGCGGCGACGTGCTCACGGCAACGGCGACGGGGCAGCCTCGGTGCGCGAGGGGGCTAACGGAGATGGGGAGCTCACCGCGCGGCACGCAAGTTGGCGCTTGGGAGTTTAGTAGCCGGAGAGTCGACGGCGCGCATCGGAGATGCGTCGGGGGTCCGAGGAAGAAGACGAGGTTGGGGTAGCGTTCGATGGTGCTCGGCGTCCTGCGTCTTGACGTGGAGGCGTAGTCGAGGGAGGCGGAGCAAGCGGACGCGTCGGAAGGGCTTGGAGGTTGCGGTGGCCGCGAGTACTACGGCGGCGAGGCCATGGTGGCGCTCGGTTACGGTGGGGAACGAGGGGGCGAGGTGCGGTGGATCTGGAGGGGAGTGGGAGGCGCAAGAACCGAGGCGAGCGTGGGGGCGAGTGGGAGGAGAGACCGAGGGGGCGCGGCGTGGCGACCTTATCCCCTCGTTGTCGCCGGCGAGAGGGTGCGGCGGGGACGCGCCCCTGTTCCGAGTCGGGTTGGGGGAACAGGGAAGCGAGGCGGCAGGGGGAGGCGGGCCGGTTTGGCCGGATGGGCCAGGTGGGCCGGCCTGGCCGGTTGCGGACCAGGGGGCAGGGGCTGTGGTGTGCTGGTGGGTTGGTGGCCAGCTGGGCCAGTCGGCCCAGTGGGGGTGAAGGGTTTTCTCTTTCTCTTTCTTTCTTTCTTTTCTTTATTTTTTTTCTTTTCTGTTTTATTTCATTTTAAAGTATTTAGTCTTTTACTAAAAATGTGTTTGCTGCACCATAATGGCGTGCATACTTTTCTGCTTGCGGCTGAGGCAAACAAGCGGGCGGATGGTTTTATACCTTGTCCATGTGCTGGCTGTAAGAATGGTCACAATTACTCTACGTCAAGAACCATTCACGTCCACCTGTTTGAGTCCGGTTTCATGCCCCACTATAATGTTTGGACCAAGCACGGAGAAAGAGGGGTTATGATGGAAGACAATGAAGAAGAGAATGACGACAACTATCCTGGCCATGGGTTCCCAGAATACGATGATACAACAATGGGGGAAGAAGTTGAGCCGGCAATGCGGGAAGAAGCTGAAGAAGAGGCATCAGATGAGCCCGTTGATGATCTAGGTCAGGCCATTGCTGATGCAAAGAGAAACTGCGCAAGTGATTTGGAGAAGAAGAAGTTGCAGCGCATGTTAGAGGATCACAAAAATTGTTGTACCCGAATTGCATAGGTGACAAGAAAAAGCTGGGCACCACACTGGAATTGCTGCAATGGAAGGCAGAGAATGGTGTATCTGACAAGGGATTTGGAAAGTTGCTGGTACTGATAAAGAATATGCTTCCAAAGGACAACGAATTGCCCGAGAGTACGTACGAAGCAAAGAAGGTTGTCTGCCCTCTAGGGTTAGAGGTGCAGAAGATACATGCATGCCCTAATGATTGCATCCTCTACCGCGGTGAGTACGAGGATTTGAACGCTTACCCGGTATGCGGTGCATTGAGCTATAAGATCAGCCACGATGACCCTGGTGATGTCGAGGGCGAGCGCCCCAGGAAGAAGATTCCTGCCAAGGTGATGTGGTATGCTCCTATAATACCACGGTTGAAACGTTTGTTCCAAAACAAAGAGCATGCCAAGGCGATGCGATGGCACAGAGAAGACTGTAAGAAAGATGGAAAGTTGAGAGTACCCGCTGACGGATCGCAGTGGAGAAAAATCAAAAGAAAGTACGGGAAGGAGTTTGCAGATGACGCAAGGAACGTATGGTTTGGTCTAAGCGCAGATGGCATTAATCCTTTTGGGGAGCAGAGTAGCAACCATAGCACCTGGCCTGTGACTCTATGTTTGTATAACCTTCCTCCTTGGTTGTGCATGAAGCGGATGTTCATTAGGATGCCAGTGCTCATCCAAGGCCCTAAGCAACCCGGCAACGACATTGATGTGTACGTAAGGTCATTAGTTGAAGAACTCTTACAACTGTGGAATGGAGCAGGTGTACGTGCATGGGATGAGCACATGGGGGAAGAATTTGACCTAAAGGCGTTGCTATTCGTGACCATCAATGATTGGCCTGCTCTCAGTAACCTTTCAGGACAGACAAACAAGGGATACCGCGCATGCACGTACTGTTTGGACGATACCGACAGTATATATTTGGCTAATTGTAAGAAGAATGTGTACGTGGGACATCGTCGATTTCTTCCGAGCAGGCATCCCGTAAGAAAGAAAGGCAAGCATTTCAAAGGTGAGGCGGATCACCGGACGAAGCCTCGCCATCGTACTGGTGCTGATGTACATGATATGGTCAAGGATTTGAAGGTGGTCTTTGGAAAGGGTCCTGGTGGACAACCTGTTCCGAATGAAGCTGACGGACGCGCACCCATGTGGAAGAAGAAATCTATATTTTGGGACCTGCCCTATTGGAAAGACCTAGAGGTCTGCTCCGCAATCAACGTGATGCACATGACGAAGAATCTTTGTGTGACCCTGCTTGGCTTCTTGGGCGTGTATGGGAAGACAAAAGATACACCTGAGGCATGGGAGGACCAGCAACGTATGCACGGAAAAGACGGCATACATCAGGGTCATGCAAGCTACGCTCTTACCAAAGAAGAGAAGAAATCTTCTTTGAATGCCTTCTCAGTATGAAGGTACCGTCTGGCTTCTCGTCATATATAAAGGGAATAATAAACATGGCAGAGAAAAAGTTCCAGAACCCAAAGTCTCATGACTGCCACGTGATTATGACACAACTGCTTCCGGTTGCATTGAGGGGGCTTCTATCGAAAAACGTTCGATTAGCCATTGTGAAGCTATGTGCATTTCTCAATGCAATCTCTCAGAAGGTAATCGATCCAGAAATCATACCAAGGTTAGAGAATGATTTGGTGCAATGTCTTGTCAGTTTCGAGTTGGTGTTCCCACCATCCTTCTTCAACATCATGACACACGTCCTAGTTCACCTATGCGAAGAGATTAACGTTTTGGGTCCTGTATTTCTACACAATATGTTCCCCTTTGAGAGGTTCATGGGAGTCTTAAAGAAATATGTTCATAACCGTGCTAGGCCAGAAGGAAGCATCTCCAAGGGCCATGAAAATGAGGAGGTCATTGAGTTTTGTATTGACTTTATTCCTGACCTTAAGCCGATTGGTGTTCCTGAATCGTGGCATAAGGGCAGACTGGATGGAAAAGGCACGCTAGGAGGGGAACAAATAATATGTATGGACGGACATTCTCTCACTAAAGTACACTACACAGTTCTACATAATTTCGTCTTGGTGGCTCCGTATATGGATGAACACAAGAATTTGCTACGCTCCAAACACCCGGAGCGGTCTGATGACTGGATTACACATGAACAAACCAAGAGTTTCGCCAGCTGGTTGCAGACACGTACCATGCATGACGCCTCTATTGAAGATGACCTGTACTTGCTGTCCCAGTTACCATCTTCGAATATAATGACTTTCAAAGGGTACGAGATAAATGGTAATACATTTTACACGATGGCCCAAGATAAGAGGAGCACCAACCAAAACAGTGGTGTCCGCTTTGATGCAGAAACCAAGACGGGAAAGGAAACATATTATGGTTATATACAGGACATATGGGAACTTGACTATCGACGTGGTTTGAAGGTCCCTTTGTTTCGGTGCAAATGGGTTAATATGACACGAGGCGGGGTAACGGAAGACCCGCAGTACGGAATGACAACAATGGATCTCAACAATCTTGCGTATGCAGACGAACCATTCGTCCTAGCCAATGATGTGGCACATGTTTTCTATGTGAAGGACATGTCTACGAAGCCGAGAAAAAGAAAAGATAAGGAAGCGAATGCATCGTACGATGAGCCAAAGCGGCACATAGTTCTTTCTGGGAAGAGAAATATCATGGGAGTGGATGACAAGACAGACATGTCAGAAGATTATGAAAAGTTTGATGAAATTGCTCCATTCACAGTGAATATTGACCCGAGCATCCCGTTAAATGATGAAGATTTTCCATGGTTACGACGCAAAGGGACACACGCGAAGAAAAAGTTTCACACCCAAAGATCTGGGATGTGATCGGCTTCACTATCATCACTTTCTTTTGTGTTTCACACCCATGAGGGAATCTCTGTAATAGTTAGTGTAGTTATGTGTTTTGGCATTTGAAACGCGAAGAAATTTTATGTGCAAACAAATTCTTTCATGCCTTTACTGATTTTTAAAGTTAAGTTATTCACAAACTAGTGATTCACACTAATTTCAAATGATTCAAAATTTAAACTATTCAAATTTGAAAACTACGGGCACTAACAGAAAGTTTGTAATTTTTGGTACCTAAAGAAAAAATATTCACAAAGAAACTCTAAATACAGAAAAAAAACAACTCAAAAATAAATAAAACAAAAATAAATAAAGCAAAAAAATAAAAAAGCCCGCCTACTGGGCCAGAGCGGCCTGCATACGACTAGAAACCCAACCTGTTGTTGGGCCAGGATGCAGGCCCGCAAAGGCCCAATAGGCCCACAGGGCAGCACACAACATGTAGGCCCAGTAGGCCTGCTTTGGAGAGGAGCTCGAGAGAGCTACCGCACGGGGGGTTATAAACCAGTGCGGACGCCCCTCGGCTAGCGAGGTGGGACTAAACTTGCCGCACCGCACCTGCGCCAGCGCACCCCCTTTAGTACCGGGTCGTGGCACCAACCAGTACTAAAGGGGGGGCCTTTAGTACCGGTTGGAGCCACCACCCGGTACTAAAGGGGGCGCGCTTCCCGCCGCTTGGTCTGGCCAAAACAGGCCTTTAGTACCGGTTGGTGGCTCCAACCGGTACTAAAGGTCCATCCTATATAAGAAAACACTTCAAAAAATTCAGTTTCTCATCTGCTTCTTCTCCTCTGCCCCGCCGCCCGTCGCCCCCGTCTCCATGTCCCTCGTCGCCGCCCCCGTCGCCTCCCCGTCCCCGTCGTCGCCGCCCCGTCATCCCCGTCGTCACCACCGCCCCATCCTGGCCCGTCCCGCGTCGTCCCCGTCCACGTCGTCGCAGCCCCGTCCCCGTCCCCGTCGTCGCCGCCCCGTCCCTGTCCCTGTCGTCGCCATCCTCGTCGTCGCCGCCCGTCGCCGTCCCCGTCGCCGCCCCCCGTCGCCTCTCCGGTGAGCACACACACACATGCACTTTGTTTTTCTGGTTTTTAGTTATATATATTTTTTTTCTTCTGTTTTTTAGTTATTGAAATATTTATAGAAATGTTAGAAATTTTTCTGTTTTTAGTAATAGAAATAGTTATAAAAAAGTTAGAATTTTTTTAGTTATAGAAATATTAGAAATGTTATACAAATGTTAGTTATATAGAAATGTTATAATTTTTTCTGGCTTTTAGTTATTGAAATATTAGAAATGTTAGTTATATAGCATTGTTAGAAATGTTATAGAAATGTTAGTTATATAGAAAAGTTAGAAATTTTAGTTATCAAAAGCCAATCATTAAAAAAATGTTACTTTTTGCGGGCATATAGTATTTGTTCTCGACGATGCCCGGCCCGCATCCTCGTCGTCGACCCTTCCGCGACGACGTCCGGCTGACCCATGTCCGGGACTGGGCTTCGCCGGGCTGGCACTGGGAGGTGCTGCCTGGAGGGGCGCGCCGCTTGATGAGGAACCCGACCCCGGGTCCCGTCGTCGACCCTGATCTCCTTTGGTGGCGTTCGCGTGGGCCACTTTCGGTGCGGAGGGAGCCGGCCCCGCCGGAGGTGGTACATCGCCGTGTCAGGGAGGAGGACGAGCACGTCCATTGCTACATGGTTGCGTTAGAGGGCGGTAGGTTCTCCAATACTTGGCAGGTTCTTCAGGGATCTCACTTGAGCTATGATCCTGTGAGGGTTCCTTCTCTTTGGGTGTCCACCGCCCGCGCCGTAGGGACCGCGAGTGGCCTAGATTCTTCTGTAGTATTTGATCTTTATTAGCTACCTAGCCAGTGATGTATTCGATATATAATATTCGAGACGATGTATTCAAGATTATATATTATTCGAGACGATGTATTCGAGATTATATCTATTATTCGAGACTATATCTATTATTCGAGACGATGTAATTTGAATACTAAATTGTTTTATATTTCTTTTGGATTAGTTAAATAAAAGTTATGGCGGACAATACCGGCAAAGAGGGAGAAGAGACCCTGTTCGATATCATACGCCATCCTCGCGGGCCAGATGATGATCAGAATGAAGAAGATTATGACGGCTCCGAATTTCTAAACAACACCGGGGAGGGTGATATGATATTCGATCGCGACGACCGAATTTATGAAGTCATGAACTATGATTATGATGATGACGAAGAAAATGTTGATCTTGAAACAACAAAGACCGGCGAGGTATATATATTTATATAAGCAGGCATCTGGTGATCATCACATATTTTAAATGACTTGAAGATATATTAACGAATTGACCTTTCTTCTTTCAGCCATCCGATCGAGCAAATCTTCAGGCAACAAGAAACGAGGCCCGAACAAAAAGTTGAAGGAGGGCGTAAAGTACAATATCGAGGCCATCAAACATAATGGTGAACCATTAGCGCCTAAGAAGATTGCGAACATGTTCATTTGTCAGTGCGGAGTTCTTGTGAAGGACCAACTCCTGATCTCCCTTCAAGCATGGAGAGAGCAAGCAAAGCCACGTCCAGATGTTACTTTTGTCGATGACAGACAAAAAATTCTGCTTTGGGAAACTCTCATGGAACATTTCACCCTACCAGATCATTTCACAGATGCAGATGTGGAGAAAGTCAAGGACGCTGCTCTTAGGAAGATGGCGGTTGCATTCAACAACCACAAGAATCGTGTATGGAGCAAGTACGTCAAGGGAGGAAGGAAGACTCCAGTATTCGAGGGAACACTAGATAAGCAAAGTGCTCATTGGGACGATTTCGTGAAATTCAAGGATTCGGAATTAGCTAAGGAACGGTCGAGAATAAACAAGAAGAATGCCGAAAAAAAGGATAAGTTCCATAAGCTGGGGCCAGGTGGCTACAAGGTGGCAATGCCTAAGTGGGATAAGTATGAGAAAGAGATGGAGGATGCAGGTGTCACTCCGATTACTAGGAGCTGGCCCCCCAGGTGCAGGACTTGGTTCTATGTGCATGGGGGGGAGTTGGACCCGAAGACAGGCAAAGTTTCGACGAAGGCAGATCTGAACGAAGCCGACGATAAGCTACTTGTTGCAATAGAAGAGTCTCGATCGGGGGTGTTCCAGCCCAACAGAGAGAACGACGAGCTTACACGTGCCCTGGGAAATCCTGAACACCCGGGAAGAACACGAGGCAAGGGCGCTATTCCGTGGTATGAGGGGTTTTCGGACTGGAACGCCGACTACAGAACCCGTGCTAGAAAGAAGATTGCGGAGGAGAAGAAGAGGAAGATGGAGGAGGAGTAGAGGAAGCTGGACTATGAGCGCCTTCAAGGCCTAGAATCAGCGCACGCGGACTTGGCAGTCAAATTCCAGCGGCAGCAGGAGCAGATCGACTCACTTAGCCAGCAAAGGGGGTCTCAGCAGCTGCAGCAGCTAGCGGATGATCCAACATTGGATAGGACCGCCCCATCCATGCCGAGAAGCAGCGTGGGTTCCGCCCTGGGCGACGCAATGCTGGATAGATACCCCGTGGATGACATCATGGAGAACACTAACTGCGAGCTACACTTCAAAATGAAGAACATATCCATGAAGGTGGCGGACGCCGTTGCTTTTACAAATCCCCCCGAGGCAACCTTCCATTGCAACCGGATTCCAGCGGGCTATGCTCGTGTCTTGGTTGATGAGGTGGTGGACCCATATTCGGGGCTACAACTTGACATTCCTGGAGGTGACGACGAGCACACATTGGGAGAGGCCAAAAATCGTATCATCCTATGGAGAAAGGATTGCATTGTCTTTCGAAGGCCACCGACACCGCGTCACCCGACTCCTCGTCGAAGTCCGCCACCGAGTCAGCAGACTCCCGCTCCTCCAAGTACACCAACGCGTGAGGCCACTCCTCCTCCAAGTCCGGCAAAGTGTCAGGCCACTCCTCCTCCAAGTCCGACACAGCGTCAGACGTCCACTCCTCCTCCAAGTCCGGCACAACTTCAGGCCACTCCTCCTCCAAGTCCGGTACAGCTTCAGGCCACTCCTCCTCGTCCAACTCAGCCACGTCAGCCGTCTCCGCCGCCTTAGCAATCACGGAAGAGAGTCGCCGCAGCTATGGTGCGTAGCGGTACAAGTCGAGGTAGTACGGGAGGTACAGGCGAAGGCAAGCGATTTCAATATGGTCCAAGCAGCCTCGCTCCTCTTCCTCAGAGGCCTTAGAACATGACCGAGGAGCAAAACAATGCCATTGTGCGGGCAGAAGTGGACGCCCATTTTGCACCGAAACCGCCACCGCCGCCAAGGGAGAAAGTGCCTGAGGAAACGATTGACCACTTCATTCATATGGCTGCACCACTAGCTCCCAAGTCTGTTGACACAGACTATGAGCGCTACCTCAGGAAGTTAAATCGAGCACGTCTACAGAAAAGAGGCGAGCTCGAGCTCTAGCAAATCAGCTGGCAAAAAATGCGGTAAAACCGTTCCCCAGCTGGGAGAACAGGCGGTGCAATCAATCCCCCCGCTTGTTGTGCCAACAACACATAAGAGTACATGTGCCCAATATTATTGTGGGCAAACCGTTAACGTTCCCCAGCTGCGCGATGTGGTAATAACCGAGGAGCATATAAGGCAGGCTGAAATCCTCAAGATCACTGTTGGACAACTCCTCGAGATCGAGCCCATGCCTCTGCTTACAGAGGAGGAAATAAAACGGAAATATGTCCGGGGCCAACCTTTGGTCGAGCCAGACGAGGTCAAGAGGCTCCCAACGAGAATGTATGAATTACATCAATGATACATGAACATTACCAAGATTTCCAATCGAGAGTCCCTCATGGTGGATGTCAAGAAGGATCATTACTACCATGAGAAAGCTGTGGCCGTTGAGTATTCTGAACTGTTTCATTTATACAATCAAGACGCACTCGACAAATCTATCGTCAGTTGCTATTATTTGTAAGTGATTTCTTTCTGTAATTTAAGTCTCAAGCTAGCTGTAGTGATCCTTTTGATCAATCATTACCTGTAATTATCCTCACTATATTCTTTTCTGTGGTATTATGCAGGATGAAGATGTATGAAATGAAAAAAGGTGGACGCTATGGCATTGGGTTCATTGACCCAAACACCGTTAATGAATACACATAAAAATTAGACGCATATCATGACAGAAGTGTAGAGGACAGCATGCTAGAGTTCTTGAAGCGCCTCAATAGCAATGAAGATATAGTACTTCCTTACAACTTCCAGTGAGTCACACTCTCTTGTACTACAAATTCTCTGTTTTTGCCTACTACCTAGCTACATGTTTTTTCTTACATATGCCCGCTTAATTAAGACATGCAAATGTGTGTGCTTGCAGATTTCACTGGATCTTGTGTATCATTAAAGTTGACGCCGGAAAAGTTGAAATACTGGACTCACTACTCAAAATAAAAACTGACTACAACATCTTGTATGGGATAGTCAACAGGTAATTTCAATCATTATTAACTATATATCTCGGCCTATTTAGTTCGTCATTTCCTGATATGAACTATTTAATAACCCCTTTATTCATTTTCTTTGTCGGCGGGCAGGGCTTGGGCAAGGTTTATCAGCGTTACTCCAGGCCAATGGAAACGAAAGCTGAAATGCTTTTGACCCAAGGTAAGTAATTAAGTAGTACTAGCTAGCTAGCTAGCTGCCATCTCTTTAATTATCATGCTTGATTAATTATTATCTGATCAAATTCCATTCTCGTAAAGGCCCTTCAGCAGATGCGGGGGACTGATCTCTGTGCATACTGTGTTTGCGAGAACATTCACATGATGGCGTCCGAAAGAAGCAGATCTCAAAGAAAGGAATGAGTATGTTTGTCAGAACACTATTTATAATTTTTACACCATTATCGATATCTAGTCACACAACTAATACACATGCATATTTTGATCTCCTTCTTAACAGTTCACAGAGGTGCGGGAGAAGCTCCTACAAACGGAGCGCGTACAAGCACTTCAAGAGGAAATAGCGGGATTTTTGCTCGACCAGGTCATAAATCCGAACGAAGAATACTATTACCCGCTACCGCCCCCATGAACCACTTCCAATTGTCATCATGTTCCGAAGGCACCAATTAGACTAATGTCACTGGCTCCGAAGGCAACATTGTAGGAGAAATTGTATATAGCTAGCTAATTATATATATATACATGTGTGTATGTGTGAATTAATATGCTGGTTTGTGAGACATTTGATGATATATATATGATCGGTTCTACTAGAAATTCTATATATATATATATATATATATATATATATATATATATATATATATGTGTGTGTGCATAACGTGTACAATGTGTAGTATCGTAAAATACCGGCAAACGAAAAAGAATTAAATGGAAAACACAAAATTAAATGAAAAAGAAATCATAAACCCAAAATCCCCCCAACCTTTTAATACCGGTTGGTGTCACCAACCGGTACTAAAGGGCTCCCTGCCCCCGGAGCTGGCTCGTGCCACGTGGTTGGCCTTTAGCACCGGTTCATGCTGAACCGGTACTAAGGGAAGGGGGGCTTTAGTGCCCACACTGTAGTGCCGGTTACCGAACCGGCACTAAAGGGCCTTACGAACCGGTGCTATTGCCCGATTCTACACTAGTGTATGTTACTCATGTTCATATGTGCATGCGATGTCGCTAAAGTTCTAACAACCTTGCTAGGTCCAAACGGGATTGGATATACATGATGAAGATTGTTTCAACACACCAAAAAGAACCAGTAGCCTCCCTGTGTGTGTAAGTTTATTATGACATGTTAATTAATTTCATGGGTTTCAGTTCTGGAGCTAGCTAATCCATTATTTTCTATTGATACAGGGGCCAACTTATGAGCCCGAGTGTGATGATAGCCTACAACCCTCAATTGGCATGCGATTTGATAGCTGGGAGGCAGGTAAACGCCCAGTCAGCCTCATACAAATTTTTTCATCGGCCGAAACAGGATGCATGCAACTCGTCCAGACCGAACGCATATAAGCTGGTAAACGCCCGAGTCGTCGCACGAGCCTGCCTGCCTGCATGCATAATGGCAAGTGGGGCCTACTCGCCACAGCTCGGACCAGCTCGTCCATTCCACTCCCGACACGCGTGCGTACAGCAGCACAAACCACCGCCCCCTCCTCGCCCACAACCAAGACTCAACTCATCTCACCACACGGTCAAGTTCATACTAAACACATCGAAGTTCTTGACTCCTCAACAATGGCAGATAAGCAAATCTCATCACATTCTTGCTCCAACTGCAGGGGCTCCATTCTGCGTCTGACTTGCTACAGGTGCTCCCACGATCTCGCAAGCCCTAGACGGTCCTGATGAACAATTTGATGGCTCAGTCAAAACAACATGGTATCTTGCCGCCGATTTGGAGCAGTCGGGAATCAAGCTAGCAGTTGATCTAAGAGTAGGAAAATCAAATCAGATTTGCACGGTGGTGCGGGATACACAAAATGAGGAATTTTAAAACCAAACTAACCTTGGCTGTCCGTCCATGTCGACAAACCCCATCTCGCTACAAGGCAATAGATGGATCTGAATCCCCGAGCGACGACCGGTGTAGCTATTTGTTTCGAGGTCGACTAGCACGGCCGGGCGGGCTAAAGTTTCCAGAGTTAAGCGGGCCCTACCTGATATTTCATGCAACCCACTTGGTTGGCCAGAACGAGTTGGACCATACAACCTATCCCACGCAAAACGGACATGTTCTAAGTTCGACCTAGTCCCGAGAATTCTGAAACAGGTGCTAGTTTCGGGGGCCCACGACTTGAGATACTGGACCGTAACGATAGTAAATAGCTACCACATGCGCATAGTATATGTTCCACTTATTGTTTGTTATTACACGCTCTCACTCTTTAGTGCCATCACGATGCATGCAGCGCACGGCTTGGATAAAGTGCGCCAATGCCGCCGTGCACTGAAAATGCGCTCCGGGACTGTCCTTGTTATGGTTACATGGTCACCACTAACCAACAAGGTCGATATCATCAGAAGATAGCATCAAGACTTTATACTCAGTAATATTATTATTATCTTTGTTTAGTCCTTGGTAATGGCTCTAACTTTCCTCACAAATCAATAGCATATGCTTGGAAAGAAGCGGTTAATTTTTGTTTTCCCATTCCAAAGCATGTACTAGTATTCTGTTTCCACGCTACTCCAATCCAATACGAGCCCATCTTTCTCCTCTTCTGCTCTTCGGTGCAGAAACCGCCTGGGTCAACGCAAGATAAGAGGCGTGACATAAGCCAGCGGATCACTCGCTCTCAAGCTCTTCTTACTGAAGCCCAGTGAAGAGAAGCAGCGGCAGTGGGCATGTCACCGGCGACGGCGAGAGGCGGTGCCCAGGAGGACTACCAGGCCGGCGAAGCCGGCGTGGACAAGGACGGCGGCGCCGAGGAAGGGAAGGGCACGTGGAGGCACGCGGCGTTCCACGTGGCGACGACGATCGCCACGCCGGCAGCCTACGCTCCCCTGCCCTTTGCCCTCGCGTCCCTGGGCTGGCCTCTGGGTTAGCAGCGCCGTACTGTTTATTTACCGTATGGGGTAAATTCTCTGGTTGGTTATTTTTTGATCGGGTGAATTAGCGGCTCTGTTTTTCCCACAGGCGTTTGCAGCTTGGTGATAGGGACGCTGGTCACCTGGTGTACTAGCCTGGCTGTTGCCTCACTGTGGCAGTGGAACGGGGAGAAGCACACCAGCTACCGGCTGCTTGCACAAAGCATATTTGGTCAGTGCAATTTTTTCTTCCAACAAATTGTACTAGTTCTTTCCATCAGACGACACTGTAATTGCAGAAACTTCTTTTTTTATTGTTGCAAAAGGAAGTTACTGAGAGAAATGTTCTTCTGATCATTTAACTGTAATTCTCAGCAATGGTGCACTTATGTTTCAACAACGACTGTTAACAGCACAGCAGTTTGTGAAAATTTACCTTTGATAGTGGCTCTGTACTTTGTTGATCAGGTCCATGGGGCTACTGGTATGTGTCATTCTTCCAGCAAGCGGCGTCGGTTGGCAACAACATTGCGATCCAGATTGCGGCCGGCAGCAGCCTCAAGGCCGTCTACAAGCACTACTACGCCGACCATGGCGCGATGACGCTGCAGCACTTCATCCTCCTCTTCGGCGCGTTCGAGCTGTTTCTCTCCCAGCTCCCCGACATCCATTCGCTCCGGTGGGTGAATGCTACCTGCACTGCCTCCACCATTGGGTTTGCCGGGACAGCCATCGGTGTCACGATATACGATGGTAAAATTCAGTAAATGTTTCATCATAAAGTCCTGAAATTGCTGAAGATATGAAAGAATCTGACAGCATCATCTACTGGCTACCGCAGGATATCGGGTTGACCGAAATGATGTTGGTTACAGTCTGCAAGGAAGCACCGCAACCAAGGTCTTCAGAGGTTTCAATGCACTGGGCACAATAGCCTTCTCATTTGGTGATGCAATGCTGCCAGAAATTCAGGTGCCTATCTGAAATTCAGTTCATATATCGATGAATTAAGCGTCAAATCAACCATCCTTTGTGTAAAATTTGCTGAAATGTAGAGCACTGTGCGAGAACCGGCGACGACAAACATGTACAAGGGTGTATCGACGGCGTACACATTGATCGTCGTGTCCTACTGGACACTTGCATTCAGTGGCTATTGGGCATTTGGCTCTGAAGTCCAGCCATACATCTTGTCCTCCCTGACTGTTCCAAGATGGGCAATTGTAATGGCAAACATATTTGCAGTCATTCAGATCACAGGTTGCTTTCAGGTAGGTAACTGTAACTCATGGCAAGCCTCCTGCTTCCATCAGAGGTTCCTTGGCAACCATCCAGTAACTAACTGTAGTTCTTCTGTTCTTCACAAAGATATACTGCAGGCCGACATACGCGCACTTCGAAGAGCGCATTCAGGCGAAGAACACGGCGTACAGAGCATGGCTGTGGCGACTGGTGTACACCTCTGCATACATGGCGACGATCACCCTTGTTGCCGCTGCAATGCCATTCTTTGGGGACTTTGTATCAGTTTGTGGAGCGGTTGGGTTCACCCCACTGGACTTTGTGCTGCCAGCATTGGCATTTCTCAAGGCTGGGAAGCTGCCCAAGAACCTAGGACTGCGGCGTACTGTCAAGGCCCTTTGCTGCGCTGTCGCCGTCTTGTTCTCCGTCATCGGAGTTCTTGCGTGCATTGGCGCCATCAGAGCAATTGCGCTCGACGTCAAGACCTACAAGTTCTTCCATGACATGTGATCATAGTTAAGTAATATCAGGTTGCTCTGTGCATCAGTTCACTTAGATGTAGCTTTGTTTGTGCCCGTGCTAGATGCCAGGTAATATGCAATGTTATATACAATAGTACATGGGGACTCATTTTGTAAGTTGAGTCACATTTTTGAAACATATATAGGATCAGAATCAAAACACAGACATCTCAGACCAATCCGAAGTAAGTCTATAACCTATTGCCTACAGAAACAATTTGATGACCACAGAAATCGACTTACAAGTCCAGAAAAAAAGACATCAAGAAAGCAACAAATAAGCATACCACTCCAATAGAAGAACCTAGAACAAAGCACACATGATGGATGCTGTCATATAGATTATGAACATCATACTCCCTCTGTAAAGAAATATAAGAGAGTTTACATCACTAAAGTAGTGATCTAAACGCTCTTATATTCCTTCGCAGAGGGAGTACATAACAATAGTACAGTTCCTTCTAAACACAAAGTGTAGGACTAGGACACATTAAATTTCGCCAAGAATTTATTCTCAATCTTAGAATTGGCCGAGGTTTGTGAGGTGAACAGCAGCCTAAATTCATCAATCTTAGAATTGGCCGGGGTTTGTGAGGTGAATGAGGAGAAAGGTTGACAGTTTGTTTCTTGCTTGTACAAAATTGGGCTGCTGCAAATGGACGTTGGCCCACCTGTCAATGAGCCAACTGCACACTGCAGTACGTCAGGGGAGCTGAGTCCGCTGCAAATGGTTTCAAAGAAATAAAATTAAATCATACCAGCTGGAAAACATTTTGAAAACTGCCACTTTCCTGGTCCGAAATGTCAGTACTGCTAAATTTGGTCTAAATATCATGGTCAAGTGTCGAGACAAACACCTCCCTTTAATATTAGGTAGAGACAGATATTAAGTCAGAGATGTGAAAGTGTCGAGAGAGACACCTCCCTTTAATATTAGGTTACGTAGAGATGTGAAACGCATAGGACTACTTTGTCTATTACTTTTGTTAGGTATAAATTCTTACACCCATGTAAATTTCATAGGAAAAGAGCACTGAAACTTCTTTTTTTTTTGCACAGGGCGCAAAATAACCGTCTCCCATGAAAGTTTACAAACGCAAAACAAACTAGTGAATTTACAGTGTTCTTTCTGTAATATTTTGACATTCAGAAATTGTTTTCACCCAGGAGTGGACCATTGAGTTTACTCTGCTACTTCACATAATTGAATCTTCTTCGCGTTCTAGAAACACAACTTGTTTCGTCTTACTAATGCTTTTCAGAAACACAACAAGCCTGAAACTGTTGTCAAAATCAAGAAAGATGCCAAAATCAAGGGCGTCTTTAGCTGGCTACGACATCGATTTCAGATTTATTTAAGTAATATACAAGCACAGGTTCCTGAACTGAGACCATCTATGTACAGTAACCATGAGCCCTTGCAACAGCAGTGGACTCAAATGGATGATTTATTCAAAGATCAGTAACATCTATTCAGAACTTCCACATGACATCATTAAGCTGGATGAGGATCTTTGGAGACCTGATGCGTTCACTGAGGATTTGGTGGGCGGCTATTCGCGGCGGAAACCCTAGAACCCCACTCAAGAAGCTCTTTGCTAGTGTCATCCTTGTGCACAATTACCTCTATAAAGCACAGGCTGTCCTTGTTGGGTCCTAGGGATGCCTCAATTGCCTTCTTCAGTTCCTCCTCTGTTCGGACCTACAAACACAAGGGTGAAATATCATTGCAATGCAGTACTTTTAAAATATTTTGAAATATATTCAGTGAGGAGTCTTTCCCCCGGGTGACAGTTTCAAGAACCTTTTTTAGATTTTTTTAGCCGTATAAATAAATATAGATTACAACTGTAACACCAACCTTGGCCGTATAGCACTTGCCCTCGCCATTATGGAATGCTTCCACCACGCCGGTGTAGTTCCAATTCTTGATGATGTTGTAAGGGCCGTCATGGATCTCCACCTCAATGGTGTAACCCCCGTTGTTTATGAGAAAGATGATGTTGTTCTGTTCCCACCGGAGCATCGTCGACACTTCTTGTGCCGTCACCTATATACCAGCCCAAGTAAATATTTCTTAGCTGCATATTTTGATAGAGCTTTAAATTTAATAGTATAAGATAGAACATTTGGTGATTCTGAAATTTTCATACCTGAAAGCTGCCATCTCCAATGAAGGAAATGACTCGCTTATCCTTAGCAGCCTGCGCATATCCCAGAGTTGCACCCACAGCCCAACCAATTGATCCATATTGCATCTGAAACTCATACCTGCCAAAAGAAAATGGTGTTTAATTAAATAAAAACAAAACAGTATACATCCTACTTACTGACACAAACTAGGCTTGTCAGTTGTTACCAATGTAAAATTAGTCTAGACTTTTATCGTTTCTTTTCGAGACTCTTACATGAAACTACTATGAGGCATTTTATCAAATTCCCCCGGATAAATAATCAATTTGCAAAAATAAAAAAACAGAGCAGAATATCACGATATAATCTAACTATACCTAAATTAAAAATACTAAAAGAAAGGATGTGACCAACAACCAATACGGGAAGTTTAAAAAAAACTCAGACCGAAGTTAGAGCTCTGAAACATGTCAGGGGAGCTTACCCACAGCCTTCTGGTAGTTTCAGCTTCTGGCAGTTAAACCATGAGTCCCCAGTCTCTGCTATAACAGCTGAGCTGCCAGACAACATCTTCTGAATATGCTTGAAAAGTACATTCACTCTCAAAGGCTCTCCAGGCTCAGAGGAAAGGGGTTCGCCCTGAGGCACAAAAATCCGACTATAGTTGTCGTAGGCAGCTGTGTTCTTTTTCAGCCGGGTTGCAAGTGCGTGCAGGAAGTCCTTCATCAGAACACACCCAAATGCAGGCCCATTCCCAATCACCACTCGGTCCGGCTGGACAATGATGGCCTTCTCCTTCTTGAGAAGAAGCGAGTACCCAACCGAGCTGTAGTCGTTAAATATCGGGCCAGCAAACAAATAGGCATCAGCTGACTCCACAATCTCAGCGCAGAATGGAGTGCTCACAGCACCCCAGTATGTGCCGATAAATCTAGAATGGTGCTCTGGCACAAGTCCCTTTGCAGAAGGCATCGCTGCAACCGGATAACCGCATGCATCAGCCAGCTCTACGAAGGCTTTGCATGCTTTGGCCACCCTCATCTTTGGTCCGCCAACAAGGACCGGCTTGACTGATTTGTTCAAAAAAGCCGCAGCAGTCTCCACTGCTGCTTCCAAGGTCATCTGGTTTGACAGTCTGACAAATGAACAGTTCATCAGCATCAGTAATACCAAGGCAACTGCCATCTCATCGTCATTATGCGCATACAGGGAGCATGCCAACTTACTTTGGGGCGAGAAAGAAAGGGACAGGATGGAGGCTAAAGGTAGGATGCGGGATCGAGGGGAGGTTGCAGCTGATGCTGATGTAAACAGGCTTGCTCTCCTTCAGTGCAGTAGAAATGGCAGTGTCAATCTGTTCATGTGCATCCTCCAAGTTGTTCACCACTGCCTACAATTTATGAAATGAGGTCATATCATATAAAAATATACGCAATGCTCCTATAGATATCTTGCCTTTCCACTTGAAAATAAATTCACAATTCCAAGAATACATATCATCTGTGGAAGGTAAAGGTTTAGTCTCCTCTTAACCTTCTATGTAGTCACACATGTTCATTTTAATTTCCCCTATATGAACGCTTTATTTCCTCATTCTGTTAATATACAAATTTAAGTGTGTACAGTGAAATAACCCATGCGGTTTAATTGTCTTGCAGAATTATCATATTATTCATATATGCCATCCAAACTAACTTAGAACTACAAAAGTAATGGCTAATCAAGCGAGCGAGAGATATAACTGATGCACCAAGCACTGTAATGGCCTGAAAGTTATGCTTGAATTTGTTAAGCATAGTTGCTACTCGGGCATGACAATAGTCCAAGTCAGAAGACAGAAGGAATTGTCCTCCGAAAATGGGGTAGTTTCCCTGTTTCTATATTGGAGAATCCTATTTCTGAACCAATAAGCCAATAAGTGTAACAGCTACTCCCTCTGTTCCTAAATGTAAGATGTTCTGGCACTTTAAATTAAACTGCCAAAATGTCTTACATTTAGGAACAGAGGGAGTACTGTGTATTGTTCTAGAAGCCTGTTTTTAGTTTGGAGCAAACAGCATGTCCAGCAATGAATCCGGTGATCTCCACAGTCAAGGATTTTACATGCACCCCGTAGTCAATAACTCAATATTCAGAGAACAAATTTATCTCAGGAAAGAGATTTTTCATAGTTACAGTATAAACAAAATCATCAATCCCTAAGCTCAAGAAAGCATAAAGCGATCCTACCAAGCTTTACAGATTTTAGCATCGCGGTGACCTGGCACTACAGAAAGAAATTATGTCTCAGTATTGCAAATTATATAATAGTAATAGTATTGGATTGAACATTGGAATCAACTGTTTACACAGACAGTGCTAGAAGTGCAGCAGAGGCATTCCCTGAAAAACAAGTAAACCCCAAAACCCAGACTACTGGACATGGAGGAAAATCTACTAGAAAATATCACAAACTGAACATGTCACAAAGGGAATTGCGAATTAGACCACAGATCCAGTCCATTGACCAAAGAGAAACTAAAATATATTTTTTCCCTAAAATCTAAGCAGTGCCAAAATCCCTAACAAATATCAGAGCATTTCGTCTTGAGGAACGACATTAAAACTGAACAACAGAGACGTATACCTGATAACAGGTGACATTCTGGAAGCAGCGGAGCTCCTGCGTGAAATCGGGGATGCCGATGGTGTGGTGGAGGATCCGGTTGCTGCCGTAGTCGTTGCTGTTGGGGCCCCCGACGATGCAGATGACGGGGAGGTTCTCGCTGAAGGCGCCGGCGACGGCGTTGATGGCGCTGAGCCCGCCGACGGTGAAGGTGACCGCGCAGGCGCCGACCCCGCCGTCGCGCGCGCGCGCGTAGCCGTCGGCGGCGTAGGCGGCGTTGAGCTCGTTGCAGCAGCCGACGAGCCGCACCCCGCCGCCGGACGGCTGTTCCGCCTCGAGCTCGTCGAGGAGCGTGAGGTTGAAGTCCCCCGGCACGGTGAAGACGTCGCGCGCGCCGACCTCGGCCAGGCGGCGCGCGAGGTGGCGCCCCAGCGTGGCCTCCCGCGGCATGGTGGCGGCCGCGGAGGGCGGCGCCGCGGCGTCCGCCGGGGAGGGAATCGAGCCGATGTCCATGGCGAGGGCAGGGAGGGCGGCGGTTGGCGCGGAGGTTGTTCTTGGCCGCGGTGGAGGAGGGGAGAAGGTTCGTGCTTGGAAAAGTCGGCTGCTTGGCGCTCGTGATGTAGGCGTCGGACAGTTGGAGGCTAGTGGCGAGGCGACACATCGCCGGGCAGCGCAGGCGGCTTCTAGACGGAGGGGAACAAGTGGCGCGTGGCTCCGTTTTATTCCTTTTCATTCGAGAAAAGGGCAAAGGCCCAACTTTAGAAATTAAAGACTCAACCTTCACATCATGGTCTCGGCGGCTAAGCAATGGACGGATTTATGAAATCACTAGTCAAGTCAAGGGATACTCCTTGCAAAAATCGCTCCCCTACTTTCTCTGATTTGACAACAAACGACGCATTTCATATGCGCCACTTCTCGTAGTCTGAATGTTTTTCTTTTTTCTAGATTATTTTGTTAACATTTATCTCTTGAACTGCGTGTTAAATACTGAACCATTTTCATTGTTGGATTTTTCGTGTTGAGATCTTTAAAATTAGATCTCATGATTATACATTTTGACAAACTTTTTCTTCACAAAAAAACATAAATGGAAAAAAAAATAAACTAAAAATATCCAAAAAAAGAAAAATATGTTCTCGCAAAAAAAAACGAATACCAAAAAGAAACGAAAGAAGAAAAGGAGCCGAGAAGGAGGTTGCGACTTAAAAAAAATGAAAGCACATGTTGTGCTTTTTCCTTTTTTCGAAGAAGCACTGGCGGAAGCAAATCTATGCTTTTCGTGGAAGCACAGTTTTTTTCCCGAGAAGAACAGCTCGCGGAAGCAAATCTGTGCTTTCACGAGAAGTAAATTTATGCTTCTTGTTGAAGCATAATTTTTCCCCGAGAGGCACATCACATAAGAAAATTGTGCTTTCACGAGAAGCCAATCTATGCTTCTCATACAAGCGTATTTTTTCGAAAAGCACATCTCGTGGAAGCAAATCTGTTCTTCCACACAAAGTAAATTGTGCTTCTCATGGAAGCACGGATTACTATTATTTTCAAGAAGCACGGTTGTGCTTCGCAAAAAAAAAACTTCAAAACCTAGGGAAACCAAGCAAAAACCGAAAAGCCAAAAAAACCCAGAAAGAAACTCTTCCAAAACCTAAAGAAAACGCGTGTAGACAAATAGAAAAATAAAATCCAGACGGAGCACCTAGGACACGACATGTGGCAACTGCTATTGGCGCGCTCCGAGGCCACAAAAGTGATTCGTGAAGCCCCCCCCCCAAAGGGGTACCCTCTCGTTAGTGACTCACAAATTTATGGGGCACTTCTATACCGTCAAAACTCAAAGTATTTCTATGGCGTTTTGCCCAATAGTTAATCCCGACCTTTGATGTTTTGGAGCATAGGAATATGGCTGATACACACAAGTGCCCTCTCTGTGCTTTTGGTGATTCTTGGCGTCATGCATTGGTGAAATACTCCTTGGCAAGATGCGTTCGGGGCTTGTCTAGCGAGGAGATGGTCCAACACTTGATTGAATAATGATACCTAAATAAAACTTTGGCTTTCGACTATGTAAGACTCATTATCACATGTGCACTACATGGAGATGGTGTAGTCACCTTGTGGGCGGTATGGTTCCGGAGATGAAAAGAAGAGAATACAACACTGTAGGCGACGTCAGTCCGGGCTTTGCTACACAATCTTTGATCAGACGCTCATCTGGATTTCTGAAATTCAATATCGATGGCGCCATGGCAAAAAATAGTGATCGAGGTTCAGTGGCGGTGGTTTTTCATGACGAACATGGTAACTATATGGGATCTTCTTCCATTACTTTCTCAAGGATCATTGATGCACCAATTCTAGAACCGCTGGCTTGTCCTGAGGCGTTGGCGTTGGCACATGATCTCCAAGCATCTCACTTTATTGTTTCATTTTGATTATGCCACCGTGATGAAGGACCTCAAAGCGAATGAAGAAAGATATGCTGCTATTATCAAGTAGAATAAGGCTGGAGTAACATAGTTCGTTGATTGTAATTTATTAATGAAAGTAGGATGAGGAATTATGAAGGAGGTAGTTTAGCCAAATACTTTCTCTCTAAATTTAGGTAGACATGTTTGGTTTCTTCTGGAAGAACCATTCTTCTTATCTGCCAAATATTTCTTGCAGTTCTGCTTCGAGTGACCCTTCTATTTGCAGTAGAAACATCTAGTCTCTTTAGAGGCTCTGCCCTTGTTCTTCTTCGGAGAGATGGTCTTACCGGCACCAGTAGATTTCTTCTTGGACTTGCCCTTCTTTTTTAAACCGGTAGTTTTGTTGACCATCAACACTTATTTGTTCTTCTGCATTCCAGCTTCTGCAGTTTTGAGCATACCAAACAACTTGTTTGCACTTTTCTCCATCCCATTCACGTTGTAATTCATGATAAAACCATCCTAAGATGGGAGGAGTGAAGCAAGTACAATATCTGTACCGAGTCTTGGTGGAATTCCAAATTCTAGTGAAGCAAGTCTGTCAACATAGCCAACAAGCTTCACTATATGCTCACTCATTGAGGAACCCTCTTTCATCTTGCACTCGATCAGGGCCTTGGTTAATTCGGACCGTTCGGTCCTTGCATGTTTCATATATAGAACTTGTAGCGACCTGATACGTCCATTTTGCATCATGATTTCCTGCTGTTATTTATAATGTTTTTATGCATAATAATGCTTTTTGGAGTATTTCTAATGCCTTTTCTCTCATAATATGCAAGGTTTACACAAAGAGGGAGAATGCCGACAGCTGGAATTCTAGACCTCAGAAAGCTACGTCAGAGTTACCTATTCTGCACATCTCCAAATGAGTTGAAACTTCACGGGGAATTATTTTGTAATATTTAAGAATTATTGGAGCAAATAACTACCAGAGGGGGCCACTTGGTGAGCACAAGACACCGGGGCGTGCCAGGCCCCCCAGGCGCGCCCTGGTGGGTTTGTGCCCAGCATGGCCCATCTCCGGAGCCCATCTTCTAGTATATAGGTCATTTTGACCTAGAAAAAATCAGGGGAGGACCTTGGGGACGAAGCGCCGCCATCTCGAGGCGGAACTTGGGCAGGAGCACTTTTGCCCTCCGGTCGAGCGATTCCGCCGAGGAAACTTCCCTCCCGGAGGGGGAAATCGAAGCCATCGTCATCACCAACAACCCTCTCGTCTTTGGGAGGGCCATCTCCATCAACATCTTCAACAACACCATCTCCTCTCAAACCCTAGTTCATCTCTTGTGTCCAATATTTGTACCGGAACCTCAGATTGGTACCTGTGGGTGACTAGTAGTGTTGATTACATCCTGTAGTTGATTACTATATGGTTTATTTGGTGGAAGATTATATGTTCAGATCCATTATTCTATTTAATACCCCTTTGATCTTGAGCATGATTATCATTTGTGAGTAGTTACTTTTGTTCTTGAGGTCACGTGAGAAGTCATGTTGCAAGTAATCATGTGAACTTGATATGTGTTTGATGTTTTGATGATATGTATGTTGTGATTCCCTTAGTAGTGTCATGTGAATGTCGACTACATGGAACTTCACCATATTTGGGCCTAAGGAAATGCATTGTGGAGTATTCATTAGATGATGGGTTGCTAGAGTGACAGAAGCTTAAACCCTAGTTTAAGCGCTACTTCGTAAGGGAACGATTTGGATCCAAAAGTTTAATGCTATGGTTAGATTTTATCTTAATACTTTTCTCATAGTTGCGGATGCTTGCGAGGGGGTTAATCATAAGTAGGAGGTTTGTTCAAGTAAGAACAACACATAAGCACCGGTCCACCCATATATCAAATTATCAAAGTAGCGAACACGAATCAAACCAACATGATGAAAGCGACATGGTGAAATTCCCGTGTACCCTCAAGAATGCTTTGCTTATCATAAGAGACCATTTTGGCCTCTCCTTTGCCACAAAAGGATTGGGCTACCTTGCTTCACTTTATTTACCATTACCGTTACTTGTCCGTTACAAATTATCTTGCTATCAAACTACCTGTTACCGACTATTTCAGTGCTTGCAGAAAATACGTTGCTAAAAACCACTTGTCATTTCCTTCTGCTCCTCGTTGGGTTCAACACTCTTACTTATCGAAAGGCCTACGATTGATCCCCTATACTTGTGGGTTATCAAGGCTCTTTTCTGGCGCCGTTGCCGGGGAGTGAAGCACTCTTGGTAAGTGGAAATTGGTAAGGAAAAATTTATATAGTGTGCTGAAATTTAGTGTCAGTTGTTACTATGGAAAACAATCCTTTGAGGGTTTGTTCGGGGTATCTTCACCTCGACCGGAACCAAAATTAGTTTCCCCTCAACCTACTGCACCCACTGAAAATATTGGTTATGAAATTCCTTCGGGTATGATAGAACAACTGCTAGCTAGTCCTTATGCAGGAGATGGAACCGAACATCCTGAAATGCACTTGATCTATGTGGATGAAATTTGTGGATTATTTAAGCTTGCAGGTTTACCCGGAGATGAATCTAAGAAGAAGATTTTCCCTTTATCTTTGAAGGGAAAAGCATTGACATGGTATAGGCTCTGCGATGCTATTGGATCTTGGAACTGGAATCGATTGAAATTGGAATTTCATCAAAAAAATTATCCCATGCATCTAGTTCATCGTGATTGGAATTATATATATAATTCTTGGCCCCGTGAAGGAGAAATTATCGCTCTATCTTGGGGAGGCTTAATTCAATGTTATATTCATGCCCCAATCATGAGCTCTCAAGAGAAATCATCATTCAGAATTTTTATGCTCGGCTTTCTCGTGATGATCAATCCATGCTCGATACTTCTTGTACTGGTTCTTTTATGAAGAATACTATTGTATTCAGGTGTGATCTTTTAGAAAGAATTAAACGCAGCTCTGAAGATTAGGAACTCGACAAAGGTAAAGAGTCAGGTATTAAGCTTAAGTTTGATTTTGTTAAATCCTTTATGAATACCGATGCTTTTCAAAAGTTTAGCACTAAATATGGACTTGATTCTGAGATAGTAGCCTCTTTCTATGAATAATTTTCTACTCATGTTGATCTCCCTAAGAAGAGGTGGTTCAAATACCACGCACCTACTAAAGAAGAAATTAAAGAACCGGTCATAGTTAAAGATGAAACTATTATTTACAATGTTGATCCAGTTGCGCCTATTGCTTATATTGAAAAGCCACCTTTCCCTGTTAGGATAAAAGAACATGCTAAGGTTTCAACTGTGGTTCGCAAAAGTAATATTAAAGCACCTTAACCTTTTGAGCAAATTAAAGTGGAACCTGGTGTTGCTATGGTTAAAGATCTCCTGGTAGAAAATATTGATGGGCATGTTATTTACTTCTGCGATGAAGCTTCTAGAATTGCCAAACCTGATGATAAAGATAAACATAGACCTGTAGTTGGCATGCCTGTTGTCTCAATTAAAATAGGAGATCATTGCTATCATGGTTTATGTGACTTGGGTTCTAGTGTGAGTGCTATTCCTTTTACTCTTTACCAATAAATTATGAATGACATAGCACCCTTTGAAATAGAAGAGATAGATGTTACTACTAAACTTGCTAATAGAGATACCATCTCACCACTTGGGATTGTTAGAGATGTTGAAGTCTTGTGTGCGAAAATAAAATACCCTACTAATTTTCTAGTTCTTGGTTCCACACAAGATAACTTTTGTCTCATTATCTTTGGTAGACCTTTCTTGAACACTGTCAATGCTACTATAAATTGTCATAAACAAACTATCAGTGTTCGCTTTGGTGACGAGTCTCATGAATTTAATGTTTCCAAGTTTAATAGACAACTTCATAAGAAAGAATTAGTACCTAGTAAAGATGAAATAATTGGTCTTGCTTCTATTGTCGTACCTCCTACTGATCCACTAGAACAATATTTGGTACACCATGAAAATGACATGCATATGCATGAAAGAAATGAAATAGAAAAAAAATTCTTTGAACAACGACCTCTGCTTAAACACAATTTGCCTATTGAAACTCTAGGAGGTCCTCCTCCACCTAAAGGTGATCTTGTGTTCGAATTAAAACCTTGCCTAACACTTTGAAATATGCTTATCTTGATGAAAAAAAAGATATATCCTGTTATTATTAGTGCTAACCTTTCAGAACATGAAGAAGAAAGATTATTTAAAACTCTGAGGAAGCACCGTGCTGCTATTGGGTATACTGTTGATGATTTTAAGGGCATTAGTCCCACTCTCTGTTAGCACAACATCAATATGGAACCTGATGCTAAACCCGTTGTTGATCATCAACGACTTTTGAATCCTAAGATGAAAGAAGTGGTAAGAACTAAAATACTAAAGCTTCTGGAAGCAGGTATAATATATCCTATATCCTATAGCTGATAGTAGATGGGTAAGTCTTGTTCATTGTGTCCCTAAGAAGGGAGGTATTACTGTTGTTCCTAATGATAAAATGAACTTATCCCACAACGAATTGTTACTGGCTATAGAATGGTAACTGATTTTAGAAAATTAAATAAAGCAACTAGAAAAGATCATTACCCTCTGCCTTCTATTGATCAAATGTTGTAAAGATTATCTAAGCACACACACTTTTGCTTCCTTGATGGATATTCTGGTTTTTCTCAAGTACCTGTTTCACAACCTGATCAAGAGAAAACAACCTTCACTTGCCCTTTTGGAACTTATGCCTACAGACGTATGCCTTTTGGTTTATGAAATGCACCTGCTACCTTTCAAAGATGTATGACTGCTATATTCTCTGATTTTTTGAAAAGATTGTTGAGGTTTCATGATGATTTTTCTCTTTATGGAACTTCTTTTGATGATTGCTTAAGCAACCCTGATCGAGTTTTGAAAAGATGTGAGCAAAATAATCTTGTCTCGAATTGGGAGAAGTGTCACTTTATGGTTAATGAAGGTATTGTCTTGGGGTATAAAATTTCTAAACGAGGTATTGAGGTGGATAAAGCTAAAGTTGATGCAATTGAGAAAATGCCATGTCTTAGAGATATTAAAGGTATTCATAGTTTCCTCGGTCATGCTAGTTTCTATGGGAGGTTTATTAAAGACTTCTATAAAATTTCTAGGCCTCTTACTAATCTTTTACAAAATGATGTTCCATTTGTTTTTGATGATGATTGTGTAGAAGCCTTTGAAACACTTAAGAAAGCCTTAACTTTTGCACCTATTGTTCAACCACCTGACTGGAACTTACCTTTTGAAATTATGTGTGATGCTAGTGATTATGCTGTTGGTGCTGTTCTACGACAAAGAGTTGATAAGAAATTAATTATTATTCATTATGGAGAAAATTCCTTATATAACACTATTTTAAATATTGGTTCCTTATTTAACACTGGAAATTTTCTTCTTCCTTATCTAACATCATGTATAATTTTTTTCCCTATCTAACACTCCCGTCAATTCTGTTAGCTCACACCGTTAAAACAGGCATGGAGTGATGTCAGTTTTTCTTAGCTGGACAAAAATGCCCCTGCCCATAAGCATGAGAGAAAAGAAAGAGAACAGAACAGGACCGAACTAAACCCGGCATCTCTCTCACGATCCACTTCCCCTTCCCCGCTTCCCCTTTCTCAAACCCTAGCGATTGCGGGCGGCGGTGACGGCGGAGTACCTGCTAGCGGTGGCAGAGATTCCGCGTTATGGATGGCGGTGGTGCTGAGGATGGGGAAGGCGCTGCGGAGGAAAGCCAGTGCGCGGCGGCGGAGGGGTCCGACCTTGGCGCTCCCGCGGATCCGGCGATGGCGAGCCTTGGCGACGGCTGTGGTGCGGAGGGGTCGGGCCAGCACGAGGCTACGGCGGCGGAGGGGCTGCGTTAGCGCACGGCTTCGACAGGAGGCGGTGTCTCAGCTGCAGCCATCACGGGCCAGGGCGGGGCATGGGCTGAGGGCTCGACCGCCGGCGTGGCTGGAGGCTCAGGCCAAGGCACGGCTGGTTCGGGCTCGACAACAGCTGTAGGCTCAGGCCAATACGCTACTGAATCGGCCTCGGCAACAGCTGCAGGGTTAGGTCAGGGTGCAGCTCGGTTGGCCTCCACTACATGGGCGTGTCCAGATGGGTAAGTCCATGGCACTTAGTGTATTTGTATGATGTTTGTACCACTAGCAATGATCAGAACTATCTAGCAATACTCATGCATAGTTTCTTCAGTTAATTGTCTCTTGAATTCACAGGATGGATCCAAATTCAAGTTATTTGATAAAAACCGAATTGTTTGGCAATAAAAAAAAGCTCGAAAAGACATCCGATGTTTCTGTTTTGAGAAGATCATTGATTGTGACTTGACAAACTATAAAGATTTTGTTGAATCAATTGTAGAGCAGTACTCTCCGTGTTATTTGGAAGTTGCACATGTGCAGTACTATGATGATGCTCTAAAAATCTGTCCAGAAGTAAAATGTGACCAAGATTTAATGCTTATGTTTGAGAAACACTCGGAGACAAAGGTGCTGCGTATGATCATTGCATATTGTGATCCGTCTGAACCTTATGAGCCTATCACCGAGTGGCATAGTGATGTGCATAGCCAACCTAATAACAATGCAGAACAAAAGGATGATACCTACCTTCGCAACCCAAGACCTGAGAATGAGCATGTTGGTGTTGATGAGGAGAATATGTATGAAGTGGATGAACCTATGCCCTTAAATGTGGTTCTTTGTCCTGATGAAGAAAAGGACAAAGACTATATTTGTGAGGATGATAGCGAGGCTAAGAGTGAAGTAGAGGATGATGAAGTAGAGGAGGTTGAAGTAGAGGAGGATGAGGAGTTGCATGAGGCAGAGCATACTCCACATGTAGAGTATGATAAATTATACCCTCCAATGACAAAAGGCTTTACATATCCCAGCATGAAAGAGTTCAAGTTGGCACTTTCTCAGCATGCAATCAAACGTGAATTTGAGTATAACACCGAGTATAGTACCCGTCATCGGTTTAGGGGCTATTGTTCAAGACGGGATGCAGATAATTGTCCCTGGAGGATACATGCTTCTACGACGGAAGATAAGTGTACTGTGATGGTAATTGTTTAACTTTACCCATTTGTGAACATTTCTTGCATAATTGTTAAGTGTTTTTAGCCAATTACATCTGTTTTCTCTTTTGAAGGTGAAGAAAAACCCATGTGGTCATGATTGCTCTAGTACAAGAAGGAAAAAGAAGACAAAGAATGGAACCGAGCATTGGGTATGATATAAGGTGAAGGATTGGCTGATTGAAGATGCGACTCTCGGGGCGAAGGCATTGCAGAAGAAGATTAAAGAACACCACAAGGTTGACCTCCACTACAAGAGAATATATATGGGTAAGAAGCTAGCTCTGAAAGAATTGTATGGTGATTGGGATAGCAGCTTTGACAATTTGTATAGGTTTAAAGCACAAGTTGAAACCACTTGCCCTGGTAGCATAGTTCAGATTGATCATTACACTATAAAAGGAAAAATCAGGTTTAGAAGGTTCTTCTTTGCTTTGAAACCTTGCATAGATGGATTCCTTGGTGGTTGCAGGCCATATTTGGCAGTAGATAGCACATTCTTAACAGGCAGGTTCAAGGGGCAGCTGGCTAGTGCTACCGCTGTAGATGGCCATAATTGGATGTATCCACTTTGTTTTGGAATTTTTGATTCCGAAACAAATGAGAATTGGATCTGGTTTATGCAATTGCTTAGGCAAGCCATAGGATCACCAAGGGGTTTAGCCATAAGCACTGATGCCGGGCAGGCGGTGATGACAGGGGTAAAGGAAGTTCTCCCAGAAGTAGAACATAGGGAGTGCATGTTTCACTTGGTGTCAAACTTCAAGAAAAAGTATCACGGAAAGGTATTTGATGACCATCTTTGGGCTGCTGCTTACTCATGGAACACATATATATATTTGAGAAAAATTGGGTTGCAATGGAAACAGCAAAGCCAGCGGCAACTGCATATCTTAGGAAGTGGCACACTAGGTTGTGGACTAGGAGTCAGTTCTCAACCATTTGTAAGGTGGACTATGTAACCAACAACCTCGTAGAGTGCTTCAATAATTGGATTAAGCACCACAAGTCTTTGAACTTGGACGACTTAATAGACAAGCTTAGGTAGATGATTATGATCATGTGGAATCGCTGGAGAAAAGTAGCAAAGAAGTTAGTTGGCTTAATTTTGCCCCACATAATTAAGAAGTTGAATGCAAAGAGTAGAGAGTTAAACTTGGAGGTGGTAGAAAGCTCGGAAGAAGTTGCTGAAGTTACTCAATTGGGAGGCAGAGGGTTTAGGTTTGTCATCAACTTGCATCACAACACATGTTCTTGTAGACAATGGCAAGTTTCTGGCTTTCCTTGCAAACATGCTCTAGCATTCGTCACATCACTTGTCAATGCACATATACAGAATTATGTGGACTCATATTACTCCATTGACAAGTTTAGAGCAGCTTATGGCCAACTAATCCCTGCTATGTGTGACAAGACCCAGTGGCCTAAATCTAACCATGGATTCTTCATGCATCCACCCTTGCTAAAAGCCATAGCTGGTCGGCCCCAAACAGAGAGGCATAAGGGTTGTAGTGAGAAAAAGAGGAAAAGTGGCTAGCACTTATGCCCTATTTGTAAGGAATACGGGCACCATTGGCACAAGTGCAAGAAGGGGAACAAAGATGACATTGCTGCTTTGATGGAGTTGAGGTAATCAACTATGCATTCTACTTTTTTCTTATTGCATGTTAACTACTCTCTTGCATTACTGTTTTGTAATCAACTATGCATGTGAACTACTTTCTTGTTGCTCATGTAGAGAACCACCAAAGAAGAGGAGGAAGACTACCAAATCAGCCCAGTCATCCATTGTGCCAAGAGGTGATGAAGCACCAGCAACCGCTATGTTTTTCCACCAAGGTTAGCAATTCTGAATTTGATTTGTGCCAAATGAACTGAGTTTGATTAGTGCCAAATGAAAACTGAGTGTGCATTCATCTAATCCATAGCCAAAGCTTAGAAATTACAACCAAGAAGAAAGGAAAACACAACCAAACTTTGGAGACTACAAACAAGAAAAATGGAAAAGGGTGTAAAAGGTGATCTTTGCTAATTCTAATGTCACATATTATGCATAGTTCATATTGTTATTTGCTCTAAAATTACTGCTGCCATACATGTACAAGTGCAGATCAGGGAAGGGGAAGAAGATGGAGCTTGCTAAAAAGGATGAAATTTGTCCTATGGTGCCATTTGACAGCCCCGCAATGAGCACAAGAAGCAAAAAAACTAACCCAGCCAGTCCCGCAATGAGCACAAGAAGCAAACGATATGCAGTCTTTCGTCCGAAGAAAAATCATAAGAAAGCTTTCGGGACGAGACTCCGCCGCCACGAGGCGGAACCTTGGCGGAACCAATCTAGGGCTCCGACAGAGCTGTTCTGCTGGGGACACTTCCCTCCGGGAGGGGGAAATCATCGCCATTGTCATCACCAACGCTCCTCTCATTGGGAGAGGGCAATCTCCATCAACATCTTCACCAGCACCATCTCCTCTCAAACCCTAGTTCATCTCTTGTATCCAATTCTTGTATCTAAGTCTAGGATTGGTACTTGGAGGTTGCTAGTAGTGTTGATTGCTTCTTGTAGTTGATGCTAGTTGGTTTATTTGGTGGAAGATCATATGTTAAGGTCCTTTATGCATATTAATACTCCTCTGATTATGAACATGAATATGCTTTGTGAGTAGTTACGTTTGTTCCCGAGGACATGGGAGAAGTCTTGCTATTAGTAGTCATGTGAATTTGGTATTCGTTCGATATTTTGATGAAATGTATGTTGTCTCTCCTCTAATGGTGTTATGTGAACGTCGACTACATGACACTTCACCATTATTTGGGCCTAGAGGAAGGCATTGGGAAGTAATAAGTAGATGATGGGTTGCTAGAGTGACAGAAGCTTAAACCCTAGTTTATGCTTTTCTTCGTGAGGGGCTGATTTGGATCCACATGTTTCATGCTATGGTTAGGTTTACCTTAATACTTCTTTTGTAGTTGTGGATGCTTGAAATAGGGGTTAATCATAAGTGGGATGCTTGTTCAAGTAAGAATAGCACCCAAGCACCGGTCCACCCACATATCAAGTTACCAAAGTACCGAACGCGAATCATATGAACGTGATGAAAACTAGCTTGACGATAATTCACATGTGTCATCGGGAGCGCTTTTATCCATATAAGAGTTTATCCAAGCTTGTCCTTTGCTACAAAAAGGATTGGGCCACCTTGCTGCACTTTATTTACTTTTGTTACTTGTTGCTCGTTACAAATTATCCTATCACAAAACTACCTGTTACCTATAATTTCAGTGCTTGCAGAGAATACCTTGCTGAAAACCGCTTATCATTTCCTTCTGCTCCTCGCTGGGTTCGACACTCTTACTTATCGAAAGGACTACGATAGATCCCCTATACTTGTGGGTTATCAAGACTCTTTTCTGGCGCCGTTGCCGGGGAGTGAAGCGCCTTTGGTAGGTGGAATTTGGTAAGGAAAATTTTATATAGTGTGCTGAAATTTACTGTCACTTGTTACTATGGAAAGTAATCCTGTGAGGGGCTTGTTCGGGGTATCTTCACCCCGACCAGTAGAGCAAAGAGTTGCTCCTCAACCTACTGAACCTACTGAAAATGAAAATGTCTACTTTGAAATTCCTTCGGGTATGTTAGAAAAACTGCTAGCTAATCCTTTTGCAGGAGACGGAACAAAGCATCCTGATGAGCACCTGATATATGTGGATGAAGTTTGTGGATTATTTAAGCTTGTAGGTGTGTGTGATGATGTTATTAAGAATAAGGTCTTCCCTTTATCTTTGAAGGGAGATGCATTGACATGGTATAGCACTACAAAAAAAATACACTTCCGTGATGATACGTGTTTGTCATAGTAGGTCGCGTTTTTTGTCATGCATGTACATCCATGACGATTTTATGACAGAACCAAGATAGTCATACCTGTGCTGTCGTAGAAGTGTTCCATGACATTACCAAAATTATCATCACGGAAGTGTCCACTTCCATGATGATAAATCGCGCGTCACAGAAGTGCTTTCGTCAAGGGTGACCGACACGTGGCATCCACCGTAACGGAACGCCGTTAAGCTACCGGGTCGGATTTTGGATCCGATAACCCGTTAATAGCCCTGGCAAATGGGAATTTTCCACGTGTAAAATTCTGATTGGCCGAAAGGAACACCTGTCAGCTCGTCAGTGGGCCAGATGTCGCCTGTCCATTGGAGGAGACATGCCTATGATACGTCGACACGTGGCTGGGCCCAACAGAGGCCCATATAGGTTAAAAAGGCCGGCCCAGTCAAAGGCCCGTAGGACTTAATCAGGTACTAGTGGGCCAGCCCAATAACGGCCAGCTTAATAAAGGCCCATTTACGGCCCAAAACCTGGCCCGTTAATTGTTTGCCCAATATTTGGGCCCATTTACGGCCCGAAGCCAGATTTGGCCCGTTAATTGTTCACCCAATATTTGGGCCCATTTGCGGCCCGAAGCCAGATCTGGCCCGTTAATTGTTCGCCGAATATTTGGGCCCAACTACAGCCCAGTGACTTTCGGCCTGTTGGATGCCTGATGTAGACATGGGCCCATTTCAGCCTGGTGTGACTTTCGGCCTGGGAATGGCCCGTGCTGCCCATGGGACATATATGGTCCGACGGGACATCGGGCCCACTAACGGCCCGTGCTAAAGGTGGCAAAAGTTAAGCCCAACGTGACTTTGGGCCTGTTAAAGGCCTGTCGCGTAATTCGGCCCGTTGATGTCTGTGCTAAGCTTTCAGCCTCTTAAAGGCCCATGATATCAGTGGGCCAACTAAGGCCCGAGATATGTTTCCGCCTGGTAACGGCCCGTGAGCTAACTGGGCCCAAAACAGCCCGGTCTACATTTCGGCCTGCTGAAGGCCCGTCGACGACTAGTGAAAATTGAGGCCCAACATGCATTTTGGCCTGCTAAAGGCCCGTGGTTTCATCTCGGCCATAACAGACCAGTACAATATTCAGCCTGTTAATGGCCCAACGCTACTTGGGCCAAACTAAGCGCTGGGTCGACAAAAGGCCCAACTAAAATATAGGCCGGTGTAAGTTTGGGCCCGGCGCAATGTGTGAAGGCCCCAATCATTCGGGCCCAAGAAAGACGCAGGCCGACCCAATTGTGGCCCGCTAAAAACCTGGCCCGTTAGAGTCGAATGTTTCGGTCCGGTCGACTACATCTGATTTTTTTTCAGACAGCAAATGATGGCAGTAGCTAGTAGGAATTAAGAGCAAACCTACTCTATACAATAAATAAATTACGGCATAGTAACTAAGAATAAACCTACACTATACAATAAAGGATTTAAGGTATATTACATCCACTGGGCATCGAAGTTCGCCACCAGTGACCATAAAGCGCAACGAAGAAGGAGATTACAAAAACTGGGCACCATTGCAGCGTAACAAAATAATACTGAACTGAGACCACTTACAAGACAGTTCAAGAAAGGTTAGCCTTGCGGGGGAAATGCTGCGCAAGCTGCTGAGCAAGGCTGTGAGACTGGCCTAGCATGTCGGTCATAGCTTCCAGGTGTAGCTGTTTAGCGATGAGGTTCTCATTGGTGTTCTCCGCAATCTCTCTTAGAGATAGGACTTCAAGTCGAAGTTGAGTTGAAGAATGCCTTTCTGCTAGAACTTGGGACTGAAGAAGTCGAACTGATTCAGACAACGAATTCTGTGAGCTTGTCTGACTGTTAGTCTCAAGTAACTTGAACACTGCAACAAGACAAGACTTTGGGGTTGTCTCACTATCTTCAAGATGTTTTGCCTTATTTGCTGCAATATATGTTGGGTTTGTCTCATAGCCTTCATGTAGGATCGAAAGTATGTCTAGAGGGGGGGGGTGATTAGACTACTTGACCAAATAAAAATCTAGCCTTTTCCAAATTTTAGTTCTTGGTAGATTTTAGCTATCTTAGCACAAGTCAAGCAATCTCCACACAATTCAAGCAAGAATGCAAAAGAGTATACGAGCATCGTAAAGTAAAGCATGCAACTTGCAAGAATGTAAAGGGAAGGGTTTGGAGGATTCAAACGCAATTGGAGACACGGATGTTTTTGTTGTGGTTCCGATAGGTGGTGCTATCGTACATCCACGTTGATGGAGACTTCAACCCACGGAGGGTAAGGGTTGTGCGAGTCCACGGAGGGCTCCACCCACGAAGGGTCCACGAAGAAGCAACCTTGTCTATTCCATCACGGTCGTCGCCCACGAAGGACTTGCCTCACTAGCGGTATATCTTCACGAAGTAGGCGATCTCCTTGCCCTTACAAACTCCTTGGTTCAACTCCTCAATCTTGTCGGAGGCTCCCAAGTGACACCTAGCCAATCTAGGAGACACCACTCTCCAAGAAGTAACGAATGGTGTGTTGATGATGAACTCATTGCTCTTGTGCTTCAAATGATAGTCTCCCCAACACTCAACTCTCTCTCACAGGATTTGAATTTGGTGGAAAGAAGATTTGAGTGTAAAGCAACTTGGGAAGGCTAGAGATCAAGATTCATATGGTAGGAATGGAATATCTTGACCTCAACACAAGTGTAGGTGGTTCTCTCTGAGAACATGTGTATTGGAAGTGTAGATGTGTTCTGATGGCTTTCTCCATGAATGAAGAGTGGGTGGATGGGTATATATAGCCTTCACACAAAATCTAACCGTTACACACAATTTGCCAAACTTGGTGGGACCGAATGGTTAAACTCGGTCGGACCGATTCAACAAACCTATTGATTGTTAGGATTTTCGGTGAGACTGAGATGCAACTCGGTAGGACCGATATGGTTAGGGTTCGGGCATAACGTAATCTCGGTGTGACCGATTACACAAACTCGGTGGGACCGATTTTGGTAATAAGATAACTAGAGAGTTGGTCAGGTAAACTCGGTGGGAGCGGTTCGCTCTTTTCGGTGAGACCGAAATGTTATGAAAGGGAAACACAGAGTTTACATTGCAATCTCGGTGGGACCGATCTCTCACTTCGGTTAGACCGAAACGTTACAAAGGGAAACAGAGATATTGCAATCCCATCTCGGTGAGACCGAGATCCCTATTGGTGAGACCAATTTGCCTAGGGTTTGTGGCAGTGGCTATGACATTTGAAACTCGGTGGCTCCGGATAGAAAGAAATCGGTGGGGCTGAGTTTGACTTTTGGTTTGGGTCATATGTGGATGTGGGAAGGTAGTTGAGGGTTTTGGAGCATATCACTAAGCACTGAAGAGCAAAAAACTCATTAAGCAACACCTCATCCCTCCTTGATAGTATTGGCTTTTCCTATGGACTCAATGTGATCTTAGATCACTAAAATATAAAATGTAGAGTCTTGAGCTTCAAGCTTGAGCCAAACTTTTTGTCCTTGAAATTTTGAGGGATCCACTTTCCTCATCCATGCCATGCCATTCATTGAGCTTTTTCCTGAAATATTAATCTTGGAATAATGTTAGCTCAGTGAGCTATATGTTGTTAGGAATTACCAAAACCACCCAGGGATAGTTGCACTTTCAATCTCCCCCTTTTTGGTAATTGATGACAACATATAGATCAAAGTTTCGACAAATGATAATAAGAGTGAAAGATATTGTCGCTTTGAGAAGTATGTGAAAAACAAGAGCTCCCCCTAAATTTGTGCATATCTTAAGATTTTCTTTGGACTGCAAATGGACAATGAGTTAGGATCATGGGTTACTCTTCCATGTCACATACATCTTGGTGGAGCGCTCAAAATGATAAGAATTAAATACATGCACTCATCACCAAGCAAAGTGAATGATCATATAGGGATAAGTAAGATAATATCATCTAACAAGCATAAGTGTAGCTTATGATCAACCACCTGATCATCAGTGTCTCACAAATAAGCATAGTATCTCAAGCAATCAAAAGCAAACAAAGTATCAACCACGAAGACAAGGGAGAAAAAAAGCGAACAAGCTCTCTCTCTCGAAGCCTATGATCTATACATTTTTCTCCCCCTTTGGCAACAAGTTACCAAAAAGTTCATAGAAAATGCATAGCACTAAACGACTCTCAGACTTGGTCTTCAGGTGGTGGAGTCCGGATAACGCCAAGGACGAAGGCTTCAGTTGAAGTAGATGGAGCTGGAGCTGGTGTAGGTGCTGGAGCTGGTGGCACTGAAGTTGTAGCTGGTGCAGATGTAGTGGCTCTGGTGTCAGAAACTGGCACTGCAGATGATCGCTGAGCTCTAGGCACTCTGGCAAATGCATCAGTGGTTGTTCTGCCCTTCCTCTCCTACATGTCATCCTATAACTGCTGCACAACAGACTGAATCTCAGTTACTTTCACATCTAAGTCATAGAACTTTTGTTCCATGATTCTTTCCAAGCTCTCTTAGTTTTGAGTCAGGGTGGCCAGTCCTTTCTCAATCCTCAGAGTTGATGCTATCAGATAACCGAGCTGCTCCTGCTTGCTCTTTAGAAAGTACTCAGATGCCTCCTCTTGAGTTGGCATCTTGGCAGCTTTCTCCATCTTTGCCTTCTCCTTCTTTGCTTGAGCTTGTAGTGATGATGGTTCATTCTCATTCATCACAACTTGATTGTCCTCAAAATCTGGATGGATGGGCAAGTGTTCCTTACCCAACAAGTATGTGCCTGTGCCCATCTTCGAGTTAATCAACTGCTGAATATGTGGGGCATATCCACAACTTCTCTTCTGATCAGCTGTTGTCCTCTTGATAGTCTCAACCATGAGGCTCATGACCTTGAATTTCTGTGGCACATCAAATATGTGTAGCAAGTTATTTGCATGCCCTATGATCATGTTGTGGTCACCTGACTTGGGCAAAAGTGTGTGCCTTAGGATCTAGTTGATTGTAGGCAGCCCTGACAGAAGAAAATGGACTGATCCAAACTTGAAAGTCTCAAGAGCTTTGTCTGGGATCTCCTTGTACATGTTTGACATAGAATTGTGATCCATCTTCTTCTTGGCATAGGCATCCAAGTCATCTTCTTCTTCCTTTGGGGCATTGATCAACTGAGCCCATTCCTCAATAGTTGAGTGGTACCTTGTACCCTCAGACATCCAAACTATCCTGCCATCTGGATAGAAATGTGCTGTGGAGTAGAATTGCATTATGAGCTCCTCATTCCACTTTGTGAGCTTCTGCCCAACAAAGTCTGCAACTCCACAAGCACTGAAGCTGTCATACACTCCAGGATAGTGTTCTTCATTCTCCTTCATGTAGGTCCAGTCGACCCACCTCATATCACACACTATGGGTTTCTTGTCCAGCAGCACTGTCTCATAAAAGTCTTGCTGTTCCTTTGTGTGGAACCTGTAATCAACAACATTCCTTCTTCTTGTAGCATATGGATCTGTCTCTCTCCATTTCCTCAGCCCTGAGTCTCTTCTGAGCTTCATGTTTTCAGCCACAGGATGAGCATCATTGTGGTCTGGAATCTTGGGTTTGAGCTTTCTCAGAACATGCTCTTCATCTTCTTCATCAGCAGCAACTTCACGCACTGGGGCCTTGTTCTTCTCAGCAGCAGATAAGTTCCTGGTATTCCTCTTAGGTGCACTCTTGGTCTTGGAGGCAGCTTTGGGTGCTTCTTTGGGCTTTGATGATGCAGCCCCTGACTTTATAGCATCACCCATCAGCTTTTGTGCCTTAGGTGCTGGTGCAGCAACCTCTTCATCTTCTTCTTCTTCAGAATCTCTCCTCATAGAGGGTTTGCCAAGAACTCTAGCAGTGGTAGTTCTGACTCTCTTTTTCTTTTTATCTTGGCCAACAACTTCCTCTTCTGACTCAATGGTAAACTTCATGGTTTCTCCAGTGGCAACCTTCCTAGGTTTGGAAGTGGGAACTCTCCTTGCAGGTGCCTTCTTCTGCATACCTGGCTTTGTGGCTGCAGCTGAGCCATATTCCTTATTGAGCACTTTCTTCTTTGAAGTGGCTTCCTCTTCCTTTGCAACATAATCTTCATCTTTAGACTCTGAAGTCCTTTTCTTGCTTGCTCTAGTGGCAGCCTTTGGCAAGTTGCTTGGGGTGCTTCTGCTACCATCATCTGAGCTGCTAGAGGGACTAGTGCCCTCACTCAAGTGAACCTACTCCTCTGACTTGTTCTGGCTGTCACTTTGATCAGACATGTTGCAAACACTAATTGCAGACCCTGTGAATAGATTGTAGATGAGATAGAGTGGATGAGTATCACAAAATACAGAGATTTTTGCAAAAGAATGAGTCAAAAACTTAGTTTTACTTTTCCATAGAAAGCATTTCAGATCAACCAATTTGCAAACTCGGTGATACCGAAGCAGCTATTGGAACCAAAACTAGTGAACTCAGTCAGACCGAGTCACAGTTCGGTGGTACCGAGACTGCTAGGGTTTCACAAAGTCCTGAACTCGGTCACACCAATTTGCAATTCTCGGTTAGACCGAGAACCACATGTGCAATGGCCTTGGCAGAATCGGTGGAACCGAGTTCTGCAACCCGGTGGGTCTGAGATGGTTTCGGCGGAAACCTAGCCCTAAATTTTCGATTCAACTCTAATCTACGGAGTGTTTTGACTGGATAGAGGCGTTTCAATCGTGGCAAGAATCATAATGAACACAATGTGCTAGGAATCGGACGGGGATATCACTGTGATCGAGTCCATACCCTAGTTCGGCGATGAACTCGCTACGGCGGCAACGGCGGAGGAGAATTCCGTTGACGGCGGCGGAGACCAGCGACAGGAGGCGGCTGGCGACGAGGAGGACGATCCAGAGACCCAGGAGGCAGAGCGAGCTATGCGCGGGCGAAGAGGTTTCAGAGAAATTTCCAAAATTTTGCCCGTGAGTATATATAGCCCGACCCTGTCGGTGTGACCGAGTGGAACAACTCGGTGGCACCGAGATGCATAACTGTTGACAGTTACAGCAACTCGGTGTGACCGAAAAGTTCAAATCGGTTGCACCGAGATTGAAAACCTAGATCGACTTAGTGATCTCGGTATGACCGAAATGGAGGAATCGGTCAGACCGAAACACACAAAGAAGTTTTGGAAGTTTAAGTCTATGACGAATCGGGGACTCCGAGTGCCCCTCACACAGAGTGGTTTGAATCTGACTTGATCAAATTTTGTGATGTAGCATGAATAGAGTCTGAGACGAGAAAAGCATAGATAGCTAGAGAAGGTTCTTAGGCATTCTTGTCCATCCACTTGGCCAAAGAAAAAGAAACCAACCAATCAAAACAACAAGTGAACGTCCTCGAATGAGTGAAATATGCAACCAACATGCTCACACAATAAAATGGCAATAGAAATATGTGGCAAAGCATGCACAATCAATTCTAGCATCTATCAAGCAATTGGCGATGACCAGGTCATCTATATATGAGTATATTGACTTAGGAGTCAAATGAGAACACTTGATCATAGGTCATACTCATCGTTTAAGCACAAGTGGGGTTACCACTTTTACATAAAGCATTGTTGTGTTCACATCATTAGAGTTTCTTTATCTCAATCTTAGAGTAAAGCTCCCCCTAGATGTGAGATCCCCCCTAAGAGGGATGAACTAACCTTGGGTTTTGTCGATGATGACTTCATGTAGATGTTGAGGATGTGGATGCTCAATGTTGATGTAGATCATTTTGAGGTATCCATTGGAGTGAGTTGCACTTTCAATACCTACACGGGTTAGTCTCACAAGGAACAAACAAGGATATCCATAGACATAAAGTGATGCACACACAAGATGATGTCTATGAAAACTTTTTAGGTTACCTTGTCCCTTGTCTTACCAACAAGAGGGTTTGTGACTCCTTGAACTAGTGCAAGATGTGGAAGTTGATTGCACTTGTTCTTGCCAAGATGATAAGAGTGAAATATGTTGGCGGAGTCACCCTCAAGAACTCTCTAGTTCTTCTTCTTCTGGATCCACACCATCTTGATGGGAATCCTCGGAGTTGTAGTTGTACTTGATGAAGTGGAACTTGAAGTAGTCTTGGGAACCCACTTGACCAAGGCCTTAGGAGCTTCTTCAAATGTATCAATTTCCTCTTGAAGCTTGTCCTTGCCTTTTTGCTTATGGTCTTGTGGTGGAAGATCATCTTGAGCTTGTGTCCCTTTAAAAGAAGTAGGATCATACTTCTCTTGTTGAGGAACAAACTTCGTGTTGGGGTATTGATCTTCTTCCCACTCAACTCCATTGGTATTGAACTTTCGTTCAAAACCAACACCTTCATTCTTCCGGTGCCTTCCTTGCCTGCGTACTTTCTTCGAATTGCTTACTTCCGGCAAGGCTCTTGTAAACACCTTTCTCTATAATTCCCTTCAATAAGCTATTTTCTTGCTCAAGTGTAACTTGGCTAAGAGAATCATTAGTGGAATCAAGAGAACTACTAGAAGCAACAATATTGGATTTAGCATGATTATTGTTACTACTAGAGGAAGAATCATTCTTGTTCTTGTTACTAGACTTGACTTGAGGCATGTAAGTGGATAAGAGTAAACGCTTGACAATGTAAGAAGAACTTTTCTTACGAAGATCATCATTGATTGCTTTTAAGAACTCATGCTCTTTCTCAAGGTTGAGCTTTTCAAAGCGTAATCTCTCATGAGCCCTTAATAGTTCTCGATGATCTCCTAAGATAGTTTCATGAGCTAACTTAAGAGTGTTTAGTTCTTTAGTTAGAGACTCAATCTTCTCCTTATCATTGTCATTCGTTTTATCTTGATTAG